>CM054157.1:43891569-43939221 GCA_028751875.1 Rapana venosa | reverse complement strand
CTCCCTCTTTATCCTCCCACTTCCTCCTCTTTTCCTCCTTCACCTCCCTCTCCTCTTTCCTCCACCTCCTACCCCCTCCACTCCCCTACTTCCCCACTTCCTCCCTCCCTCCTCATCCACTACATCCTCTCCTTGTCCATCCACCTCCCTCTCCTCCTCCACCACCTCCCTCTTTTCCTCCATCACCTCCCTCTCCTCCTCCACACTCCAACCCTCCCTCTCTCCTACTTCCCAACTCCCTTCCCTCCCCTCTCATCCACTATATCCTCTCTTCTCCTCCACCTACCTCTCTCCTCCACCACTCCATCGCTTCCTCTCCCCCTCCCTCTCCTCCTCCCACCACCTCCCTCCCTTCCATCCTCCACCTCCCCTCTTCTCTTCTTCACTCCTCTTCTCTTCCTTCACCTCCCTCTTCTCTTCCTCCACTACCTCTTCTCTTCCATTCACCTCCCTCTTCTCTTCCACCACCTCCCTCTTCCTCTTCCTCCACCTCCCTCTTCCTTCCCTTACCTCCCTTTCTCTTCCTCCCATCCTCTTCTCTTCTCCACCTCCTCTTCTCTTCCTCGACTCCCTCTTCTCTTCCTTTCACCGCCCCTCTTCTCTTCCTCCAACCTCCTCTCTCTTCTTCCACCTCCCTCTTCTCATCACACATCCTCTTCTCCTCCTCACCTCCTCTTCTCCTTACCCACATACTTCTTTCTCCCTGCCTGATTCTTCTTCCTCCTCTTTTCTTCTTTTTTCGCCCCCACTCTTGTTTTGAGTATTTTCCTTCCTCATTCCTGTTTCGCTGTGTTTTTCTTTTTTCCCTTCTCTCTTCTTTTTTTCGCTCTTGTTACTTTTTCCTCCTCCTCTTCTTTTCGCTCTTGTTTTTCTGTGTTTCGCTCCTCCTTCTTTCTTTCTTTTGTCGCTCCTGTTTTTCTTTGTCTTCTCGTTTTTGTGTTTTCCTGTACGCCGCCTCCTTGTTGTCTTTCCTCACTGTTTAGTGTCCTGTTGGTTATTTTTCCTGGTCAGTTTTCGCTTCAAGTCAGGGTTTGATCTTTTTTTTCTCTCCCTCTCCTCGTCCGTCTTTTCTTCTTGTTCTTCTTCTCGTCTCCTTCCTGTGTTGTTCTTCTTCTTCTACTTTTTTGGTCTTTGTCCTCGTTTCTTTTTCTTCTTCTTCTGTTTCTTCTTCTTTCTCTTAAACTTCTCCTTTAGTTTCATTTCACAGTCTTTCATTTTCTTTTTTTCCCGCGTCCGTCTCAAACTTTTCGTTTTTCTTCTTTGCTTCAATGGTCTGCTTCTTCTCTTTGTTGTCCTCTTTTTCTTTGTTGTCACCAAAGGTTTCTGATGCTCTTTCTTTGTCTTTCTTTTGCCACATTGTTTACTCTTCTTGCTGTCCATCTTCATTGTATTTCATAATAATGTTGCTGTCTTGTGTTGTTGTTGTGCTGCTAATGTTGTTGTTGTTGTTGATCTTCCTCCGACTCTTCTGCTTCTCCATCAGCTTACTTCTCTGTCATTGTTTTTCCAATATCTCCTTTGCTGTGCCTTCTCTCTTGTTTCCTCGTCGCTTGTGTATTTGTCCGCTGCTTTTGTCTGTGTTTGTTCTTCTCTTTCACTTCTTTCTCTGTGGTCTTTGCTGATACACAGTGATCATTCAATTAAAAAAATAAATCATTCAGAGGCAAACTCCATGTGCTATGCTCTTATCATATTGGCCTAGTAAACGAAATTAATAACAGACAAGACACACGCGCCTAGCCACACACAACACGCACAAAAATACAGGACACAAACAAATAACAAATACAGGAGTTTTTTGAATAGCTTCTGATCTTCTTCCTGTCATTCCACTGAAATGATTCTTATTGTACAGGTACTGGTCTGTATCATTCCAAATAGGTTACTCTACGTATTAAAGCCAGAGGTTGTAAAGAAAATGTCTACAGTTTTATTACACATCATCATGTCATACAGGTTTATAACTTTCAGGTTTGGTCACTTTCTGTTAAAGTGCCTTACATGTGGGACTCTTCCAAAGAAGTGGGCTGGGACAGAGCTGCAAAAGAGAGAGTGCACAGCAATGGAGAGGATTTGTAGAGCTACATGCCCCATTCTCTGTACAGGAGGGCTGTCACTGACTGGAAGAGGCATCGTGGAGCAGAGTCTCCAAAAGCTTATTAACCAATGAAGCTATAAAATAAAATAATTTTGAAATAGATCTTTAATTAACCAATGTTTGGAGGCGGGGTGGAGGGGGGGGTGATAGCTTAGTGGTCTGTGTTGGCTATTGATCTGACGGCCCGGGTTCGAGCCACCACGGAGACGCCCGTTTTAGGGACTTTTTATCCTGGAGTTGTTAACATCAGTACTGCCTCCACTCCCCCAAAAGTCCTTCGAATGAGACTATGAACCGAGGACCCGTGTGCGAACACACGCAGAACATGTTGCGCACATGTTGAAAATAAGAAAAATAATAATTAAAATAATAAAATAAAAAAAAAAATAAAATAAAGGGAATTATATACCTATAATCTTGCCAAAGACAAATCAAAGCGCATGTTTCAACCTAATTTTATAAGTCATGCAATCAATGATAAATAATCAATAGTCAAAAAACAAACAGTTATTTACAATGAAAGGAAGTCAACCTTTTAAAGGGGGGCCTTTAGTAGCATAGCATGTTTACTGAAAGTAATGAAAAAACGAAACCACTTGGTAAACAACCCCCTTTTTTGCATGGGAGAAAGGGAGGTCTTATTATTTCTGGTTCTAAAGGAAACAGTCCTTGTTTATGATAAAAAAAGGAGAGTGACAAAACTGTATTTTATTCCCCGGGTTTTTTGGTCGCCATTTTGGGCGTTGTAGCGCCCACTACCCTATTGAAGGCTATTACCTAACAACATTATTTTGGTTTTTTCTAAAAAAAAAAAAATTGCAGCACATGAAAGGAATAGTTTTGAATAGAAAGAGCTGTTTTAAAAAAATATATGTATCTGAAAAAAGATATTTTGTCCAAAACTTTGGGACCCGCCCCTTCAGGGGCCTTGAATTGTTCTACATTATAAGGGGGGTAAGCGTGATTTTTTTTTTTTTTTCAGCCCCCAAAAACAACAACACCACCACAAAAACACAACATACACACAACACACACGCACGCACACGCACGCGTGGGGCAAACGCTCATGTACGGGCAGTATTTAAAACAACAATTTTATATTTCCGCCCGGGCGCACACAAAAAACCACACCCACCTTACCACACACGCACACTCGCAACACCAAAAAGGACACATACACACACGCACGCACGCACACCACAGTACATGCCGCACAACGCTTTTGCAGAACCCTGTAGCACGCAACCGACACACACACCACACCACACAACACACATCACAACGCACGCCCACGCGCGTGCGCGCACACACATATGAAAGATACACACATGCACCCATATATTTACGCGTGCACACACACGTACACACATCCCACACAAATACACACGCGCCCATACACGTACGTGTACACCCGCATGCCCACACACACACATGTGCGCATACATCTATGATATGAGCATACTGTCCTGGACATAAAAAAAACATGTTCCTTACCAGTGTCGTCTCTTTCCTGTGGACACATTTTCCCATTGTCTTTGTTTCTTCTCTGTCTGGCTTTGTCTCTCTCTCTTCTCCTTCACCTGTCTGGGTGTCATCTCTGGGCCTTTGTTTCCCTGGCATTCACTGTGTCAGCATCGTCTTTGTTGCCTTTGTTGTTTGGGGTCAGGTGTTCCTTCTCTTTGTTTCACTTCATCAGTGTTGTTTTCTTTCCTTTTTCCGTGTGGAATTTGTTTTATATCGTTCTTGTGGTTGTTGTGTGCTTGCTTCTTGCTTGTCTCTTTCTTGTACATCTGACTATTTTTCTTTGTTTTCTGTTTTCTGGTACATTCTCCTGTTTTTCGTGGTTTTCTTTGTCTAGTACATCTTGTGTTTTCTTTGTTTTCTTTGTCTTGTACACTTTCATGCTTTCCTCTTTGTCTTATTTTTTCTTGTACATCTTACTGTTTTTTCGTTGTTTTCTTTATCTTCTTCATCCTCTTCGTGGTTGTTGCAGGTTAAAAAAGTCTCTGCATCTCTCACTGGTTTCTTTGCCTTTTGCTTTCTTCTTCTTTTCCCTTTTCTTCTTCTTTCTTTTCGGTTTTCTTCTTCTTTCTTTTTTGTTTTTTCTTCTTTCTTTCTGTTTTCTTCTGCTTTCTTTTCTGTTTTCCTTCTTCTTCTTCTTTCAGTTTCCTTATTTATTTTTTTCTTCTTATTTTTTTCAGTGTCTTCTTTTCTGTTTTCTTCTTTTTCTGTTTTCCTTTTCGTCTGTTTTTCTTCTTCTTTGCTGTTTTCCTTCTCTTTCCATATTTCTTCTTGTTATTTCCTTTTCTTCTTTTTTCTGTTTTCTTCTGTTTCTTTCTGATTTCTTCTTCTTTCTTTTCTGTTTTTTTCTTTCTTTTCTGTTTTCTTCTTCCTCTTTCCTGTTTTCTTCTATCTATTCTGTTTTCTTCTTTATTTTTCTTTCTCTTCGTGTTTCTTCTTCTTGCTTTCTTGTCTTCTCTGCAGATTCCTGTTATTTGTTTTGTTTTCTGTTTCTTTTGACCATACTGTCTCTCCTTCCTTTCTTTTTCCTCGCATCTTCATGTCTGTTTTCTGTTTTCCTTTTTCTCTCTCCAATGTCCTTTTTTCCCTTTTTCTTTTCTTCTGCATCTTCATGTCTTTTCCTGTTTTCTTTTTCCTCTGCATCTCATGTCTTTTCCCGTTTTTCTTTTTCCCTCTGCAATCTTCAGGTCCTTTTCCCTGTTATCTTTTTCCTCTGCATCTACATGTCTTTTCCCTGTTTTATTTTTTCTTCTGAAATCTCAGGTCTTTTCCCTGTTGTCTTTTTCCTCTGCATCTTCATTGTCTTTTCCCTGTTTTATTTTTCCTTGTGCATCCTTCATTCTTTTCCCTGTTTTCCTGTTTCCTCTGCATCTTCAATGTCTTTTCACTGTTTCTTTTCCTCTGCATCTTCATGTCCTTTTTCCCTGTTTTCTTTTTCTTCTGCATCATCATGTCTTTCCCTGTTTTCTTTTCCTCTGCATCTTCATGTCTTTTTCACTGTTTTCTTTTCCCTCTGCATCTTCATGTCTTTTTCCCTGTTTAAATTTTCTTCTGACTCCATGTCTTTTCCCTGTTTCTTTTTCCTCTGTATCTTCATGTCTTTTTCCCTGTTTTCTTTTTCCTCTGTATCAGTCATGTCTTTTTCCCTGTTTTTATTTTTCTTCTGAATCTCATGCTCTTTTATCCCCGTTTTCTTTTTTCCTCTGTATCTCATGTCTTTTTTCCCGTTTTTCTTTTTCCTCTGCTTCTTCATGTCTTTTTCCCTGTTTTATTTTTCCTGTGCCATCTTAATGTCTTTTCCCTGGTTTCTTTTTTCCCCTGCATCCTTCAGTCTTTTTTCCCTGTTGTCTTTTTCTTTCTTCATGTCTTTTTTCCCTGTTTTCTTTTTCTTCTTCTGTCTTTTTCCCTGTTTTCTTTTCCTCTGCATCTCCTGTCTTTTCCTCTGTTTTCTTTTTCCTCTGCATCTTCTGCTTTTTCCCTGTTTTCTTTTCCTCTGCATTTTCATGTCTTTTCCCTGTTTTCTTTTTCCTCTTCATCTTATGGATTTGTTTTTCCCCTGTTTCTTTTCTCTTCATGTCTATTTTCCCTGTTTTCTGTTTTCTTCTTCATGTCCTTTTCACCCTGTTCTTTTTCTTCTTCATGTCCGTTTCCCCTGATTTTCTTTTCTCTTCATGTCTTTTTCCCTGGGTTTTTTTCTTCTGCTTCTTCATGTCTTTTTCCCTGTTTTCTTTTTTCCTCTGCATCTTCCATGTTGTTATGATGTATGCACGTAGGTTATGACTTTTTCCCTCCCCCTGTTTTTCCTTTTCTTCTGCATCTTCATGTCTTCCCTGTTTTTCTTTTCCTCTGCATCTTCATGTCTTTTTCACTGTTTTCTTTCTTCTAATCTTCAATGTCTTGTTTCCCGTTTTCTTTTTTCCTCCGGTAACTTCAATGTCTTTTTCCCTGTTTTCTTTTTCCTCTGTATCTTCAGTCTTTTTCCCTGTTTTCTTTTTCCTCTGCATCTTCATGTCTTTGTCCCCTGTTTATTTTTTCTTGTGCATCTTAATGGTCTTTCCGTTTTCTTTTTCCTCTGCATCTTCATGTCTTTTTCAACGTTTTCTTTTTCCTCTGCACGTCATGTCTTTTCCCCTGGGTTTTTATTTTTCTTGTGCATCTTAATGTCTTTTTCCCTGTTTTCTATTCCTCTGCATCTTCAATGTCTTTTCCACGTTTTTCTTTTTCTTCTCATGTCTTTTTTCCCTGTATTTCTTTTTCCTCTGATCTTCCAATGTCCTTTTTCCCTGTTTTCTTTTTCCTCTGCTCTTTTCCTGTCTTTTCCCTGTTTTCTTTTTCTTCTTCCTTTCTTGTTCTTCTGCATCTTCCAGTCTTTTCCCTGTGTACTTTTTCTCTTCATCTCATGTCTTTTGTTTTCCCCTGTTTTCTTATTCCTCTGCATCTTCATGTCTTTTCCCTGTTTTCTTTTCCTCTTCATCTTTATGTTTTTTTTCCCTGTTTTTCTTTTCCTCTGCATCCTACATGGACTTTTCCCTGTTTACTTTATTCTTCTTCATGTCTTTTTATTCAGCTGTTTTTCTTTATCTATATCAATACTCTATACTCTCCAGTCCAGGTTTTTCGCCGCATCTATTCTCTCTTATTTATCTCTTCATGTCTTTTCCTCCTGAGTTTCTTCTTCTTCATTCCTAATTCCCGGGTTTTTTTCTTTCTGCTTCTTCAGTCCTTTATTCCCCTGTTATCTTTTTCCTCTGCATCTTCAGTTCTTTTCCCCCGTTTTCTTTTTCTCTTGCATCTTCCATGTCTTTTCCCCGTTTTCTTTTTTCTTCTTCATGTCTCTCCCTGTATTCTTTTTCTTCTGCATCCTTCATGTCTTTCCCTGTTTCTGTTTCTCTTTTCAACTGTCTGGGTTGTTCCTCTCTGCACCGTCCTTTTTTCTTTGTCCTTTGCATTTTCTTCTTTTTGTCTTTTCCTTTCGCATCTTCCATCTATTTTCTCTGTGGGTTCTTTCTTTGATCTTCGCACTTTCTGTCCTTCCTTCTTTGTTTTCGTTTTCGTGCGTACCCCCTGTTGGTCTCGGTTGCTTTTGTTGCGTTGTCTCTTTGTGCAATGTTTTCTTCTTTCATTGCTTTTCTTATCGATTTTTTGTCTTCATATTTTATTTTATTTTCATTTTTTTTCCTTGTTCTAATTGAACTGTCTCCTTTTAACAGGAAGTTTCTTTTCTATCGTGATCATCTTTTTCTTCTTCTTTTCCCCTCATTTTCCTGTGTGATTTCTACAGTTTGACTTTGTTTTCTCCTTTTTAAAAGAATTATTTTCCTTGTTTCTTGAATCATCTTTTGTTTCATGTTCTTGTTCCTCTCTTGTTCTTTTTCTCTTTGTTCTATTGTTGTTGCTTTGCTGTTGTTGTGTTATTAATTTTGTTTGTTCTTCTTTTTCTTCCCCTCCTCTTCTTCTTTTGCTTCTTCTTCTCCCTCCTTTCCTCCTCTTTCCCTTTCTTGTCCCCAGCCTCCTCCTCCTTACTTTCTCTCTCCTCCTTCTCCTTTACTTTCTCTCTCCTCCTCCTCCTTTACTTTCTCTTTCCTCCCTCCTTCTTTACTTTCTCTCTCCCTCCACCTTTACTTTCCTCTCCTCCCTCTTCATCCTTTACTTTCATCATTCATCATCATCAATCATCATCATCATCATCATCTCTCGCCATCCCTTTCCTTCTTACAGTTTCTTTTTCTTCTTCCCGCCCTCCTCCTCCTAGTCTCGTTTTCTTTGTTCGTTCGTCATCGTCCGTTTTTCTAGTTCATCATCGTGAAATTTCGTTATTGTTCTTCTGTTCTTCTTCCTGGTTTGTTTCTTTCTCTTGTGTTTCGTCTTCACCTCTTGTCGTCTTCTTTTTCTGGAATGCCTTTATCTGAAGGATAAAAAAATCAAGGGTTTCTCTGAAACACAAACATTGCAACAGCAACTCGTTGTGTAATGCTCATCTTCCTTACTAATAATTCTTGCCATAAATTACACAAACACAGACACACACACAGACACACACGCGCGCACGGGAATGGTGGACTGACGGTGTACACGTAACGTACTTGTTTAAAGAAAAAGGTCGTTGCCAGCGTTGTGAGCCTGAACTTTGAACCCTACCCCTTGCCGGTTTAGTGGTTCTGGTTTGGTATCTGGCCAGAAACCCAGGCCATGTTGTGTAACCCCATTGTGACCCACATGACCTATAATCCAACCCCAAGTGACCCCTCATGACCTAGTAAGTCACCCATTGTTGACCCATCATGACCTAATAAGTCTACCCCATTGTGACCCCTCAAGACTTAATAAATTAAACGCCATTTGTGAACCTCCCCCCCCAAAAAATTATATAGTCAGTCAAACCCATTTGTTACCCTTCATTACATAATAATTCAAACCATATTAACACCCCTCATTAAATATTATTCAAACCGTAATTGATTCAACTCTCATACATAATAATTCAATCATATTTTCTGAGCCCTCATTACCTATAAGCAAACAATATTTTTTCACTCATTAACATATGAAATCAAACCATTATTTGTCACTCCTCATACATAATAAGTCAAACCATATTTCTAACCCCATCACGACATACTGTCAAACGTAACGAGGTCAACTTGTTATTCATCAACTGGCGTTAATCTGCACCAAGAATGGGGCTACTCAATCAAATAAACAAAAGAAAACAAAACAACAAATAAAATGGAAAATTCCATGAACAGTTATAAACTACTCAAAATATCAGCTCCAGAAGTGACAACAAGAGAAATGGACGAAACCCTGCATGGTAAGAGGTGGTCCACAATGAGGGGCAGGTTCCTTTTTAAAGAGCAATTCAAAAAAAACAAACACAAACTGACGACTTTGCACTTCAGTACAAGGTAGTGCATAGCTTATAATTTTTGTTCTATTAATCATAGAAATGTCACCATCAACAAACTGGGCTCCCCACCTGTTTAAAACAGCTCCTTTAGGAAAAGGGGGTCAGTTGCAATGTGACTCATTTCGGGGAGGAGGGTCACACTGAGCTGTGGTCAGAGAAGACAGGGAAGCTGGAGGATGGTTCATGGTGAAGTAAACAGGTAGAAGAGGTCACTGCTACTGGAGGAGAAAGGCCCACACTGGCAGGAGTTTCCTTCATTCTAAAATGGAAGACATGGCTCTGCGGGAAGAGAGGGGAGGGGGAGGCTGTCTATGTACAGAGCAGCCTGAATTGGACACAGTCACCTTCTCTGTCTCTAAATGGTTTGCACGCACGCACGCACGCACCCCCCCCCACACACACACACACGCACACACACATGCACGCGCTCGCTTGCACGGTTGCGTATGTATGTGTATAGGCACTGACATTGCTAGGAATGTATTTCACTTACCAGAACATTCTTCTTGTCCAACACATCACCATCTTCATGTCTTCTTGTCCAACACATCATCTTCTTCTTGTCTTCTGTCCAGCACATCTTCTTCAGTTCTGTCTTCTTTGCCATTGTGGCTATCTTCTGTCTTCCTCATTGATTTTGTCATAATCTTTTTTGTCTTTCCGTCCATGCCATTCTCTTCTTTGGCACTGTCTTCTTGGGCATCCTCTTCTTCAGAAAAAGTTCCTCTGTGACTGGTTTCTCATGGTCTTTATTTGCCGTGTCATGCTTTTCCTTCTCTGCGTTTGTTGTTGGAGTTTTTTCACAAGATCTTCGTGATGTTTTTCCCGTCATCTCTTTTTGTTCTGGATGCTGTCGTGAGTTTTGCATTATTTGGTCTTCAGTCTCATTTTCTTCTTGTACTTGTCCTTTCGCTTGTGAATCTTCCTCTTTCTCTTGTCGTTTCCACGTCTTTTCTCGGTCTGTGCTCTCCTGTGTCCTTCCTCTCCTTTCTTCCAGGCCTTATTCCAGCATGGACACTGAAACACACAATGCACATGAAGGATGTCTGATGGACCTGGACGGATAGATTAGCGCACAGTGCTGGAGCATCAGTGTGAGTGTAGGCTGTTGACCATAGCAAACACATACAGACACACCATCTCCAAATACAAAGATGAAGGTGGGTGTTTTGTTGACACAACAGTAAGGGGAAGGAAAACACAAGCACACGGACTTTCGTCAATCACTGCATGCCAACACTGACAGTCACTGGATAGCGTTTCCCAAGTGTCAGTCCTGAGTTGTGGCTGTGGGATAACAATGAAGGGCAGAAAAGAACGGTGCGGATATGGATCGGTAATCTAGAGGCAACGCGCCAGTCTAGAATGCGAAAAGTCCGGGTCGGAAGTGTGCGGTGGTTTGAATCCCGCTTGCGCCCGAAACATTTCCCTCCTCCATTAGACCATGAGTGGTGGTCTGGGCGCTAGATTTTTGGATGAGACCGAAAAATCGAAGGTCCCGTGTGTTTACACACCAATTATTTCAGATTCAGCGCTCGTAAAAGAACCACAGCAACACGAGAGATTGTCCCTGGCCAAAATATTATCAAAAAAGCCATTCTGATAGGGAAAACAGAGTTGCAGACTAAAACAACAACAGATGGCCTGCTCTTGTGGCGACGCCGCTCACCCTAGGAGGATCCAAGCCCGAATTTCCCCGCAAGAAAACTGCCGTGACTTAAGTGGGTCTAAATAAATAAAATAACAAATGATCACACCAGAAGAAAACTGCACTGACAGGGAAGGCTGGCTTAGAGGCAGCACAGCTGTTATGCTAGAAAAAGGGTAGAAGTCAGGGACTCCATGCCTCCCTCCTATCTGAACCCCCGGCTGTTGTCTAGAAAGGAAGAAGTCAGGGGACTCCCAGCCTTCCCTCCCAGTCTGATCCGCCGGCTGTTGTCTAGAAGGAAGAAGTCAGGATCCATGCCTCCCCCTGTCTGAACCCGGCTGTTGTCAAGAACGGAAGAAGTCAGGACTCCATGCCTCCCTCCACCCTGTCTGAACCCCCGGCTGTTGTTAGAAAGTAGAAGTCAGGGACTCCAAGCCTCCCTCCCTGTCTGCAACCCCGGCTGTTGTCTAGAAAGAAGAAGTCAGGACAATCCATGCCTCCACCTGTCTGAACCCGGCTGTGTCTAGAAGGAAGAAGTCAGGGACTCCATGCCTCCCCTCCCCTGTCTGAACCCCGGGCTGTTGTCTAGAAAGGAAGAAAGTCAAGGGACTCCATGCCTCCCTCCCTGTCTGAACCCCGGCCTGTTGTCTCGAAAGGAAGAAGTCAGGGACTCCATGCCTCCTCCCTGTCCTGAACCCCGGCTGATTGTCTAGAAAAAGGAAGAAGTCAGGGACTCCATGCCTCCGCTCCCTGTCTGAAACCCCGGCTGTTGTCTAGAAAGGAAGAAGTCAGGGACTCCCATGGCCTCCCTCCCTGTTCTGAACCCCGGGCTGTTGTCTAGAAAGGAAGAAGTCAGGGACTCCATGCCGTTCCCCTCCCTATCTGAACCCCGGCTGACTGCCAACCCCTGCCACACTGGCTGACCTTCAGTGCTGCTCTGCCTTTCAGAGGAAGCGTAAAACCTCTGTTCTGTTTGCAAGGGAAGCAAATCAACCGCACGTGAAAGATCCCTCAGCAAACAGCAGAGTTGTCCTCTGCAAAACAAAACACTGTAGGAACAAGGCAGTCTCACAGGGGGGGGGGGGGGGGGGGTAAGGGGGAAGAACGAGTGGGCACGCTCAGGAGATGTAGCAGTCCATCTCGCCAGTTATTTCAATGTTCCCTTGACTTGTTGCTGAAAACTGGGCTGTTTAATCTACATGCCAAAAGTAATGCATACATTCAAAATGTAAAGATACACTCTTCCACACACACACACACACACACAGCGCCCGCACTCGCGTCCATGCACTCTCAGGCATACACAAGCTTGCACATAGGCAAAGTCGTAGCTACTAGCACTGTTGTAGAACACACTTGCATACACACGGATGTGTGCGTACATGCTCACAGACACAAACACACATGTATACACATAAATACATATCATCTCACACACACACTTACGCACGCATACTCACGACACATATACACATAACACACACACATCACACACACACACACACACACAAACCGAACGCATATACGCATGCAACGCTGCACACATACCCACAAACATTCACAAACAGACACACACTACTCACAACCCACATCAAAATAATTACTATTTACTAATATGAGATGGCTAGTATGAATATAGTCCCAAGTTTGTTGGTACTTTTAAAGCTGATCTGATTCGTTTTAATAAGATATGATTTTCTTATTTCCCAATGCTCTTCCATCTTAACACACACACACACACGCAACACACACGCAAACCACACACACACACACACACACACACACCCCTACCTTGTTCTAAATCCTCCATTTAATCTGATATCAATTACATAGAAAAAGGTTTAAATTAAAACTAAAGCATAAGGCTTCTCTCTCTCTCAAAATTGTGTTGTACATTTGTTTTATCTCTCTCTCTCTCTCTCTCTCTCTCTCGCAAGAAACAAACATGGTACTTACAAATTGATTATATCTTGTAGACCTTGCCTTTCTTTGCCTAATCCGCCATAAATGTTTTCAAAATGTCGGCTTTCTTCCTTGGCAAGTTGTCAACCAGGTCACAGGACTCGCTCTACCGTGCTGCATTCACTTTCACGTGCAAAACTCACTCTGCAAAAACAGTTCATTGTTAAACAACCCCTCCGGGCCACACACACACACACACACAGAAAGGCTCCACCACCCCTCCTCTCCCTCTTTCAGGGGAAGGGAAACTGGTGGTTAGAGTAATTGTTGTGATCTGCTGACAAGGTTCGATTCTCGTTCAGGAGGATTTTTCCTCTAGAGTTAAACATCATGCAGACTCCACCACGTACCAAAAATCCTTAGGTGAGACTATAAAATAGAGGCCTGAGTGAGAACGAATGCAGAACATCTTGCGCACCACATTAAACCGCTCCGCTTTTGAGAAGAGTAGCCATCGTGTGCCCGGTGGAGAATAGAAGAACAAAATTTACAAAATTGCATACCACTCGACTGGATGAACAAAGTTCCATGAAATGCTTATTCCATTATCCTCAAATAAAAGAATCTCTCTCTCTCTCTCTCTCTCATCTCTCTCTCTCTCTCTCTCTCTCTCATCTCTCTCATCTCTCTCTCTCTTTCTCTCTCGGGGGGGGGGGGGGGGAGGAGGGGGGGGGGAGGGTGGGGGGGGGGGGTTTGGGCGGGGGGGGGGGGGGGGTGGGGGGGGGGGCGGGGCTTTAATTGGTTTAAATTGTTAAAAACGAGTATTGATGGGTGGTGTGAGACTACCACTAAGAAGCCTATAATATTTCCAATTTTTAATTAATGCAGTGGGGGAAAAACCTGACTGGGTAACTAATGTCTGCATATGCATAAGTGAATCCTGGGGCCAGGGTAAGCCAAGGATAATACAGGGGGACCGAGCAAGCACCCCCACATATGAGCCCCCACCCAAGAACTTGTGTGCCCCCCGCACGACGCCAAGCACGCAGGCCGCCAACGCAGGTGTCCCCACCAATACAACCCGGTACTCCACCAAGGCGTATATTTCGCATTAGACCACACCCGCCAGCCAGCTCCCCCCCCACTATGTCCTGCCCACACAGCCACTACCACATGACCCCCAACCTATAAGGACTCACATCCCAATCATAACCAGACCCACGCTCCCGTTCTGACAGCCATGCGATCAATCTTAGAAAAAATAGTCCCTCTGTTGCCCCTACCACCCCAGCCGCAAATGAACACAAATGTATTAGCTCAGCCCTTACTTTTATCCACTGAATACACGATAATCCCACAAAGTTACTATAGAAACAGCCAAGTTATTGCAGTTTTCCTATTATTAAAGACATCACATAACAAACAAGTGCGTACGAATATGCTGTGATAACTTATAAAAAGGCTTTTTTCTAGTTAGCAGAAACACAAATGTCATGATTTTTTCCTATCAATCTAACCTAACTGTCCCCGTAGCTCTGACGACCGAGGGGCACCTCCAATGACCACCCACAACCAGTTCCCACCATTCCTCTCTCCTGCTCTGCCTACTCAGGGTTTTTGTTGAGACTTTCTAGGCCTGGTCCATTTTTCGCTGATGGTTATCCACCCACACTTCCTGGTCCCTTCCCTCCTTCTTCTTAGTCCTCCCTTGGACAGTGCCCTTGTATAACTGTCTTTGCAAGTCCTTTGATCTTGTGACATGCCCATAACCACTTAAAGTTTCCAACCTGCATAAAATAATAACCACGATCGATAGAAGGTTCTCATAGGGTCCAAAGGTTTTTGCTGGTTCTGATGTAAGCACCTATTCGCGTTGCTTATGTGGTCTTTGTAGGAGAATTGCCCAAGGAGACTCCGAAAGCATCTCATCTCCACTGCCTGACTCTTCTCTCCAAATCTGCAGACAGGGACCATGATTCACAGGCATACAGAAAATGGATATGAAAAGGGGAGCGCATTATCTGTCTTGGGATAAGGAGATTTTTTTATCTTCCAGTGGTTTTAGTTTTGACAAAGCGTTATTTTCTGGCAGTCCTGCATACATTCTGGCTTTTTATCCCTGGGGTTTTACAAAGGGGTCCCAGGGATTGAAGTTTGAACTGTTTCCACTTCTGGCATTAACCCGTATCGTCAATTTCCCTTTGGGGTTATTATCACTTGGTCCTCTGCACGATTTTCAGCCATATGTTTTTGGGGGCCTATTAAAAGTTTCTGTTAGGTGGCAACTTTTTTCGATCCCTATTCCATCAAAAACAAACTGCGGGAAACGGGGGTTGTGACTTTTTACCCCCAATGCTGACTGATCCTTCTTGATTCCCGTGCTAGCCTATTTTCTCAAGGGGAGTGAAAATTTGGGGGATAGACGCCCGTTACCCCCAATGTTTTCGAAAAATTTCAAGTTGTTGTTTTTAAAACTGCCCGGTGGCCTTGCGGCACGTTTCGCACTGCAGGTTTTCGTGCGACAAATTCAGGTTTTTCCCCCAAAGCTTTCATGCCCCCACCCTTCAATGCCTTCTTAAACGATAAATATTGTAAAGGTTTTTTTTGATGTTAAGTACCGCCAATAGTTTTGAGGTTAAAAAATTTTGTTGTGCGCGCCCCTGCCCTTTAAACCCGCTTGTTCCTCCATGATGGGCTCTGCTTGTGGCTTCGTCATTCAATATTATTGCGCTGACCTTTCAGGGGGAATAAAGGGGGGGAAGTGCGGTAAATTTTGGCATGGGGATTTCCTTTCTTGGGGGGGGGGTAAGATGAGTGACGTGTCCATGGTGAAGCCATTTTTGCTCCCCAATATTGTTGCAGATTTTAAAGGGCGTGATCAGGGTTTCCCCCTCCACTTGAAAACTCAGCTGGAATGTTGTACCCTGCTGATTTCCCCCTTTTTAGCGTTGATGTGTTTTCCATTTTTCGGGGATGGGGTCTGTCGTGTTTTGCTTGGGGGTCTTTAAGGATTTGGCCCCTGGGTTCTAAAAGAAAAAGGGCGGAGCAGTATTTTCTTGTTCGAATTCGGGTCGTCGGAGACATTTCCCCATTTTTGTTTTGGATTGGAAAACCCTTTTCCCTGTTTTGTGTAGTGGGGCTTTCCCCAGCGTAGCTTTATTGTTTTGTTTTTTTGATTTTCCCTGTTTGGGATTTTCACTTACCCCATTTCTTTTGCTCGTCATGGACTTCCTGTCTTTTGTTGTCCCCTTTTTTTTCTGCTTTTCTTTTTTTTCATTTTTATTTTTCTTAATTCTTGCTTGTCGTAGTTGGGGATTTTAAAAGTGTGACCCTGGTTTTTGCGGGTTTGGTGTTTTGCAAAAGCTCGTTGCTGTTTCAGCCCTGCGTATTGAAACTTTTCCCTATTGTCAAATTAACAGTTTTTCTTTCATGTGTTTCTTTTCCCCCCAACTTTCCCCCTTTTCCATAGGGGAAGGCCTTAAATCATTAAACTGTTGAAGTCAAAAGTTGAAGTTTCTCTCTTTCTCTCTCTCTCTTCTCTCTCTCTTCCGATGACTGCCCTATTTGTAAAAAAAAAACGAAACGGGCCCCGCACATGAAAGCCTGAAATTTTCCCCAAGAGCCCTCCCCCCCAGAAAAACGTTTTCCAATGTGGAGGGCGTTTATGCAAATCCATGGGGGTTTTTTCCAAGATGGTGGATAAAAATGTTTGAAAAAAAGTTCACTTCTTTAGATCCGAATTATGCTTTATGAAGAAATACATAAACTGAAAAAAGGTATGGCAAAAAAGAGGATTATAAAACCCCAAAGACCTTTGATTTTGACCGCTAAAAGTGAAAGAAAACTGGAACCCAGGGAGAAAAGAAAAAGATGGCAATGTCAAGTTCATCAACGTCAAAGAACAGGAAGAGGAAAATGACCCAATATTCCCCGGCTTTGTGGCACTTAAACGCCCATGGATCACCCCGTGGCGCCGGGAAAGACATCTCCAGAGCCTACCGTGGGGAAACCCAGCCCGGGAAGACAAACCCCCCCCCCTAACGTCATTTTGCCGCTGGGGGACGATGGCATGTTGGTGACAGGGAATTGGGAAAACCTCCGGAGGGGGCATCCGGGTAGCCTCTGATTCACCCCACCAAAGAGAAATTGTAAAATTTACGGGGCCACCCAAAATTTCCCTATTCCACATGGAAAGCACATGCAGAGAAAAGCAACCACCCCAGGAGGCGTTTCAATCATGAGCCTACTCTACAAAAGAAGGGCCCACCACCGGGAAAACAGCAGGGGGGGGCGGGAAGAACAGCAAACCCCCGGTATTTAAATCCCGGACCCACGTGAAAAGCGGGGAAATTTTCGCGCCCGGGAACCGCCCAATCCAGCGGGACTCCATAATTAGCACAACAGACGTTCCGGGTAACCAGCGGGCCTAGCCTGGGGACATCGGCCCTTCTTTTTGGGCCAGTCCGATACAGAATGCCCAGGACAGAGACAAAAGTGTCCATTTGAAAAAGCACACAACCACAAGGAAAAAAGCCCAGAATTGCAAACAGGCCCTTCACGAAGAGGGGGGAAATTAACATTTGTACCCCAATGTTAGGTTACACTCCTAAGTGAATGTAAGGCGGAGAGCAGCCGGGGCCAGATGAAGATTGGTTTCAGAAAAAAAAAGTAACAACAAAATATCCCTGTCTTTCAAGTCACAGCGTAAAAGAACTGTAGGGGGACCCAGCGGGCCCACAAAACGAGTTGCAGCAGAAAACACTAGAACGTGCCCGCTGGTGAGGGTACAAGCTGAACCAAGGAAGTGACCAGGGACTGAGACAGTTTCCTTATGCCACTCAGGTGAGTTTACAAATGAAATAAGACTGATGCGGATCTAAAGATGGGAAGACAATAAATTGACAGAGGTGAAGACATCAGTCATTATATGATGAAAAGCAAACAATAAAAAACAGATTCTGGACCTTGATGTTAGATAAAATTTTTAAATGATGAAAATTTATCATCTGCCCCTATTTTGACGACCGGGGGGCACCCTAAAAAGATCCGCCCCAGATTCCTTTCCTTCTCTGTTTCCTTTTTCCAGGGTTTGTTGGGTTTAGGCCTGCCTTCATGTGAAATCCTCCCGTCTTCCCTTTGGTTGCCCCTTCTTCTCCGGCAGTCCCTTGCAAACTGTTTTGTAATTCTTGGGTTTGTGACACCCCATACCACAAATTTACGCTTTTTACGTCTTTAAAGGGTTTTTCCGGGCCAAGGGTTTGCGGTTTGTTATGACGCTTTTTTGCTTAGTGGTCTTTGAGGAGATCCCAAGGGTCCCGAAAGCATCTCATTTTTCCATGCCTGTACTTTTCTCCAAATTGCATCAGGGTCCATGTTTCAAGGCAAAAAAAAATTTGGTTGACAAGGAGGCATTATTGCTTGGAGAAAGTAAATTTTCTTGTCTCCCCAGACCCGTGATTTCCTTTTCTAACAATTACCCCCGTTTAATCACGTTTTTAATGAAAATAAGGATGAAAAATAAAAAAGGAAATGACAGTCCGAGTTACGTGGAAAGAAAAAGGACTGAAAAAAAAATCAGGAAATAAAAACCGCCTAAAAACAGTGGAAACGTTGTTTTTCCAAAAAACCCCAACACGCATAGTGTAAAAAAGACATCAGTGGTCATAAGACGTAAAAAGACAGATGGTCAACGGAGCCGGCCCAGTCCATACCCGGGCCCCCCAAGCCTAGGCGTCATCCCTCTACGTGGGGGGGTCAGAAAAAATCGTAATGTTGCTGCAAGGTCAAGCGTCAGCGCTTAGGGCTTTTTTCAAAAGTTAGCTTTGATGACGTGATTGGGAAAAGGCCCCAACTCCTCCACCTAAGGCAAAAAAAAAAAGGGACAAACGGGTTTTCGACCAAAAGATAGGGTTTTCGGCCGGGCCAAAATTTTATAAATGCCGAAAGGTAAATTTTTTAGGGTGAAAAAGAACTAGCCCGAACAGCAAACAAGGCATATTGTAGAAAAAGTAAAAGTAAAACGACTTTCTAAATAAAATGGCATGGTCTCTTACCAAAATTTGTGTTGTGTTTCTTATTTTCTTTTGGGCTTATGATGTTATTTTTTTAAACAAAAATTTTTGTTGCAACCGTTTTTTGTGTTTTCAATTTTTCATAATTCTTATTATTCACTTCAAAAGCTAGAAAACTATCACATCAAGGGGATACTCAGGGGGGGAAAAGTTATAAAAGGGAAAATCACGGCTCCTTATTGAAATATTATTGTGAAATGATAATACTAAACTAAAAGATGCTAAAGTTTTGTTGGGCACCAAGGAATATCTTTAGGCACATACATTCCCCCTAGATAACCTTTGGAGAACAAAAAATGGGTGTAGGTTAGGGAAAACCAAAACAATGTATTCGACCTTAAAAGTAATAGAGATTTTTCCTTTACCTAAGGGAGATTTCAATGCCAAACAGCACGGGAAAATTTTGTACAACCAATAAAATGATGATTTTGAAAACCACAAGGCTCCCAAATTTTTAAAAATACCAAAAAAATAGTGGCACAAAAAACAAGGAATCATTGTTAAACTGGCAGGGTTTTGATTGTGTCATCTTAAACGGACTTTGGACTCGTTTTTGGGAAAAGTTGCACTTATATTTTCCTTTTAGGCCAAGCATGGGGACATTTCATATGTTTTTTGTTTTATTCAGCGTTAAGTACCCTTTTTGATAGTCGAAAGCTTAACAGAATCGGACCACTTACCAGTAGAAATGAAATTAGAGGTTACAGATTTTTATTTCAAAACCACAGGAACTCCAGAAGGAAGGGAATTTATTAAAAAATTAGTGTGGAGCCAAACAAAAGGAGGACAAATATCAAAATTTGCGCTAAAAAGCAGGGACATTCATGACGGGACTTTTGATAGTACAAACACCCTTGAGGAAAATGTAAAACTGCTCTAGACATGTTTACCCAAATGTTTGAAAAATGCAAGCGAATGCATGTCTAGAAAAGGGTTTCAGTGAACAGTACAAAGAAATCTGATGGTTTGATAATGAATGTGGACTTGCGAAAAAAGAAAGCAGAAAGATGCTAAACTGTTTTCGCTCCACCAGAAAGGAAGTAGATCGGATTGTTTATGTCGAGAAAGAAAACTGTACAAAAAAGCTATTAAAATCTAAAAAGCAAGATTTTTAGAAAGCAAAAGGCTGAATCATTAGCTAAGAGGTTAACAGTTCATCCAGTTCTGGAAAAGGGTTAGAAAAATGGGATGTGGGAATGGTGAAAGATATATTTAAAAATAAGTATGAGAAGTGGTTTAATCACTTTAAAGGTGTTTTTAAAAAAAAAATGAAAGAAAGTGATAAAACCCAGTGATATTTCAGCGGGACCTAATGGAAGATGCCGATCACACATTAAATAAAGATATATCAGAGGATGAAGTAAAAAAAAGCAATTCGAAAACTAAAACTGAGAAAGGCAAGTGGTATAGATGACATATCAGCTGAGATGTTAAAAATGGTGACCAAAATTGTATAACGTTTTTGGTCAGATTTTTTATATAATCTTTTAATCTGGTATTTAAACCAAAAGAGTGGTCCCAAGGCCATAATTAAAACCAATCACAAAAAAGGAGACCACGATTACGTTTACAATTACAGGGGAGTTTCCCTCTTAAGTATTATATCTAAGTGTTACACATCTATCTTAAATTCAAGACTTTATTTAAAAGGTAGAAAGTAATAATATGATTTCATAAAAATCAGGCAGGATTCAGGAAAGGATACTCAACTGGGATCAGATATTCAACCTATATGCAGTTGTTCAGAAATGCAATGCAAAAAAGGGGAAGAAAATTATATGTTGCTTTTGTTGACTTTAGGAAAGCATTCGATTCTGTTCGCCATGATAAGCTTCTTGATGTATGAAAATCAAGGTTGTGAAAGGAAAAAATTTATGGTATGCTTGAAATCAAAAGTATTGTGCATTACTGTCATGTGTGCGTGCAAACAATGAGTTTACAGAATTTTTTGAATGTCCACTTGGTGTAAGGCAAGGTTGCGTCCTGAGCCTACATTTTTCTATTTTTATAAAACGCTGGCTGACCACATGAATGCTGAAGGTAAGCATGGCATACAAATGCTTTCCCGGTGGTATTGAGTTGTTTATCTTACTTTTTGCCGATGATGTGGCTTTGTTATCAACGACTCCAGGTGGCCTTCAAATCAAACTAAATGTATTACATAGTGCTGTAAGGAAATGAAATTAAATGTTAATTTCTGAAAAAACAAAAGTCATGGTTTTTTTGAAAAGGGGGTTTCCCTTTGGCAACTGAGCAATGGATTTTTGACGGTAAAAAACTAGATGTTGTAAATAAATTATTGTTATTTAGGGTTTAATTTTACGACAATGATCAGCATGAAGAAAGGAATGAACATCTGCAAAATAAGGCAAGAAGGCAGCGTGCAACTGAATAAAGCCCTTTCCAAAAAAAAGGAAAAGGACTGCTATTACGTTATTTAAATATTGAATGCTAAAATACAATTGTTTTACTTTAGCATCCGAATTTGGGGTTTTTCCAAGCTAGAATTTAGAAAAGGTACATATGTTAGTCTGTAAAGTTCCTGGGTGTTCCAGTAAAAAACCCAAATAGATGATTTATGGTGATTTGGGGAGATATCCTCTATATGTTAAATTCTTGTGTTTCTGCATTGCGAATTGGTTAGGTGTTACAAAAGGAAACCCAAAAGACTACCCTACAAGGCTTATCGATGTTGCTTAACCTAGATAGAAAGGGAAGAAAATTTCTGGGTAACAAAGTAAAAAAGAAGTTTTAAAGTCAGACAGGTTTTCAGTTTGTTGGGTGCAGAAGGCGTGGGGGATGGTTTAAAACCTTTCCTACGTCTATTTAAGCAGAAGGGCTTGTTGATTTCCTTCATACAAGAGTGGTTTTCCACAATTGAAGATCGCAATAGAATAAAGACTATAGATAATTTAAAACCATTTTTGAAAGAGAAAAAAAACATAAATGACATTGATACCTACTGCTTTAGGGTTGCTGTGGTCTCAAGTACGATTTAATGTCCCGCCCTAAATGCAAATGTGCATCGTTACAGGGGATTCTCTGCAAAACAAAAACTGTCCTTTTTGTATGTCAGTCACGAAGACGACAGCTTTCTCTTTGATTGCCCCCCATGTATTCGGATCTTTAGAAATAAATTCTTGGGTAATTTAACTAAAATTCCCCTCCATATGTTGCTGCAAGTATCAAAATTCCAAGATGCCATGTCTCCTATTGTCTTCCACTCAGTTAACAGAAGAAAGAGATGTATTATATAAAAATTTTAAAATATGTTATTGAGGTAGTTTTGTGAGCTTAGCTGATTGATTTTTTTTCCTTTTGATAGTGCACTCGAGATGTCTTTAATTTACAAACTGGGTCAAGCACAGGTTTATGTTTGCACCATGTTAGTTCCTTTTCAATGTAATTTTGGTTTCAATGTTCATGCCCAAATTTTTTTGTTTCTAAGTTGGATTGTTGTATGTTTGAAATCTTAGCAACATGTTTCCTGTAGTACTATACCCATTTCCCCGCTGTTATATTGTAGACTAAGGCCGAAGTAAACCCTTTTAAATTTCTTTACAGTTCTCTCTCTCAAGGATGATGCAGATAATTTCAGGGTTTGGTTTTGACCCATGATACGGATAATGTATTTTGTTTATTTAGGATTAGGTGAGTTTAATTGGATGATGATATGGGTGGTTTTTGAAGATGGTGAGGGGGAGGTTTTGGGTTATGGTGACATTTTTGTAAATATTGATGGGGTTGATGCTGATGTGGTTGATGAAATGGTTTATGATGTTACAGATGGGGAGGACGAGAATGGTGTGTGTTGTGTGTTGGTGTGTTTTGTGTGTGTGTGTGTTTTTGTGTGTGTGGTTTGTGTGGGCGGCGCGCGCGTTGTGTTTTGGAAAATGAAAGAAAAAGATTTTTTTCCTTTTTATTATTTATCTATTTATTTTCGGCATGTCTTTCATGTCTCCCCCCGACGCAAGGTTTAGGGTGATGATGATGATGTGATTTATTTTTGAAAGGACGAGATGGGTGTGATGTTTGGAGGAGGATGGATGATGATGGAAATGTTGGAGGGTGATGTTGAGTAAAAATGCTGAAGGTGACGTGGTGGTGAATGGGAACGATGGCGTGGTTGTTTAAGGGAATTAGGTGGCGATAACATGATGGAGAAGACAAGATGAAGATGTGCAGTGATGTTATATTGAAAAACGATGAAACGATGATGAAGATGATGATTTGGGCCATTTATGCAGAGATTGAGATGGATATCGTGAGAAAAGACTATACGTTGTAGAGATGGTGATGCGTAGTGATGAAGATGATGTGTTGATAAGATATGTAGGGATGGAAAGTAATTTTTGGTTTGTTAAAATTAGGGCGGGCAGTGCTGCTATGGGGTTTAAGAAAATGCGGATGTGGTTATGTAAATGCGAAGAGTGTGGGGTTGAGGGTGACAATGCTGTTGCCTGCAAAATTGAAAATGTGAAAGGTTTTAAAAACGTTTTTTGCTTTGCTTCCTCCTCCCTTCCCAAACATGTTTTGTAAGGGGCCCCAAAGGGGCCGAAGTACATAAACTTTTAGTGTTCAGGTTCTTCCTCTCTCTCCTTTTCTCTCTCTCTTTTCCCTTCCTCTTTTTTCTTCTCTTTTCTCTTTTTTCTCCCCTCTCTCCCCTCCCCTTCCCCTTTCTCTTTTCTCTCTCTTCTTTTTCCTCTCTCTCTTTCTCTCTTGCTCTCTCCCTCTCCTTGCTTGAATGTTCAATGACTCGATTTAAGGGATAAAGTTCTAACTGAATGAAATAATTACCAATACGGCTTCAAAACAAAAAACCCAGGGTTCCCTCCCGAATGGTATGGGTTTTTTGGGGGCAGTTTTGGGAGAAAACGTGTGAAAAGTTAAACATCCTGTCGTTGTCCCTTTTTTTGCTGTAATTCTTCACCTGATACTGTTTTTGTAAAAATTCATGTTGTAAAATTATCCTTCATTCGAAACAGGGGAAACCCATGGTTATTGTATTTTTATAAACCTCTTATTCAACCGAGTGGGATGGTCTTTTTGGGGGTAAAAAAGGAAAAAAATGAAAAAAAAGCGCCGGCCTGCTGCCAAACCTGCACGGCCAGCTGTTTGGGAAATGCAGGGGAAAAGTCAAAAATGGACTGCCTGAACTGCCAGTGTTTCAGCATGCCCCTGCAAGCGCTTATGCCTAATGACAGCCTGTTTTAAAGCTGCCCCGGCAAGCTATTTTCCCAAACTGACCGCCGCTTTAGCATGTCCGGCAAGCGCTTATGCCAAACTGACCCCCTGTTTAAGCAGGCCCGGCAAGTTTTATGCCTGAAAGACAGGCTTTAAGCATGCCCGGAAAGGTTTTACCCTGAACTGACCAGTGTTAAGCAGGGGAAGTATTTTGCCTGAACCTCCAGCGTTTTTGCGGGGCATCCCTAATGGCAGGCCATTTAAATTGGACTGCTTTTTTCTCAATGGAACGGGCCAGTGTAGTTAAATCGTGTTTAGCAAGTTTTTTATTTGATCATGAATGAGGGAAAGCAGGGTGGTATTTCGAACTTTCAAACACAATACACTCACAAGGCCCAGGAGTAAGGCAGATCTATGAAACCCAAAGCATGTACAAATTAGATTAAATTTCCGATTTGAAAACTGTGAGAAAAAAGGTGACTCTCTCTCCCTCTCTCTCGTACCCGTGTATCTGTTTTTACATTGATGTTCAGGTCATTTGGAGATTATGTATTGTTTGAATAACATTTATTTTCTCTTTTAAAAAAATCATAATTTCCAACTTGTGTTGTCATTGTAAATGCGGTTGTTTTGTTGATAGTCCCAATCGGCCAAGGGCGGATGAAAAGAAGTATTTGAATGCTTATTCTGTAACCACTGTAAATTAAGATCATTTTTTATTCATTCATTCATCCATTAAACTCTTTCTTCTCTCTCTCTCTCTCTCTTCTTCTCCTCCCCTCTCTCTCTCTCTCCTCTCTCTCTCTCTCTCTCTCTCCCTCTCTCTCTTCTCTTCTCATTCTCATTCAAAGTACAGGTTTTTACCGCTATGTGGTACCAAAGCACGTGGCAGCCAAACCCTGCACACCAAATTCAAACTTCACACCCGATTCCAAAAACCATCCCCAACCAGGTTGCGCAGAACCCCTCCATTTTTACCCGGACAATTTGCCCCGCAATATTTTTTCTGTCCCCCTTTACATTTATCCCACTATCATTTTGGGGAAAAGTGTTTCTTGCTTGAAGGGCGGGCAGATCTCTAGGTACCTCTCCCAGCCCGACTATTCCCTCAGGATGAACTTTTCTATGACCCAAAGGGGGTGGTCCAAGATATCATAGCCGTTTTTTCGGCTTTTGGGTCCTTCAGGAAAGGGACCCAAAATTTCCTCACAGGGCCCGCACGTGGAAGTCCTCGCCTGTGGGAAAACATTGCTCCTTCAGTCTTTCTTTGTTTCAACCCTTGATCTTCTCCTTTAAAGGGATGAGCAATTGGTGGGGAAGTTTTCCTTTGAGTTATTTTGTGAACCTTAACCCACATTCCCCTTCATTCAGGTTTTGTCAGTAAACCAAGTCCTTCAGCAAGTGTCACATTTACAGAATCCTTTGTGTCTAGGGTGCCATGGACTATGGCTGTTTCTTTTTTTAATGTTTTCTAACTAACTGTCTTGCTTCTATTTTCCCTGTTAAAAATTTACCAAATAATCTTGTAGAGAAAATTAGAAAAGTAAGGGAAATTTTGATCCCAAGGCATACTGTTTAAAATAATATGGGAAAATTGAGAAGACAACCGTTACACCATATCATGTCAGGCTTTTTTTGGGCATTTTGTAAGATTACTCAGGACTATCGCTGTACGGAGTGAACTGGAATTGCTGCTGGAAACAGCAAGCGAACAGTCATTTGAAACAAAATGCCATAGAAAACTACGGGATACCCTGGAGAAAAAACAAAACCAATAAAATTTGTCAAGAGTAAAATAAACGGTGGGGGCCCCACAGGAACCCCTTCCCCCCATCCTCAAGAAAAAAAAAGCTTGAAATGTTCGGCCCACTCACCGCCCCCCCCCTCTCCCCCACTCAAACCTCGGGGGGGGCAGAAAAAAAGGGGGAAAAAAAAAAAAAAAACAAATCGAAAATGGACGGATGAAGATTTGGGCACTACTGCGCAGGCCGAGGCCCCGGGGATGGATGGAGGGGCTTACCACGATCGTCTTTGGGTTTTCCCCCCCACGACCCCCCCGGTCATTTTTGTTTGATGTGATGTGTGTGATGATAGGCAGAAAAAAATGAAAAAAGACGCAGTATTGATGATGATAACCCCATTGTAAACGAGCCCACGGACAAATTATGGGGACTGATAGAAAAAAGTTTTTGGGGGTAAACGAGTTTGGAATGAAGGTTAGAGTTGAAGACGGGAACGTTAGGTTTTAATTTTAAAAAGGACTTAAACCTACCTCTTAAACCTGTGGTAATTACGCTGTTAAAGTGTTAGGTAGGACCTATCGGTTTAGTTTGGTGTTTCTTTTCATTTGTGTCAAAAGTTGACAATCTTGTCTATTTCTGTGCAATTCTTTTTGTTTGCTCTGTCTGTCCCTCATGCGCGTCGTCTCTCTCGCTGTGTCTCTGTCTGTCTCTGTTTTTACCTTCTTCTCTGTCTTCTCTTGTTTTTTCCCCGTCTGTCTCTGTCTCTGTCTGTCTCTGTTCTCTCTCTGTGGTGCTAAAATATCCATGGGGTAAGTGGGAAAAATTATTTTAAAATATATAAGAATGATAAGTTTGTTGGACTTTTAAGATAGGTCTATTGAGAGTACTGAGGAAAAAATTTCCTTAATTAATTGTGGTTTCTGTTTGTTGGATTTATTTGTTGCTCTCTAGTGGTTCCCTAGGGATTAACTTGGTATTTTGGAAAATTGTAAAAAAAGAAGTTTTACTTTTCTTTTGAATTGCCAGACGCCGTTTTAAATATGCTTTTGTGTGTGTGCCTTTATGTTTGAACCAGAAAAACTGGAAGGAGAAAACCCCGGGAAATTTTTTGTTTCGGGGTTGCCTTTCATTTAAAAACTTTTTTCCAAAACCCCCGGGCCCCCCTCTTTTTGAGTGTGGGGTGCCTGTTTTACACCCCCCTCTTTCCCTCCTTCCCTTTTAATAAACAAAACCTCGGGAAAAAGTGAGAAAAAACAGAACCCAGGTGGGAAAAAAGTCCAGAAAATGGCAACATATTTCAAAAGCGTCTTAAAAAAAAAGCCCGTTCATTTTAGAAAAAGATGAGGAGTTTGAAGTTTGTGGTGAAAAGTTGGACTGCCCAGTTGAGAAAAAGAAGAAACCCTCGGGCTATAAAACAAAAAAAGGTGGAAAAGCCCCGGGGCCCAATGGTTGTTGTGCATTTTTAAAAACTTTGGACAACGGTATAGATTTTTAGTGAATTTTTGACACTTTTTTTGAAAAAGGGGATCATCCTGGGATGGGGGGGAAAAAATCTTTCCCCTTCATAAAAAAAAGATATCAAAAAAATAAAAAATTATAGGGGGTTTTTTGCTTATAATATTCTAGTAAATTTTTTTAGTTCATTATAAAAAAGCGTCTTTCATGGATTGGTTAGTAAAAACAGATGAACCCCCGCCGACTTAAAGAAAAAAAAACTATGTTCCCGGTGATCATATGTATACTTTATTAACTGCCGTCCAGAAGCAATTAAAAGAGCGGGGAAAAAGTTTTTCCTTTATGACTTTGAAAAAAAACTTTTTTTCCGATTTTAAAAATTTTGTGGTCAGTACTTAAAAAATGAAATAAAAGGAAAAACTTTATCTTGTGTGTTTAATATGTAAAAGTTAAAGTAAAAGGAGGTGTGGGGGTAAACTTAGTGTTTTGTGAGTTGTAAGAGGGTGAAAAAGGGTGATGTTTGTTGTCCCATTTTGTTCTCTTTATTTTTCAAACAACTAACCCCAAAAATTTTTTTAAAGTGGCAACATGGGGTTTCCTTTGATTGTTTGAGTTATTTAAAATTTTTTGTTTCAGTGTTAGTTAGTTTGCTATACCTCACGACCGATTCCAGCGTTGCAAAATAAAAAGTTCAATCACCTACCAAATGGAATGGGTCCCGCAGGGGTTTATTTTTTTGGCCCCGTTTTTTCACTCTCTACACTGCTTACTGTCCCCATATTAAATAAACCCTCACCCCCCAACCCTCATTTTGGGGTGATGCACTCAGATTTAAAGGGAGTAATACTCCTGAAAACCTCCCTTTTCTTTGAAAAATATGTCACACTGCCTTAAGTATTCAAAAACTGGATGATACAAAACAAATTACAAATTAAAAAACAGATAAAAAAGGAAAAACCCTGATTGTGGGACCAAACACAAACTCTCTTTTTTGCTTTTCTTTTTCTTCTTTTTTCTGCCCCTGGTGCCCTTGGCGTGGGGGGAGACACAGACGTCTGTTGCAGTGGCGGGAGGTTGGGGTAGTGCAGGGCAGGGGGGTCCAGGGTGTCAGCCACGGAGTCGCTCCATCGTCTCCTTGGTTACCCCTGGCTTTCCCGCCATTGTATTTGAGGTGTATGCCCGTAGGGCTGGTTTGGGTTGGGGGGCATTCTAGTGAGGTGACCAAACCACCTGTCCTTTTTTGTTCGATAGGGGTGGGGGGTTTGGTTGTTGTCCGCCCCTTGTCTTGATCACCCCCTTTTGATCTTGTCGGTCGGTTTTTGTTAAACAGCTTTTCTCAGGCCGCGCTTTAAACATGTGCCCCCGTTTTTCTCTAAGGCTTTTGTTGGGGCCCCTTTTCTGACATGGTATGTGATTTGTTGGAAGGGAAGTTGGCTTGATGAGTTTGCCTTGGTGCTAAAGGGGATGCTGGGAATTTTTTTAGGGGGGGGGGCCGATTTGGGTAACTGACTGCATTCGCTTTCTGGCTTCGGGGTTTTCATTTTTTTTTTTCCCCAAAAATTTTCCTTTTCAGTGAAGAGGCGGGCCAAGGTTTTTTAAATTTTTTTGGGTCTTTTTCCGCGGGGTTTGCCCGTTGTTTTTGGGGGGGTCCCCCTTTCCTGGTTTTTGTGACAGAAAAATTTTTGGTTTGGGTGATATGATTTCATGTATACCTCTTCCCCGTTTTGGGTTTTGGGTTTTGGTCTGTTTTGTTCTTAAAAAAAAAGAGCTGCTTTTTTTCTGTTCATGGGGGATGGTCGCCCGCAAATAATAGTTCGTTGGGGCCCTCAGGTTTTTGGTTGGTTTCCTTTTTTAATTTTCTGGCCCAAAGTGATCACAAAGGAGAAGGGGGGGAGATACGAAAGCCTTGCCTGACCCTGTTGTAACGGGAACCAGTCGGATTTTCCCAACTGGCTTTTTGGGACTTGCGTTTCATACTTTTGGGCCAAGATTGCTCTGATGTTTTTCAACCCAAACCCCCTTCACAAACTTTACTGCCCAGGTCTTCCAGGGGCTTGTCTCTTTTGGACTGGTCGAAACCCTTTTTCTTGAAAAACCGTTTTACGGGAAAGGCAGGTTTTGGGTTTGTATTCGACCCGCTTTTTCACACAGCTGTCGGAGTGCAAAAAAGGCATTGTGCACCCTTTTCCTTTCTCCGAAAACCCAATGGGCAACTTGTCAGTAGGTGTTTTGTTTGGGGGGTTTGGCTTTTCCCAAAATCTTTGCATACATTTTCCCTACTGGCTGGGAAGTAAAATCCTCGGGTAGGTGCTGCATTTCTCCTTGCTCCCCTTCTTTTTTCCAAAATTGGAAACCACTTTGCATTTTCCCAGCCCCTTTGGTATTTCCTCCCCTTTTCCCAGGTTTTTGGAAGATGATGGTGAGCATTTTAAACTCCCTTTTCCTCGGCATGCAAGGAGGGTTTCCCGTTGTTATGCCGCCCCTTCCCCTCCCCCGTTTTCCCCTTTTGGGGGTTTTAATTGCTTTTCTTTTTTTCCTTTTACTTAATAGAAAAATTTCCCCCCAAAAACCAATCCAAAAAATATTTTAAAGCCAGTCCCCCAATTCCGAGAATAGACTTATTAAAATTTTTAGTTACTTATAGGCCCTATGGTTTTGGAAAACTCCCTTCCGATTCATTTTTTAAAACAAAATAAATCAATAACAATCTACAAAACTCAATTATAAAATCATTTGATACATAAAACCCAATAAAAAACCACAGTCCATAGCCTTAAAAAAAAAAAGTTGCATATCCTCCCTTACCTATCTCCCCTTTTTCCTTTCCTTCCCTTATTTTCCCCTTTCCCCTTTCCCTTTCACCGGTCTTTCTGTCAGACCTTGCCCCCCCCCTCTCTCTCTCTCTTCTCTTTTCTCTCTCTCTCTCTCTCTTCTCTTCCTCTTTTCTCTCTTCTCTCTCTTTTCTCCTCCCCCTTTTTAAAATTTTTCATTTTTGTTGAATAAGGGGTTTACCAAAGCGAAAACTTTTTTCTTTCTTTTTTTCTTTTTTTTTTCTTCTTTTCGGTTTTTTTTTTTAAAATTTTTTTTTTAACTTTTAGTATAAGAAATATATCTTTTCAAAACCCAATAATATGTTTTAAATTCTGTCGAGTATAATGAAAAAGGGTTTGACGTGTGATGTGTTTTTGGAGAATCTATTCAGTTTTTTTTTTTCCAAATTCGTTTTGGTTTGTTTGTTTACAAACAAAAAGCATGATTTTTCCACACACACCCCACACCCCCAAAACACACACCCCAATCCTCCCCCCCCTCTCCCACTTCTCCCCATTTCTTTCCTCCCCCTATTTTCCTCTCTCTTTTTACTTAAAAATGTAAAAGATGTTCATTTTAAAATTTAAATTTGTTTTTTTTTCTCCTTTTTGGGAAGAGTGATTGGCTTTGGGGCCCTTATTTTTTTTCAAACATTCATTTTGTAGGGTTTTATATTGGGAAAAACAAAATTTTTGATGGTGACCCTGTGCTGTTTGAAAATTTTAATATTTAGTATTACCCTTAAAAACACACACACCCCCAAAACACCTCTTTCTCTCTCTCTCCCCTCTCTCTCTCTTTTCTCTCTCTCTCTCTCTCTCTCCCTGCCTTATAGTTTTGGGGTTTTTACCCCCCCTTTTTCTCTTTTTCCCCTTGTTTTATTGTTTTGAGTCCCGGGGGTATTGAGTTTATTTCTTTTATCATGACTATAACCCTTGCATGGTATAATAAAAATAAGGTTGACGGTAAATCGTCCCACTTTTTGAAAATTTTAAAATTTATTTTTAGTGTTATCCCTGAAAACAACCCACACCCCCCACACACACTCTCTCTCTCCCCTCTTTCTCTCTCCCCTTTCTTTTCCCCTCTCTCTCCCCTTCTCCTCTTTTCTCTCTTTTTTTTTTCTCTCACCCCCCCCTTTAAAAAAAATTTGGCTGGGTTTTTTTTTTCCCTTTCTTTCTTTTCCCCCCTTTTTTTTATTGTGTGAGATTTAGGGGGTATTGAATTTATTGATTTAATGACAAAAAATTTGTAGGGAGTAATAAAAAAAAAGTGTTGAAGGTGATGGGTTTACTGTTTTGAAAATTTCATTATTTTTTTCCAATCTCTAAAACCCCCCCACACACCAAAACCCCACCACACCCTTCCCCTCTCTCTTCCCCTCCCCTTTTCTCCCCTTCTCTCTCTCTCTCTCCCCTTCCTCTCTCTTTTTTTGTATTGTGACCAAAGGGCCGGGGAATTTTTGCAAAAAAATTCATTCCCTCTCTCTCTCTCTCTCTTCTCTTCTCTTCCCCTTTCTCTCCTCTCTCTCTCTTTTCTTTTCTCTCTCTCTCTCTCTCTCTCTCCTCTATTTCTCTCTCTTTTCCTCTTCTCTCTCTTTTCTCTCTCTCCCCTTCCCCTTTTCTCTCCCCACTCTTCCCTCTCTCCTTCAAAGTTGTTGTGTCTTTAATAAAGGGCTTTTTTAATACTTTCTTTTTTAATATTTTTTTGGGGCGTTAAATTTTTACTTGGCTCCAGAAAAGTGTCCTTTTTTAAATATCTTATTATTACTTTGAAACAATATGTGTATATTCTGCAATTAAAGGTGTTAAATTTTTTATGATCTTTAATTTTTGGCCCTTAAAATTTTCTCTCCCCTTCTCTCGCTCTCTCCTCTCTTTTCTCTTCTCCTTCTCCTCTTTCTCCTCTCTCTTTTCCTCTCTCTTTCTCTCTCCTTCTCTCTCTTGCTTTTAGTTGTTTTTTGTTCTTGTTGGAAAATTTTTTTTGGGGTTTTTTTTGGCTTTGTTTGTTTTTTTTTTTTTTTGGGTGTTTTTGTGTGTGTGAGTTGTGTGTGTGTGTGTGTTTTGTGTGTGGTGTGTGTTTTGGTGGGGGGGGGGAACGGTGCTTTTTTTTTAAAAAGTTGTTTTGTTTGTTTGGGTTTTTTTTTTTGGGGGGGGGTTATTTTTTTTTTTTTTCATTTGTTTTTGTTTTGTTTTTTTTCTGTTGTTTTTTTTGTTTGTTTGTATTTTTGTTTTTTTTTTTTTTTCTTTCCCCTTTTTTTTTAAAAAAAAAAGTTGTTTTTTTTTTCCCCTTTGCTTCTTCTGTTGAAAAAAAGAGTATGAGTGCTTTTTTAAATTTGGGGCCCCCTTTGGGGGGGGGACTGGATGAAAAAAGCCATGAATATTTTATCATTATCCGGGAAAAAAGGGTTTTTTTTGTTTCTTTTAAACTTACAATGGGGTGATGTTTCTTTTTAGGCTTTTTTGGGTTTTTTCCCCCTCTTTTTATTTTGAGTGTATGGGTATTGCACTTTTTTTTTTCCCATGACATTGTTTTGCATGAGCAAAATTTAAAAAAGGGTTTTTTGTTTTGCGTGTGCTATGTGAGTTTTAATATTTGGGTTATTACCCCTTGAAAAACCCCCCCCCCCACCCACCCCCACACACACGCTAAAACAAACACAAACCACACACAACACCCCAACACAACCACCCCCAACACCCCACACACACTCACTAAACTCACTCATAAATCACCCAAATTTTTCTCTCCCTCAACGACTGTATATTTTTAAAAATTTTTTTTGGGTTTTTTTCTTGTTTTTTTTGGGGGTGTATGGGTATTAAATTTATTTTTTTTTCCCTGACTATAATTTGAAACGAGTTAATTAAAAAAAAGTGTTGAGGGGGATTGAAATATTTTTAGGGAATTTTTTAAAATTGGATTATTTTTTGAAATACCCCACAAAACCTCTCGGTCTTCTGTTTCTGTCTTTTCTCTCACCTTTTTTAATCCTGCTTTTTTAGTCTTTTGTATTTTCCTTTTTGGGGGGTTTTCCCTATTTTTTATTTTTCAATATTTTTTATTGGACTTGCCTCTGTATTTAAATTTTTTAATGGTCCCCTATTTAAATATCTTTTAATTATGTTTTAAAAAAGTTTTTTGTCCCCTTTTTGAAAATTGTGGATATTTATCTTTAAAAACTTAAAAATTTTGGGTTTTTGTGTTATTTTTTTTTGGTTTTGTTGTTGTTTTTGTTTTTTTGGGTTTTGTTGTTTTTTGTTGTTTTTTCTTTTTTTCTCTTTTTTTTTTTTTTGGGTTTTTTTTTTTCTTTTGTTTGTTTGTTTGTTTTGGTTTTTTTTTTTTTGGGGCGGGGGGGTTTAGGGGTGGGGTATTTTAGGTTTTTCTTTTAATTACTTGTTTTGTGGGGGGGGGGGGGGGGGGGGGGGGTTGGTTTTTGGTTATTTTTTTAAATTCATGACATTCAGTTTGTATGGTAAAATTTAAAAAGTGTTTGTTTTGATCTTTTTGTGCTATGTGAGTATTACTATTTTGTAACCCCGGAAAACCCCCCCCACCCAAACAAACCCCACCCACCCACCCACCCCACCCCAAACACACACCCAAAACACACACACCCACACACACAATAAAACCCCGCACTCACTCACTACTCACTCACTCACTCACCCCATCATATTCTCCCCCAAGATTTTAAATATTATTTCATTTTTTTTTTCCCATTATAATGAATATAATTTGAAAACAAATTTTTAAATATAAAAAAATGAGTTTTTGATGGGATCGCTTTAACTTTTTTGGGAATTATAAATTGGATTTATCTCTGAAATACACCACCCCAACACACTCTCTGTCTCTGTCTCTCTCTAACTTTTATCGTCTTGCTTATATTTAAATAGTGTATCCTGAGGAAGGATTCATATTTTATATTTTAAATCTTTTTTTGGACTTGCCTCAAAACTTATTTTTTTAATGAGTGCCTTTTCCCAAAACTTATAGTTATGTGTAACCCAAATATGGGCTTTCCATTTTTTAATGTGTTGTTTTTTATCTTTTTGACTTATTAAATTTTGGTTTTTTTTTTTTTTCTTGGGTCTGGGTGTTGTTCTTGGTTTTTGTTTGTTGTTTTTCTCTTTTTTTTTTTTGTTGGTTTTTGGTTTTTTTTTTCTTTTTTTTTTGTTTGTTTTTTGGGAAGGGGGGGGGTGGGGGTGGGTTTCCCTTTGGGGTTTTTTTTTTTTTGCTTGCTTTGGGGGGGTTAAAGGGTTTTTGTTGGGGGGGGGGGGGAAGCTGTTTTGAAAAAGGGGTTTTTTTCCCCCTTTTTTTTTATTTGAGACTGTGTAAAATATTAGGTTTATAAATTTTAAAAATGTATCCCCCAAAAGGGCGGGGATTCTGGAAAGTAAAAAAGCAATGTGTGCTTATTCATTATCCCTCGAAATAAAAGGGAAATTTTTCATTTTTCCTTTGTCAATTTTCTCTTTACTTACAATGTGTAGAGTTCCCTTTTATGAATTTTTTTGGGGGTTTTCCCCCGCTTTTATTGTGTGGTGTAGGGGGTTTTTGGCTTTTATTTTGGGATCATGAAAATTTAATTTGTTCAAATATAATCAAAAAAAAAGTTTGATTGTGTTTTTTGTGGTTTTTTTGAGAATTTAAAAAAATTTTTTTAAATTTTCCTGGGAAAAAAACACCCCTCTCTCTTTTTCTCTCCCCTTTTTTCTTCCCCCTCTCTTTTTTCTCTCTTCTCTCTAACCCAAACTTTCAAAATCACTTTTTTAAACCCATTTTTACCCTCAATAACCCCAAACCAAAGCTCCAAAAGCCTTTGAAAAAGTTTATTTTACCGCCCTTTCCTATTTTGCCCTTTCCCTTCATTTTCTGTCTGTCTGTCTCTTGTTGTTGTTTGCTTTTCTGTCTGTCTCTGTTCTCTCTCCTTTTGAATTTTTTTACTGAAATTTTTTTTGTGTTAAATTAAGTTTTTTATGTTTTTTGTTGTTGTGTTGGGTTTTTTTTTTTTTTTATCTCCCTTTTTTGATTTAAGAAAGATATAATCATAACCCTCAATGTTTGTAATATGTACTTTTTGTATAATCCAAAGGGTTGGGTTTTTGTTTGGTTTTGGGGGCTGTTTGGAGAAATTTTAATTGTAAAATTTTTTTTTTTTGTTTTGTTTTTTTTGCTTATTTTTTAAAAAAAAAGGCCCTTTTTCAAAAACACACACAGTTTTTTTCTCTCTTTTCTTCTCTTCTCTTCTCTCTCTCTCTCTCTCTCTCTTTCCTCTCTCTCTCTCTCTCTTCTGTTTCTCTCTCTCACTCTTCTTTTTTCCTTTTGCGTTTGTTTTAGTTTTAATTTTTGTTATGTCTACAGTTTTTATCCTTATAAAAGGGCGTTTCTATTTAAAATTTTTAATTTTTTTTTGGGGTTTTTTGGGCTGCCCTTTTGGTTTACCGGGGGGTTTTTCTTTTTCAATATTTATTTTTTGAGTGTAAAAAACTGTGTCCCTTACATTACAATGTTTTTAAAGTTCCAAATTTTTATGGGTGTATAGGTTTTTGGGTTTTTTTTTTTTTTTTCCCTTTTTTATTTGTATGAGTGTATGGGGAAAATTTTTGGGGTTTTTTTTATTTCATGGGTATATAAATTGGGATGAAATGTAATCGGGAAAGAAAGTTGTTTGGTAAAGTGTGCTGTTTTTTTAGAAGTATATACTTAGTAATATCTTTGGGAAAACGCCAAAAACCACAAAAACACACACACACACACACACACATTGGGTTTGATATGGGCCCTCCTTTCATTGACAATCAAAGTTTGCCCCCCAAAAACCCGCAAAAAAACAAAGATTTTCCAAGACCCTTGGGTTTAAACAGACCCTATCCAAAGTAAAATTTGAAAAAACAAATGTGGGGGTTTGTGTGGCCCGTTTTTCTTTTCCCTAGCATGTAAAAAAATGGTTCTATTTGTTTGAATGATAATCTGTTTCTTTTGTTTCAAAATTGTGAAGCATTACCTAAACATTTTTTAAAACAGAAAAAACCCGTATGAAGGCAATTTCTTGTTTTGTTTCTCTGGGAGACAAAATCCCTTTTGGGTTTTTTCATTGTAATAAAAAATTTTCCCTTTAAAGCAAAAATGGTTTCACGGACTCCCCTTTGTGTTGCTGCTGCAAACTAATCCCCAAAAAGCAGAAAAATATAAGCAAATTTGGGTTTTAAATTGGTTTCATCAAATTTTCTTAAAAAATAAATTAAAGGGGAAATTAAACATTTTTAAACTGTAGCTTTTTTCAATAACCAAATAGCAAAAATTAATTCTTCCCTCGCTTGCAAAAATATTTAATGAAAAAGACGAAGCTTAAACCTAGTGGAAATTCTAAATTTGGTGTGTGTTAACACAGGCATAGCAGCATCTCCATTGAAAATCCAGTTTTCTTTAAGGGAGCTAGGGAAAAAAACCCCTTTTTAAAGACAAAAGGGTATTACTTTTTTTCAAATTTATTTTGAGACGAAGTGAAACTTTCCCCCCCCTGGAAAGATTGTTCAAAAAACCTTTTTAAAACCCATCACTGGTTTTTTTCCGATGCAGAATTTGTTCATTAGCAAACAGGAAAAAAAAACCCAAATTTTGTGGGGTCATGAAGAAATGGGTTTCAAATGTCCACCATTTCTAATACTTCCATAGCAAGTTCCCTTTCTTAAAAATAGGGAAAAAATATACAGGGGCTGCTTAAAATTGCCGTTTATTCCCCGTGTACAATTGATTAAAAATTTGTTAATTTGCACCAAAACGAATCCTAAAATTTTACATATGGGTAATTGCTTTTAAAAATCTAGTAGTTTTCCCCTTTTTTTACTTTTTTTTGGGGTGTCATTATAAACCCTTAAATTTCCCGTTGATAGGTAAAAAACCCTTTTTCAAAATTTAAAAAATGCTAACATAACTTTTTGAAAGCGCTTCGTTTGTTTTGTTTTTTTACAAGATTTTAGCGCTATATTTTAAAAACCATAATTAAATTTTTTTTTTTAGAGCCCAAATGTTCTGAACAAATTTCAAGGAGGATTAAAAATTAAATTTGGTCTATGTATTGTAGAGTCTCCCCTTTTTAAAAACCCGTTGGTGCTTTACCAGTAGTATTGTTTCCTGGGAAACCCTTTTCCCGTTTAAATTCTATTTAGAATGGTAAAAGGTTTCAGCTTGTTTTTTGTCGTCAAACAAAACCCTTAATATTTCTTGGAATTTTTAAAAATCACCCCTTTTTTTTAAAAGTTCAAAAAAAAATTTGATTTGTCCATTTTGTTTGGAGAACACCTTTTAACAAAAAAAAGTTTCAGTTTTTTTTAAAAAAAAGGCACCAAAATTTTTGATGTCTTTTTAAAAATAAATTTTCCCCGATTGTTTAGGACCGAAAATTTCCCAAATTTTTTTGTTTCCCAAATGCAAGTAAAATTTCTTCTTAGAAAAAAGGAAGGGTTTTAAAAAGGGTTATGAACTTCTTCAATTTCAAATTTGATCAGCAGCTTGTGGCAAAGCAACCCGACATCTTGGGGTTAAAACCTTCCCTGCTTTTCCTTTTTATTTTCAGTTAAAAGCCCTTAGGGGTTTCCCTTTTTTGGTGTCCAAAAAAACCAAAAAGAAAAGGGAAATTTTTTGTTTTAGTTGTTTCCAAATTTTAATTTTGAATTAAAAAAAGCACTGGGCCAAAAAGTTTTACTTTTTCTGATATACCTCCCTGATTGTCAAATTTTGTGTGTGGTGTGGTTTGTGTGTGTGGTGTTTTGTGTGTGTGTGTGTTTTGTTTTTGCGTGTGCGTCATGAAAATAAGTGCTCCATTTCTTACTTTTTGGGTTAATGATTTTTAATTTTTGTTGTGTGTTTACTTGTCAATAGTCTTTTTAAAAAATTGGGTTTTTATATATTGGTTTGTTATGGGGTATTTTGGTTTTGGGTGTATTTGGGTGGGCGCCCGGGCGCCCTGCGTTTTGTGGAAAATTTGCGCGTGGGGTGCACACGTAAATAATTTGTTTTAAAATCTAAACCTAAGAATGGTTCCAAATTTTTATTCCCACATTGGTGGGGTGTGTGTGCGGCACGGCGTACGTCGTGCGTGTGACGGCGTTTGCCTTTTCCGTGCGCGTGCACGCGCCCTGGGCTTGTATGTGTGTGAATTATTTATTTGGGGCTTGTCTTGGGGTTTTTCATTTCCCCGTTTTTTAAAAGTATTTTTTTTTTGTCTTCTGTGATTTAAATTTAAATATCAATGTTTCCTGGCGTATTGTAATTGCCCTTCATGGGATGATCAAAGGGTGATTTCCCTTACTTTTCTTGGGTTTTACATGTGGGTTTCTGTTTAAAATATCGTTTCCCCGGGGTTTCAGTGGTGGAAAACCATGGGCAGATAGGTTTGTTGTTTTCAGAGTTGATATTTATTACTAAAACCTTTTAAAACATTTTTCCCCATTTTAAACCCGAGAGTTGACTGAAAAAGATTCCCAAACCTGAGTTAGTTGTTATTTAAAGGGTTTTTTTTTTTCTTTTAATAAGTTGTTTATATTCCCTCCTTGTGTGCAGTAAGTTGGGTTTTTCCCCTTTATTCCCCTTTTTTTCCTTTTAAAATTTCAAAAAGTTTTCTTTCCGTAGTTTCACGTGCAAACATTCCCGGGACCAATTTCCCCTTTCTTTTGGGAAAAACTATATTGGCTGGAAAAGTGTTTTCTTCATAATTCGCCTAGGGTTTTATGTATTTACTAAACAGGTCCCAAGGTACGTCGATATTTTTATTTCATTTGAATGCATTCCCTTTATTATTTAAAACTGACAATGTTTTTTAAAAAAATTTTTTTTATGAATGACCAAATTTTTTTCATCCCACCAATTTTAAGTTACAAAAAATATTTTCTAATAACCCAAATTTTTCTAAAAACCAACCCCAAAAACATTAGCTTAAACCCCAAGTTTTAAGTTTTTTGTGGCGAATTATTTTGGGAAACCAAAAGGAACATGTAACAAATTCCCCCCAAGGAAGATTTAAAGATGAGGGGGGTTATTTCCCCACACAAATTTTTTAAAAAATTTCATCACCAAACAAAATATTTAAAAATTTTGGTTTCCCAAATTTTTTTAAAAATGTTTGAATTTTTTTTAATTTGGACCTTTTTAAAACCAAAATTTTTTAAAAAATAATTGGGAAATTTTAAGAAAAGATTTTCCAAAAGTCAAATTTTTTTAGGGAAATGAAAATAAATAAATTTTTTGCAGAAATGTACCTTTGATCAGAATTTTTTTGCAGAAATGGGTTTTCCCCCCTTTGTCAGAATTGATAGCAGAAATTTATAACCCAAAAATCAGGAAAGATAGCAGAAATTTATACATAGTTTAGAATTGATAGCAAAATGAAACCAAAAAATCAGAATGATAGAGAAAATTATAACCCTATTCCCAAAAAAGTAGCCCGAAATTTTTCCCCTAGAAACCCCGAATTGATAGCAGAAATGATACCATAATCCGAAAAATAGCAGAAAATTTTTCCCTAGATCCAAAAAAGATGCAGAAAAAAGATACATAGATAAATGATAGCAGAAATTTATAAAAGGCCGAAAAAATAGCAAAAATGATCCAAGATCAGAATTTGATACAAAAAATTAAAATTAAATTTTAAAGAAACAGGAAAAGATACCCTTGTCAGAATAATAGCAAAAAAGATTTCCAAGACCCGAATAATAACAAAAAATAAATTTCAGGGAAAAAAACAGGAAGAAAATTTGGTTAAACCTGTTCAAAAAAAAGAAAAAGAGGAATTACCCATTTTTTTGGACCGTTCCAAGACCGAAAATTTGAGGGTTTTTAAAAATTTCAATTTTGTTCCCCAAAAATCCCCCACTCTTCTGTTCCCCATGAAAAAAATTTACCATTCCCCCTAAAACCTTGTGCTTTTTTAAATGGCCCGCCCCAAAAATCAGGTGAGTTTTTATTTGGGGTTTCCCGGCCTCTCTTCTTGTCTACCCAAAACCCAACCCCTTTCCCCCCTTTAAAATTTCCCCTTTAAAAATTTTTTTCAAATCTTAGGGTTTCCCCTTTGCTCAAATAAAAATTTTCCCTTTTTTCACTAGGGTGTCTCATGATCATGCTTAAGTGTGTGACATTGTGTGTGTGGGGGGGGGGGGGAGGGGGGCTGGTATGTGTGCTTTTGAATAACTGGTTTTGGCTATGGAATTTTTTAAAATTTCCTAGACTTGGTCTGTAGTGTATCATATATGTAATATCTGTTTGTCTAAAGCATTAATTGTTTGTTATTGGTTGCATGACTGTAAGAATAGGTTGAATGCAAGCTATTTGATTTGTCTTTGCAAGATATGGCGCCTTATAAATTCCATTTATTGTTATTATCATTATTATCGTTATTAATTATGGCAAACTGAAATGCAAAAGAGGCACAGTTGAGGGATATCAATAACATGTTTTGGAAAGATGTAATCATTATGTATGTAGATAATAAACCAGACATCACATAGGAGATGTACATAGAAATAATATATATGATCAAGTGCTTTTTCATAATAATTGTGTTAAATATAAAGGCAGAGTACTTTTCTTTGGAAAATGGATAGACACAGGACTAATACGATTATATAACATAATGCACAGAACAGAAAACGACATTTGACTTTGAAAGAAATATCACAATTGTTAGGTCAAAGTGAAGTATCCTCAACTTTTGAGTACAGGGATCTGTACAATGCAATTCCAAAAGTATGGCTTGAATGGATGCAGACTGCAAGTCTACCACAAGGAAGAGAAGTGAGCTTTAACTGTGGTGCAAACTATTTCAAGGCAAAACCAAATAAAATAAAGAACACCAACAACAGATCATGATGGTGAAGAAGTTGCTGAATTTTACATGCAACTGCAGGTCATCATTGACAAAGTTAGGAAGAAAGACATTCTGATCATTCAGGGAGACTGGAATGCTAAGGTGGGTGCTGACGCACTGAAAGACTGGAGCAAGTTCTGTGGACCCTCCTGTAATGCAGATACCAACAAGCGAGGACACTGACTACTGGAATTTGCCAGCTACAACAACATGGTACCTGCGAACACCCTTGGGGAGCACAAGGCATCCCGACGCTGGACGTGGCATGCACCCAATGGAAACCCATCACAACCATTCGACTACATACTGGTACAAAACCGGTTCAGATCTGACATCAGCAGAGCCATAACGAGGACATTTCCAAATGCAGACGTAGGCAATGCTCATGACCTGGTACTCCTGAACTTCAGAATCCGGTTATTAAAAGATCAATGTTCAATGTCTTCCTTGAGTGCATAATGACTGATGCCTTAGGAGATCACAATGGTACAGTAAGTATTGGAGGGCAGACAATCACCAACCTCAGGTTTACAGATTACATTGATGGACTGGCAGGAAACGAACAGGAACTAGCCAACCTAGTGTACCACCTTGATGAAACATCCTCCAGATACGACATAGAGATCAGTGCAGAGAAGACAAAACTCATGATAAACAGTGCCCAGTCAATCACTACCAAGATCACAGTTAGTGAATAAGAACTTGAGGTTGGCGATCACTTCAAGTACCTTGGAGCTAGTATTAATGAAGAGGGTTCAAAGACCAAAATCCTTGCAAGAGCTGCACAAACAGTAGCAGCAATGGCAAAGCTCAAAACCATCTGGAAAGGCCGAAACATTCTCTCAGGACCAAGGTCAAGTTTCTGCATGCACTGGTCATCTCCACATACCTGTTGCATGCAAATCCTAGATATTGAATCCAGATCTACAAAGAAGGATCCAGGCTTTGGAGATGAGATGTCTCAGAAGACTTCTTGGCATTTCATACACGGACCACATTACCAACAAAAAGTCCGACTAACCATCACCTAAAAGGTAAAGGTAAAGGAGTCCCATAACCTATAAGGTCGTAGGGGAGCGAGGCGTCAGAGACCTCACTTCTCTAGGGCCAGCATATTGAGGGCGGCGCCCATCTCCTCTTCCTTGCTGCTTTACCTTCCCTGACCCTAAAGAGGGCAGGTAACCATTTACATCTGGGTGAACTGGGGGAACTGTACTGAAGCCAAGGCGCGCAAACGGTCACCCATCCAACTGGTAACCACGCTCGACGCTGCTTACCTTGGCTGGGGGAAAGCGAGTGCTCCGACCACTGAGCTATCCCGTCCCCAACAAGTAATAATAATAATAATATATGGAATTTATATAGTGCTGAATCTTGTAAAAAAACAAAAACAAATCGAAGCGCTTGCACTCAATCATTTACAGGTATGCAACTCTCCTTAAACATAATGAACAACAGATTTCAAAACCATGCGCGCGCACGTATGCACCCATGCACGCACACACACGCGCGCGCGCACACACACACCACACACACTCGGAACAACACTTAGAAGGTGAATGATGCTGTTGAAAATTAGGGACAGATATATTTTGGGGGAAAGTATTAGGTAGGAAATAAGTGTGTTTTGAGGATGGATTTGAAGGTATCAAGTGCAGGCTTTTGGCGAAGTGAAAGAGGGAGGTCATTCCATGTGGATGGACGAGAAACAGAGAAGGAGCAACGGCCAACACTGGTTTGTTTGAATCTGGGTGTTCAAAAGCACAAGTATCTGCGGCTGAACGAAGGGAACGGGATGGAGTGTACAGGTGAAGACAGTTACAGAGATAAGAGGGTGCAGATTTGTGGAGACATTTGAAACAGAGGGTATTGATTTTATAATCCAGTCTTTGTGAGATAGGCAGCCAGCGAAGAGATCAGCAGAAGAGGAGTGATGTGTTCAGATTGTTTCTTTCTTAGGACCAGTCAAGCTGCAGAGTTTTGTATGCGTTGAAGAGAGTGGATAGATGATGCTGGTAGGCCCAGCCAAAAGAGAATTACAGTAGTCTAAACGTGAAAGAATGAGAGATGTGACAAGCTTGGAAGTTGCATCAGTGGACAGATACTTGCGAATCGCGCTTATGCACCGTAATTGATAGTAGCAAGACTGGCAGGTCTGGGTGATGAATTTTTTCATAGAGAGTGTGTTGTCAAGAACTACTCCTAAATACTTCACAGAGTTGGACAAAGGAACTGACGCACTGCCGAGTTGTATTGATGTTGTTGTGATGGAGGAAAGTTTATGTTGGGTCCCTATGAGCATGGCTACGGTTTTATCGGCATTAAGTTGTAACTTGTTCTGAGTCATCCAGTTTTGAATGTCTTGAAGGCAGTAGGACATATTTGTCAACAGGGAAGGCAAGTTTTCAACAGTATCACTGCCCTGAAGCTGAGAATCATCCCCATAGAAATGATGATCAATATGGTGGTTGTTTATTATATGTGAGAGTGGAGCAGTGTAGAGAGTAAAGAGAACAGGGCCCAGGACTGATCCCCTGCGGGACTCCACATTCCATTTTAACAGGTTTTGATTGGATTTTGTTTACATTAATTTTCTAAAACCGGTCTGTGAGGTATGAAGTAAACCAGGTGAGGGCTGTGCCGTTAATACCAAACGTATTTTGGAGGCGAGAAAGAATTGAGTGATCTATGGTATAAAAGGCTGCAGATAAGTCAAGAAGAGTGAGGAGGGAGATTTTTCTGAATCAGAAGAAAGTAGAAGTGTATCTAAAGTGTGGACTAGGGTGGTGTCGGTGCTGTGGTTGGGGCGATAGGCAGACTGAAAAGTAGGAAGGAGATAATTGGAATGAAGGTGACTGTTGAGCTGTTTGAGAACAACTTTTTCTAGTACTTTAGAGACAAAGGGTAAGTTTGAGACAGGCCTATAATTCTTCAGAATGTTGGGGTCGAGGTCGTGCTTTTTTAGTAGAGGTGTGACTATTGCTGTTTTAAGAGCTGATGGAAAAATTTCCTAACACAAGAGATGAGTTTACTATTTTAGTGATAATAGGAACAAGTTGTGGAAGGCATTGTGAGAAAACAGGAGCAGGTATGGGATCAAGGTCGCATGATTTTATAGTCATTTCCTTCAGAATTGTCATGATTTCTTTTTCACTTGTGGGATGGAAGGAAAAGAGAGGAGTGCCAGTGAACTGGGGATCAGGAGGCGCATGCTGGAATTGAGTCTGATCCAGTCTGGAGCGTATGTTTCGAACTTTGTCTGAAAAGAAGGCAGAAAATATGGATGGAAGTTCAGACAGGCTGTGGGTGTTAGGCAGAGGAGTTGTTTTTGCAGATCCAAGGAGATTTGAGGTGAGTAAAAAAAAAGAGATTTTATGGATGTAGCACAGAGAACTTGGGAAGAGTAGTAGTCTGTCTTTGCTGAATGGATTAAGAGTTTGACTTTGTTTATTTGTTTTCGGAAAAGCTGTTTGTTGATTTCAGTTTTTGACTTCCGCCACTGCAGTTCTAGTTGAAGGCGTTTGCGCTTCGCTATCAAGATGTCTTGGGTATACTTTGGGCCCAGGGTCTGTCAGGGAGGAGATGGTCAGTAGGAGGTGCATGCTCATCAAGCAGTTGGCGGAGAATAGTGTTATAGTGATCAGAGAGGTCAGTGTGGTCAGAGGTTTGTGAAAAACGTTCGGAAGCTTGGGAAGAGAAGGTATGAATGTCTAAGGCCTTAAGATTGCCACGAGTAACATATTTCTTCTTTCTGTCAGGTTTTGTGATGTTGAGATGGAAAGGAATGACGGAATGATCAGAATGCAGTTCGTCAGTGACAGAAACAGATGTGACAAGATTAAATGAAGCATTAGTTATCAGCCAGTCTAAAATATGGCCAGATCTGTGCGTTGCTTCGTTTACCAGTTGGGAGAGAGAATGGTTGGACAGAGAAAGAGAAAGGCGTTTGACATCTGGAGAAGACTGGTTGTCGAAATGGAAGTTACAGTCACCGAGAATTATAGGTTTTGTAGGAGAGAGGCTGTAGTGGTCAAGGAGTAACTGGAATTCTTGATGAAAAACAGAAGATGTCAGGTTGTTCTTAGGGCTAGGAGGTGGGCGGTAAAGGCAACAGAACGTAATAGCGTGGCCAGGTAAGTTGAGGTTGATTTCGCAAACTTCAAAAGAGTCGTGTGGGAATGGAAAGTTGTGACTGAAAGAAAGAGCTGGTCCCAATGTGTTTTTGAAATTTATGGCAATCACACCTCCTCGAGAGAGTCTGGGAAAAGAAATAGTTTTATATCCTGGAGGAGTCAGCTGTTTTATTTTGGGCTAGGTCACTAAAGCTAGGTCACTAAAGACATGGGGATAGGGGAAGGGGAACAGTTACGTCATTAACTGCTTTCTTTCTACAGAGAAACAAGCAACAAGGGGAGGGTGGGAAGAGGTGGGGATTAATGCTACAGAAAATGCATACCACAAGCTATGACAGGTAAAAAGACAAGAGTTTCTTCTGTCTTGCTGTTGGTGTTGTTTTTGATATGTTTATATTTATATCTATATTTAACAGAGCTCTGAGGTTCATCATTGGTGATATTTTTACAAATGGGACATCCCCCCCCCCCCCCTCATTTGGGTAGGCCACATTCCAAATTCGGGGCTGTGTTGTCTGTTCATTGAGCACACTGTAGGAACAGGCTCTCCATGCCAGCAGGGACTTCTCTCATCTTGCAATTCCTACCACTGTGTGTGCCTGTCAATACATCATATTTTCGTCAGTAAACTATATATATATATATAATATATATATATATATATATATATATATATAGAGAGAGAGAGAGAGAGAGAGAGAGAGGAGAGAGAGAGAGAGAGACAGACAGACAGACAGACAGACAGAGTGAGAGACAAACAGACAGACAGACAAAGAGTCACAGAGAGAGATATTTCATGTTATTGTTTTTCCTCCAAGATAGTGGAATATATTTATATATATATATATTATATATATATATTATTTATATATATATATATATATATATATATATATATGTGTGTGTGTGTGTGTGTGTGTGTGTGTGTGTGTGTGTGTGTGTGTGTGTAATGGTGCAACACTTACACCCCAAACATAACTGATTGGCAGCTGAAAAGAGATTTAAAAAGTAGGGACTTGAAGGGTGCTGGAATGAGAAGTTACTTGTCTTGTGCCAAAACAGGGTCAGCATGACCATAAAAGTCACCCCCCCCCCCCCCTCCTCAACATGCTAGAAGGGTCAGTACTTGACTTTGATGAAAGGCCGCCTGTAGGTGTTTGGGTAGGGGGAGGTGGGGTGAGAGTCTGATTGGGACAATTGCTCTTTCCTTTTTATGTTAACTTTACTGGCAGGTCACCATGGATGATCATGGATGATGTCTTCACTCCTATCCTTGGACATGGACTGGACTGCCCCTGCCTGTTTTCCATGCTGGACAAAGAGGGGGAGGGGGAGGGGCACCTATTCAGGGGAAAATCTCTGGGTTCCAATTTTTCTTTTGGAGTTAGTTTTAATATTATTTTCTATGGTAATAATGTAGTAAGATAATATTGATCAATTCGTTTTTTGTTGCTAGACAGATGGCTTGGTAAAAAAAAGCAAATGCATTGCTTATTCAATGTACCATCTGGAAATAAACCTTTGACTTGACCTTGACTTGACTATGTACTGCGTGAACAGCACAACTGTCAGGGTGTGGCTGGTGACCTGGCCAGACAGGGACAGTGGAGGAAGTCCAACACCAGACCAGACTAAGCCACTGGAGCTAGCCCTCTGGCTGACTGGGGACCTGGCTGCTTCTTCACTGAGGACAGCGGCAAAGCCGGGTGGTGACAGGGATGTTTCCTGATCTGCTGACCCGGTACGGTTCCCCTTCAAGAGGATTTTTCCTCTGGAGTTAACATCAGTGCTAACTCCACTCTCCCCAAAAGTCTTTCGGATGAGACTTCAACCCAGGTCCATGTGCAAACGCATGCAGAACATCTTGAGTACACATTAAAATCCGTTCAGTTTTCAGAAGAGTAGGCCATTGTGTGCAAGGGATGACAAACTTCAGAAAACTGCAGACACATGGGGACTGGTTGGGAAAAAAACCCACGTGAGTGCTTATTCCGCTATCCTCGAAATAAAAAGAACAACATAAAATAATTTTAAAAAAAAATTAAAATAATAATAAATTAAACCTCTGCTTAGAACTGAGCAAACACTCTAGATTTGTTTTACGCAAGATATATCGCTGTATAAATTCCATGGTTTTAAAACAAATCTTTTTAAATCTTTGTTTTGCATTTACAAATAATTACAGACAATATGTTTCCAAAAAAAGTAAATAAGTAAATACTATTGTGAGAAAAAACAATATTTGTAGGCCTCTGTCAATTCTGTAAATCTATACCATTGCACTCTTTCGTCCATGAGGAAGATCACAATGTGCCAGTGTCAGCGTAACTACCCAGTGTGTGACAGCATGGCCTTGGAGAGTAAAGACAATGCAAGCTCAATTCCATCTTTTCTGTTATCACATGCTTATTATTATTATTATTATTATTATTATTATTATTATTATTATTATTATTATTATTATTATTATTATTAAAATGAGTGACAGAACTGGGTGTGTGTGTGGTCTTGATACCTGGACTGGTCAGATCCCCAGTGCCAGGGTCTAACTAAGGGCTAGGCTAGGCTAGCTTCTACACTGCCCTCAGCCTATTGTGTCTGATTTTTATGTGCAGGCATTGTCTTGAGAAAGGGAGAGAGAGATACAGACAGGGCAGACATACAGAGAGAGACAGACAGACAGAAAAGACAGATAGACAAAAAGAGATAGACAGATGAACAGACAGACAGACATACAAAGGAGAAAGACAGACAGACAGAGAGAGACAGGGAGAGAGACAGACAGACAGGTAGACAGACAAATCAGATAGGAC
>CM054157.1:43850562-43891069 GCA_028751875.1 Rapana venosa | reverse complement strand
TCACAAATATGACATTGATATTTATTTTGATCCATATGAAAAAAATCAAAGTCCTCTATACATGCATACAGAATTTTAAAAAAACGCAGATCACACTTTGCTTTCACAAACGAGGGAGTGGGAGAGAAATCAACCACAATAGGAATTTTTTTAAAAAAAAAGACAGAACTAAACCTCTTGGTTGCTAAACCACACTGAGTTCTCTCTGCTGCATTTTTTAAAATTTAAGGAAAACCCTATTAGACCTAGTAGTAGTACTACGTGACGTCACGTTAAGCGTCGTCACGTGATGAATATCAATTGGTTACATTCCCTATAAGGGATAATTTGCATATAAATGTTTTATTGAATTGTGCCAAACAGAAGCATGCTTCAGTGATGGTGACAATGCCAACTGGTTGGCACTGTGTCTATTATACCCTTAGGGCCAGACCTGGGTCTGGGCCCAGGTCCATATTTGCATAAGAATAAAAATACGGGTCTGGCCTATATGCGTCTCACGCGACACGGATAACCGAGGAAAAGGCCGCCGTTACTGTCGGCTGCATGTATGCAGAAAGAGAACATTTGTGGGCTTAGAATACATCCCTACTTCACTCCCTTGGGGCATTGAAGAGATCAGAATAGTCATCTCCAGCAGCATGCACACGCTAAAACTGAATTCTATACAGCTCTAAGGCCATATATAGTTTTCCATCTACTCTGCTTTTGTGTAGTACATTCAAAAGTATATTTCTATTTACAGAATCAAAGGCCTTTCTAAAGTTTACAAAGGCAACACATAGTTTTTATTGGGAAGCAAATGTTTTTGCACAAGAAAGTATAGAGAAATTATGATCAACAGCGCTGTACTTTGCCCTGAAACCTGCTTGCTCTTCCATTAATTTTTCTTTGTCTTTTTCCCCTTTAGTTGCTTTTTTATTCAGAATGTAAGTATAGATTTTGCTTAATACACTTGTGAGAGCTATTCCGCGATAGCGTTAGCATTATCTATGTCTCCTTTTTTTATAATTGGTATTTATTATAGATTTGGCCCATTCAAAAGGGGAAGAACCCCTTTTGAAAAGGTGATTAAACAATTTGAACAAGGAAAGTAATTACAGTTGTGTTTGCATGCTTCAGCATTTCTCCAATTATTTGGTCAGGACCAGCCTTTTTGTTGTTTTTTATCTCATTCTCTGATATAATTGTTTAATAATGGTTCAACACTCATTTTCCTCTTGTAATGTATCTACACTCTCTTGTGCTCCTGTATTACAAAATTCATTAAAAACCTTAAAGAAATGGTCTGCCATTGTTAAATAGCCATATCTTTTATGTACCAGAGACCTACGGTTAATGATCTTAAAAACAAACCAAAACGTTTTGAAGTCATTAAAGGAATCTCTAAGCTTCTATAATCTCATAATCAAATTCTCTTTCTTTCTTTTTTCCTTAGTTGATATATTCTTTTCTTGCATCAGTGTACATTTTTTTTTTTTCTATTTTATCCTCATTTAGTTTACACGTTTGAGTCTTTTTTAATAATCTTTTTAACTTCATGATTTATCTGTTCACATTCACCATAAACCAAATCATTACATATTTTCTCCTTTGTTTGACTGTTCTAACCATGCATGTAGCAGCTCCACATAACGCCTTAAAAAAGTGATCTAAACTGACATTTATATCAGAGTCTAATAGATGTAACGCTGTCTGTATGGTTTCTTGGAATCAGCACTATAAAGCTCTTGTTTCGATTTTCTGAAAAACTCCTCTCCCAAATAAATTGTTTCTGCACTCTTTTGTTCTCTAGTTTCATTTCTAATTTAATCACTATTACTTTTCTGTTGTTTTAACGGGGAGGTGCCATAAATCAATACATCTCCAATACACAAATCAAATTTTGATAATACATGACTAGGTACAAGAAATATAATCAATAACACTGCATCCATTTGGAGACATAAATGAATAATCTCCTTGATTATCTCCTTTACAACAACCTTTCAAATAATCATATCAAACTTTACAATAAAAATTTCCGATCGAGAACCTGCCAAAGTATTTATCATATCTCCTTGGAGAACGCACATTCAGTTCATAAATCTATACTATCATACTCAGTAAACCCAAAGTAATTTGACATAAACTTCAAGGTTCAGCTTGTTCATGACCTGTTCTGGCATTTAAATCTCCTAAAATTCATAAAATGAAAATCTTTCTTTTTGAAATATTGTGATAATGCTTCCTCTAGTAATACAACCCCATCTTTTTTTCCCCCGTATAAACAGGACCACCTTCTGGTACAATGTAACATGCTATAAGGATAATATCTTTATCAAAACTGAAAATACATTTTTTTTCTAATGGCAAAGTTTTTGTCAATTTTATTTTGATTTCTTCTACATTATTCTTCCAAAGACTTTCTCACTAACAAAAGCACCCCTCCAAAATTCCTTTCATGATGCGAAAGGGTGTGTTTTTACAGGAACACAAAACTTTAGAAAATCAAGAAAAACCCACTGTAGTCAAAATTACAATCAAGGACGCCCTCTGGAGATACACAAAATAAAAATTATTTACCTAGTAAAATATGAGACATCCTTTAATTTATTATACAAGTGTTCAACATCATAATTTAAACGCGTCCATTCACTTCGATGGCCGGGCCTGTCATAGCTCTTTCTCAAGCTGCTAGGCCCATGACTCCTGTGACTATATTATTGTCACTCGACACTTCCCCGCAAGCAGACGACTTGCGTGGCGAGTTACCCAGGAACACCCGCATCCCTGTCTGCTGGTAGGACAGAGGCCCCTCACTGGCAGAAGGACAGGCCACGTCACAGCAGGGGAATCCCCACCAACGTCGCTGAGCTGTGACCTTCACCTCTGGAGTCCCCGCTGGTAGCTAGGGTAACGCTCTCGGCACTGCCTCCGGTGACGTCATCCCCGTGCTGGTGTCGTGTTGCCCTGCCACAGAGGGCGAGGAGGAAGGAGAAGGGGGCCTGCCCTTCATGCCACTCTGTGGGCTGCCAGGTGTGGTGCCACCCTCTGACGTCACACCCTCTCTGCCGGTGAGGAAAGGGGAATCCCCATGTTGACAGGACTGAGAGGGGGGGGGGGACAGGGGTGGAGGACTGCTGCACACCCCCACTCTCCACCACCTCTGTGTAGGACCGGGGGTCTGGAAGCCTGGGCCCCATCATCACCTGCCCCCTGCCTGGGGAAGTAGGCTCTCCTGCCTCCCTGCTGCTGCAGCCACCATCTGCACCTGGGCCCTGGTCAGGTGGTCAGCCAGCCTGACCCCGCTGTCCTGCAGCTTCTGCCTGAGGTCTTTGTCCTTGGAGGGAGAGAGAGAGAGAGAGAGAGAGAGAGAGAGAGAGAGGAGAGAGAAGAAAAAGAGAGGGAGAGGGAGAGAGGAGAGAGAGAGAGAAGAGAGAGAGAGAGAGAGAGGAACTCTGAATTGATTCATCAAAGCCTGTTGGTCCATATGGAAGGAACTGTGGTGTGTGTGTGTGTGTGTGTGTGTGTGTGTGTGTGTGTGTGTGTGTGTGTGGGGTGTGGGTGTGTGTGTGTGTGTGTGTGCTTGAATACATCATAAAGACAAATAAAACACAATAAACAGCATAACTAATTAATGATAATACAAAAGAACGTAAAAGCAAAAGCAAAACTTCAATAAATATAACATATGTCCTATGGGACTTGACTGTAAACCTTAAGCATATCAAACGTTATCTACATCATTGAAATGTTCTTCAATAGGTCTGAGAGGTGAGAGGCAAGTAGGGTTTTAAGTTCTGGCAATCAAGTGTGATACGATCATTGGAAATATAATCTCCACATAAGCATTCAACATTTTTGCTGAATTGTGTAACAAAAACATTTAGTCTCATTCTGAAGAATAATGCCTTGAGTTGTCTGTCTCTGACAACATCTGTATGAGTTTTTCCATGGACAATGTCTTCAAACACGCTCTTCCTACATAGAATCAACTACAGAAAATGTCCTGTTTCCTCTAGTAATACAACACCATCGTTATTTTTTCATTGTAAATAGGACCACCTTCTGGTACAATGTAACATGACATAAGAATAATATGTTTATTAAACTGAAAATACATTTATCTATTCTAATGGCAACAGTGTTGTCACATTCTATTTTGATTTCTTTTCCATATTCTTCCAAAGTCTTTCTCACTAACAAAAGCACTCCTCCAGAATTCCTTCTATGATGCGAAAGTTTTCTTTAGCAGGCACAGAAAACTTTAGATAATCAAGAAAAAACACCACTGTAGTCTGTAACTCTATGGCTTTTATTCAAGGATGCCTGTTCTAATAATCGGTAGCCCTCTTCTAAGGATAAAGGAATACTCAATGCTGTGGATCTACTGTCACTATTTGCATTTTTTTAGCAGATCTATCAGCCCATTCATTTGAATATAACCCTATATGTTCTCTGGTTGGGATGCCATAAGGGGGGGGGGGCTGTCAGTATAAATACCATCGCCACCTTCTGGAAATTCTGTGCTAGAATTCATTCTTTACTACCTCTCTTGTTTCTGTCTTGTTCCTTTTCTGTCACCTCCTTCTTATCTATTTTCTGCCTTCTTGGTCCCTTCTCCTGCCTTTTTTTCTCAGAAAGACTTAAAAGATATCTATTATTTCCTAAACCCAAATGGGAATGCTGGGCCTGAGTTGTCAGGCGCTTAACGGCAGCGTGTGGCATTTTGCTCATAACTATGACAGACAACGCTCAACGACGCAACGGACGTCATTTATGTGAAGGAGTCCAACAAAGGTCACATTTAGTCCTCTTAACTTAAGGTAGTAAAGCTTATCATGTACTTGATACCTAGTATGATTCTAGAAATGTTCTTATAATTTGAAGATTTTAAAGCATAGAAAGGGAGATTAGACTTATGCGCGTGTGTTTGTGAGTGAGTGAGTGAGTGTGGTGTGTGTGGGGGGTGTGTGTGCGTGTGAGAGAAAACTCTAAATTTAAAAATCTTTTATTCGTGAAAGTTTTTGGGTCAACATAGAGGAAGGGAGAGAAAGCGGGCGAGGAGAGAGAGGGGGAGAGAACTCTAAACCCCTTAAATTTTCATTCTAAAAGGCCTTGTGTGTGTGGTGTGGGGGTGTGTGTGTGTGTGTGATGTAAAGCAAAAAAGGCGACACTCAGGTGTGTGTGTGTGTGTGTGGTGTGTGTGTGTGGGAGGAGGAGAGAGAGGAGGGGGGGGAGAGAGGGGGAGAGAGAGAGAGAGAAGAGCGAGTAGCGAGATTGACGATGACATGAAAAGTCTTTTATTTCGGGGATAATGAATAAGCCCCAGGCTTCTGTAATCCAGTCCCCCCTTTTGGGGATATATAATGATGATAAAAAAAAAAAACCCCCATACCAATACACTCACCAGTTTCAGAAAAATATCTACACAAAAATCCCAAAAAAATACCGAAAAGAGAGGGAGAGAGAGGAGAGAGAGGGGGAAGAAAGGGGGGGAGGGAGAGAGGAGAGAGAGAGGAGCACACCAAGAAAAAAAGAAAGCAAAACAAAAACAAAAAAAACCGAAAAATGCAAAAAACCAAGAGCAAAACAAAAGCGGAAAGGGGGAGGGGGAAAACCCGAATAATCCCCCTCCAAAAAAAAAAAACCCCAAAACCAAAACCAAAAAAAACCCAAAAAACCAAGTAAACCTTAAAACCATAAAGGTAAGAAACCAGAAAAATAGTATCGTTTTGGCAACAAAAAAAAAACGTTAAAAAAGTCATTGTGTTTTATGCGAAGTAAAAACAATACTTAACTACACAAAAAAAATATTGTAAAAGCAGTTTTGGGTGGTTTTCCAAAGCAATGGATTCCCTACCCGTACACGACAACACACACACACAACACACCACACACACTACACCACACGCGCGCGCGTTCCCTTTGAGTGATACACACAAAAAGTAAAAAAAAAAAAAAACAAAACAAAGAAAAAACCCGGTTGCATCTAAAACAAGGGTGCAAAAAACAATAAAAAAATCAAATAATACCACTGTTAGTCATGCCCGTAAAATTTCGAGCGCTCTTCCGGAAAAAAAGCACACCCCAAAGACCACGCCCCCCCTTTTCACCAAGTGGCATTTTTCTGCAAATTCTGTAGGGAACACTTCTTTTTGCCCGGGTTCTTTTAAGCACTGAATGCTGTTGCCCCGAATCTCGTTTGACACCTAGTGTTGGTTTTGCAGACTTCTTTTACCATCATAAGAAAATTGTGGATTAGAACTGTCTTTTAGGTGCGTGTCCATCACAAATGTGATTGTAACACCTTCGGATGGCTTAAACCGAGGCCCGTTTCGAACGCAGCAAAAACTTTTGCGCACACGTTAAATCCTTTCCATTTTTTGGGAAAGGACCCCCGTGTGTGCCGGGGGAAACAGATGCAAAATTTACAAAACCACATACACACGAGGGACTGGAGTAAAAAAGAAAAGTGCTTATTTCTTTATCTTCAAAAAAAGAATAAAATGTAAAAAAAATAAAAAAAGACGGTTTGTTTTTGTCGTAATTTGCATGTTGACCTGTGAATGCTTATCTTCTTTTTTGGTACACTTCTCTTGAAAAAAATTTAAATTCTGGTGAAAAACCCCAACAAGATAAATAAATGTTTTTAAACCAAAATGAATAAAAATGTTTTTAAAAACCAAATATGTAATACATTATGTTTAAAACCAAAAACATGTAACACAATTAACTTGTAACCAAACAGAAACCCAAAATTAATTTTTAAACCCAAAATACATAATGTTTTTAAAAAACCATTATCAAATACTGTCTTTTTTAAAACCAAACAGCTAGTTCTTGCAAGCAAAAACAATTATTATAGAATAATAAATACAAGAAATATTTTTATAACAGCAAAAGAAAAACAGCAATAAAAGCTTTTTTTTAAAATCGGGGGAGGAAGAGAATGATTAATATTGATAAATTTTCAAGAAAACAAACATAAAAGTTTTTAAAAAATTATTGTAAAACTAGAAATAAAAACAATGCCCCAATAATGAAAATCCTAAAATTTTGGGGGTTTGCTGATTTTGGCTGAACAGTGATTTAAACCCAATAAGGAATTCTGTTAAGTAATACGGGAAAGGTTTGGTGTTGGTTTTGCTTATTCAACCCTCAGCAAAACCCCTTATATTTTTCTCCAGCCCTTAAATAGGACCTTGCCCTTGGGAATTTGAACAAATTGTAGAAACAACAGCTAAAAACAAGAACCAATTAATTTTGCTGTACCACCCCAACCCCCATCACTCATTTTCACGGGGGTGGGGGGAAGGTGTCTATGTCAGAAAATTTGGGAAGCCCCCCCTTTTCCCCTGGGTGTGTGTGTGTGTGTGGTGTGTCACCCATAGTAGGGGGTGTAAAATTTCTAATCACAATCCCGTGTGCAGGGGTTGTGTGGACCCCAATGGCTGTTCTGCTGAAAGGTGTAAGGTTTGGCCCTTTTCATTTTGGGGCAACCCTCCCCCCAATGACCAATGGTTGGCTAGAGAAGTGACCCCTACCGTCGCCCCACCACCCCTGTAACAGACAAAAACGAGAGTAAGGGTAGTGAACCCCCTTCACTGGTCCCCAGAAACAAGACGGGTTTAGGGGGCCAACCCTTTTCCCAAGGAATGTGTTTGGAAATACCTTGCTTTGTTTTTTTTGTATTTTATTATATTATTTTTAATTATTTTATATTTATTTTTTATTATTTATATTATATCATGCTATCCCAGCGGGATTTAGGAAAAGTTTTTGGGCACATCCCATCTGATGATTAGCTGCTACACAGTTTTAACTGGCTTTTTTTTTTAACAAGAGACAGGTATAGGGCCTCTTTTTTCTGCGGGCGATAAAACAAATAACAACAACAAAAATAAAATAATAATAATAAAATAAAAATGATAATGAAAGATAATAAATTATTAAAATTTTTATTATTTTAAAAGAGAAGTTAAAAAGCCAAGAAGAGGAAGAAAAAGAAAAAGAAGAAGAAGAATGTTCCCAACACTAATACTCTACTATGTAGTGCTTTTGCTGCTGCGTGCTGTTAAAAACTATCAATTACCCCTGCTGCCTTTTGCTGCTGTGCTGTTGCTGCTACTGCTGCTACCCTGGCTGCTGCCTACTACTATTTTACTGTATATTCTGCTACTATTATACTACTACTGTTGTGCGCTGTTGTCGCTTGCGCTGCTATTTTGGGGGGGAAAGCTAGTGGTTGCACATCGCGCTCGCAATCTGTGCCCCCGGGTAGAATCCCTTCAAGGGTTTCCTTGGAGTTAACATAGTGCAGACCCACTCTCCCCAAAAATTCTTGGGATGAGACTTAAACCAAGGCCCCGTTGTAATGCAGGGATAACATCTTGTGCAAAGGTTAAAATTATTTCCCCTTGGTGGCGGGAACAGATGAAAAAAATTTTCAAAACCACTACACAGGGGTGGATGTATATAAACACATCGGGTTATTCCTTATCCTCGAATTAAAAAAATGAATGAATAATATATTTTGCACTGTTGCTGCGTTGCTACAAAACTATCTAAACTACTACTACACTCTATTTTTTTGTGTTCCCCCCCTTTTTTTTTTTTTGGTTTTTTTGGGGTTTTTTTTTTTTTGTTTGGGTTTTTTTTTGGGTGTTTTTTTCAACAAAAAACAAACAGCTATCTAGTGGTTTCCCGCAAACAAAAGTGGTCCATGTCTTTTACCTTTTTTTTTCAGCTGTTTTGGGGTTGGGGTTTTAAAAAAAAATTGCTTTTTTTTTGGGCCTTTTTCCCCCTAAGCTGTGAGGTTGCCATGGTGAGAGTTTGCTATTACCCCATTTCCCCCCCATGAAGGTAGCCGCATTCGATGTCGGGGATGTATGGGTGTGTTGGTGTTTTTTGTAACCCCCACTGAACAACCTCAATATGGGAGGGTCTTTTAAAGTGCATTTTGGTTTTTTTATTTTTGCATGTGTTTTTTCAGAAGGGAATTAAAGGGGGGGCATAACTGTCTGCACTTGAAGTTATACACACACCACACACGCCGCACCACGCACGCACACACACACACACAACCTCAGGGTGTCTTCAGGGGGGAGGGATGCCGGGGTTAAAGTCTTCGTGATCTGCTCCCCCGGTTGATTCTCATTCAAGGGTTTTTTCTCTGGGTTAACGTTCCCTGCAGGGTCCCCCCTTCCCCCCAAAGTCCTTCGGGGGGACAATAACCCAGGGGGCCGGTGTGCGGGGAAAAACCCGGCAAACTGTCAAAAACACAGATCAGTGAAGGATGCAGAAAATTTGGCACAATAACCTGTTGACTTTTTAGAAGGTTAGGCAAATTGTGTGCCGGTAGGACGGATAAAAAAATTTTAAAATTTTCATACACAGGGGACTGTATGTAAAAAAACACAGTTGGGTTTTTCCCTTTTCCCGAGAAAAAAAAGAAAAGAAAAGGAGTGTGTCACAGAAATGTTTCATTGTTTTTAAAATGCACACATGTGGGGGATTTAAATTGTTTTTTTTTTTTCTGTTTTTGTTTTGCTGGAAGGTTTTTGTGTTGTTGCTGTTGTTTTGAAATCACTATGGTTCGGCTACTCTTTTTTTTCTCTTTTGGTTTTTGCAAATGCAGCAAAAAAAAAAAAAATATATTTTTTAAAGGCATCAAAATGAAGGGCTTGTACTTCCCCAAAAAAAACTAGATGTCAGGGTTATTTTACTTTTTGTCAGTTGACAAGGGAAGGTACCCCCAAACCCTACCCCTCCCCTTTCCCCCTACTCCACCCACCCACCCCCACCTCCCCCAACCCCACCCCCCCCCCCACCCACCCCACCAAGGTAGCATCAAAACCGAAAGAAACAGACAAACAAACAACAACCACAAAACAAAAAAAAAGGAGACATTTACAAAAAAAATTCAAATTTCTCACAACAAAAACAACAAAACAAAACAATTTTAAAATTTAAAGGCAAAAAAAACCAAAACCAACCTACCAAAAAACACCCACAAAACCCAAGGGCAAAAAAAACAAATACAACTCGAACTTTAAAAATAAAGGCCCAAAAAAGTGCTTGGGGATAAAAAATTTGCAAAATTGAATTTTATCATTTTGCTTTAAAAGTGTTTTTTTTTTGGAAAATGATTTGGGAAAAAATTTTAAAATGGAAAACGGTAAAAAAAAAAACAAAAAACTTTAAAAATGAACTGGTTTTTTTTTTACAATTTTATTTTTTCTGCTTTTTTCAAAAAAAATTGGGGGTGAAAGTAACTTTTTTTGGGTTTATTTTTCCCCCCCGAAAACAAAAAAAAAATCATGTTTTAACTTAAGGTATCCATTTGAGCAAAGTTACAGGTCCCCCCCCCCTCCTCTCCTTTTGTTTTGGAGGGGGGCCCCTTGGAACATGGCTTTTTGTTGCTGCCCTTATGGCCCAGGCCAAAAAGCTGTGGGGTTATTTGATGTCAGCTATTGCCAAGGCTTTCCCCCCCAAAAACCGTTGTTATGTTTGGTAAAATGTTGTGTTGAATTGCCTTCAGAATGCAAGTCTTAACATAAAAAACCCGCCTCCTTTAAAGGAGGGGAAATTCTTGAAGACGGAGTATGGCTGGGATTAAACCAAGTACTTAAAAACAGCCATACAGGCAAACTTCTCTTTTAGTGCAATTTTAATTTCACAGTGTTCCCGGTGGGGGGAGTGGTCAAGAGTGCACTTGTGGGGACCCCCAGAGAGTTAAGCTGGGGATGACACAACAACAACACAACAACATTTTTGGGGGGGGGGGGGGGGTGTTATTCATTTTGACCTCTCTGTGGTTCAAGCATGTAGATGGGTATTTTCTGCGGAAATCTCAATGTTTAACATTTTTTCCCGATTATTCAGAGGGAGGAGGATTGGTGCAGTTTCTTTCCATCTAGAGGACTGTGTGTGTTGGGTGTTAAAAAAAAACGCTAACAATATACGACACTAAAAGAAAAAAAAAAGAATAAAGAATCAATGGGCTTTAAAAAAAAAATGCAAAGCCAGGGTTTAGGGGGGTTTGATGTTAGGCCTAAGATTTGTTTTTACAAGAGTAGGGCATGTAAATTCCATATAAATTTTATTTTTTATTATTTTTTTTTTATGATTTTATTATATTATTATTTTTATTGCAAAACAAAAAAAACTTGGGCACCCCCTGAACCTCACTTACCCACTCCGTAGTCCCTTTGGGCCTGGGGGGGGCAAGAAAATTTTGAACCGCTTCCTCCCCCCCCGTGGGCCCCTGTCTCCTACAAAATTCAAACCTCAAGACCTGTCCTCTCTCTTTTGCTTCCCATCGTTTTCTCTCATTTTTTCCCATTGTTTTTTTTCCCCGAAAGTCAGATACAAAATTATGACTGACGTTGAGATTTCAAGCCAAAATAGTGATGGGCACGAAATCCCCCAGAGAGGTCAGAGGTGAGCGAACCCAATTTTTTGCCAGTTCAGGCGTCCCGCTTGCTGAGGTATGCGATGTGTGGGGCTTTTGGGTCTGGGAGGGGGGCCTGCTGCTGTTCGATAGGTGTGTGCGTGTGTTTTTGGTGTTTGTATTTTGTTTTACATGTTGAAGTTTTTATGTACGGCTGTGACCCCCGGAAGTTTTGTCTCTGAGATAATAAAGTTTTTGAATTTCTGGCAGCAACTGTCTGGTGGATTAAAGGTGGAGATTTTTTTACCATCTCACGGGTCAGTTTAACGTGCAGACCTGCCAGTGCCTTGATTCCCTTTGTTACAGAACACCTCCCACATTGCGCGCGCGCGCACACACACACACACGCACGCACGCACACACACACGCACGCACGCACACACACACACACGCACGCACGCACGCACGCACACACACACACACACACACTCACACACACAATGAGATGGATAGTTGGAAGAAGATTGCCCAGAGAAGCAACAATAGTTGTTGGGTTTGGGTTTTTTATTTCGAGAATAATGGAATAAGCACGCATGTGCTTCTTTAATTTAGTCTCTTGGTGTATGCAGTTTTGTCAGTTTTGTCATCCGGTTCCCCTGTAACACAATGGCCTACTTTCCCATAAGCCGAAGTGTTTTAAGTGTGGGAAAAATGTTCTGTGTTCGCACACGGGCCTCGGGTTTTTAGTCTATCCGGAGGATTGTAAGTAAGACTAAGCGAGCTCCAAAGGAAAGTTTTACTTTAATTTATACCCTACTAACATCTTACTACAGAAAATGGGGGTCTCTCATACCATTTGTAGTGATCATTATTGTCCAAATACAGTTGATTATATTGAACACTTTTTCTTTGAATGTTCCTCAGTGAAAGAGTTCCTGAACTGTATTGAAAACGTTATTGCTATAGAAAACTGGGTACAACACTCTCTCTCTCTCTCTCTCTCTCTCTCTCTCTCTCCCCTCTCTCTCTCTCTCTCTCTCTCTCTCTCTCTCTCTCTCTCTCTCCCTCTCTCTCTAACTGATGTTATATTTGGTTACAATGTAAGGGATAAATCGGATATTAAACGGCAGATTAACAAAGTCATACTGGTTGGAAAAATGTGTATTTAAGTCCTTCGGATGAGACTATAAACCCAGGCCCCGTGTGCAAACGCATGCAGAACATCTTGGGCACACGTTAAATCCTGTTCCGCTGTTCGAAAGAGTAAGCCATTGTGTGCCGGTGGGAACAGATGACAAAATTTACAAAACTGCATACACACGCATAAAAAAATTTAAAAGTCATCTGAGCGCTTTGATTTGTTGCTTTACAAGATTAATTCCATACATTATTATTATTATTATTATTATTAGTAGTAGTAGTAGTAGTAGTAGTAGTAGTAGTAGTAGTAGTAGTAGTAGTAGTAGTAGAAACTTTTTTTTTGATGCAACACTATGAAGTGGTCTTGGAACAAGAAGCAAAGTTGAGAAACCTTATATGTTAATAACTATCTTGCATTTGGGGTAAACGTCAATACAACCCACTATCTTCAGTAAGACAGAGTGAAAGAGGAGGTAGGGAGATGGATGGGGACAAAGAGGAGGGAGCCAGTGGAGGAGAGGGGGAATAGGGAGGAAGACAGTAAGGGGGGAGGGGGGGATGGGGGAGGGAGATGGGGGAGGTAGGAGGGGAAGGAGAGGAGAGAGAGAGATGGGGGAGGAGAGGGAAGAGGGAAGAGGGAGAGGAGAGAGGAGAGAGAGAGAGAGAGAGAGAGAGAGGAAGAGAGAGAGAGAGAGGGGAGAGAGAGAGAGAGAACTCGGAACTCGGAACTTGTTTAATGTACATCGGCCATTGGGCCACAATACAACAGGAAAAAGAACAGTATACTTTCACGCCATACTCGTTTAGTTTTTGTACCCAAAAGCTAGTCATCAGAAGCGCAGCAAGCTAAACTCATCTCATTCATTCACCCCAAGCCAGTTGTGACAATGTAATAAAACGTGTAAGAAAACAACAATGACTGACATTTTCAGTAACAATCAAAGTTGTAAACATATCAAAGTGAAACAGATCATCAATTATGTACATAAAAAGGTAATTTTAAATACGTATCTTCCTTTAGCTTGATCAACATACGTTTACAGACTGTTAGCGTTGAAGTCACTTTAATTACTAAGCATCTATTTGTAGTTGGTCAATGAACAAAACCAGAACAACTTGGTCATTTAAGGAATGAATAGGGAAAGTGTACATGTAGATAATCACGTTATTAGTCTTGCAAAAGTCATCGGCCTTGGGCACAAAAAAAAAAAAATTATTATTTTTGATATGTTATTTTTTGTAAAGTGGGTTTAGAGGAGAAGAAACTTTTTTTTAGAAACCAAAAGTTTTTGGGAAAAAACGTTAGAAACCAAAATAACCGCATTTTAAGTAAAAAAACCCATTTGAAAGACAATAAAGGGGAGGTAAATAGGGGGACAAAAAAGGAAAAAGGCCTAGGGGAAACAAGGGTAAACAAAAAAGGGGGGGAAAGGGGGGGATTTATTATAGTTTAAGAGGGAAAGAAAAAAAGAAAAGGGAAAAAGGAAAAAAATGGGGGGGGAAAAAAAAGGGGAAGGGAATGGGGAACCGGTTTGTTTTGCCGGCCCTTGGGGCCCCCCCCCCAAAAAAAACGTTATTTCCCCCTTTTTTTGTTTTTGTCCCGTGCATAGGGGGTTAAAAAAAACCCCCCCCAAATTTTACAAGAAAAAAAAAGGAAAAACAAATGAGCCGAAAACAGTGTAGCCGGAAAAAAAAAATTAAATTAGAAAAAAAAAAACAATTAAAAAAAGAAGGGTTGAAACATTTAATTTAAAAGATTTTTTTATTTTAATTTAAAAAAACAGCCCACGGTTTTTTAAAGGGTTAGGAATGTCTTTGCACATTAACCCCCAAGTTTCATTCTTAAAGGGGAGAGAGAGAGAGAGAGAGAGAGAGGGGAGAGAGGGAGGGGTAGGGGAGGGGGGGAGGGGGGGGAGAGGGGGGAAAGAGGAGAGAGAGAGAGAGAGAGAGGAAAGGGGAAGGAGAGAGAGAGAGGTGTGTGTGGAAAAACCCAATCTTTTCTGTTACTTAACCCAAGATGAAACCGGGCTAACAATTGCAAAAAACTTTAAAACTAACCCCTTAAATTTGCTGAACTGTGTTGACTTGTTTTTCTTCGCATGGCATAAAAAATGTACTTTGTATCTGCAACAAAACGTGTATTATTGCACAAAGAACATCAGACAAGGGAGATAAAGAATGTTAGAATAATTTTACTCTAAGATCGTTACATTGAACCATATAATCAAATGATTTTCACCCTCATTTAATTCTTAAAAAAAGGACATTTTGTCTTGCAAATTAGGATGTATCTGGACGATTCTTTTTAAAGGGAAAATACTTTAAATTTGGGTTTGGAAAAAGCAACTTAAAGCATCCCCACATCAATACTAAAAATTTAAGTTTCCCTTTCAAAAACAGTTTTAAATGTCGTAAATGGAGTATCTGTCAGATTTTTTAAACACTTTGCCATTCCTGAATAAACAAATCTATCAGTCTTTCCCAAAAAACCCTGCATAAAATTTATATACTCCCAACCCCCTGCGTAACCATACTTATTAAAACACATTCACTAATAGCACTCTTATGTTAAAAACCCAGCATCTTTTTGTTTATTATAAAGGTTAGTTGCATTTCTTTGCTGACGAGGAAATTGTGATGGCCCTTTGAAGTTTTTAACCAAATCGAAAAGCAAAATGTGGTATTGACTTAGGGGATATCTTCCCAGTTCTCCGTACACCATTTTGTTAGGAGTTTTGATGGGGGCCAGAAAACGCTTGACGCCATTAAATGAATTTTTTTCAAAACGTCTAATCGCTTAACCCCAAAAACTTCAGAGAATACAATAATTAGGCGTATTTTGATAAAAAATTTTTTAAAAGTATATTGACAGGTAATATCTTTTTTTTTTAAAAAACGTTTATTAAACTAATTAATGCTTTCTTCCTTTTCAAAATTTTGATTTTCATTTTCCAACTTTGATGTTTAGTTCGTTAAAAAATTGAACCCCAAAATAACAATACTTATTTATATCTTTTTAAACATTTTCGAAAAATCATTCTTATCTTGCCAAAAACCCCCCTTTCCCTAAAAAAAAATTTTTTAGTTTTATCTTTGTTTACTTTTAATTTTTTTTTGAACAGCATGTTTTGAAAAACATTCAACGGTTTTAAAGCCCCCCTGGACTAGTGATAAAAAGACAACATCATCTGCAAAAAAAACAAAAAAATTCATGGCCTGGCTTGCTGAATGCCCGTTTCCCTTTTCCAGACATATCTTTTGTACTGGTTAATAATTTTTAAAACAGAGTTGGACTCAGTAACAACCTTGGCGCCCCCTATTGGACATAAAAAAAGGTGTAATTCAAAGTTGGTCTGAACATAAAAAATAAAGCCTTGTACTTGTTGTCGAACAAAGAATCTTCCATTTACCCCCTGGTTTCAAATGACTGAAATTTTTTATCATGCCTTAGAGTCAAATCCCTTTTAAAATGACAAAAGCAAATACAATTCTTCCCTCTCGGGACAAAGCACTTTGCAAAACAGAGTATAAAAAAAAAATAGGTCAGTAGTAGAATAGTGCTTACGAACCCTGCTTGATTTTCAGATATAAGCTGTTTTTTCCAAGAGTAGAGCGATTTTTTATTGTGCTGTAACTTTTTAAAATTGACTTATAAATAACCCCCTCATAATTATCTACTTCTCTATGTTCCCCTTTTTTATAAATTGGAATGACGGGCCTTTTCCCATTCATTTGGATTTATGCCTTTTTAAAAGTCTTTTTTAAATAATTTATGTAAAAAAGGGAAAATATTTTGGCTACCGCCTTAAGCTTTTTCTGCAAGCACTCCCCCTTTCCCGCACGCTTTGCCACCTTAGTTTTTTTACTGCAAGGTTATTTCTGCAAATTATTTCATCATTTAGTGCTGTTGGTCTTCCTCAGAAAAGACAAAGTGATTTTGATTTTCCCTCATTGAATATAAAATATCTGTAGAAAACACATTTTTGAAATGATTGTCCCCTTCTTTGAGAGAATATTGTTTTTATGCTTTATTCTTTCTTTCCCGCATCCAATTCAGTTAATGTTCCCCGAATTTTTTGAATTTTTAATATTTGCACTAACATTTAAAACTTTTCCCGTCTAAAGTTTTTTTTTTTTTAATTTTAAAGAAAACCCCTTGTTTCTTTCCTTGCAGGATTATTCTAATTATTTCGCCTTCTAGATTTTCTAAAACTCCTAAAGGGATTTTCTACTTTCTGTTTGGTTTGCTGACATTCATTGTAAAACCCACAAAATATGTTTTTGAATTAAAGGTATAGTTTTCTTCCCCATAAATACTGGCTTAAAAAAACATTTTTAAAACTTTCGAGTGCATGCCCCACATTATCATCTAAAAACTAGTCAAACTGAATCTACTCTGGAAATTAGCCTTTTTTGTTGTCACAAAACCCGTTCTTTTTTTTTTACCCATATAAGTTTTTTAAAATGTAAAAAATTATCCCTTGTTTTTTGATTTTTTTCGTTTTGAGTGCTTTTGCCAGGTCAGTCAACTGGTAGATGATCCGTTCAGATGAATTTCCCACATCTAAGGACAACCCCCAGACCCATATTTTTAAAAATCATGTGAATATAAAATAGGAACTGTGCTGCACCCCGGTTCATATGTAGGTGTAGCTCCCATCAAATTCACTTCACAAACCCTTTTAGAATAAAAACATCAAAGAATTACAATTTCCAAAAATGACCCCAAACATTTTTTTGTTTACATCGGGTGTTCCTGTAAAGGGGATTGATAATCTAATATATCTAAACCCTCGTTTAAGTACAACAAGCATTATTTCTGGATCAGTCTTGATTAAATCTCCACATAATACAAATGAAAGTCAATAATTCATCAAAGCAACAGTGTTTGCTCTAATTTTTCCCAAAAACCATACCCTTTATCATTTTTTTTCCCAAGCAAAGGTCATGTGGTGGATGTATGACAAATCCAAAAATATTCATATGGGTTCTGAAAAGTTGCTTATCAATTTTCAAAATGACATATTACTGTCTACTAAAAATAAACCCCTAGTTACAAACTGTGAAATGCCTTCTTTTCAAGACAATGACCCCCCCTAAATATCTACCGATAAAAAAATTTTTTTGCAACAGAGTTGAATATAACAAAATCACTGAAAAGGTTGTTTTCAAAATTAGTCCCAAAAAAAGTTTCAGAAAAAACAAAAAAAAAGTCATGGGTTTTGTGTTGTGCAAAATCTGAAATTTTCAGCTTAGGAAGCAACCATTTAATTAAAAAAGGGAAAACTTGACATCACATTATGAACCTTTTTGTCAAACATATTTACAGAAATCTTACTTCTTTCGTTTGCTGTCATTTTTTCTCTCCTTTATTTTACTATTTTCTTGGCCCGGGTTTCCTATTGTGGGGGAAAACCCGTAGTGCGTTTTTCTAGTGCGTCCTCTACCCTGGCCCCTTGTTTTTGCTCATTAGATGACACGTCTAAGCTGTCTAGAAGGGTTTTTTGACTGGCACCCCAGCCCTGGCAGTCTTTCTCTTTTGGGCCTGTTTTGGGGAGGCCACCCCGGATTGCCTGTGCCTCCAAGGGGTACCATCCAAGGGGACGTATCTCTTGCCCCATTGGAGACGAATTGCCTGATGTGCGTGTCAATGCAAAATTGTTTTTGCTCAGTGGCACCGAGTCCTGCGGATGTGTGTTTATCCTTGCCCTTCCCACACATTTTCCCCTTGTTTTTCCGGTCCTCCAGTGGCACCCTTTCCTTTCCCTAGTGTCCTTTGTTCCCCCTCCTTAACCCTTCTGTTTTATGTTCGTCCCCCTTCTCACCCGTCCCTTTCCTTTGTGAGTCCAGCGCTTAAAAGCTTTTACGGGGCCCCTCCTGTGCCTTCCGTGGTTTCTACATGACATGTTCTCATTTCACAGGTTTTTTTCCCTTTTTCTTTTGATGGAAGCATTCGGTCTGTCCCCTGTAGGTCTTCAGCCTCAGTGTTAGGGGGACAGGGGGTTTGTCCCAAGTTTTTTCTTGTCAGTCCCGTCACAAATGCCAGTTCCTTCTCTCCATTGTAGCCTTCAGTTGGGTGTTGTCGCTGTCTCTCTGTCTATAACATCATGTTCCCGGGGGGCCTCTTTTAGCAAACTATTGGTTTTTGTGCTTCCCGTGCTTGACCGTCTTTGTGACTGTTCTAAAAGAGTGTGTTTTGGATTCTGATCTCTTCAGGTCTGCCCCTGTGACATTCGCTGGACACCGGGTGAACGTGAGTTCCCCGGAAAACAGGTTTGTTTTGATGCCGTTTTTTCCTGTGTAGAATGGTCTGTCTCCAGTTTCCGCATGTTCAGGTAAGTGCCTTTTTGGGTTTCTGCCCCTTTTTTTTCCCACGCTGACCTCAGACAAAAGGTCTTCGTCACATCCTATCATTCACTTTTCTTCAAGGAAGGGTCTTTTCCCTTGGTCTCTTCCTTTTAAACCCTGTGCCCTTTTGGTCTCCCCCTTTTACCGGATGAGCGAGGCGGGTTGTACCCCCCCCCCTGATTGGGCTGCTTTCCCCGTTCTGCCCCTCTTTGCATGACCCCGACCCCCCTGACGTCCCTGACGTCCCCCTGATGATCCCATCGGCCCCCCCCCGGGTTCCCCTGACAACCCCATGAAGACCTTGCTGATGACCCGCGAATTTCCCCACTGACGCCCCCCCTGGCGATTTTTGCGACGAATTTGTGACGATCCCCCGCCCCCCCTTTTGCTGAATCGTGGCCATTTTTCCCCCTGCGGACATGGTGGCACCCGGGGCTCCTGCTGTGTAGTGAGGGTTGTGGGGAACTGGCGGTCCTTTCTCCTTGCGGGAGTCCCCGTTTAAAATATAGGCCATTTGCCCGGGCCCCTAGGGAAGGTCATCTTTCCTCTGGGGGGTGGTTGTCAAGTCCTTGATTTTTTCTTCGCAGAGCCTCACTAGTTTTTGGGTTCCCTGAAGTGTATTTTATCTCCCCACCGGCAAAATTAAACCCAGTATGGGCGTGGCATGTTTCCGGTGTCGGTGCCTTTTCTGTAGGCTCGTTCAATTTTTGACCTCTGCCAGTTCATCGGGGGAAAGGGTAGTTCAAGTTCTACTTCATCTTCTTTTGGGAATTCCATTCCGTACCATTTCATCAATGCAAAGTTTTTTAAAATTGTTTTCTTTGTTTCAACTTCAGTGGCTTCATCTTTTTTTCCCACCCTGTCAATTCGCTTGCCATCAACTCTTTTTCCCTCTCGGAGATCTGTGTTTCTTCAGTATTTCCCAACGATGGCTTTAGCTTGCTTTTTTTTCCCCGTAAACGTCGAAATGCACATCCTGCTCTTGAAATTTTTCTTTAGTAATCTGGAGTTTTTGAAGAGTGAAGCTGGAAACAGTTATCAGCTGAGAAAACTCCAGTCAATGTAAAAAAGACACTGTTTTTTTCGGGCCCGGGTTCATTTTAAATTTCCTGCTGATCAACGAACAACAGTGCATAAACAGAAAGCCGTCGCGCGCCCCCGAAGAAATGTAACTGAAACTGTGTTCCCGGGCTTGAAAAACCTCCCGGTTAATATGAAAAAAATGGCTACTTGTTGCTTTGTTAGAAGACAGGCCAAAAATTATATTTACAAATACGGGAAAAATACCCCATTTTTAGTTTTGAATTTTATGGTCAGCTAAAGCACAAGCATTTGTGTAGGAATATGAATACAACACTAGGTTTATGCCCGAAGTGCAAAGCGTTTAATTTTGCATAATTCGTTGATAGAATATATTTTTTTTGTATAATTTTCAATACCTGTTGGGTGCATTCTGCACATGGGGATACCAAGAGCCCCAACAAGGTTTGGGGTACAATCTTGTTTGTTTGCTTCTCCGAGAGAGAGAGAGAGGAGGAGAGAGAGATTTACCTAAGAAACAAAAAATGAAAAGCAGATGAAATCTTTTTGCATATCTTTGATGAAAGCAGCCCCTGTTACCAAAAAACAGAAAGTAATTAACCCCGACAAATGTTTCCAATTCCCCCAATATTTTGGAGAAAAGGGTTCCTCTCCATGGGGCAGTTTTTTTTGCCCGCATAGGCAGGAGGAGGGGAAGGCTGTGGGTTGTAAACGTTAAAGAGGGGAAGAAATTCTGTCATTCTATAAACTGTGTAAAGTAAAAGGTAAAGGTGTCCCAAAACCAATAACGCCGTAGGGGAGCGAGGCGTCAGAAACCTGTTTTTAGGGGCCAGCCCCATTGATTGCGCGCCCATCCCCCCCTCGTGCTTTCCTTCCCCGACCCAGAGGGGCAGGGACCCATTTACAGTGGGTGAACTTGTGGACTGTCTGAAACCAAAACGTGTAAACGGCACACATCCAATGGTAACTTTGCTCCACGCTGCTTAAAAAAGGGGGGGGAAAGCGGTGCCCTTACCAATACTATCCCCTCCCTATAAAATTTTTAAAGGGAAACCCCTATAAACTGTGTTTGTCGGAATTTGTTTGTAGATTGTAAAGTAAATGAAAGAATAACTTCTTTATTAAAAAAAAAATTCTATTACCCCCCTGAGACCTTTCTCTCTTTCTTTGAAATTTTTTAGAGTCCCAGCGGAGTTATCCATTCAGTGCGTATCAAACCCCCCCTACTTCAAGCAGCTCTTAACCCCAAAACCTGAGGTTGCTATTTTATTTAAAGGTTTCATGCTAGGTATGTTTGTGTTTCCAAAAAAAAGGAAAAACTGACACGAAATGCGGGAAATTTTTAAAATTTCATGGGCGGACGCTATAGCGGGGTTGGGCAAGACAATTCCCCTTCAAACCCCCCTGGGTCCCTGAATCTGGGGTTTGAATTCGGTGGGTATGGGAAATAAAGGGGAGGTCTTACGATCTCCAGACAACTTTAAACACAGACCCGCCCGTGCCTTAACTCTCTTCCGTATACGTACACAGGAGAAATCAACTATGCGTTTAAAACCGCAATCCATGTCAGGTTTTGGGGGCTTCAGGAAACACGAACACCCCCCCCCCCCCCCGCTACATCCCAAGTGGAAATGTAGTAATTCATAGGGGCAAAAAGGTGGCATAGCAGAACTCATATTGGCCTTCTGTCCCCCTGTCTGTCTGTCTGTGTGTCTGTCTGTGTGTCTGTGTCTTGTCGTCTGTCTCTGTCTGTCTCTGTTTGTCTGTCTCTGTCTCTGTTGTCTGTCTGTCCGGAGCTTAGCCCAGAAACAAAAACAAACAAAAACAACTGCGATTTTATTTTCTGCGTGTTTGTAGACATGAAGGGAAAAGAACGCACTGGGACGTTTGCAATTAAAACTGCCTGGGGATTTAACAGTTTTCTAAAAAAAAAAAAAGAAAATTCCCCCCTTAATTCTCAAAAGGGGGAGGCTGTGCGATCGATCTTTGCCTGAACAATGAGGGAGTGCCCTTGAGTACAAACAAGCACTCCCTATTTTGTCGACCCAAAAAAAGGCATTTGACAGAGTAAAACGAGATAAGCTCTGGAGGGGTTTTGGCATGTGACATAAGGGGCAGCTCTTAAATAACTCAGACCGTGTACAACAACAGAAGAGGCAGTTCGCACTCCAAGTGGACTTTCCAACTGGGTTTCCCCGTGATGTATGGGGTGAGCAGGACGTGTCCTTTCCCCCTTTTCTTCTCATATAATTATATGGACCAGTCAAAGGAAGCCAAATAGACCGGAGGGATTAAGAACTTTGTTTGCGACGACAAATCATGTCAATGAAACAAAAACAAGCTGAAGGCACAAGACCATCAATCATCTGTAAACCTATACATGAAAATTCAGATAAAAACCGAAAACCTGACAGTCAATAGAAATCCAGAAAAGCTCAAAATAAATAAAAGGGGCCCAATTTAAGGAACGACTGAAAATTAAGTACTTTAGCATTTTTAAATGAAGATGGAAAAATGGGGAAAATAAATGAAACACGTGTCAAAAAACAAAAGCCCGTAGTATCAATTTCCCCTTCTGCCTCCTAACATCCCTTGGCCCAAGGGAAAATGATAAGGGATCTTCCTGCCAAAATCTCACTTTCCATGCCAGACATGGCCCCCGCAAAAACCCTGGGCAGAAACGCAAACGGGTGAGAGAAGTGCTTGGAAAACCTCAAGATCAGGAGAGACAAAATAAGAAAAGAGGTAATCAGAGAATGGTAGGAGCCACACCTGTCCTCACCCTATTGAACAACAGCGAACCAGTGGTTCGGGCACCTCACCGGTGCCGTTAAACGCCAGCTTGGTGCCAAACTTGGGGTACTCTGGCACAAGGGGCAGAGGTAGACCCCGGCGATGGAGTGATTCCGTGCAGAAACACTGAAGGGCCATGGATTTTCCCCCCTTCCCAAACTACCCCCCTTGCAGCAGACAGTTATACTCCCCGCGACGCCCCAGGCAAGCAGAAGGAAAAAGTAAAGTAATTCTCAGGGCCCCCACCGAGTTTTATTCCCTACTTCAAGGACCCAAAGGCTGAAGTCAAACCATGGTGTGTGTGTTGTGTGTTTTGTGTGTGTGTGTGTGGGGTGTTGGTGTGTGTTGTGTGTTTGTTGTTGTTGTTGTTTGATTTTACGCGTTCACTCAAAGTGATATTAGACGATGGAAGGGGAGGGGAGGGGACATTTATGTTGATGGTTGTTTGCTGTGAAATTGTATCTTTTCTAAATATCCTAGGGAGTAACAGAAAAAAGGCTAAGCAATGAAAACAAAAAATAAAGACTTTAAAAAATGTAATGCACTTGTAACTAAAACAGTGTCCCATGGCTGTTCATTAAAGATTTTGATACGAAAAGCCCAAAAAAATATTTTTGAATTTTATCCAAGGCTTTTTAAAAAAGAAGGTAATAAATTTTTAGACTCTTACATTAAAAAATTTTTGAAAGCTAGTAATTTTTCCACACAAAAATTTTATATTTTATTATTTAGGATTAAAAACATTTGTTTTATTCTAAAAAATAAAGCGCTAACCCTTCTTGCCCTGAACAAAATTTTGTAGGGTTTTTTAGTGATCAATATTCCTAAAAAAAAGGGAATTTTATTAAAGATCTGTTGAAAGGTGCTATTTTGATGATACTTCTTTTTACTTGTCCACATGCCTTCTAGTAAATGAACCCTCTTGTAAAGTAAAATGGAGTATTAGTTTTACAGAATCCTCTCCCTGCTTTGCACCTCTCTTTGCGCTCTGTCACCAAATCATTTTGGAAGAACCCCACATGCAAAGGGACCAACAGAAGGTGACAAAATACCCCTTAAACTAAAAAAATGTTGGCAGATTTTCTCTATACAACTGTAGAATTTTTTGAATTTTGGATTTTAATGCATAGAGTACCGATTTGAAACACGTGTAAAGTTTGAAATACATTCCCGGAAGATCAAGAATATAATTAATTCCATTAAAATTGCCATTAGTCAGCTGTGAAAATGAATGGGTTTTAAAAAACATTTTTTTATTTAAGTGATGGTATTTCAAAAGTAAAACCCGTTTCTTTTCATTTGATGTGAAAACCCTCTGTAAATACTTTTAAATGATGAAAAAAAATTTTTTATGAATATGAGATCGAATTTAGAGATATAAATTTTGATTTTCACTCTTTTCCTATTAAAGTCTCTACTCAAAAAATTTCTTTGTTCATTTCCATGAAGGATAAGGTGAATTTTATTTGTGTGTCCCCTGGTATGTTGATTTTATTCCCGACTTTTCAAAAAGGGCTGAAATAGTACCAATTGGCTTTAAAGAAGATTTTGTTTTGCTCTTTTAAAAAAAAAGTTTCTGATTTATTTTACTTCTCTGAAGAAAACATTTTTTGGTTTTGCTTCTGAGTACATATTTTGAACATGCCAATTTGTCGGTATTGATCTAGGGGAATTCTCCAAATTTTAGATCAGTTCCAAGAGCCGGGGATGAAAAAGGGACTCGAGGGGAAGCCTGTTGCTTTACAGTCCTACTTTGTAACTTTTTGAGTAGGTACTTGGGTGCATTGAAAAAGACCTATCCCATAAAACAGTTGGAAAGAATAAGGGGTGTTGCTAAACATTTTAATTTAAAGTGCTTTGTCCCAAAATGCTTATTACCATTTTAAGTAAATTTAAACCTTTCTTGCTTTAGTTAGGTATATTCGGTAGTGCATTCCAAATAGTTTTGACGTAAAATGACACCCAAAAATTTTATTATATTTTATATTGGGGGATTTTACCGCCCAAATTTAACATGGTAACTCCTTGGATTACTATCATTGTTTTTAAAAAGTACTAGGTGTGTCTTTTCTGTAGGAAAAAAAGTCCATTCTCAAAAAAATTTAAAAATTTTTTGTTGTGAAGTTGTTTTTGATAATTTTTTTGAGTAATTGATGCCGTTTTAATGTGTTTTTGCTTTATTTAACATTCTCCCTTACATTTGTCGTCTAATTTGCACTAAAACGACATCATTGATAACTTTCTTGGAAGATGTGTAATAAAAAATTGAACAAGACAGGAGCTATTTCAAAACTGGGGAAACCCATATGAAGAGACCTGAAACCTGTGTAGGGTTATTTATCAGATTTGTTTTCTTCGTTAATGAAAGCTTTTTTTTAAAGTATATAGCCGGAAAACCTGAGATTTTTTTTTTTTTTGGGAACATCGAGCGTGCCAAACTTTATTTTAAAACCTTTTTAAAATAAAAAAATTTTCGCTAGAACGTTTTTTTTGTGAAATTTGGGATGCATTTGAAAGTTAAACCAAATTTTTAGGGGACACGGGGCTTTGTGAAAAAACCCGTTTTTGTGGGATTATGTTATTTTTATGACGTAAAAATACAAACGTTTAATAATAAATCGTCCCTCAATTGCAAATATTGAAATAAGGCAATAGGGCTGTATTTTTATATCTTTTTTGGTTTCCCTGCTTTTGAAAGGAAAAAAATTAGCTTTTCCCCCTTTTGGGCTGACACCCTCAATCCAACATTTCTTACAAATTTTTTGCAGCAGAAATAAAAAAGTTTTTTGGTAATGTTTAGCTTTTATTAGATACTGGTCCAATCCGACAGATGTTTTCTTTTTGGGGAAAATGAAAGTAAGCTTCTCTACTTCATTCAATGACGGAGCGTTTACAAAAATTTTATTTTTGTCAGAATTGTTTTCTCTTCTGTTTTTTTGTTTTCTATTTCACCGAAAACCTTTAATTGCATTGACTGGAAATATTTGCAAGGCTTTGCCCTTTTTTTCATTGGATGGAAATTCTTTATTCCCCAACTTTTCTGGGGACTTGGGTTGCACTTTTTTTCATTTTTATTACTTTTTTTCCCGACAAATTTAAAATCTTTATGACTGTATACTTTGCGGCACAAAAAACAAGACCAAATATTGCCTTTTAGCCTGAGCAATAACTATGTTTTCTGTATTTTTTGGGTTGCTTTTTCTTTACATAATTTTTTGGTGTTTTCTCTTTTTGATAGTTTTTTACATTTCACGTTTATTTTTGACTGCTTCGCACTGGCTGTCCACCAATTCCTGAGTTTTTTTTGATTTTGTCTATTTATTTAAGGGATGACAAACTGCGCTTGAAGGGGGGTTTTAGTAAAAAATATAATAGAAGTGGTCTATGTTATAAGTTTCAAAAATTCAGTATTGCAGGATGCAAGAAAATTTTCATTTTTCCCAATCAGCTTTTTATAGTTAAATTTAGGAATTTTTTCTGCAAGGGGGTCCAAATACAGCGTTTATGAAATTTTTTTAACAGGCAGGTGATCGTACCCAAGGGTGTCTTTGTGTGTTGTCCCGTCACATTTTAGGAGCAAGTACAGGAGTTTTAAATGTTAAAACTAAGGATGACGCTCTAGATGGAATATCTGGAATTCTTTTGACACTCCATCATTTAATAAACAAAAGCAGGGAAACAACAAATTCCTTTCAAAACGGTTACTAGATATTTTTCACCTCTTTATCCCCAAAAAAGGGCCTTTTAGCATTAAAACGCCTGCAATTAGCCCTTTTTCATTCTTTTTAAAAGTGTATCCATTCATGTTAGAAATATAGGCCCTTGGGGAGATACACAGACAACATTTTAGTATTAAATCCTCTGCAAAGTTTACCCCCTTTTGCCATGAAGTACATCAAGAACTTGGGGAGGCACCAGCGAAGAAAGCATTTTAATCTATCCTTCTTGGATGTAAATTGCTGCCTAATTTTGGTGCAGCATCAAATGATGTATAGGTGGGTAATAAACCAGGGAATTTTGGGAAATTTGCTCCCGGTTTTTACTGAGGGGTTGCAATACTAGCCCGATAGCGATATCGAAAATGCTGGACTAAAAGGGGGGTTGGTGGGGACGATCAAGCATTCCACTCTTTGATTTTTAAATGGATGGGGGTTTTTTTTAAAGGGATTAGGTATACACAATCTAAGCGACAAAATAAATGGTCAACGCCCAAAAACTTTAAAAATAAAAAGTAAAAATTCAAAACTATATATAAAATAAAGATTTAAAAAATCAGACTAAATTAAGATTTCAATCTTAAAAACCAGTCCCCATACAGATGAGAAACCAACAGTCGAGTACTAGAAGCTAATACAGATACCAGGAGGAAAAAAAATCGCAGATCACTACAGATATGTAGCTAATTAGTCAAAACAATATTAGGCAAACTGTTTAAGATTGTAACACACACTTCACAATAGATTAACGTCTTTTTTCAATGCTGAGCGACTGCTTTAAAGAAAGAAAAAAGTCCCAGTGAAAAAAAGGCCTGCTCACGGGGTACACCAGAAATTGTGGCTAGCGCTTTTTCCTTTTACCAGAATTGTCTGGGGTATTTTCGGGGAAAATGAGAATGTTGTCTCCTAGGGTCAGAAAAGTTGGCCTCTTGAATGTTGTGTTTTGAAGACAACCATAGATCTTTCTTTTTAGAAGTGGCAGCATAGCTAGATTGTGAGAATTCAGAATTTTTCCCAGAACCATTCACACGACGTTGGCTTTTTCGGGTGGGCTTCTTCCACAAGAGAAAATGCAGGTGTCGCCCTAAGTTTCCAGCAAGGACACTGGTTTCCCTGACTGAAGGATGAATAGAGCCCCTCATATTTTTTCTAGAAGTGATTTTCAGGTTTTCATGACTCAAGAAAGAAGTGTTGGCATGGTCAAGATGTGTGTGTGTGTGTGTGTGTTGTGTGTGTGTGTGTGTGTGTGTGTGTACATTTAGACTTGTTAGAACTATTACTTGCTATTGGTTGCATGACTGTGTAAGAATGAGTTGTGTAGAAGCCCTTTGTGTGGAAGCCCTTTGATTTGTCTGTGCAAGATACAGCTCTATATGAATTCATTTTTTTTTATTACTATTATTCTTATTCTTATTCTTCTTCTTATTATTATCATCATCATCATCATCATCATCATCATCATCATTATTATTATTATTATTATTATTATTATTGGAAGGTGAACAAGGTTCTGGGATAAGGATGTTAGGACACTGGCACTCAAAGGAATGATGTGAGGCCACGCAGGGGTGTTATGGTAACACTTTTTATTTTATCTACCAAACAACACACACCTGAAACAAAGATAAAATTCAGGTAACTACTCTATCCATATTTAACTAGGCACATCATTGATGAAAGGCACACACAGCAAAATAGCTATATTGTCGTCTAGCCGAATGTAAGAAAACCAAATTCCTTTCATCACTCACACCAAAATACCAAGTTAATCCTAGGGAACCAATAGAGAGTATACAGCTGTAAATCAGACAACCAAAGACTACAACATAACTAGGAAAATCCTTTCCTCAATACTCTCAACTGACATTATGATAATGTCAACAGAACTTAGTCTATACTAAGATCTTTCACAACATTGGTCCTTATTATATCCCATGGATATTGTAGCACAAAGGAGAGAGAAAAGAGAGAGAGAGAAGGGGGAGAGAGAGAGAGGGGAGAGAGAGAGAGAGAGAGAGAGAGGAGAGAGATAGTGTCACACAACCCCATACAAATTAACGGCTTTTACACCAATGACTAACCATACACAAAGTCACACCTACATGTTGAAGTGCCTACTTTCACTGGGCAATTTCTATAAGGGCCTAGCTAGGCCTAGTCCTGTACTGCATTCAAGTCTAACCTTCAAGTCTTCAACTCTTTTAGTTTAGAAGTCAACTCTTATCTCAAGTCAATTTTGCCATAGTAGTCTATCCCAATAGCTCTATTACCCATTCCACATTATTTTGATCAGTACAATTCACAAACTTCATCTCAACATGATACACACATCAAATGATTATTACTCATAAAATTCCACTTTTAACATGAACGTTCAATTAAGGAATAAATCCAAGATCACCCAATTAAATAGTAAAAGTCTCATGACTTTAGCCAATATTCATGTGTAAAGCAACTACATACACTTTCACTGAACTAGTCACAATAATCGATCAATAGCTAAATTCCGCTAGTACACACAAATAAGATTTATTATCAAATCAGCTTTTTCCTTAATAAATCTCTTTAAGCAACAACTTTTTATCAAAAAGAGGAAAATTCTCACTTACAGCTCAAACAGGAGAAAAAAACTGCTGTTTCCTTCTAAGTCATTCTGTCATTTCACCACACGCAGCCTAACTCAAAAAGAAAATTGCTCAGACAGCCAGCAAGAGAAAGACTTTAAAATGCCATGTACACCCTGTTATGTTGGTTCAGTTGCAGGACCAACTGACCAATGAATACATTTGGAAACTGAGATGAACAAATCCTAACCACACATCAAATCAGCTGAAAAACAAATTTAAATCAACCAATGTAGTCTCTGCATTACAAATCTGGGTGGTTCAATAGAGGAGAGGGGGGGGGGGGTAATAGAGAGGGGGGAAAAGGGGGGGTGCTATTCAACAGGAAAGAGGCCCCACCACAAGCCTGTTAATAAGACTAGCTGTAGCAAGCTCTGAAGTGTTTACCACATCACTGTTCCACTGGACACTCTAGACTACCACAAGGGGCTCAGGCCATGGGAAAAGAGAGGACTCCAATGTAGCTGACAAAGGGTGAGCCAGCCATCAGCTTCTAATAGGAGGATAGGGCCTACATTTAGAACACTTAGCTGCAACCATGGCAAGGAGTTGCTCACAGAGACATGTTGGACACTTAAGGTGAGGGAAGGTGCACCAGTATACATGCCTCATTGTTTACTAGGCCTCCCAGTCCCCTGAGACACTCATGGCACCTAAGTAAGACAGGACAATTCACACATGGATTGGTTGCCAATGCTCCAAACTCACTCATCGAGACATGTGGACACCTAAGCTAAAATCTCAAGTGGATTAAAAGAACCCTCAGCCCACAACCCTGGGCATCCAAACAGACTGAGAAGTTGTTTGTTGGACACAACACTGTAACACTGTTAGGTTGTCAAAGAAACCTAAATGGTCTTTTGGAATTGCGAACTAAGCAAATGATGAAGTCTAACCAAGTTGAACTGTTCTTTTTAGAAGAGGGGGGGGGGGGGGGGGGGGGGGTAGGAAAGGGTAAGTAAAGGGGGGTTGAAGTTCAAAAGTTATAGTGGGCAAAGTGCACACTATAACATTATTATTATTATTATTATTATTATTATTATTATATTATCATTACCACTACTACTATTATTATCATTATTATAATAATAATAATTATTATTATTAATATTAATATGATTATTCACTCCGCTACAGATCTAGCCTGTCTGTCTCTAAGTGTTTGAGTGTGCACAGGAAAAATTATGACTTCTTTTGTAGCTTCTTGAGAAGTTATTGTAAATGTATGATTTTTCCTCTGGAGTTAATATCAGTGCCGACTTAACTCTCCCAAAATATTCTTCGGATGAGACTATAAACCGAGGTCCCGTGTGCGAACACGCGCAGAACATCTTACGCACACGTTAAAACTCGTTCCACTTTTCGAAAGAGTAGGCCATCGTGTGCCGGTGTGAACGGATGTCAAAAATTAACAAAACTGTATGCACACGGGGACTGGATGAAAAAAGCATATGAGTGCTTTTTTCCGTTAGCCTTGAAAAAAAAAGAATAAATAAATAATTGGGATTGCTTTTCGGAAACGCTCAGAGTTGTGTGCCATGAGCAAGTTGAACAGATCTGGTAGCCTAGCGCCTGTCTGTTTGCCTGTCTGTCGGTGCATGTGTGTGTGTCTGTCTGTGTTGTCTAAGTGTTCTTTTTGTCGGCGTGTCAGTCTGTCTCTGTCTCTGTCTGATTCTGTTTCTCCCCTGTTTTTGGGGGACGGGATAGCCTGGTGGGACAGTGATATTTTCGTGATCTGCTGACCAGGTTCGATTCTCGTTCGAGAGGATTTTACCTCTGGAGTTAACTTCAGTGGCCGAACTCCATTACCCCAAAGTCTTTCGGATGAGACTATAAACCGAGGTCTCGTGTGCGAAGCACGCAGACATCTGCCCCGCGTTAAATCCCGTTCCGCTTTTTCGGTAGAGTAGGCCATTGTGTGCCTGTGAGAACGGATGACAATATTTACACAACTGCATACACACGGAGACTGGATGAAAAAAGCACAGGAGTGCTTATTCCATTATCCTCGAAATAAAATTTCAAAAAAGGAAATCCCTTTTTCTTTTCTTTCTCTCATCCAAACTTGTTGCGTCTTCATTCTTTCCCACGTCTTGGACTATTGCAACTCTCTATTGGCTGGTCTGCGGCAGGCATCAATCCAATCCCTTCAAGTATACAAAACTCTGCAGCTCGACTAATCCTCGAAAAAAAAAAAATTGAGCATATTACCCCTCTCTTGCAATCTCTCTACTGGCTGCCTGTGCCACAGAGATTTAAACTATAAGAGCAGTACCTTTCTTACAAATGTCTCCACAAACAGCACCCGCCTACCTCTGTGACTGTCTTCACCTGTACATCCTTCTCGTTCTCTCCGCTCTGCTGCAGATACCTTGACCTTACGAATACCTAGATTCAACCAATCCACCATCGGCCCTTGCTCTTTCTCAATTTCTGGTCCATTGATGTGGAATGATCTTCCTCTCTCTCTCCGCCAAAAGCCTTCTTATGACACTTTTAAATCCAGCATTGAGACATATTTATTTCAAACCTAAGATTTTTCTTTCCTGCTTCATCTCATAGTTTTTCCCTGCCTTCAACAGCCAAGATTCTATTGCCCTGCCAGGGTGTGTGACCTCTGTGTGTGTGTGTGTGTGTGTGTGTGTGTGTGCGTGCGTGCACATTTGGACTTGATGGAACTATTACTTGTTACTGGTTGTATGACTGTGTAAGAATGAGTTGAGTGCGAGTGCTTTGATTTGCCTCTGCAAGATATAGCGCTATATAAATTCCATTTATTATAATAATTATTATCATTAGTATTATTCACTCAAAATATCTTGCCCACACGCTAAAACCCCTCCGCTGCTTTTTTGGAAGAATAGGCCATTGTGTGCCAATGGGAATGGATGACAAAGTTTACACAAAAAGCTACATACACACCAGGACAAGATGTTAAAATAAAGCACATGGTGCTTATTCCATTGTTCTTGGGAAAAATTTTTTTAAAAATCTCTCTCTCTGCCTATTTGTGTTTGGCTGTCTTTTTGTTTGTTTGTCTGTCTCTGTCTTTGTATTCTGTTTGTCTCTCTGTTTGTATGTCTATCTGTCTCTCTCTATCTGAGTTTGTCTGTCTACCTGTCTGTCTGTCTCTCTCCCTGTCTTTCTCTGTCTGTCTGTCTTTCTCTTTGTATGTCTGTCTGTCTGTTCATCTGTCTATCTCTGTTTGTCTATCCGTCTCTTTCTGTCTGTCTGTCTCTCTCTGTATCTTTGCCTCTCTCTGTATCTCTCTCTCCCTTTCTCAAGACAATGCCTGCACATAAAAATCAGACACAACAGGCTGAGGGCAGTGTAGAAGCTAGCCTAGCCTAGCCCTTAGTTACACCCTGGCACTGGGGATCTGACCAGCCCCAGGTATCAAGACCACACACACATCCAGTTCTGTCACTCATTTTTATGCATTTTAATAATAATAATAATAATAATAATAATAATAATAATAATAATAAGCATGTGATAACAGACAAGATGGAATTGAGCTTGCATTGTCTTTACTCTCCAAGGCCATGCTGTCACACACTGGGTAGTTACGCTGACACTGGCACATTGTTGATCTTCCTCATGGGACGAAAGAGTGCAATGGTATAGATTTGCAGAATTGACAGAGGCCTACAAATATTGTTTTTTCTCACAATAGCATGAAAAACGCGGGCACGGGCGCAAACAAAAGAATTGTATTTGTACTTTCTTTAAGTTTATTTACTTATTTACTTTTTTTAAAAACATTTTATCTGTAATTATTTGTAAATGCAAAACAAAGATTTAAAAAGATTTGTTTTAAAACCATGGAATTTATACAGCGATATATCTTGCGTAAAACAAATCTAGAGTGTTTGCTCAGTTCTAAGCAGAGGTTTAATTTATTATTATTTTAATTTAAAAAAAAAATTATTTTATGTTGTTCTTTTTATTTCGAGGATAGCGGAATAAGCACTCACGTGGGTTTTTTCCCAACCAGTCCCCATGTGTCTGCAGTGTTCTGAAGTTTGTCATCCCTTGCACACAATGGCCTACTCTTCTGAAAACTGAACGGATTTTAATGTGTACTCAAGATGTTCTGCATGCGTTTGCACATGGACCTGGGTTGATAGTCTCATCCGAAAGACTTTTGGGGAGAGTGGGGTTGGCACTGATGTTAACTCCAGAGGAAAAATCCTCTTGAATGGGAACCGTACCGGGTCAGCAGATCAGGAAACCATCCCTGTCACCACCCGGCTTTGCCGCTGTCCCCAGTGAAGAAGCAGCCAGGTCCCCAGTCAGCCAGAGGGCTAGCTCCAGTGGCTGAGTCTGGTCTGGTGTTGGACTTCCTCCACTGTCCCTGTCTGGCCAGGTCACCAGCCACACCCTGACAGTTGTGCTGTTCACGCAGTACATAGTCAAGTCAAGGTCAAGTCAAAGGTTTATTTCCAGATGGTACATTGAATAAGCAATGCATTTGCTTTTTTTACCAAGCCATCTGTCTAGCAACAAAAACGAATTGATCAATATTATCTTACTACATTATTACCATAGAAAATAATATTAAAACTAACTCCAAAAGAAAAATTGGAACCCAGAGATTTTCTCCCCTGAATAGGTGCCCCCCCCCCACCTCCCCCTCTTTGTCCAGCATGAAAACAGGCAGGGGCAGTCCAGTCCACGTCCAAGGATAGGAGTGAAGACATCATCCATGATCATCCATGGTGACCTGCCAGTAAAGTTAACATAAAAAAGGAAAGAGCAATTGTCCCAATCAGACTCTTACCCCCACCTCCCCCTACCCAAACACCTACAGGCGGCCTTTCATCAAAGTCAAGTACTGACCCTTCTAGCATGTTGAGGAAGGGGGGGGGTGACTTTTATGGTCATGCTGACCCTGTTTTGGCACAAGACAAGTAACCTCTCATTCCAGCACCCTTCAAGTCCCCTACTTTTTTAAATCTCTTTTCAGCTGCCAATCAGTTATGTTTGGGGTGTAAGTGTTGCACCATTACACACACACACACACACATACACACACACACACACACACGTATCGCGCGCGCACACACACACACATATATATATGTATATATATTATATATATATATATACACACAACACACACACATATATATATATATATATTATATATATATATATATATATATTATATATATATATTCCACTATCTTGGAGGAAAAACAATAACATGAAATATCTCTCTCTGTGACTCTTTGTCTGTCTGTCTGTTTGTCTTCACTCTGTCTGTCTGTCTGTCTGTCTGTCTCTCTCTCTCTCTCTCTCTCTCTCTCTCTCTCTCTCTCTCTCTATATATTATATATATATATATATATATATATATATATATATAGTTTACTGACGAAAACTATGATTTATGGACAGGCACACACAGTGGTAGGAATTGCAAGATGACAGAAGTCCCTGCTGGCATGGAGAGCCTGTTCCTACAGTGTGCTCAGTGAACAGACATTAACTTTCCCCGAATTTGGAATGTGGATACCTAAATGATGGGGGGGGGGGGGGGGGGGGGGGTTTGGGGAGGGTCCATTTGCAAAAATATCACCAATGATGAACCTCAGAACTCTGTATAATATAGATATAAATATAAACATATCAAACAACACCAACAGAAAGGGACAGAAGAAACTCTTGTCTTTTTACCTGTCATAGCTTGTGGTATGCATTTTCTGTGCATAATCCCCACCGCTTCCCACCCTCCCCTTGTTGCTTGCTTCTCTGTAGAAAGAAAGCAGTTAATGACGTAACTGTTCCCCCTCCCCTATCCCCATGTCTTTAGTGACCTAGCTTTAGTGACCTAGCCCAAAATAAAACAGCTGACTCCTCCAGGATATAAAACTATTTCTTTTCCCACACTCTTTCGAGGAGGTGTGATTGCCATAAATTTCAAAAACACATTGGAACCAGCTCTTTCTTTCAATCACAACTTTCCATTCCCACAGACTCTTTTGAAGTTTGCTAAATCAACCTCAAATTACCTGGCCAGCTATTACGTTCTGTTGCCTTTACCGCCCACCTCCTAGCCATAAGAACAACCTGACATCTTCTGGGTTTTTTTTTATCAAGAATTCCAGTTACTCCTTGAACACTACACCTCTCTCCTACTAAAAACCCATAATTCTCGGTGACTGTAACTTCCATTTTGACAAACCCGTCTTCTCCGATGTCAAACGCCTTTCTCTTTCTCTGTCCAACCATTCTCTCTCCAACTGGTAAACGAAGCAAACGCACAGATCTGGCCATATTTTAGACTGGCTGATAACTAATGCTTCATTTAATCTTGTCACATCTGTTTCTGTCACTGACGAACTGCATTCTGATCATTCCGTCATTCCTTTCCACCTCAACATCACAAAACCTGACAGAAAGAAGAAATATGTTACTCGTGGCAATCTTAAGGCCTTAGACATTCATACCTTCTCTTTACAAGCTTCCGAACGTTTTTCACAAACCTCTGACCACACTGACCTCTCTGATCACTATAACACTATTCTCCGCCAACTGCTTGATGAGCATGCACCTCCTACTGACCATCTCCTCCCTGACAGACCCTGTGCGCCATGGTATACCCAAGACATCTTGATAGCGAAGCGCAAAGGCCTGCAACTAGAACTGCAGTGGCGGAAGTCAAAAACGAAATCAACAAACAGCTTTCTGAAAACAAATAAACACAGTCAAACTCTTAATCCATTCAGCAAAGACAGACTACTACTCTTCCCAAGTTCTCTGTGCTACATCCATAAAATCTCTTTTTTTTCCCTCACCTCAAATCTCTTGGATCTGCAAAAAACAACTCCTCTGCCTAACACCCACAGCCTGTCTGAACTTCATCCATATTTTCTGCCTTCTTTTCAGACAAAGTTGGAAACATACGCTCCAGACTGGATCAGACTCAATTCCAGCCTGCACCTCCTGATCCCCAGTTCACTGGCACTCCTCTCCTTTTCTTTCATCCCACAAGTGAAAAAGAAATCATGACAATTCTGAAGGAAATGACAATAAAATCATGCGACCTTGATCACATACCTGCTCCTGTTTTCTCACAATGCCTTCCACAACTTGTACCTATTATCACTAAAATAGTAAACTCATCTCTTGTGTCAGGAAATTTTCCATCAGCTCTTAAAACAGCAATATTCACACCTCTACTGAAAAAGCACGACCTCGATCCCAACGTTCTGAAGAATTATAGGCCTGTCTCAAACTTACCCTTTGTCTCTAAAGTACTAGAAAAAGTTGTTCTCAAACAGCTCAACAGTCACCTTCATTCCAATTATCTCCTTCCTACTTTTCAATCTGCCTATCGCCCCAACCACAGCACCGAAACCACCCTAGCCCACACTTTAGATACACTTCTACTTGCTTCTGATTCAGAAAAATCTCCCTCCTCACTCTTCTTGACTTATCTGCAGCCTTTTATACCATAGATCACTCAATTCTTCTTTCTCGCCTCAAAAATACGTCTGGTATTAACGGCACAGCCCTCACCTGGTTTACTTCATACCTCACAGACCGGTTTTAGAAAATTAATGAAAAACAAAATCCAATCAAAACCTTTTCAAAATGGAATGCGGAGTCCCGCAGGGATCAGTCCTGGGCCCTGTTCTTTTTACTCTCTACACTGCTCCACTCTCACATATAATAAACAACCACCATATTGATCATCATTTCTATGGGGATGATTCTCATCTTCAGTGCAGTGATATTGTTGAAAAATTGCCTTCCTTCCTGACAAATATGTCTTACTGCCTTCAAGACATTCAAAACTGGATGACTCAGAACAAGTTACAACTTAATGCTGATAAAACCGAAGCCATGCTCATAGGGACCCAACATAAACTTTCCTCTATGCAAAAACTTCAATAGAATTCGGCAATACGGCAGTTCCTTTGTCCAACTCTGTGAAGTATTTAGGAGTAGTTCTTGACAACACACTCTCTATGAAAAAATTCATCACCCAGACCTGCCAGTCTTGCTACTATCAATTACGGCGCATAAGCGCGATTCGCAAGTATCTGTCCACTGATGCAACTTCGAAGCTTGTCACATCTCTCATTCTTTCACGTTTAGACTACTGTAATTCTCTTTTGGCTGGCCTACCAGCATCATCTATCCACTCTCTTCAACGCATACAAAACTCTGCAGCTTGAATGGTCCTAAGAAAGAAACAATCTGAACACATCACTTCTCTTCTGCGATCTCTTCACTGGCTGCCTGTCTCACAAAGACTGGATTATAAAATCAATACCCTCTGTTTCAAATGTCTCCACAAATCTCCACCCTCTTATCTCTGTAACTGTCTTCACCTGTACACTCCATCCAGTTCCCTTCGTTCAGCCGCAGATACTTTGTGCTTTTGAACACCCAGATTCAAACAAACCAGTGTTGGCCGTTGCTCCTTCTCTGTTTCTGGTCCATCCACATGGAATGACCTCCCTCTTTCACTTCGCCAAAAGCCTGCACTTGATACCTTCAAATCCATCCTCAAAACACACTTATTTCCTACCTAATACTTTCCCCAAAAATATATCTGTCCCTAATTTTCAACAGCATCTTTCACCTTCTAAGTGTGTTCCGAGTGTGTGTCTGTGTGTGTGTGTGTGTGTGTGTGTGTGTGTGCGCGCGCGCGTGTGTGTGCGTGCATGCGTGCATACGTGCGCGCGCATGGTTTTGAAATCTGTTGTTCATTATGTTTAAGGAGAGTTGCATACCTGTAAATGATTGAGTGCAAGCGCTTCGATTTGTTTTTGTTTTTTTACAAGATTCAGCACTATATAAATTCCATATATTATTATTATTATTACTTGTTGGGGAGGGGATAGCTCAGTGGTCGGATCACTCGCTTTCCCCCAGCCAAGTTAAGCAGCGTCGAGCGTGGTTACCAGTTGGATGGGTGACCGTTTGCGCGCCTTGGCTTCAGTACAGTTCCCCCAGTTCACCCAGCTGTAAATGGGTACCTGCCCTCTTTAGGGTCAGGGAAGGTAAAGCAGCAAGGGAGAGGAGATGGGCGCCGCCCTCAATATGCTGGCCCTAGAGAAGTGAGGTCTCTGACGCCTCGCTCCCCTACGACCTTTACAGGTTATGGGACTCCTTTACCGTTACCTTTTAGATGATGGTTTGTCGGACTTTTTGTTGGTAATGTGGTCCGTGTATGAAATGCCAAGAAGTCTTCTGAGACATCTCATCTCCAAAGCTTGGATTGTTCTTTGTAGATCTGGATTCAATATCTAGGATTTGCATGCAAACAGGTATGTGGAGATGACCAGTGCATGCAGAAACTTGACCTTGGTCCTGAGAGAAATGTTTCGGCCTTTCCAGATGGTTTTGAGCTTTGCCATTGCTGCTACTGTTTGTGCAGCTCTTGCAAGGATTTTGGTCTTTGAACCCTCTTCATTAATACTAGCTCCAAGGTACTTGAAGTGATCGCCAACCTCAAGTTCTTATCCACTAACTGTGATCTTGGTAGTGATTGACTGGGCACTGTTTATCATGAGTTTTGTCTTCTCCGCACTGATCTCTATGCCGTATCTGGAGGATGTTTTATCCAGGTGGTACACTAGGTTGGCTAGTTCCTGTTCGTTTCCTGCCAGTCCATCAATGTCATCTGTAAACCTGAGGTTGGTGATTGTCTGCCCTCCAATACTTACTGTACCATTGTGATCTCCTAAGGTATCAGTCATTATGCGCTCAAGGAAGACATTGAACATTGATCTTTTTAACCGGATTCTGAAGTTCAGGAGTACCAGGTCATGAGCATTGCCTACGTCTGCATTTGGAAATGTCCTCGTTATGGCTCTGCTGATGTCAGATCTGAACCGGTTTTGTACCAGTATGTAGTCGAATGGTTGTGATGGGTTCCATTGGGTGCATGCCACGTCCAGCGTCGGGATGCCTTGTGCTCCCCAAGGGTGTTCCCAGGTACCATGTTGTTGTAGCTGGCAAATTCCAGTAGTCAGTGTCCTCGCTTGTTGGTATCTGCATTACAGGAGGGTCCACAGAACTTGCTCCAGTCTTTCAGTGCATCAGCACCCACCTTAGCATTCCAGTCTCCCTGAATGATCACAGTGTCTTTCTTCCTAACTTTGTCAATGATGACCTGCAGTTGCATGTAAAAATCAGCAACTTCTTCACCATCATGATCTGTTGTTGGTGTTCTTTATTTCATTTGGTTTTGCCTTGAAATAGTTTGCACCACAGTTAAAGCTCACTTCTCTTCCTTGTGGTAGACTTGCAGTCTGCATCCATTCAAGCCATACTTTTGGAATTGCTTTGTACAGAGCCCTGTACTCAAAAGTTGAGGATACTTCACTTTGACCTAACAATTGTGATATTTCTTTCAAAGTCAAATGTCGTTTTCTGTTCTGTGCATTATGTTATATAATCGTATTAGTCCTGTGTCTATCCATTTTCCAAAGAAAAGTACTCTGCCTTTATATTTAACACAGTTATTATGAAAAAGCACTTGATCATATAAATTATTTATATGTACATCTCCTATGTGATGTCTGGTTTATTATCTACATACATAATGATTACATCTTTCCAAAACATGTTATTGATATCCCTCAACTGTGCCTCTTTTGCATTTCAGTTTGCCATAATTAATAACGATAATAATGATAATAACAATAAATTGATTTTATATAGCGCCATATCTTGCAAAGACAAATCAAATAGCTTGCATTCAACCTATTCTTACAGTCATGCAACCAATAACAAACAATTAATGCTTTAGACAAACAGATATTACATATATGATACACTGCAGACCAAGTCTATGAAATTAAAAAAAATTCCATAGTCAAAACCAGTTATTCAAAAACACACATACCACCCCCCCCCCCCCCCCCCCCACCACACACATGTCACACACATAAGCATGATCATGAGACACCCTAGTGAAGAAAGGGACAGTTCTGATATGAAACAAGAGGGGGAAATCTTAGGTTCGAAATAAATATGTCTGAGGATGGATTTTAAAGTGTGATAAGTAGTAGGCTTTGGGCATAGACACAGAGAGAGAGATTATTCCAGGTCGATAGCCCCAAAATAGAGAAAGAGCATCAGCCAACGATAGACTGGTTGAAGCTAGGTATTCGTAAGCACAAGGTATCTGCAGCAGAGCGGAGGGAACGTGAAGGAGTGTACAGGTGAGAACATTCACAGAGGTAGAAGGGTTCAGTTTTGTGGAGACATTTGTAACTGAGGGCACTGATCTCATAATTTACTCTCTGTAGCACAGGCAGCCAGTGAAAAGATCACAAGATAGGGGTAATGTGCTCAATTTCTTTTCTTCCTGAGGACTAGTTGAGCTGCAGAATTGTGTATGCATATTGCATGATGACTTCCTGCAATCTATTCTGGTCTATGGTATTCTGGTCTATGGTATCTTTTTGCTATTATTCTGATTTATGGTATCATTTTTCTTT
>CM054157.1:43832531-43850062 GCA_028751875.1 Rapana venosa | reverse complement strand
TCTCCGCTCTGCTGCAGATACCTTGACCTTACGAATACCTAGATTCAACCAATCCACCATCGGCCCTTGCTCTTTCTCAATTTCTGGTCCATTGATGTGGAATGATCTTCCTCTCTCTCTCCGCCAAAAGCCTTCTTATGACACTTTTAAATCCAGCATTGAGACATATTTATTTCAAACCTAAGATTTTTCTTTCCTGCTTCATCTCATAGTTTTTCCCTGCCTTCAACAGCCAAGATTCTATTGCCCTGCCAGGGTGTGTTACTCTGTGTTTGTGTGTGTGTGTTGTGTGTGTGTGTGCGTGCGTGCACATTTGGACTTGATGGAACTATTACTTGTTACTGGTTGTATGACTGTGTAAGAATGAGTTGAGTGCGAGTGCTTTGATTTGCCTCTGCAAGATATAGCGCTATTAAATTCCATTTATTATAATAATTATTATCATTAGTATTATTCACTCAAAATATCTTGCCCACACGCTAAAACCCCTCCGCTGCTTTTTGGAAGAATAGGCCATTGTGTGCCAATGGGAATGGATGACAAAGTTTACACAAAAGCTACATACACACCAGGACAAGATGTTAAAAAAAGCACATGGTGCTTATTCCATTGTTCTTGGGAAAAATTTTTTTAAAAATCTCTCTCTCTGCCTATTTGTGTTTGCTGTCTTTTTGTTTGTTGTCTGTCTCTGTCTTTGTATTCTGTTTGTCTCTCTGTTTGTATGTCTATCTGTCTCTCTATCTGAGTTTGTCTGTCTACCTGTCTGTCTGTCTCTCTCCCTGTCTTTCTCTGTCTGTCTGTCTTTCTCTTTGTATGTCTGTCTGTCTGTTCATCTGTCTATCTCTGTTTGTCTATCCGTCTCTTTCTGTCTGTCTGTCTCTCTCTGTACTTTGCCTCTCTCTGTATCTCTCTCTCCCTTTCTCAAGACAATGCCTGCACATAAAAATCAGACACAATAGGCTGAGGGAAGTGTAGAAGCTAGCCTAGCCTAGCCCTTAGTTACACCCTGGCACTGGGGATCTGACCAGCCCCAGGTATCAAGACCACACACACACCCAGTTCTGTCATTCATTTTATTATGCATTTAATAATAATAATAATAATAATAATAATAATAATAATAATAATAATAAGCATGTGATAACAGACAAGATGGAATTGAGCTTGCATTGTCTTTACTCTCCAAGGCCATGCTGTCACACACTGGGTAGTTACGCTGACACTGGCACATTGTGATCTTCCTCATGGACGAAAGAGTGCAATGGTATAGATTTGCAGAATTGACAGAGGCCTACAAATATTGTTTTTTCTCACAATAGCATGAAAAACGCGGCACGGCGCAAACAAAAATTGTATTTGTACTTTCTTTAAGTTTATTTACTATTTACTTTTTTAAAAACATTATCTGTAATTATTTGTAAATGCAAAACAAAGATTTAAAAAGATTTGTTTTAAAACCATGGAATTTATACAGCGATATATCTTGCGTAAAACAAATCTAGAGTGTTTGCTCAGTTCTAAGCAGAGGTTTAATTTATTATTATTTTAATTTTTTTAAAAAATTATTTTATGTTGTTCTTTTTATTTCGAGGATAGCGGAATAAGCACTCACGTGGGTTTTTTCCCAACCAGTCCCCATGTGTCTGCAGTTTTCTGAAGTTTGTCATCCCTTGCACACAATGGCCTACTCTTCTGAAAACTGAACGGATTTTAATGTGTACTCAAGATGTTCTGCATGCGTTTGCACATGGACCTGGGTTGAAGTCTCATCCGAAAGACTTTTGGGGAGAGTGGAGTTAGCACTGATGTTAACTCCAGAGGAAAAATCCTCTTGAATGGGAACCGTACCGGGTCAGCAGATCAGGAAACATCCCTGTCACCCCCCGGCTTTGCCGCTGTCCTCAGTGAAGAAGCAGCCAGGTCCCCAGTCAGCCAGAGGGCTAGCTCCAGTGGCTTAGTCTGGTCTGGTGTTGGACTTCCTCCACTGTCCCTGTCTGGCCAGGTCACCAGCCACACCCTGACAGTTGTGCTGTTCACGCAGTACATAGTCAAGTCAAGGTCAAGTCAAAGGTTTATTTCCAGATGGTACATTGAATAAGCAATGCATTTGCTTTTTTTACCAAGCCATCTGTCTAGCAACAAAAACGAATTGATCAATATTATCTTACTACATTATTACCATAGAAAATAATATTAAAACTAACTCCAAAAGAAAAATTGGAACCCAGAGATTTTCTCCCCTGAATAGGTGTCCCCTCCCCCTCCCCCTCTTTGTCCAGCATGAAAACAGGCAGGGGCAGTCCAGTCCATGTCCAAGGATAGGAGTGAAGACATCATCCATGATCATCCATGGTGACCTGCCAGTAAAGTTAACATAAAAAAGGAAAGAGCAATTGTCCCAATCAGACTCTCACCCCCCACCTCCCCCTACCCAAACACCTACAGGCGGCCTTTCATCAAAGTCAAGTACTGACCCTTCTAGCATGTTGAGGAGGGGGGGGGGGGGTGACTTTTATGGTCATGCTGACCCTGTTTTGGCACAAGACAAGTAACTTCTCATTCCAGCACCCTTCAAGTCCCCTACTTTTTTAAATCTCTTTTCAGCTGCCAATCAGTTATGTTTGGGGTGTAAGTGTTGCACCATTACACACACCACACACACACACACACACACACACCACACACACACACACACATATATATATATATATATATATATATATATATATATATATATATATATATATATATATATATATATAAATATATTCCACTATCTTGGAGGAAAAACAATAACATGAAATATCTCTCTCTGTGACTCTTTGTCTGTCTGTCTGTTTGTCTCTCACTCTGTCTGTCTGTCTGTCTGTCTGTCTCTCTCTCTCTCTCTCTCTCTCCTCTCTCTCTCTCTCTCTCTCTATATATATATATATATATATATATATATATATATATATTATATAGTTTACTGACGAAAATATGATGTATTGACAGGCACACACAGTGGTAGGAATTGCAAGATGAGAGAAGTCCCTGCTGGCATGGAGAGCCTGTTCCTACAGTGTGCTCAATGAACAGACAACACAGCCCCGAATTTGGAATGTGGCTACCCAAATGAGGGGGGGGGGGGGGATGGTCCCCATTTGCAAAAATATCACCAATGATGAACCTCAGAACTCTGTATAATATAGATATAAATATAAACATATCAAAACAACACCAACAGCAAGACAGAAGAAACTCTTGTCTTTTTACCTGTCATAGCTTGTGGTATGCATTTTCTGTAGCATTAATCCCCACCGCTTCCCACCCTCCCCTTGTTGCTTGCTTCTCTGTAGAAAGAAAGCAGTTAATGACGTAACTGTTCCCCCTCCCCTATCCCCATGTCTTTAGTGACCTAGCTTTAGTGACCTAGCCCAAAATAAAACAGCTGACTCCTCCAGGATATAAAACTATTTCTTTTCCCACACTCTTTCGAGGAGGTGTGATTGCCATAAATTTCAAAAACACATTGGAACCAGCTCTTTCTTTCAATCACAACTTTCCATTCCCACAGACTCTTTTGAAGTTTGCTAAATCAACCTCAAATTACCTGGCCAGCTATTACGTTCTGTTGCCTTTACCGCCCACCTCCTAGCCATAAGAACAACCTGACATCTTCTGGGTTTTTTTTTATCAAGAATTCCAGTTACTCCTTGAACACTACACCCTCTCTCCTACTAAACCTATAATTCTCGGTGACTGTAACTTCCATTTTGACAACCAGTCTTCTCCAGATGTCAAACGCCTTTCTCTTTCTCTGTCCAACCATTCTCTCTCCCAACTGGTAAACGAAGCAACGCACAGATCTGGCCATATTTTAGACTGGCTGATAACTAATGCTTCATTTAATCTTGTCACATCTGTTTCTGTCACTGACGAACTGCATTCTGATCATTTCCGTCATTCCTTTCCATCCTCAACATCACAAAACCAGACAGAAAGAAGAAATATGTTACTCGTGGCAATCTTAAGGCCTTAGAATTCAACCTTCTCTTCCAAAAGCTTCCGAACGTTTTTTCACAAACCTCTGACCACACTGACCTCTCTGATCACTATAACACTATTCTCCGCCAACTGCTTGATGAGCATGCACCTCCTACTGACCATCTCCTCCCTGACAGACCCTGTGCGCCATGGTATACCCAAGACATCTTGATAGCGAAGCGCAAAGGCCGGCAACTAGAACTGCAGTGGCGGAAGTCAAAAACCGAAATCAACAAACAGCTTTTTCTGAAAACAAATAAACACAAGTCAAACTCTTAATCCATTCAGCAAAGACAGACTACTACCTTCCCAAGTTCTCTGTGCTACATCCATAAAATCTCTTTTTTTTTCCCTCACCTCAAATCTCCTGGATCTGCAAAAACAACTCCTCTGCCTAACACCCACAGCCTGTCTGAACTTCCATCCATATTTTCTGCCTTCTTTTCAGACAAAGTTGGAAACATACGCTCCAGACTGGATCAGACTCAATTCCAGCCTGCACCTCCTGATCCCCAGTTCACTGGCACTCCTCTCCTTTTCTTTCATCCCACAAGTGAAAAAGAAATCATGACAATTCTGAAGGAAATGACAATAAAATCATGCGACCTTGATCACATACCTGCTCCTGTTTTCTCACAATGCCTTCCACAACTTGTACCTATTATCACTAAAAAGTAAACTCATCTCTTGTGTCAGGAAATTTTCCATCAGCTCTTAAAACAGCAATATCACACCTCTACTGAAAAAGCCACGACCTCGATCCCAACTTCTGAAGAATTATAGGCCTGTCTCAAACTTACCCTTTGTCTCTAAAGTACTAGAAAAAGTTGTTCTCAAACAGCTCAACAGTCACCTCATTCCAATTATCTCCTTCCTACTTTTCATCTGCCTATCGCCCCAACCACAGCACCGAACCACCCTAGTCCCACACTTTAGATACACTCTACTTGCTTCTGATTCAGAAAAATCTCCCTCCTCACTCTTCTTGACTTATCTGCAGCCTTTTATACCATAGATCACTCAATTCTTCTTTCTCGCCTCAAAAATACGTCTGGTATTAACGGCACAGCCCTCACCTGGTTTACTTCATACCTCACAGACCGGTTTTAGAAAATTAATGTAAACAAAATCCAATCAAAACCTGTCAAAATGGAATGCGGAGTCCCGCAGGGATCAGTCCTGGGCCCTGTTCTCTTTACTCTCTACACTGCTCCACTCTCACATATAATAAACAACCACCATATTGATCATCATTTCTATGGGGATGATTCTCATCTTCAGTGCAGTGATATTGTTGAAAAATTGCCTTCCTTCCTGACAAATATGTCTTACTGCCTTCAAGACATTCAAAACTGGATGACTCAGAACAAGTTACAACTTAATGCGATAAAACCGATAGCCATGCTCATAGGGACCCAACATAAACTTTCCTCTATCAAAAACTCAATAAATTCGGCCATACGGCAGTTCCTTTGTCCAACTCTGTGAAGTATTTAGGAGTAGTTCTTGACAACACACTCTCTATGAAAAAATCATCACCCAGACCTGCCAGTCTTGCTACTATCAATTACGGCGCATAAGCGCGATTCGCAAGTATCTGTCCACTGATGCAACTTCGAAGCTTGTCACATCTCTCATTCTTTCACGTTTAGACTACTGTAATTTTCTTTTGGCTGGCCTACCAGCATCATCTATCCACTCTCTTCAACGCATACAAAACTCTGCAGCTTGAATGGTCCTAAGAAAGAAACAATCTGAACACATCACTCTCTTCTGCGATCTCTTCACTGGCTGCCTTCTCACAAAGACTGGATTATAAAATCAATACCCTCTGTTTCAAATGTCCCACAAATCTCCACCCTCTTATCTCTGTAACTGTCTTCACCTGTACACTCCATCCTTCCCTTCGTTCAGCCGCAGATACTTTGTGCTTTTGAACACCCAGATTCAAACAAACCAGTGTTGGCCGTTGCTCCTTCTCTGTATTCTGTCCATCCACATGGAATGACCTCCCTCTTTCACTTCGCCAAAAGCCTGCACTTGATACCTTCAAATCCATCCTCAAAACACACTTATTTCCTACCTAATACTTTCCCCAAAAATATATCTGTCCCTAATTTTCACAGCATCTATTCACCTTCTAAGTGTGTTCCGAGTGTGGTTTGTGTGTGTGTGTGTTGTGTGTGTGGTGTGCGCGCGCGCGTGTGTGTGCGTGCATGCGTGCATACGTGCGCGCGCATAGTTTTGAAATCTGTTGTACATTATGTTTAAGGAGAGTTGCATACCTGTAAATGATTGAGTGCAAGCGCTTCGATTTCTTTGTTTTTTTTTACAAGATTCAGCACTATATAAATTCCATATATTATTATTATTATTACTTGTTGGGGAGGGATAGCTCAGTGGTCGGATCACTCGCTTTCCCCCAGCCAAGTTAAGCAGCGTCGAGCGTGGTTACCAGTTGGATGGGTGACCGTTTGCGCGCCTTGGCTTCAGTACAGTTCCCCCAGTTCACCCAGCTGTAAATGGTTTCCTGCCCTCTTTAGGGTCAGGGAAGGTAAAGCAGCAAGGAAGAGGAGATGGGCGCCGCCCTCAATATGCTGGCCCTAGAGAAGTGAGGTCTCTGACGCCTCGCTCCCCTACGACCTTATAGGTTATGGGACTCCTTTACCTTTACCTTTTAGGTGATGGTTAGTCGGACTTTTTGTTGGTAATGTGGTCCGTGTATGAAATGCCAAGAAGTCTTCTGAGACATCTCATCTCCAAAGCCTGGATCCTTCTTTGTAGATCTGGATTCAATATCTAGGATTTGCATGCAAACAGGTATGTGGAGATGACCAGTGCATGCAGAAACTTGACCTTGGTCCTGAGAGAGATGTTTCGGCCTTTCCAGATGGTTTTGAGCTTTGCCATTGCTGCTACTGTTTGTGCAGCTCTTGCAAGGATTTTGGTCTTTGAACCCTCTTCATTAATACTAGCTCCAAGGTACTTGAAGTGATCGCCAACCTCAAGTTCTTATTCACTAACTGTGATCTTGGTAGTGATTGACTGGGCACTGTTTATCATGAGTTTTGTCTTCTCTGCACTGATCTCTATGTCGTATCTGGAGGATGTTTCATCAAGGTGGTACACTAGGTTGGCTAGTTCCTGTTCGTTTCCTGCCAGTCCATCAATGTAATCTGTAAACCTGAGGTTGGTGATTGTCTGCCCTCCAATACTTACTGTACCATTGTGATCTCCTAAGGCATCAGTCATTATGCACTCAAGGAAGACATTGAACATTGATCTTTTTAACCGGATTCTGAAGTTCAGGAGTACCAGGTCATGAGCATTGCCTACGTCTGCATTTGGAAATGTCCTCGTTATGGCTCTGCTGATGTCAGATCTGAACCGGTTTTGTACCAGTATGTAGTCGAATGGTTGTGATGGGTTCCATTGGGTGCATGCCACGTCCAGCGTCGGGATGCCTTGTGCTCCCCAAGGGTGTTCGCAGGTACCATGTTGTTGTAGCTGGCAAATTCCAGTAGTCAGTGTCCTCGCTTGTTGGTATCTGCATTACAGGAGGGTCCACAGAACTTGCTCCAGTCTTTCAGTGCGTCAGCACCCACCTTAGCATTCCAGTCTCCCTGAATGATCAGGATGTCTTTCTTCCTAACTTTGTCGATGATGACCTGCAGTTGCATGTAAAATTCAGCAACTTCTTCACCATCATGATCTGTTGTTGGTGTTCTTTATTTTATTTGGTTTTGCCTTGAAATAGTTTGCACCACAGTTAAAGCTCACTTCTCTTCCTTGTGGTAGACTTGCAGTCTGCATCCATTCAAGCCATACTTTTGGAATTGCATTGTACAGATCCCTGTACTCAAAAGTTGAGGATACTTCACTTTGACCTAACAATTGTGATATTTCTTTCAAAGTCAAATGTCGTTTTCTGTTCTGTGCATTATGTTATATAATCGTATTAGTCCTGTGTCTATCCATTTTCCAAAGAAAAGTACTCTGCCTTTATATTTAACACAATTATTATGAAAAAGCACTTGATCATATATATTATTTCTATGTACATCTCCTATGTGATGTCTGGTTTATTATCTACATACATAATGATTACATCTTTCCAAAACATGTTATTGATATCCCTCAACTGTGCCTCTTTTGCATTTCAGTTTGCCATAATTAATAACGATAATAATGATAATAACAATAAATGGAATTTATATAGCGCCATATCTTGCAAAGACAAATCAAATAGCTTGCATTCAACCTATTCTTACAGTCATGCAACCAATAACAAACAATTAATGCTTTAGACAAACAGATATTACATATATGATACACTACAGACCAAGTCTAGGAAATTTTAAAAAATTCCATAGCCAAAACCAGTTATTCAAAAGCACACATACCAGCCCCCCCCCCCCCCCCCCCACACACACATGTCACACACTTAAGCATGATCATGAGACACCCTAGTGAAGAAAGGGACAGTTCTGATATGAAACAAGAGGGGGAAATCTTAGGTTCGAAATAAATATGTCTCGAGGATGAATTTTAAAGTGTGATAAGTAGTAGGCTTTGGGCATAGACAGAGAGAGAGATTATTCCAGGTCGATAGCCCCAAAATAGAGAAAGAGCATCAGCCAACGAAAGACTGGTTAAAGCTGGGTATTCTTAAGCAAAAGGGTTATCTGACAGAGCGGAGGGATCGTGAAGGAGGAAAAAGGTAAAACATTCACAGGGGTTAAATTTCAGTTTTGTGGAGACTTTTTGTAACGGGGGGAAACAGATCTCATAATTTACTCTCTGTAGCACGGGCAGCCAGGGAAAAATCACAAGTTTGGGGGAATGTGTTTCAATTTCTTTTCTTCCTGGGGGCTATTTGGGGCTGCAAATTTTGTGTAGGGAAATTTTGCATGAGGGACTTCCTGAAAACAATTCGGGTTTCAAAGGTATTTTTTGGTCAAAGGTATCATTTCTCTATCTTTTCCTAAATTTTAATGGTATCTTTTCCCTTCTGTTTTTTCTGATTTTTAAGTGTTATTTCTGCTATCTTTTCGATCAATGGAAACTTTTTTTGCTATAAAATTCCCTGATTCAAGGGGTATCATTTCTGCTATCAAAAAAGTCTATGGTATCATTTCTGCAAACTATTCGATCAAATTGGTATCATTTCTGCTATTTTTTCGATCTATGGTATAAATTTCTGCTATCTTTTTCTGATCAAAGGGTATCTTTTTCTGCTATCTATTTTTGATCTAGGGTAAAATTTTTCTGCAATCTTTTCGATGTATGGTATCATTGGGCAATCAATTCGATCTATGGAAATCTTTTCTGCTATCTTTTTCTAAATTCTATGGTATCATTTCTGCTATCAATTCTAAATCTATTTTTACATTCTGCTATCTATTCTGACCTAGGGTTACCCTTTTTCTGCTATAAATTTTCAATTTTGGGGTATAAATTTTCTGTTTATTTTATTCAACTAGGGAATAAATTTTTTGCAATCAATTCAAACTTTTGGTATCTTTTCGACAACAAGAAAAAGTATTTCAGACCCCCCAACAAAAAGTTTCCCATTTTTGAAACACCTGTTCTTAAAAAAAGGTCCCCCCAATTTTTAAAGGAAAATTATTGTTGGATGAAAATGTACTAAAATTAAAATTTACAAATTCCAACATGGTGAAATGGCAACCAAAAAGGGTTTCATACATATTTCTTCCTGGGGAGAAGTGTTTTTGACTATTTGGAGAAAAATTTAATCTTCTTTCCTAAAATAAAGAATGCTGTCCATTGGGTTTTTTTGGGAACGACTGAATCGATCATTTACCTTGATTTTCACAAAATTTTCCCCAGCAAAAAACTTTTAATACTAAATGAAAAAAAAATTTGTAACAATTTTGTGTGGGATGAACAAAAAAAGTCATTTCAAAAAAACATCTTTGTAATAAAAGGAAATGCCCTGTATAAAAAATTTTATAAAATGCTTTCAATAAAATTGTGAAGAAAACCGACGTCCCTTTTAACCTGTTAGTGACTACATAAAAACCAATTGCTGAATTATGAGAAAACACTTTCATGCCAATGATAAATTTCAAAAGAAAAAGGGGTATGGGGGGCCCAATGTATGCACGTAAAAACGTACTGTAAAAAACGTTGAAATTTAATAGGAAAACATGGGGGAAATTAAGGAAACCCATAAAAAACTGCTTTCAAAAGGGAGGGAATATAAACAACTTTTGGGAAAAAAAAAAAGAAAACTTTAAAACAACAAACCATGGATATGTTTCCCAGTAAACTTCTCAGAACATGTGGAAATTTGTTTAAAAGGTTTAGTAAAAAAGTATAAACCAAAAACAACAAACCTATCTGCACAGGGTTTTTTCAACAACCCCTTTAAACATCCCGGGAAACGATACTTTACCGAAACCCACAATTTTTCAACATAGCCAATTTAAGTCAAACACACTTTGATCATCCCATGAAGGGGGTTACAATACTGACAGGCCCATTGATATTAAAATTAATTTAAAAGAAAGCAAAGAAAAATACTTTTCCAAAAATGGTATGAACCCTCCCAAGACACTTCCCCAAAAAAATAATCACACACATACAAGCCCACGCCGTGCACGGGGCACGCACACCAACCCTCAACGCACGACGAAAAGCGCGGCGCCACACAAAACACACCAAAGTAGGGAAAACAATTTTTGGGAAACCCTTTCCCTAGGATAAGAAATTTTAAATTAATTTTTTACGTTTTGGGACGCACGCGCGAATTAAAACACCACGCGCAAAGGCCACACCCATACCCCACACCAATACACCCATAAAACAAACCAAAATATGAAAACAATTTTAAAAGACTATTTACAAATAAACACAAACACCAGAATTTAAAAAAACATTTAAACCCAAAAATAAGAAAAAGGAGCACTTATTTTCCCTGAGCGCACCACGGGAAAACCCACACACCCCACAAACACACACACAACACCCCACACACACACACCACACACAATTTACAATCAAAGGGGGGTATATCAAGAAAGTAAAACTGTTTTTAGTCGTTTGAATTTTAGAAAATGAATGACTACTGGAACCCAAAAAATTTTTTTTTTCCCAAATTTTTTTTACTGGGAACCCCGAAAAAGGGATCCGAAGGGAAAACCGAAAAAAACAAAGACACAGCAAGGGGAAGGGTTAACCAAAAGGGCATTTTCTTTTTCCCCAAGCGCGAACTATTGTAAAGAAAAAAAATTCATAAACAAAAAAATCATCCTTTTCTAGAGAAGAAAACTTAAATTTTCACTTGGGAAACTGAAAAATGGTAAAGCCAAAAACCTATCATATCATGGAGAATTAAATTTAAAAAAAAAAACCCCCCCCGTTTATAAAATTTTGCCCTTTTTTTTTTTAAAACTGTTTTTTTTTTTTTTAAGAAAGGTGTAAAACCCAAACAAAAAGGCCCAAAACTATTAATTTTTTTAACTGTATAAAAAGGGGGGATTTTTATAATCCTAGTAATAAATTTAAAGGGGTTGTTTGGGCTGACCTAAAGACCCAAACTTACCCTAAACCCTTTTTAAAAAAAAAGGTTTTTCAGGAAGGGTTTTCCCGGGGAACCCAAAAAAACGGGGAGCATCCCGCAATTTTAAGAAGGGGGACTCTACAATTCCCTAGACCAAATTATGTTTATCCCCTTTCAAATTTTTTCAAAGCAGTTTTCCCCAAAATTTAAAAAAATAATAATATAAAAATTATAAAAGCGCGAAACTTTTTAAAAAACAAAAAAAATCGAAGCGCTTACAAATTTTTAAAGTGTAGCATTTGTTGAATTTTTAAAAAGTTTTTTTTTCACTATCAACAAAGGGGTTTAAGGGGTTAAAAGACCACCCTCCCTAAAAAAAAGTAGGGAAAAATTTAAAATACTAGGATGTTAAAAGCAATGGGAACATGAGGTAAATGTAGGATTCAGGTGGTGCAAATTTAAAAAACCTAATCAAGGTAAAACCTTGGGGAAAAAACAGGGGAAAAGTATGCAGTCCCCGTATAAATTTTTTATTTTTAGCAATGAACTTGGGTATGGAATTTTTTAAAAAAAGGGGACGTTTCCAAAAATTTCTTCATGATCCCACAGAAAATTTTCTTTTTTTCCCCGTTTGTTAAGAAATTTCTGTCATCTGGAACATGATGGCTTACAAAAAGGGAGGTTAACAATCTGTCCATGCGCAGTTTTCACTTCGCTCAAAATAAAAAAAGAAAAAAAAAAATATCCTTTTCTTTAAAAGGGGGGCCCAAACTGCTTATGAAAACTGGGGTGTACAATGGGATGCTGCAAACCTGGGTTTAAAAAACACATCCAAATTTAGGAATTTCCACTAGGCCCTTTCTTTTGTCATTAAAATTTAAAAATCTTCCCAAACAAGGAAGAATAGTTTGCATTTTGAAATTTAAAAAAAAACTTTCAGTTTTTTAAAGAAAAATCCACTGAAATTTTTTTTATTAAAAAAATTTGATGCACCAATTTAAAACCAAAAGTCCTTTTATGAATTTTTTCCCCCCCCCCCCCCCGGGTTTGGGGGTTTTAAAGCACAGCAACACAAATCGATTTCCCGGGACCCCTTTGCTTTTAAGGAAAGTGTAAGAAACAATGAAAAAAAACATAAAATTATTTTGTCTCCCGAGAAAAAAAAAACAAGTAAGCCTTCATACAGGGGTTTTTGCTTTTTAAAAAGTATTAGGTATTGCATTTACAAAATTTTAAAGGGGGGGAAGAGCCCAGATTAAACATTCCCAAACTAATAGTAACCATTAAAAGTTTTTACATGCCTGGGGGAAAAAAAAAACTTGGGCCCCACAAATCCCCCATTTTTTTTATTCAAAAATTACTTTGGGTATGGGCTGATTTAAACAAGGTCTTTGGGGATTTAAAAGTTTTTTTGCTGCTTTTAAAAAACATTGTGTCAATACAAGGGTGGCCAAATCAAATCAAAAGTTGTGGGGTGTGTGAGTGTGTTTGGTGTTTTTTTCGTAAATTTTAAAATAGTACCAAAATATAAAACCTCCAAAAAACACACGATTACCACAACATTCTTTAAAGATTTCACCCTACAATTAAATAACATGAAAAAAAAAAACCCCAAAACCCATAAAACTCATACAATAAAAAACAAGGAAGAAAAGAAGAAAAAACCCAAAACCCATACAGTCCCTAAAAATGAACAATTAAAAACAATGTAAATAAAGGTACACTAGTTGTTACAAACCCAAAAAAATAAGAAATTTTAAATAAAACAATCTTTAAACCAAAAAATTCAGTCCCAAAAAACCCAAAAAATTGAAAATATGAAAAAATGAAAACGTCCTTTTTTAAGGATCCCAAAAGTAACCCTAAACAAATTATCTTTTAAGCAAAACAGCAAAAGGGGAAAGAAAAAGTGAGAAGAGAAAAAAGAGAGAGAGAGAGAGAGAGAAAGAGAGAGAGAAGGAAAAGAGAGAAAGAGAAAAGAGAGAGATGGGGGAAGAGAAAAATGGTGGTTTAAAATATAAACCTTTTGTTTGAAAATTTAACAATCCCAAAAAAAAAACAAAACAAAAAATATAATAAAAAAATCCAAACACCCCCCACCCAAAAAAACAAACCCCTTTTGGGTTTTACAAATCCCTATTACAAAAAAATTATTGTTAAAATAATTAAACTTTTTTATCCCCTAAAGTATAAAAAAACAAAAAAAACAACCCCAACAACAAAAAACCTAAAATCCTTACAGTTTTCACAACCAAAAAATCAGTAAAAAAATTCAAAAAGGAGGAGAGACGGGGGACAGACAGACAGACAGACAGACAACAAGAGACAACAGACAGACAAAAGGGAAAGGGGGAAGGGGAGAAAAGGGGTTTAAAGGGGAGGAAAATTAAAAAATTTGTTTCAAAGGCTATGGGGGCGTGGTTTTTTATTTATGTAACAATTTTGGGTTGAAAAAATTATTTTGTAATTGTTAAGAGAGAGAGATAGGGGAGAAGAGGAAAAGAAAAGGAGAGAGAAAAGAGAAGAGTGTGTGTTTTTTCAGGAAAAACAAATATTTAATTCCAAAAACAACACACCAAAAACAACCCCCACTCTTTTTGATTATACTGACAAATTGAATGCATAAACTAAAAAACCCCAAAAACCCAAACACCACACCCTAAAGCAAAGAAAAAAACCCCCAAAAAATTCATAAAATGAACATCTACAATTGTAAAATAAGAGAGACAATTACAATGACAATGAAAAATTCCCTTTTTTTTTTGAGGGTAATGAATAAGCACACATGTGCTTTTTTACATCCCTCCCCGCCCCAAAAGGGGTACCTTTATAAAAATAAAAAAAAATACTTACACATTTTCACAAAAAACCCCCGGGAAAAAAACCCTTTTCAAAACACTTCCCCCCCCCCCCCCCCCCCCAAAAAAACACCCTCCCCCCCAAAGCAAACAAATAAAAAAAAAACCCAAAAATACCCACCCCCACCCCCACCTCCCAAAAAAACAAACAAACAAAAAGAAAGGGAAAAAACCAAAACCCAAAAAAGAAGATAAAAAAGAAAAAAAACAGACAAACAACCCAAAAAGAACAAAAAATCCCGAACCAAAAAAAAACACAAAACCCAAAAATTTAAAAACATAAAGATAAACAACAACACATTGTTTAAAAAGGTAAAAAACTTGTTACACAAAACAAAAAAGAAAAATTTAAAAAGGGGGACTCCTTTAAAAAATTAAATTTCAAAAGGGAAGTCCCAAAAAAGTATTGGGAAAAAATAAAAAAAAAATCCCCTTCCAGGGTACACTAAAAACTATAAGCAAGACGAAAAAAAGGGGAGAGAGACAGAGACAGAAGGTGTTGGGTGGTTTTTCAGAAAAAATCCCCCTTATAATTCCCCAAAAAAGTACCATCCCAACAAACACTCATTTTAAATTATATTATATTTGTTTCAAATTATATTCATGATAATGAAATAAATAAAAAAGAAAAAAAATATACAGTCATTGGGGAGAAATATAGTGGTTTTGTGAGGAGTGAGTGAGTGAGTGAGGCTTTTGGGGAAATTTTGTGTGTGTGTGTTTGTGGATGTTGTGTTTTGTGGGGGTGGGTGGGGGGTAGTTGTGTGGGGTTTGGGGGTTTTCAGGATAATAAATAAATGGAATACTCACAAAGCACACGAAAAAACACAAACACTTTTTAATTATAAATCCCAAAAAAACTGAAAGTCATGGGAAAAAAAAATAAAAACAACCCCCCCCCCCCCCCCCCCCCACAAAGGGAAGTAAAATTTAAAAAAAATCCTAAAAAAAAAACCCCCCCCCCAAACCCCCAAAGCCCCAAAAAAACCCCCAACCAAAACAAACAAACAAACAAAAAGAAAAAAAACCAAAACCAAAAAAAATGATAAAAAGAAAAAACAGACAAACAACAACAACAACAACAACAAAAACAACCAAAAAAGCCAAGAAAAATAAAACCCAACCCCAAAATAAAAAGCATAAAGAAAATAACTACACAATTTTCAAATGGAAAACCCTACGTTACACAAAAAAAATAAGATATTGAAAAAGGGGCACTCATTAAAACTTAAAATACAGAGGCAAGTTTCCCAAAAAAGTATTTTAAAAAAAAAAAATAAAAAACCATCAAAAGGAAATACTAAGCCCCTTTCGCAGGATGTAAAAGTGAAAAGAGACAGAGACAGAGGGGAAAAGAATGGTTTGTGTGTAAATTTTAAGAAAAAATCCAAAATATAATTCCCAAAAAAGTATGCAATCCCCTCAAAAAACTATTTTAAATTAAAACCCCTTTTAAAAAATAAAGCATGATAATGAAAAAAATTTTTAATACCCATACATCCCCAAAAAAAAAAAGAAACAAACCCCAAGAAGAAATTTAAAACTATTTCAGTCCTTGAGGGGGAAAATTATTTAGGGGTGAGTGAGTGAGTGAAATGAGGGGTTTTGGTTTTGTGGTGTGTGTGGTGTGTGTGAGTGTGTGTGTGTTTGTTTTTTTTTGACGTGTGTTTTTGGGGGTGGGTGGGGGGGGGGTTTTTTTCAGGGATAATACAAAAAATTAATACTCCCCAAACAAAACGAAAACACAAACACTTTTTAAAAATGCTTTATGCAAATTGAAGGCAGGAAATTTTAAAAAAAAAAGGGAAAACCCAAACACTCACATAATAAAGAGGGGGGAAAAAACCAAAAAAATCATAAAAAGAACAACCCACACATTGTAAAAATAAACAAAAAACTTTTATTTTCCGGATAATAAAAGTAAACATGTGCTTTTTTACAAACCAATCCCCGCCCATGGGGGCCCCCCCTTTAAAAAATTGCACTCATTTCTCATACTTTCAAGCAGAAGAACAAAGGAAAAAAAAAAAAAACTTTTTTTTTTTGAAAAAAGAGAAGAAAAAAAAACAAACAAACCCTACAAACAAACAAACAAACAACAAGAAAAAAACAACAACAACAAACAAATGAAAAAAAAAACCATAACCCCCCCCCAAAAAAAAAACCAAACAAACAAAACAACTTTTAAAAAAATAGCACCGTTCCCCCCTTCACACACACACACACACACACACACACACACACACACACACACACTCACACACACATACACCAAAACAAAAAAAAAACAAACAAGCCAAAAACCCAAACAAATTACCAACAAGAACAAAGTAACAACTACAGCAAGAGAGAGAGAGAGAGAGAAAAGAAGAGAGAGGAGAGAGAGAGAGAGAGAGAGAGAGAGAGAGAGAGAGAGAGAGAGAGAGAGAGAAGAGAGAGAGAGTAAGCCAAACTTATAGATCATAAAATTAAAACACCTTCATATTGCAGAATAGTACAAAAGTTGTTACACGAAAATAAGATATTGAAATAGGACACAAACTGGGCTCAAGTACAGTCAACAGCCCAAAATAATATTGAAAATAAACGTATGAAAAAGCCCTTTATTAGAAGACACAACAACTATAGAAGGAGAGAGAGAGAGAGAGCGGAGAGAGAGAAGAGAGAGAGAGAGAGAGAGAAGAGAAGAGAGAGAGAGAAGAGAGAGAGCGAGAGAGAGAGAGAAGAGAGAGAGAGAGAGAGAGAGAAGAGAGAAGAGAGAGAGAGAGAGAGAGAGAGAGAGAGAGAGAGAGAATGATTTAATGCATATGGGCCCTTTAGGTCACAATAACAGAAAGAGAGAGAGAGAGGGAGAGAAGAAGAGAGAGAGAGAGAGAAAAGAGAGAGAGAGAGAGAGGGAAGGGTGTTGTGTGGTGGTGTGTGTGTGTGTTTCAAGATGGTACTAAATATATGATTCTCAAAACAGTACACGATCACCTTCAACACTTATTTTTTGATTACTCATACAAATTTTAATGTCATGATAATCAAATAAATTCAATACCCATACTCTCACACAATAAAAAAAAGGGAGGGAAAGAAAGAAGGAAAAACAAAACCCAGCCAAATCTATAAGGTCAGTG
>CM054157.1:43793005-43832031 GCA_028751875.1 Rapana venosa | reverse complement strand
TTCTTTTTCCCCCAATCCTCTTCTCTTCCTACCACTCCCTCTTCTCCCTCCCTCACCTCTTCGTTCCTCTCCTCGCTGTTCTTCCTTCCTCCTCTTTCTTCTTTTTTCGCTCTTGTTTTGGTATTTCCTTCCTCCTTCCTTTTTTTTCGCTCTTGTTTTCTTTTTTCCTTCCTCCTTCTTTTTTCGCTCTTGTTTTTCTTTTCTTCTCTCCTCCTCCTTCTTTTTTCGCTCTTTTTTTCTGTTTTCGTCCTCCTTCTTTCTTCTTTTTTCGTCCTGTTTTTCTTTGTCTTCTCGTTCTTTGTGTTTTCCTGTACGCGTCTCCTTTGTTGTCTTCCTCACTGTCAGTGTCCTGGTGGTTATTTTCTGGTCAGTTTTCGTCTTCATGTACAGGGTTTGATCTTTGTTTCTTTCTCCTCCCTCTCCTCGTTCGTTCTTCTTCTTTTCTTGCTTGTTCTTCTTCTCCCGTCTTCTTTCCTGTTGTTGTTGTTCTTCTTTACTTTTTGGTCTTTGTCCTCGTCTTCTTCTTCTTCATCTTTTTTTTCTTTCTCTCTCACTTCTCCTTTAGTTTTCATTTCACAGTCTTCATTTTCTTTTTTCTCACGTCTTCTCCAACTTTTCGTTTTTTCTTCTTTGGCTTCATGTCTGCTTCTTCATCTTTGTTGTCCTCTTTTTCTTTGTTGTCACCATAGTTTCTGATGCTCTTTCTTTGTCTTTGTCTTTCTTTTGTCCACATTGTTACTCTTCTTGCTGTCCATCTTCATTGTATTTCCATAATAATGTTGCTGTCTTGCTGTTGTTGTGTTGTTGTTGTGTTGTTGTTGTTGTTGATCTTCCTCTGACTCTTCTGCTTCTCCATCAACTTCTTCTCCGTCATTGTTTTCCAATCTGTCCTTGGCTGCTGCCTTCTCTCTTGTTCCTCGTCGCTTGTTTCTGTATCTGCTGCTTTGTCTGATGTTTGTTCTTCTCTTTCCTTCTTCTCTTCTCTGTGGTCTTTGCTGAAAACACAGTGATCAGTCAATTAAAAAATAAATCATTCAGAGGCAACTCCATGTGCTATGCTCTTATCATTGGCCTAGTACACGAAATTAATAACTGACAAGACACACGCGCCTGCACACACACACCACAAACATAAAACACAAACTAACAAATACAGAGTATTTTGAATAGCTTCTGACTTATTCCTGTCATTCCACTGAATGATTCTATTGTACAGTACATGTGTGTAACTTCCAAATCGGTACTCTACGTTTAAAGCCAGAGGTTGTAAGAAAATGTCTACAGTTTTATTACACATCACTCATGTCATACAGGTTTTAACTTTCAGGTATTTGTGTCACTTTCTGTTGGGTGCCTTCACATGTGGGACTCTCCCAAGAGTGGGCTGACAGAGCTGCAGAGAGAGGTGCACAGCATGGAGAGGATTGGGTAGAGCTACATGCCCCATTCTCTGTACAGGAGGGCTGTCACTGACTGGAAGAGGCATCGTGGAGCAGAGTCTCCAAAAGCTTATCAAACCAATGAAGCTATAAAATAAAATAATTTTGAAATAGATCTTTAATTAACCAATGTTTGGAGGCGGGGTGGAGGGGGGGTGATAGCTTAGTGGTCTGTGTTGGCTAGTGATCTGACGGCCCGGGTTCGAGCCACCACGGAGACGCCCGTTTAGGGACTTTTTATCCTGGAGTTGTTAACATCAGTACTGCCTCCACTCCCCCAAAAGTCCTTCGGATGAGACTATGAACCAAGGACCCGTGTGCGAACACACGCAGAACATGTTGCGCACATGTTGAAAATAATAATAATAATAATAATAATAAAATATAATAATAATAAATGGAACTTATATAGCGCTATATCTTGCAAAGACAAATCAAAGCGCATGTATTCAACCTAATCTTATACAGTCATGCAATCAATGATAAATAATCAATAGTTTAAACAAACAGATATTTACAATGGATAGGAGAGTCAACAATTTAAAGGCGGCCTTTAGTATCATAGCATGTTTACTGAAAGTGGAATGAAAAACGAACATACACTTGGTAAACAATCCCCATTTGCAGTGGGAGAAAGGGAGGTGCTTATTATTTCTGGTTCTCAAAGGAAACAGTCCTTGTTTACTGATAAAGAAGGAGGTGACAAACTGTCATTTTATTCAGGTTTGGTCGCCATTTTGGGCGTTGTCAGCCCACACCATCCTATGAGGCTATTACCTAACAACATTATTTGGTTTTGCTATAAAAAAAATTGCAGCACATGAAAGATGAATAGTTTTGAATAGAAAGAGCTGTAACAAATATATGTATCTGAAAAATGATTTGTTGTCCAAAATCTTGGTGACGCTGCTCCCTTCAGCCCTTTGTTATGTTCTATATTATAAGAGAGTAAGCAGTAGATTTTTTTTTTGCAGCCTTAACACAACAACACACAAAAAACATCAAATACACAAAACAAGCGCACACGCACGCGTGCGCAAACGCTCATGTACGAGCAGTACTAACACAACATCTTATGTTCACGCGTGCGCACACACACACACAGACACATAACACACACACGCACACTCGCGAACACACACGGACACATACACACACGCACGCACGCACACACAGTACATCGCGCACACGCGTGCACAACCATGTATGCACGCAAGCACAGACACACACACACACACCACCACACACACAGCAACATTACGCACGCACAGCACGCACACACACACACCACACACACACACACACACGCGCACGCGCCGCGCGCGCACGCACATGCACGAGCACATATGAAAGATACACACACGCACCCATACATTTACGCGTGCACACACACGTACACACATCCCACACAAATACACACGCGCCCACACACGTACATGTACACCCGCATGTCCACACACACACATGTGCGCATACATGCATGATATGAGCATACTGTCCTGGACATAAAAAAACATGTTCCTTACCAGTGTCGTCTCTTTCCTGTGGACACATTTTCCCACTGTCTTTGTTTCTTCTCTGTCTGGCTTTGTCTCTCTCTCTTCTCCTTCACCTGTCTGGGTGTCATCTCTGGGCCTTTGTTTCCCTGGCATTCACTGTGTCAGCATCGTCTTTGTTGCCTTTGTTGTTTGGGGTCAGGTGTTCCTTCTCTTTGTTTCACTTCATCAGTGTTGTTTTCTTTCCTTTTTCCATGTGGAATTTGTTTTATATCGTTCTTGTGGTTGTTGTGTGCTTGCTTCTTTCTTGTCTCTTTCTTGTACATCTGACTGTTTTTCTTTGTTTTCTGTTTTCTGGTACATCTTCCTGTTGTTCGTTGTTTTCTTGTCTTGTACATCTTGTTTTTTCTTTGTTTTCTTTGTCTTGTACATTTTCTTGCTTTCCTCTTTGTCTTCTTTTTCTTGTACATCTTACTGTTTTCGTTGTTTTCTTTATCTTCTTCATCTTCGTGTTTTTGCAGGTTAAAAAAAAGTCTTCTGCATCTCTCCCTGGTTTTCTTTGCCTTTGGCTTTCTTCTTCTTTCCCTTTTCTTCTTCTTTCTTTTTGTTCTTTTTTCTTTCTGTTTCTTCTTCTTTCTTTTCGTTTTCTTTCTTTTCTTTTCAGTTTTTTCTTTTTTCTTTTCTTTTTTTCGTTTCTTTCTTTTCTGTTTTTTCTTTTTTTCTGTTTTCTTCTTTCGTTTTCTTCTTTTTTGTTTTCCTTCTTCTTTCTTCTTCTTCTCTTTTTCTGTCTTCTTCTTCTTTTCTTTCTCTTTTTCTTCTTTTTTTCTTTTTTTCTTCTTTTCTTCTTTTTCTTTTCTTTCTTCTTTCTTTCTTCTGTTTTTTCTTTTTCTGTTTCTTTTCTTCTTTCTTTTCTTCGTTTTCTTTTCTTTTTTTCTTTTCTTTTCTTCTTCTTTTTCTTTTTGTTTCTCTTTCTTTGTCTTTTTTCCTCGTTTTCTTTTTCTCTCTTCTGTCTTTTCCTGTTTTCTTTCTTCTCTTCATGTCTTTTTCCTTTTTGTTTTCTTCTTCTTCTGTCTTTTTCCCTGTTTTTCTTCTTCTGCATCTTCATGTCTTTTTCCTGTTTTCTTTTCTTCTGTCTTTCATGTCTTTTTCTTTTTCTTTGTTTCTCTGCATCTTCATGTCTTTTCCTGTTTTCTTTTTCCTTGTCTCTTCATGTCTTTTCCCTGTTTTCTTTCTCTGCATCTTCATGTCTTTTTCCCTGTTTCTTTTTCTTCTGCTCTTCATGTCTTTTTTCCCTGTTTTCTTTTCTTGCATCTTCATGTCTTTTCCTGTTTCTTTTTCTTCTGCATCTCATGTCTTTTTCCCTGTTTTTTTTTCTTCTGCTTTTTCATGTCTTTTTCCTGTTTTCTATTTTTTCTTTTAAATCTGTCGGGGTTTGTTTTTCTTTTTGCCCCTCCTGTTTTCTTTGTCCTTTGCATTTCTTCTTTGTTGTCTTTTCCTTTTTGCTTTCTTCCAGTCTTTTTTCTGGTTTTCCCTTTGATCTTTGAGCTTTCTTCTTTCCTGTCTTGTTTTCTTTTTCTTGCGCCCCCTGTTGTCTCGGTGCTTTGTTTGCGTTGTTTTTGTGCAATTTTTTTCTTCTTTCTTTTTCGCTCTTCTTATAGTTTTTTTTCTTCACTTGTTTCTTTTCTTTTTCATGTTTTTTTCTTTTCAAATTTGGGAACTGTCTCCTTTACAGTGGTTTTTTTTTTATCGTGTTTCATCTTTTTCTTCTTCTTTTTTCCATCATTTTTTTGTGATTTTCTTACAGTTTACTTTTTTTTCTCCCTTTGTTTCCTTTTGTTGTTCCTCTTCTTGTCCTTTTTTTTTTGTTCTTTGTTGTTGCTTTGCTGTTGTTGTGTTATTTTTGTGTTGTTGTTTTCTTCTTCTTTCTTCCTCCTCTTCCTTCTTCTTTTCTTCTTTTCTTTTCTTCTTTCTTCTTCTTCTTTCTTCTTTTCTTTCTTTTCCATCCCCCCCCCTCCTTTACTTTCTCTCTCCTCCCCCTTCTTTACTTTCTTCTTCTCCTCCCCTCTTTTATTTTTTCTCTTCCTTCCCCCCTTTTTTCTTCTTTCTCCTCACCCCTCCCTTTACTTTCTTTTCCTCTCCCCTCCTTTACTCCTTCCTCTCTTTCTCTTCCTTTCTCCCTCAACCTCATTATTTTTCCTTATCCTTTCTGCTGTTTACTTTCTCCTCCTCCCCGTTTTTCTTCTCCTAGTTTCTTTTCTTCCCATTTTTTTCTCCTATCTATTTTTCCTCCTCCGGGTTTCCTTCTTGCCTCCCCTTCTTTTCCCTTTCTTTCCCCTTCTTTCTTTCTTTTTTCTTTTCTTTTTTCGTCCACTTTTTTTTGATTGTGACGTTGTCACTTTTCTTTGGGGGGGTTTCACCCTTTCCCTCTTGTTTTCTCTCTTTGTTTTCTTTTCTTTTTTCTTCTCCTCTCTGTGTGTTTTCCCCTTCTGTTCAATGCTGTCACATTTCTCCTCAGAGTTGTTGCTTTCTTTCACAATTCATCATCCATCATCATCATCATCAATCATCATCGGCATCCTTTCCTTTTTCGTTTTTTTCTTCTCCCGCCCTCCTCCTCCTAGCTCGTTTTCTTGCGTCCCCCATCGTCGTTTTCTAGTTCATCATCGTTGACATTTTCGTTATGGGTTCTTCGTTTCTTCCTGGTTTGTTTCTTTCTCTTGGTTTTGGCCTTCCCTCTCGCCGTCTTCTTTTTCTGGAATGCCTTCATCTGTTGGATAAAAAAATCACGGGTTTCTCTGAAACACAAACATTGCAACAGCAACTCGTTGTGTAATGCTCATCTTCCTTACTAATAATTCTTGCCATAAATTACACAAACAGACACACATTCAGACACACAGACACACACGTGCGCACGCGAATGGTGGACTGACGGTGTACACCTAACGTACTTGTTTAAAGAAAAAGGTCGTTGCCGGTTTGAGCCTGAACTTTGACCCCTACCCCTTGACCTTGTTTAGTGGTCTGGTTGGTAGTCTGCCAGAAAAAACCTGGCCCATGTTGAAAACCCTTGTGACCCCAGGGAATGATAGGACAAACCCATTGTGACCCTCTATGACCCTTTAAGTAAAACCCCATTTGCCTCATGACCTACAAATTTAACCCCCCTCATGTGACCCATCATGACCTAATAAGTCAACCCCATTGTGACCCCTCATGACTTAGTAAGTCAACCCCATTGTGACCCCTCATGACCTAGTAAGTCAACCCCATTGTGACCCTCATGACCTAGTAAGTTAACCCCATTGTGAACTATGACCTAATAAGTCAACCCCATTGTGACCCCTCATGACAATCAATTAAACCCATTTGTGACTCGCTACATAGTAAGTCAAACCCATTTGTCACCCTCATTACATAATAATTTAAACCATATTATCACCCCTCATCACATAATGATTCAAATCATATTTGTCACTCCTCATTACATAATAATTCAAACCATTTTGTTACCCCTCATTACATATAATTCAAACCATATTATCACCCTTATTAAATTAGTAATTCAAACCATATTTGTCACCCCTAATTAAAAAATAATTAAAATCCATATTTCTGGCCCTCATTACAAAATAAGCCAAAACAATATTTGTCCTCATTACATAATAAATCAAACCATATATGTCACTCCTCATTACATAATAAGTCAAACCATATTTCTGACCCCTCACTACATCATGTCAAACTGTAACGAGTCAACTTGTAGTTCATCAACATGGCGTTAATCTGCACCAAGAAGGTACTCAACCCAAAATAAACAAAAGAAACAAACAACAGAATAAAATGGGAATAATTCCATGAACAGTTATAACGAATCAAAATATCAGCTCCAGGAAGTGACAAAAAGAGAAATGGACAAACCCTGCATGGTAAGAGGTGGTCGCAATGAGGGGCAGGTTGTTTTTTAAAGGCAATTTCAAAACAAACACAAACAAACTGACGACTTGCTCCTTCAGTCCAAGGTAGAGCAAAGCTTATAGTGGGTTTTTTTAATCAACAAAAATGTCAAAATCAACAACCTGACCCCCACCTGTTTAAAACAGCTCCTTTAGGAAAAGAGGGTCAGTTGCAATGTGACTCATTTCGGGGTGGAGGGTCACACTGAGCTGTGGTCAGAGAAGACAGGGAACCTGGAGGATTGTTCATGATGAAATAAACACTGCAGAAAAGGTCAGTGTTACTGGAGGATGGTTCATGGTGAAGTAAACACTGCAGAAAAGGTCAGTGTTACTGGAAGGGAAATGCACATACCAGCAGGAATTTCCTTCATTCTGAATGGAAGACATGGCTCTGTGGGAAGAGGGGGGAGGGGGGCTGTCTATGTACAGAGCAGCCTGAATTGGACACAGTCACCTTCCCTGTCTCTAAATGGTATGCACACACACACGCACGCCCCCCCCCCCCACACACACACACACACATGTACGAGCGCGTGCTCGCTTGCACGGTCGCGTATGATTTGTATGTATGTGTTATGTATTGTAATGTATGTGTATAGGACTTACTTTTCTAGGAAAAGTATTTTCCCTTTCCCCGAACATCTTCTTGTCCCAAACACATCACCATCTCTTATGTCTTCTTGTGTACCATCTTCTTGGTCTTCTTTCCAGCCACCATCTTCTTGGTTTCTGTCTCCTCTGTCTTTTGGCATCTTCTGTCTTCCTCATTGTTTTGGCATCATCCTTTGTGTTTTTCCGTCCATGCCATTTCTTCTTTGACTGTCTTCTTGGGTACTGTCTTCTTGTTTGGGCGCATCTCTCGTTTCAGAAAAAAGTCTTTGTGCCAGGTTCTTCATGTCTTTAATTTTTTGTGTCATGCCTTTCCTTTTTTGTTTGTTGTGGTTTGTTTTGGTTGGTTGTTTTTTCCATTTTGTTGTTTGTTTTTTGTGTTGGGTTTTTCCAGGATCTTCGTGATGGGTTTTTTTTTTTTCCGTTTTGTCTCTTTGTTCTGGAGTTGTTGTTTGGTTTGTAGTGTTTTTCTTCAGTCTTGTTTTTTTTCGTACTTTGTTTTTTCTCTTGTGCCATCTTTCTTTTTCTCTTGTCGTTTCCATGTCCTTTCCCCTTGTCTGTGCTCTCTGTGTCCCCTTTCCTCTTCCTTTCTTCCGGCCTTTTCAGCATGGAACTGAACACAAAATGCCCCATGAAGGATGTCTGATGGACAAAAACAGGTAGCTTAGCACCGCTGGAGATCATGTGTGTGGCTGTTTACATATCAATCACATACAGACACACCATCTCCAAACACAAAGATGAAGGTGGGAGTTTTGTTGACACAACAGTAAGGGGTGGGGAAACACAAGCACACGACTTTCGTCAATCACCACATGCCAACACTGACAGTCACTGGATAGCGTTTCCCAAGTGTCAGTCCTGAGTTGTGGCTGTGGGATAACAATGCAGGGCAGAAAAGGACGGTGCGGATGTGGATCGGTGGGCTAGAGGCAACGCGCCAGTCTAGAATGCGAAAAGTCCGGGTCGGAAGTGTGCGGTGGTTCGAATCCCGCTTTTGACCGAAACTTTTCCCCCATCCAATAGACCATGAGTGGTGGTCTGGGCGCTAGTCTTTTGGATGAGACGATAAACCGAAGTCCCGTGTGATACAATTATTCAGCGAACGTAAAAGAACTTACGGCAACAAGAGAGTTGTCCCTGGCAAAATTATTAGCAAAAAAGCCACTCTGATAGGGAAACAAATACAGTTGCAGACAAAAACAACAAAAAGATGGCGCTGCTCTTGTGGCGTCGCGCCCTCCCCGGGGGGAGCAGCCCGAATTTCCCGCAGAGAAATCTGCCGTGACTTAAGTGGTCTAAATAAATAAAATAAATAAGTGATTCACACCAGGAAGAAAACTACACTGACAGGGGGAAGGCTGGCTTAGAGGCAGCACAGCTGTTGTCTAGAAAGGAAGAAGTCACGGACTCCATCCAAGCCAACACTGGCTGACCTCAGTGCTGCTGCTCTTTCTGAGGAAGCGGTAAGCCTCTGTTCTGTTCGCAGTGATGCAAATCAACACACGTGAAAGATCCCTTCAGATGAGACTATAAACCGAGCAAACTCATGCAGAACATCTTGTGCACGCATTAAATCCTGTTCCGCTTTTCGAAAGAGTAGGCCATTGTGTGCCGGTGGAAACAGATGACAAAATGTACAAAACCGCGTACACACGGGGACTGGATGTAAACAAGCACATGAGTGCTTATTCCATTATCCTCGATATAAAAGAATAAATACATGAATAAATCCCACAGCAAAAAGCAGAGTTGTCTCTGCAATCAAAACACTGTAGGAAAAAGGCAAGTCTCACAGGAGGGAAAGGAGGGGGAAATGGTTGATAAAACCCATATTTGTGAATTTTCCTTGTGGCTGAAAATGCACCACACAAAAATAAGAACCAAAAATCAAAAACACACACACACACCAACAACCAAAACAAAAACACACACACAAAACACAACACAAAACACACACAATCAAACACACAAACATACACAAACATCACAAACATAACACACAACACACACAACACAAAAAAGGGGAACCTACATAACAAGTTGAAAGGAAAATGTGATATTTGTGGCTTTTTAGAAAAATTCGTATCATCATGTTGCGTTTCTAACACACAAAACACAGAACAACAAAATACATACAAACACACACACGCACATACTCACGCACACATACTCACACACATATACACATAAACACACACACAACCGAACGCATGTACGCATGAACGCGCGCACACATACCCACACACATCCACAAACATACACACACTACTCACACACACATCAAAATAATGATCTTCTATTTACAGGTTGAGAATGGCTAATATGATTAGAGTCCTAGTTTGTCGGTACTTTAGAGCTGATTAATTCGTTCATTTCACTGTTTTCTTTTTCCCAGTTGTTCTTCCATCTTTACACACACACACACACACACACACACCTTGTTCTCTACCCTCCATTATCTGATATCACTTACAGTAAAAAGAGGTTAAATTAAAGACTGAGCTTCTCTCTCAAATTTTGTTGTTTATTTGTTTTCTCTCTCTCTCTCTCTCGCTCTCTCTCTCTCTCTCTTTCTCTGTCTGGTTATTAAGTAGTTATACAATATCATATTGCAAGAAACAAACATGATACTTACAAGTTGATTATATCTTGTAGACCTCGCCCTTCTTTGCCTGTACCGCCATAAATGTTTTCAAAATGTCGGCTTTCTTGTTGGCAAGTTGTCACCTGTCACAGGACACCTCTACGTGCTGCATTCACTTCACGTGCACAACTCACTCCCCCAAACTGTGCTTTGTTAAACAACCCCTCAGGGCCACACACACACACACACACACAAAGGCCTCACCCCTTCCTCTCTCTCTCAGGGGGAGGGACAGCCTTGTGGGTAGAGTGATGTAATGTGATCTGCTGACCGGGGTTCGAATCTCTCGTTCAAGAGGATTTTTCCGCTGGAGTTAACATCAGTGCAGACTCCACTTACCACCAAAAATCCTTGGATAAGACTATAAATGGAGGCCTGTGTTTGAACGCATGCAGAATATCTTGTGCACACGTTAAACCCACTCCACTTTTTTAAGAGTAGGCCATTGTGTGCCGGTGGGAACGCATGACAAAATTTACAAAACTGCATACACGCAGGGACTGGATGAAAAAGTACATTAATGCTTATTCCTTTATCCTAAAAATAAAACAATAAATCTTACTCTTGCTCTCTCTCTCAAATGTGTCTTTTATTGGTTTAAATTTTTAAAAATGAGTAATGATAGACTACCATATAAGGCCTGTAATATGTTCTATGATTTAGATGCAGTTGGAAAAACTAACTGGGCAACTAATGTCCGCATATGTATATGTGAACTGGGGCTGGGGTATGCATGGATATTTCAGGGGGTAAGTGATGAAAAATGATTGGTACAAACTCTTCGCCAACGACTAGTAGACTGCAGATGGCAAAGTTGGGAAACTCATATTCAGTCCAGTAGTAAATTTGACATATACAGAATTCATAGCTCACACATATTTTGAAGAAATATCTGTCAATTACTATGGACAGACATTTACCATTCTGCTTTGGTATATCTGAAATGAATGTTCATGTCTATCCCTACCATTTCATTTCATGTATTTCATTTCTTTACTCTATACCACTTAAAGTCACGAGATTTATCTGCGTGTAATTTGGGCATCAACAAGACCTTTACCATGTATTTATCGATTTTAAGAAGGCATTTGACAGGGTGTGGCATGTAGCTTTGTGGGCAAACATGAATTTGTACAGCATCAATGCAAACCTGATCAGAGTCATCAAACAGCTGTACAGCGAGGCCACCAGTGCAGTGTACTCCAACAACAACATCGAGAGATTGGTTTCGAACAACAGTTGGAGTAAGGCAGGGCTGTCTACTCTCACCCACTCTTTTCAACATCTTCCTTGAGAGAATCATGGCTGATGCACTGGAACATCATGAAGGATCAGTCAGCATTGGTGGCAGAAAGATCACAAACCTCCGCTTCGCAGATGACATTGATGGAATAGCAGGATCAGAAAAAGAGCTTGCCAGCCTAACAGAACACTTGAATAAGGCCTCCAAAACATACAGCATGGAAATCAGTGCAGAGAAGACCAAACTGATGACTAATAACACCAACGGCATTAGCACTGATATCAGGGTTAATGACCAGAAGCTGGAAACAGTTCAAATCTTCAAGTACCTGGGAGCCATTGTATCAGACCAGGGATCTAAGCCAGAAGTAGTATGCAGGACTGCACAGACAATAACAGCACTGTCAAAACTAAACACCATCTGGAGAGATAAAAATATCTCAATTATCTCCAAGATCAGACTAATGCACTCCCTTGTCATATCCATATTTCTGCATGCCTGTGAATCATGGACCCTGACTGCAGATTTGGAGAGAAGAGTACAGGCGGTGGAGATGAGATGCTTTCAGAGACTCCTTGACATCTCCTACAAAGACCACATAAGCAACGAACGCGTGCATAACAGAATCCAGCAAACCATTGGACACTATGAGAACCTTCTAACGATCGTTAAAAAGCGTAAACTTAAAAGGTATGGGCATGTCACAAGATCCAAAGGACTTGCAAAGACAGTTTTACAAGGCACTGTCCAAGGAGGAAGAAGAAGAGGCAGACCAAGGAAAAGCTGGGAGGATAACATCAGCGAATGGACAGGCCTAGAACTCAACAAAACCCTGAGAAAGGCAGAACAGAGAGAGGAATGGAGGGAACTGGTTGTTGAGTCTTTGAGGGTGCCCCCACGGTCGTCAGACTACGGGACAGATAGATAGATAGATAGAATTTGGGCTGCTCTCCCCCGGCAGAGCGCGTCGCCACAAGAGCGGCGCCACCCTTCTTTTTTGTCTGCAACTGTATTTGTTTCCCTATCAGAGTGGCTTTTTTCTAAGAATTTTGCCAGGAACAACTATCTTGTTGCCGTGGGTTCTTTTACGTGCGCTGAAAAATTGCGTGTAACACACGGGCCCTCGGTTCATCTTCTCATCCGAAAGACTAGCGCCCAGACCACCACTCATGGTCTAATGGATGGGGGATCAGTTTCGGGCCCAAACGGGAATTGAACCACCGCACACTTCCGAACGACCCGGACTTTTCGCATTCTAGACAGGCGCGTTACCTCTAGACCACCGATACAACGTATGCATGAAGCTGATTTGTTGTGTCCACTGTGCAAAGTGTCAACTGAAGATGAAGTTCACTTTGTTTTGATCTGCCCTTTGTTTTATAATCTAAGAGTAAAGTTTATCCCACCAAAGTTCTATAGTCAGTCTTGCTTATTTAAGTTTTCTTTATTAATGACATCAAATAACAAACATAGTGTGTGTAATTTAGCGTTGTACTTATATAAAACTTTCCAGTTAGGAGAAACACTATTGTCATGATTGTTCCTATATGTTATCATATTATTGGAACTGGCAATGTTTTTCTTCTACATGTCGTTCTGTTCACACCACACTTTTGCCCCTTTCATATGGGGCTATGGTCATAATGATTAAACTGTCTGAAGTCTGAAGTCTGAACTCTCTCCCTCTCTCCCTCTCTCTCTCTCTGGACTCCTCAAGGTACTGGATTTAAGGGATACGTGTCTAACTGAATGTATTAATGTACCAATATCAGAGCTACCCAAAACATCAAATCGAGGGTTGCCTGCCAGAACTGGCTATCGTGGTTTGAGGCAGTTTGGAGATAAACGTGTTGGAAAATGGAACATCCCGTCAGCTTTGTGCCTTTATTGCTGTATTCTTCAGCCACTGATACTGATTTTGTAAAATATCATTTTGTAAAATATATCAACCTCTCATATCTGAAACAGTGGTGACAACATGGTTATTTAATTTTTGATAAACCCTTCTTATTCAACCAGAGTAGGAGCTGGTCAATTCTGGCGGTCACTGAAAGAGCAGAACTGAGAGAAAAGAGCCAGCCCTGACCGTCTAACCTGCCACGGCCAGCTCGGCTTTAGAGCTGCAGAGGGAAAGTCAATGAACTGTGACTGCCTGAACTGACCAGCCTGCTTTAAGCATGTCCGGCAAGCTACTTATGCCTGAACTGACCAGCCTGCTTTAAGCATGTCCGGCAAGCTGCTTATGCCTGAACTGACCAGCCTGCTTTAAGCATGTCCGGCAAGCTGCTTATGCCTGAACTGACCAGACTGCTGTAAGCATGTCCAGCAAGTTACTTATACTGACCAGCCTGCTTTAAGCATGTCCGGCAAGCTGCTTATGCCTGAACCTACCAGCGCACTTTTGCCGGCACTGCCTACATGGCTATGGCCAGTTACATTGGACTGCTTTCTTTCTCAATGGAAACAGCCAGATGTAGTTAAATCGTGATTAGCAAAGTTTTTCTAGTCTGACTCACTGAATGAGGGAAAGCCAGAGGTGGCTATTTCAGAACATTCAAACACAATACACTCACAGAGGACACAGGAGATCAAGAAGCAGTATCTATGAAACCCAAAAAGCATGTACAAATCTAGCACTTCACATTTCCGATTTTTGAAACTGTGAGAAAAAAGGATGACTCTCTCTCCCTCTCTCTCGTAATCAGTGTATCTGTTTTTACATTGATGTTCAGGTCATTTGGAGATTATGTATTGTTTGAATACACATTTATTTTCTCTTTTTTAAAAACCATAATTTCAACTTGTGTTGTCATTGTAAATATGGTTTGTTTTGTTGATAGTCCCTAATCAGGCCAAGGGCCGGATGAAAAAAAGTATTTGAATGTTTATTCTGTAACCACTGTCAAATGAAGATCATTTATTCATTCATTCATTCATTCATCCATTCACTCATTCATTCTCACTCTCTCTCTCTCATTCTCATTCACAAGTACAGGTGTACCGCTATGTGTGTACCCAAAGCACGTGGCAGCACCATGCACACTCAAATTCAAACTTACACAACCGATTCCAAAACCCACTCCTAACACACAGGTGCAGCAGAAACACCCTCCATTTTTAACCCGGACATATTTGCCCCTGCAATATTTTTTTCTGTCCCCCCTTTACATTTATCCCCACTATCAATTTTGGAGGACAAGTGTTTCTTAGCACTGAAGGGTTGGCCAGATCTCTAGGTCACCTCTCCCATGCCAGACTCATCTCCCTTCAGGATGTACTTTTCCTATCGACAAGGAGGTGGTCCAAGATCATCATAGCCGTTTTTTCTGAGCTTTGGCCTCCTTCAGGAACAGGGACAACATTTCCTCACAGACCTGACACGCTGGGAGAAGTCCTCGCCTGTGAAGACATTGCTCCCTTGCAGCTTTTTCTTTGCTTTCAACACCTTGATCTTCTCCTTGTAAAAGGTGCATCCAGCAATGATGGGGGAGTTTTCCTTAGAGTTAATCTGATGAACTCTATCAAACTGCACATTCCCACTTCATTCCAGTGTGTCAGTAAACAAGTCCTTCAGCAAGTGTTCACAGTTCTCACTAGACTCCTTTGTGTGTCTAGGGATGCCATGGACTATGATGCTGTTTCATTTTTTTATCTGTTTTCTAACTCAACTGTCTTTGCTTCAAACTTTTCCACTGTTAAAAATTTACCAAAATATCTTGTAGAGAAAATTAGAAGAGTAAGAATTCTGATCCCAAGGCATACTGTAAGATAATTAATGGGACAAAATTAGAGAAAGACAAACCAGTTACACCCATATCATGTCAGGCTTTTATGGAGCATTTTGTAAAGATATACTCAGACTATCCTGCTGTACGGAAGTGAAACCTGGACATTAACTGCTGAAACAGCAAAGCGAATCCAGTCATTTGGAACAAAATGCCATAGAAAACTACTGGGCATATCCTGGAGAGAACAAAAGACCAATGAATTTGTCAAGAGTCAAATAACACGGCTGGCAGGTCCACAGGAACCCCTTCTCACCATCCTCAAGAAGAAAAAGCTGACATGGTTCGGCCACGTCACCCGCAACAACACACTGCCAAAAACATTACTGCAGGGAACACTCGAAGGTGGCAGAAAGAGGGGAAGACAGAACAAGTCATGGATGGACAAAATCAGAGAATGGACCAGGATGAATGACTTGGCACTACTGCGCAGAGCCGAGGACCGAGATGGATGGAGGAGGCTTACCACAGCATCGTCTTTCGTGTCTCCCCCACGACCGCCAAGGTCACGGGACTGATGATGATGATGATGATGACTCAGAAGCAGAAGAAACCGAAGAAGACTGCAGTATTGATGATGATAACGCCATTGTAAACCAAGAGACCACAGGACAAATTATGTGGACTGATAGCAAAGTTGTTGGGGTAAACGAGTGTGGAATGAAGTGACTGAGAGTTGAAGACTTGAACGTTAGGATTTAAGTTGGTAACAGGACTAAACCTACCTCTTCACCCTGTGGTAATTACGCTGTTAAAGATGTTAGGCTAGGACCTATGGTATAGCTTTGTGTGTGGTCATTCATTTGTGTCAAAAGTTGACAATCTTGTATATTTCTGTGACAATCTAGATTTTGTCTGCTCTGTCTGTACCTCTCTGCCGCGTCTGTCTCTCTCGCTGTGTCTCTGTCTGTCTCTGTCTCTTTACCTCTCTCTCTGTCTCTCTCTCTGTCTCTCCGTCTGTCTCTGTCTCTGTCTCTGTCTGTCTCTGTCTCTTTACCTCTCTCTCTCTGTCTCTCTCTCTGTCTCTCCGTCTGTCTCTGTCTCTGTCTCTGTCTGTCTCTGTCTCCCTCTCTGTGGTGCTACAATATCCATGGGGTAAGATAGGGACCAATTATATTAAAGATATATAAGAATAGATCAAGTTCTGTTGGACATTATTAAGATAGTGTCTATTGAGAGTACTGAGGAAAGAATTTCCTTAATTAATTGTGGTCTCTGATTGTTGGATTTACATTTGTATGCTCTCTAGTGGTTCCCTATGATTAACTTGGTATTTTGGTATACATGATGAAAGAAGTTTACTTTTCTTGAATTTGGCCAGAGGACGATATAGCTATTTGCTGTGTTTGCCTTTCATGAATTATGAACCTAGTTAAACATGGATAGTGTAGTAACCTTGATTTTATGTTTGCTTCAGGTGTGTCCTTTCGTAGTTGAAAACAATAAATTGTGTTACCATAACACCCTTGCGTGGCCTCACATCATTCCTTGAGTGTGGAGTGCCTGATTCCTAACATCTCCTCTATCCCCTCCTTCCCCCTTTTACATCAACAAGACCTCTGGAAAGCACTGAGCACAGTACCAAACAAGAAACCTCAGGTGCGGAAAAACAGATCCAGTAAGAGTGGCAACATCATTTCAAAAGCGTCTTAGAAAAAGACGTTCATTTAGAAGAAGATGAGGAGTTTGAAGCTAGCTGTGTAGATAAGTTGGACTGACCAGTTGAGAAAGAAGAAATCCTCATGGCTATAAAACATTTAAAGTGTGGCAAAGCTCCAGGGCCACATGGATTAGTTAGTGCATTTTTCAAAAACTTTGGACAACAGGCTATAGACCTTTTAGTGAAATTGTTTGACACTCTTTTTGAAAAATGGAGGCACCGTGGTCGAGTGGTTTAGGAGGTCGACTCGTGATCCAGAGGTCGCGGGTTCGATCCCCGCTCGGCTCGGTGTTGTGTCCTTGGGAAAGACACTTTACTCCTATTTTCCCCACTCCACCCAGGTGCACAAGTGGGTACCAGCTCTGCTGGGGAAGTATCTGGCGACAGACTAGCGTCCTGTCACAGGGGTGGTAAAAAACCCATCAGTTCGCTTAACGCTACAGAAACCGGGATAAGCTCCGGCTCTATGGGCCTTCTGGCTCGAAAGAACATACTTTACTTTTTGAAAAGGGGATCATCCTGAGGATTGGGTGGAATCAATCATACTGCCACTTCATAAAAAAATGAGATACAAACAACATAAAGAATTATAGGGGTTTTTTGCTTATTAATATTTCTAGTAAATTTTTTAGTTCAGTTAGAAATAAGCGTCTATTACAATGGATTGAGTTAGCTAATATCACAGGTGAACACCAGCCAGACTTAAAGAAAAAAACTATGTTCCTGGTGATCAAATGTATACTTTATTAACTGCCGTCCAGAAGCAATTAACGAAGATCGGAAACTGTATGTCACATTTATAGACTTTGAAAAAGACTTTGATTCCGTATTTAGAAAACTTTTGTGGTCAGTACTTAAAAAATGAAATAAAAGGAAAACTTTATCATTGTGTAGTTTAATATGTACAAAATGTTAAAGCTAAAATGAGGTGTGGGGGTAAACTTAGTGATTTTGTGAGTTGTACTAGAGGAGTGAAGCAGGGTGATGTTTGTAGTCCCATTTTGTTCTCTTTATTTATCAAACAACTAGCCCTAAAAATTATTTAAAGTGGCACACATGGGGTTTCCTTTGATTAAGTTGAGTTATTTATCTTGTTGTTTGCAGATGATATAGTTAGTTTAGCTCATACCTCACAGACCGATTCCAGACAGTTGCGATAAACAAGATTCAATCATCACCTACCAAACTGAAATGGAGTCCCGCAGGGATCTATTTTTGGCCCTGTTCTTTTCACTCTCTACACGCTCTACTGTCACATATAATAAACCGTCACCATATCAACCATCATTTCTAGGCTGATGACACTCAGATTCAAGGCAGTAATACTCCTGAAAACCTACCTTCTCTCTTGACAAATATGTCACACTGCCTCTAAGATATTCAAAACTGGATGATACAAAACAAATTACAGTTAAACGCAGATAAAACGGAAGCCATGATTGTAGGGACCAAACACAAACTCTCTTCCATTGCAACAGCTTCAATAGAATTTGACAATATAACAGTTCCTCTATCCACCACAGTCAAGTTATCAACAACACGCTTTCTATGCAACACTTCAACACCCAGACTTGTCAGTCATGCTACAATCAATTACAGCGTATAAGTGCAATTCGAAAGTACCTGTCCACTGATGCAACATCCAAACTTGTCACATCTCTCATTCTTTCACGTCTGGACTATTGCAATTCTCTCTTGGCTGGTCTGCCAGCATCATCTATTCACTCCCTTCAACGCATTTAAAACTCTGCTGCTCGACTTGTTCTCAAAAAGAAAACATCTGAGCATACTACTTCTCTCTTGCGATCTCGCCACTGGTTGCCTGTGCCACAGAGAGTGAAGTACAAGATTTGTACCCTCTGTTACAAATGTCTCCACAAAACAGCACCTTCCTACCTCTGTGAATGTCTTCACCTGTACACTCCTCCTCGTTCCCTCCGCTCTGCTTCAGATACCCTGTGCTTACAAATACCTAGATTCAACCAGTCCACCGTTGACCGTCGCTTTCTCTGTTTCTGGTCCATCAATCTGGAATGACCTCCCTCTCTCCCTTCGTGAAAAGCCTACTTACGACACTTTTAAATCCAGCCTCAAGACATACCTATTTCAAACCTAAGACTTCCCCTACAGTTTCATCTCATAATTAACTGTCCTTGCCTTCAATGGCCTAAATTCCCATCACCCTGCTGAAGCATATAACCTATGTGTGTGTGCGTGTGTGCGTGCGCGCGTGCGCGCGTGCGTTTGTGTGTATTTGAATTTGTTAAACTATTTATCATTGTTGGTTGCATGTGTGGGAGTGGAATGGATGCAAGCGCTTTGATGTGGGGTGTTGTTTTTTTTTACAAGATATGGTACTATATAAATTCCATTTATTATTATTATTATCATTATTATTATATAATTCTACTTTCAGAAACAATGATAGGATTACAGAACCAGTTAAATCACCTACACTTTGCTACACATAGACTAGAACTTAAAGTAAATATGGAAAAGTCAAACATTATAGTATTCCGTGAAGGTGGATATCTGGCAGCCAGGGAAAGATGGCACCATGGTAACATTCAAATACCTGTACTTAACGTACACAAATATATTGGAATTAATTTCACAACAAAAAAGAGCTTCAAATACGCATGCTAAGATCTCGTACATGCTAAGATCTCCCATATAAATAACAACAGGCATCATTTCAAATAGCAGTGCCTCTCCCAAGAGTTGATATTTTTAAAACAAGTTTTATCTACAGTGGTGGTTCCTTGTGGAATCAGCTTCCATTGTCTCTTAAAGAGATTTCTAGCCATAACTCCTTTAGAAGTTCTTTTTGTTTTAATTCACCTTCTTGATGTAATGAGCGTTATATGACAAAACAATGCATATGAAAAAGTAAGTATATTATGAAAGTTTGCAGGGTGTTGTTTATTAATAACTTTCTTTGCAATTGTACATATACTGTGTGTAGTGAGTGTGAGTGAGTGAGTGTGTGTGTGTGTGTGTGTGTGTGTGTTGTGTGTGTGTGTGTGTGTGTGTGTTGTTGTTGTTGTTGTTGTCTCCAATTTAACGTCTGTTCAATCTAAGTGATATTAGACAAGGGAAATAGAAAATGTAGTGGAGGTAAAAGAAGAGAGAGGAAGGAGTGGAAGGAGAAAATGTTCAGAAACAGCATCAGTGTTGGTATTTTTGTGGAAAAAAATTAAATAAAAATAAAATTTGAAAAAAACACCTAGAAAAGTAATAATAATACTTTTAAACAGGAACAAAATATAAACTCAACAATGGGGAAACATGAAATAACAATAATGTAACTACAATAAATATTCAAGTAGACTATGCAATAAACATCTGGCAATGGCAAAGGCTAGCTTTGAATTTTCAAATACATTTTCCAGAGACTGTTCAGAAAATGTCCTCGCGCTGGGACTGCACGGCGTAGAGGCGCGTTCCGGGTGGCGGATGGGAGATTGCACCGTGGACCAACGCAGTCTAAGGGAAGGCCACCCTGACAGAAAACCACTGGCCCTCCAAGTATGGGTGTTGGGCAGAAGGCCAACTACCTACTCCCGGAAAAAATCAAAAGTTACATAAACTATAAACATCACTTCAAATCAACCCCTGAGGGGAGCGGGGATCGCCGGCACTGGCATCATGACGACGATGGCTGAAAGCCTGCGGGAAGCTCACCGTCCGACCAGGTCCTTTGCAAGCCACAAAATCAACCTTTAACATCGGACATTGGAATGTTAGGACAATGTACAGAGGAGGTGCAGCAGCACAGATCGCGAGAGAGATGGCAGAATACCAACTTCACATTCTTGGAATCAGCGAGTGCAGATGGACAGGAGCTGGAAAAATTAAGCTAGCATCAGGACAGGCAGTGATTTACAGTGGAGACGAACAACTACACGAGGGAGGAGTCGCCATCATGATGAGCCAGAACGCAGTGAAGTCTCTCATGGAATGGACACCAGTCAACAAGAGGATCATCACAGCAAGATTCTACTCCAAATACAGACGGATAACAGTCATACAAGTGTACGCACCGCACAACGAGAGGGAAGACCAGGAAAAGGAGCAGTTCTACCAACAACTCCAGGAAACAGTGGACGGGTGCAACAAGAACGACATCATCATCATCATGGGAGACTTAAACGCAAAAGTGGGAAATGACAACACTGGATACGAAAGGACAATGGGTACTCATGGACTTGGGAGACAGAACGACAATGGAGAGAGACTATTCAAGTTTAGCCAGCTGAATGGACTAGTTATCACAGGAACTCTATTCCCACACAAAGACATTCACAAAGCAACATGGACATCAGCGGACGGAAGAGTGAAAAACCAAATTGACCACCTATTGATCAGCGGACAGTGGAGATCATCAGTACAAAGACTGCCGAGTACAGAGGGGAGCAGATGCCAACAGCGACCACTACCTGGTGAAGACGAGAATCAAGTTACGACTCAGCTCACGCAGAAACAACAACAACACCAAGAGAAGACTGGACGTTGAACGACTGAAGGACGAAGATATAAGGAAGAAATTCTGCAATGCAGTGAAGACCAAACTCGAAGAGAACCGAACCGAAACTGAAGATGTAGAAGAGGTGTGGGAACATCAGAAGAACGCCTACATCAAATCAGCAGAAGAGGTGCTTGGCTACAGAAAGGGGAAGAGCAAGACATGGATCAGTGAGAACAGCTGGAAGCTGGTCGATGAGAGGAAGCGCATCAACATAAGAATCAACAGTACACACTCGGAGAGAATACAGAATAGAATGAAGGAAACATACAAGGACAATGACAAGGAGGTGAAAAGAAGCGTACGAGAGGACAAGAGGAGATGGATGTCAAAAAAAGCAGAGAGAGCACAGAACGCAGCAGAGAATGGGAGACAGAAAGAACTGTACAGCATTGTGAAACAGCTCACCAGCCAAGGCACTAGACCAGCAGCAGCAGTGAAGAATAAGAACGGGGAGCTGCTAAAGAATCAAGAGGCCAGGCTGAGGAAATGGAGAGAACACTTCCAGGAAGTTCTCAACAGGGATGCACCGAATGAACCACCACAAGATGACCAGGGGGAGGTGAAAGAACTAGACATCTCAGCAGAAGAACCAACCATCCATGAAATCAAGAAAGCACTGAAGACCCTAAGGATTGGAAAAGCACCAGAAGCAGACCAGATCACAGCAGAGATGCTAAAAGCAGACACTGAACAGACCGGCAAGGAACTGAAACGGATATTTGACCTTGTCTGGGAAAAGGAGACAGTACCAACACAATGGACGAAAGGACTCATATGTAAGATTCCGAAGACAGGAAATCTTCAGGAGTGTGGAAACTGGCGTGGGATTACACTACTACCCTTGGCCAGTAAGGTGCTCAGCAAGATCCTCATCAACAGAATACAAGAGGGAGTAGACGCATCTCTCAGAAAAGAACAAGCTGGATTTCGAAAGGGGAGGGGAACTGTCGGCCAAATATTTATACTCAGGAACATCTTGTAACAAGTCAACGAATGGAACGCGACACTGTACATACACTTCGTTGACTTTGAAAAGGCCTTTGACTCCATACACCGAGACAGTCTCTGGATCATCATGCGTCAATATGGAATCCCACAGAAACTCATCCATATGGTTAAGACAATGTACGAGGACTTTCAGTGCTCCGTCATTGTTGATAACGAAACAACAGACTGGTTCCCAGTGATTACCGGGGTGAAACAGGAATGCTGCATGTCAGGATTCCTCTTCCTTCTCGTGATAGACTGGGTGATGAGAAGAACAGTGGAAAGCGAGAGAACTGGGATAAGATGGGACTTCATGAACATGTTAGAAGACCTTGACTTTGCAGACGACATCGCCCTCCTTTCATCAACCATGAACCATCTACAACACAAAACTACAAGACTGGAAGACAACGCAGCAAAGGTTGGACTCAAGCTGAATGGACAGAAGTGCAAAGCCATGAAAGTAAACAGCAGGAACATCGTAGGTCTGAGGGTTTGGGGGATCAGGAAGTTGAAGAGGTGGAGAACTTCACCTATCTCGGAGCAAACGTCACCAAAGACGGAGGAGGAACAGCAGACGTCAAGAAGAGAGTAGCACTGGCCAGTGCGCAGATGAAACGATTATCCAACATCTGGCAAATGGGAGACATTGGCAGAAAAACCAAAGCATCCCTTTTCAAGAGCCTTGATTTGTCAGTTCTTCTCTACGGATGTGAGACCTGGAAATTAACGAAAGGAGAAGAAGAGAAACTAGACATTTTCGAAACCAAATGTCTGAGGAGGATCTTCAAGATCCGATGGCAAGAACACATTGCCAACAAGACAGTCTTGGAAATAGCAGGAGCAGAAAAAATCAGCCAGGAGATTAGAAGACGGAGACGGAACTGGATCGGACATGTCCTAAGAAAGGACAGGAGTGACGACTGTGCTGTTGCCCTCGGATGGACACCTGAAGGGAGAAGGAAAAGGGGACGCCCAAAAACAACATGGCGACGAATGGTAGAAGTAGAGCGGAACGGCGCAGGCTGGAGCACGTGGAACGCTGCACAACGCACAGCTACAGACCGGAACCAGTGGAGGAATGATGTTCAAGCCTTGTGTGCCTTCTGGTACAGAGAGAATTAAGGTTAAGGTAAGGTTCAGAAAATGTAGGTAAAAAAGGTTTTACAATAGGGCATTCAAATATAATATGAGTATTGGGAATATGATCTCCACATACACATCTAACATGTTTACAACATTTTGTAAAAAATGCATTTAACTTCATTCTAAAATATAGTGCATTAACCCTTCTTTCTGTTATAAAACGCGAATCTATTTGAGAAGGAGCCATATAACAAGAAATATGGGCAGTGGTCAGACAACTTTTAAAATATCGTTCCTTGAATTGATCAGATTCTTTAAACTTACCCCATGAAGTATGTTCTAATATAGGGTATCCTTCCTGTATAGATAAGGGAACATCTAGTTCTATCGTTTCCATATGTTTTGCCCCCTTTTTTGCAGCTCTGTCAGCCCACTCATTTGAAACAATTCCAACATGAGAAGGCACCCCAAAAAAGGAAACAGGAACACCTCTAAAACTTAGGAGGTGTATGACATATTTAATTTCAAAAATAATTCTGGAGATCTTCTTGAAGTTTGGGGATTTTATAGCATACAATACTGACTTGGAGTCAGAAACGAATTTTCCAAAAAGGGCTAAACAAATTTCGTGTTTAATGCCTATTGGCACTTATGTATCAGACCTCTTTCAAAAATCTAAACTTAATCAATATGATTTAGAAACACAAAAAGAAACTTTACCATGTCCTTCATGGGAGATGGATAAAGCCTGTTTTGATATAGAATATATTAATGAAAAAAAGAATGAAAATCAAAACATCATGGTTGCAGATGTTCAGTCGCATATTGAAAATAAGTATACTGACTGCTTAAAAGTTTATACAGATGGATCTGTTTTAGAAAATCATGACAGAGGCTCTGCATTTGTTATACCAGCACTTAAAATTGAGAAATCGTACTATCTTGGGAAACATCGTTCAATATTTACAGCTGAACTTATTGCAGTTCTTATGGCTCTTAACTATATTCTTGATTTTTCATTTTCCATCTTTCATATCTTGCTTTGTGTGTGTGTGTGTGTGTTTGTTTGTGTGTGTGTTGGCAAGCAGGCAAACGCGAGCGTGCACGTGTGCGAATGTGTAATGTATATGTGTTAGTGTATGTAAGAGTATGATATGTATTATGTACGAGTATGTATTATAACTATATTGTATTGTATGCCGCTTGGGGTCTCGGCAAGTTTCTCTGCGTGGGTTTTGGGCTGCTCTTCCCAGGGGAGAGCGCGTCGCCACAGGAGCAACGCCACCATTATCATTATTTTTCATATAAGCATGAGAGAGTATGCTCCAAGTGGTGTGCACGTGAATTGTGCGTAGGTGATGGCGAACGTATGTGTGCGTGCTTTATGTGTCCATGGGAGAAAAATGAATGAAGTGGATGCCAGCAGCTCTCTTTTTCTCTCTCTCTCTCCCTCTCGCTCTCGTTTGCTCTCTCTCTCTCTTTTCTATACATTTATTGTCATAGTTTTTTTCCCCTTGGAAATTGGTTGTGATTGTGATGTTTGGTGGAAATTGTTTGATTTGTCTTTTTGATGAAAGTATATGCAAAAATCAAACATTATAGTATTCCCTAAAGCTGGATATCTGGCATCCAGGGAAAAATGGCGCCATGGTAACATTCAAATGCCCGTAGTTAACGTACACAAATATATTATGTAGTATTTTGATGTAAGGAATTCAATACAGATTTAGTATCAACCCATAATACAATTTTCAAAACTTTGTGAGGAAATGGAACAAAATAGTTGATCCATCAATATTGTGAAGAGCTCTGCAGTAAAAGATAGAAAGGCCACTAGTTATATGATATATTTTCTCAATGTTATGGGCTGGTATAACAAGGCTGCACCTACCTGTTAGTTATCAACTTTTGATCTGTCTGTGTATATTTTTAAGTGGTCTGAATAGTGTGTTTCAATGAGTAAATTCACTTTTTGATAGATTTGTATGACATATGTCAAAGATCGGCTTATATGGCTACATCAGTTTTAGAATCTTTAAACATATCGGAAGTGTAGGTCTTTATAGATGTCAGTGATTCAATTGACCCAGCTAGTTTAGCAAAGTTTATGTCCGATCTTAAGCTAAGTTCTTTTTGTGAATAATTTTTGTTTGAATAGCATCTAATAATAATAATAATGATAATAATAATGAATAGCATTTATATAGCACATTTCTCAAAGCAATGACTCAATGCGCTTTCATGCCATGCGCATTTATACACATGCACACACAGCACATAATAACAACAACAATGATAATGAGCATTTCTAAAGCGCAAATAAATTTACAAGAGATACCTATCGCACTGTAGAGGCACACACTTGCGTCCGGGCACACACTAGCAGGGCAATTAACAGTACACTCAGAGAAAAGGCACTAGCAATAACATAACTAACAACAAAACATAACCAACAGCCAGGCATGCACGTGAAGTAGCCTACAGTGTGACAAACGGCGACCGTCAAGACAAGCGCAATATATTAACTAGCTAAGAAATACATTAAAGAGATGTGTCTTCAATGAAGACTTAAACTGGGATAAAGTGGAAGCATGTCTGACGGCTGGTGGCAGAGAGTTCCAGATCGTGGGCGCAGCAACACCAAAAGATCTACGACCTGCAGTTTTGAGGTTGTAATGGTGTACAACAAGTAAGTTATCATTTGAAGACCGCAGGGTTCTAGTTGTGGTGCGTGTTTTCAAGGCAGCTGACAGAGATGGAGCAAGCGAGCCTTCAGAGTGACGGTATGCCAAGACCGCAAATTTGTACTGACAGCGTGCCCTTACAGGTAACCAATGAAGCTCCCTAAGCATGGGAGTCACATGGTCCTTTTTGCTCTTTCCAAGGATGAGCCTGGCAGCAGAGTTCTGAATTCGGTGCAGGCGTGTAAACTGTTCATCACTTATACCGATAAAACAGGAGTTGCAATAGTCCAGTCGCGACAAGACGGTCGCTGAAACAAGCTTGATCACTGCATCTCGAGGCAAGAATTTCTTAATGTGTGCAATACGGCGCAGCTCTAGAAAGCATGCTCTGCAGACGTTACTAATGTGGTCTTTCATGGAGAGAGTAGGATCTAGCCGAACACCCAGATACCGCACAGAACTCTGAAAAGCTATGTCACAGCCACCCAAGACCACAGAACTCTCCGACACCTGCATAAGACTAGATGGTGAACCAACTGCCATAACTTCTGTCTTGTCTGTATTTAATTTGAGTTTGTTGCTGTCCATCCACTGAAGGACACTGTGCGTGCAATCTGCCAGTGTGCGTGTGGCGTCTGAAAAATTTTGAGGTGTTGCATTTGCCGAAATTTCTGTATCATCTGCATATTTATGAAACTGGCAATAATGTAAGGTCATCACATTAGACAGAGGCTGAGAATATAGTGTGAACAATACGGGACCCAAAACAGAACCTTGAGGTACGCCATATAGGAGGGGGGCAGGTTGTGACTTAACTCCCTCTATCAGCACGCTCTGCGAGCTATCAGAGACATAAGAGTTAAACCATGCCAAGGCAACACCTCTTATTCCAAAAGAGTAATCTAGTCTTTTGGGCAAAATAGAGTGGTCAAGCGTGTCGAATGCCGCACTGACGTCCAACAAGCCCATGACCGACACTCTGCGGTCGTCATTCTGCAAAAGCAGGCTGCTGGTGACACTCAGTACGGCAGTCTCCGCGCTGTGACCAGCCCTATACGCTGACTGATGATCTTCCAAAAGGTGGTTACAAGCTAGGTGCTTCTGAAGCTGTTTGAGGACGACCCTCTCCAGAACTTTTGAAATGAAAGGAAGATTGGAAACCGGCCTGTAATTTTTCATAGTATTGCAGTCTAGACCTTTTTTCTTGAGGAGTGGGATAACAATAGCATTTTTGAACTGACAGGGTACAGAGCCCGCCGACAGAGATGCATTGATGATGTCTGTTACCATAGGTGCCAAAATATCAAGGTTTTGCTTTATCAAAACAGTGGGCAGAGGATGTAAACAACAGCTTTTTGTTGGCATGGACAGAATTACTTCATGGATGTCTTTCACAGAAACTGGTTGAAAGGATGACAAAATGGGACCATCATACTGATGGAAACTAGGTGGAACAGATGGTCGCTGATCAAGATCATCGCGTATTTGTCTGATTTTATCCATGAAAAAGTTACAAAAACTTTGTGGTAGATCGTATAGGGGCACATTTGTGGGAAGGGGGGTGGTATTATTCTTACCCAGGAGGCTGTTAGCTATAGAGAAAATTTGTTTTGATGAACGACATGATTTCATTCCCTCAAAATACAATTCTTTTATCTTTGACTCTTTCAGATTCCTGCATACCGCATTTTCCTTGACTAAAATTCCTCTGTGCACTGAGAGTTTTGTCTTTCTCCACTTTCTCTCTGCCCGCCCGCTTCACCCTTCTACCCTCTCTCACCCCATCGTCCATCCAAGGCGCTGAAGGCCTGTCGCGCACCCTCCAAGAAACAACGGGAGCGTGTTTGTCAACAATTCTCTCAAGCCCCCGAGATAAAGAAATATTTTGCAGCACATAATTCTCTGTATTCGTCAAGAGGTAGCACACTTGTTTCCTTGTAAGAGCCTAAAATAGAGGCATGAAAAGGAACTCCAAGAGATAACTTGAGTGCTTTACTATCTACCCTTTGCAATTTATTTAACAAGTATCCTGGCGCGCTGAATAACACCTCTTGTCCATATATAAGTCTTGAACACACTAAAGAAGTAGCTAAAGATATGTGGTTTTGTATCTTGCCCCCAAGGTTGTTTACACACAATTTTTAGAAAATTTTAACTCTTTCCTGCTTTATACAAAATATAGATATGATTATACCAAGACAATTTAGGGGTCAGAATAAGGCCCAGAAATGTTACATGTTGGGTATATAGTATTTCAGTGTCGTCTTTAGTAAAAGAAGGAAGCTTCACAGGGTCATAACCTAAATTAAAAAAGCATCATTATTTGTTTTTTCAAGCGACAAGCTAAGCACATTTTCTGTCATAAATGAGCTGATTTTATTACGTTCAGACTGATAAAGTTTCTCTATATAGTTTAAAGTTCAAAGTGGAGTCTTTGTTTTAATGCTACCTTCATCCATAAGCAAATGTCATCCACATACTGAACTAAAACTGAATCTTTTGACAGCATTTTGGGTAAACCAGCTATTAATATATTAAATAAAATAGGGACAATTACAGAACCTTGGGGTAAACCCATATACGAAGTTCTTGTATTTGATTCTGTACCTTGTATTCTTGCCTGAATAATTTTATCTGTCAGAAAATGTTTGATGAAATTAAACATACACCCAAAAATTCCAACAGTTTTTAATTTATGTAAAAGTTGACTATGCCATGCTTGCTCATATGCTTTTTTAGTCAAAAACGTTGCAATAATACTTTTATGTCTGGCAAACTGTTGCTTGACTTGTGTTGTGAGTTTTACTAAATGTTCAATAGCTGATCGACCTTTCCTGAATCCAGCTTGATTCACAGGTATGATTTTATATTTTTCACCAAAGATGAATAAGCCATCTTAAAATAATTATTTCCATGAGCTTGCATGTATGAGATATAAGTGCAATAGGTCTGTAGCTGTTTTTATCAGTTCTAAGCTTTCCTTGTTTATTAACTGGTACAACGATAGACTGTTTCCAAATAAAGCGGAGCTGACCTTCAGTCCAGTACTTTTGGTAAAAAAAAAAGAGATATAACAAGTTTACCCAATTAGGTGGTAGATGACATAACATTTCATTAGAAACTCCATCAAGTCCTACACTGTTTTCTTGACACAAAGATTATTAATACATGCTTTTACCTCCTATAACATGAGCGGAGCGTTAACATAATAATTTTGTTGTCTATCAAGGTTTGTTGTGTTGTCTCTGATGCTCAACTCGTGTTTTTCTCTAAATGTTCTGTTCTTCTCTAACAGACCAGTTTTAATACTGTTATTTGCAAAACATTTCCACAGCTTTTTCAAAATTGGAAGGTAGATTTGAGTTCTTTAATCTAATGGGGCACTGGGGTAACTTTATCCCATTTCTCATTCCTTTAACTTTTCCCAAACTTTCTGGAAATCTGTATAGTTAAATGCCTCTAGCATGCAAAATGATGACCAATACTGTTTCTTTGCTTGAGCAATAATTCTGTTAGATTTATTTTTGGCCTTTTTCATTTCTGTGTGATTTGATTCAGATCTATTCTTTGGATATTTTTTTAAAAACTTGTTTCTCTTCTTTTGATTTTGACAGGCATCATTCCACCACACATTGCCAATATGTTATGAGATGTTATTTGTCTACATTTAGGAATAGAATCAGTGGCAGCTGATAGCACTGCATTTGTGAAAGATGTTATGGACTGTCAATATGCTGGCTATCCATGTCCAGTGTGTTATATGATAGTAGAAGATTTGTAAATTGTCCCCAGTTAACAAAGTTATATAACCACCCTTACCTATTTGCCCTTTCCCTTCGCTTATATGTCTGTCTGTCTGTTTGTCTGTCTGTCTGTCTGTCTCTCTCTCTCTCTGTCTCTGTCTGTCTGTCTGTCTCTCTCTCTCTCTCTCTCTCTCTCTCTCTCTCTCTCTCTCTCTCTCTCTCTCTCTCCTTTTTGAATGTTTTACTGATATTTTCATTGTTGTGTACTTGTATATGAGTGTAGAAAAGTTTGGAAGATTTTCATTAGAATAATGTGTGTTGATCTGTACGAGTATAATTTAAAAGAGTGTTGATGGTGATGGTACGCTGTTTTGAGAATTATAATCAGTATTTTTTGTTCTTGTTTTGATTGTTTGTTTCAAACAAAAATAGCATTATCTCTAAACACACACACACACACACACACACACACACTCTATCACTCTCTCTCACTCTCTCTCATCCTCTCTCTCTCTCTCTCTCTCTCTCTCTCTCTCTCTCTCTCTCTCTCTCCTCTCTCCATCTCTCTTTGTTTGTTTGTTTGTTTTTTCTTTTTCTCTCTTTTTCTTTTTAAACAAAAAAAAGTTTTTTCCCTTTGCTTCTACTGTTTGAAAATATGAGTACTGAGTGCATTTTCAAATGTGACCCCAATGGCGGGGACTGGATATAAAAAAGCACATGAATACTTATTTGTTATCCTGAAAAAAAAGAACTTGTTTCTATTACTTACAATGTGTAGATGTTCTTTTTATGACTTTATTGGCTTTTTCCCCCTCTTTATTATGTGAGTGTATGGGTATTGCACTTATTTTATTATCATGACATTCAGTTTGTATGAGTATAATTAAAAAGTGTTTGTGTTGATCGTGTGCTATGTGAGTATTACATATTGAGTATTATCCCTGAAACCCCCCCCCCCCACCCCCCACCCACCCACACACACTCACCCCACACACACACACACACACACACACACACACACACACACACACACACACACACACACACACACACACTACACACACGCACTCACTCACTCATTCACTCACTCATATTCTATCCCTCAATGACTGTATATTATTTCATTATATTTATTTCATTATCATGACATATAATTTGAAACAAATATAATCTAAAATGAGTGTTGATGGGATCGCGTACTGTTTTGGGAATTATATATTGGATATTATCTCTGAAATACACACACACACACACTCTCTGTCTCTGTCTCTCTCTCACCTTTTATCGTCTTGCTTATAGTTATAGTGTATCCTGAGGAAGGATTCATATTTTATATTTTCAATACTTTATTGGACTTTCCTCTGAACTTAAGTTTTAATGAGTGCCCTATTTCAATATCTTATAGTTATGTGTAACAAGTATGTGTACCATTTGACAATGTGTTGATGTTTATCTTTATGACTTATTAAGTTTGGTTGTGTTATTTTTCTTGGCTCTGTTGTTGTTCTTGTTGTTGTTTGTCTGTTTTTCTCTTTTTTATCTTCTTCTGTTGGTTTGGTCTTTCTTTTCTTTTGTTTGTTTTCTTGGGAGGTGGGGGTAGGGGGGGGGGGGGTATTTTTAGGGTTTTCTTTTATTTGCTTGCTTTGGGGGGGGGGGTTGTTGGGGGGGGGGGGAAGCTGTTTTGAAAATGGTTATTTCCCCTTGTTTTTATTGTGAGACTGTATAAGTATTAGGTTATTATTATTAAGATGTATCCCTAACTGGCGGGGACTGGATGTAAAAAAGCACATGTGTGCTTATTCATTATCCTCGAAATAAAAGAATTTGTCATTGTCATTGTCATTGTCTCTCTTACTTACAATGTGTAGATGTTCATTTTATGAATTTATTGGGGGTTTTCTTTGCTTTTATTGTGTGAGTGTATGGGTATTTGGCTTATTTTATTATCATGACATTCAATTTGTACAAGTATAATCAAAAAGAGTCTTGATTGTGTTTGTGTGTTGTTTTGAGAATTAAATATTTAGTATTATCCCTGAAAAACACACACACACACACACACACTCTCTCTCTCTCTCTCTCTCTCTCTCTCTCCTCTCTCTCTCTCTCTCTCTCTCTCTCTCTCTCTCTCTAACAATCTACAAAACTCACTTTTCAACCTACTTGATACATCAACAATAACCAACCACACTCCATAGCCTTGGATACAAAGTTATATTATACCTGCCCTTACCTATCTGCCCTTTCCCTTCACTTGTCTGTCTGTCTGTCTGTTTCTCTGTCTGTCTGTCTGTCTGTCTGTCTGTCTCTGTCTCTCTCTCCTTTTTGAATGTTTTACTGATATTTTGATTGTGTAACTGTAAGTGATTTTATGTTTTTTGTTGTTGTGTTGTTTTGTTGTTTTATACTACATTATAAAGAAAGATATATATCATAACAATCATATGTTGTAATATGTACTAGTATAATCCAAAGGGTGTTGTTGTTGGTGGTGTGCTGTTTTGAGAATTATATTCAGTATTTTTTGTTTTGTTTTGTTTTGATTGCTTATTTTCAAACAAAAAGGCATTATATCTAAAACACACAGTTTATTTCTCTCTCTCTCTCTCTCTCTCTCTCTCTCTCTCTCTCTCTTCTCTCTCTCTCTCTCTCTCTCTCTATCTCTCTCTCTCTCTCTCTCTCTCTCTTACCATTTGACAATGTGTAGATATTTATCTTTATGACTTATTAAGTTTGGTTGTTTATTTTTCTTGGCTCTGTTGTTGTTCTTGTTCTAGTTGTTGTCTGTCTGTTTTTCTCTTTTTTATCATCTTTGTTGGTTTGGTTTTTCCTTCTCTTTTGTTTGTTGTTTGTTTGTTTTGGTTAAGGTTTTTTTGGGGGTGGGGGTGGGGTGGGTATTTTTATGGTTTTCTTTTATTTTCTTGCTTGGGGGGGGGGGGTTGTTGGGGGGAGCTGTTTTGAAAAGGGTTATTTCCCCTTGTTTTTATTGTGAGACTGTATAAGTATTGGGTTATTATTATTAAGATGTATCCCTAACGGGCGGGGACTGGATGTAAAAAAGCACATGTGTGCTTATTCATTATCCTCGAAATAAAAGATTTGTTCATTGTCATTGTCTCTCTCTCTCTTTTCTCCCCTCTCTCTCTCCTGTTTCTCTCTCTCTCTGTTTCTCTCTCTCTCTCACTCTCTCTTTCTCCTTTTGTTGTTTTGCTTATAGATATATTTGTTATGTCTACAGTTTGTATCCTTATAAAGGACGTATTCATATTTCATATTTTCAATTTTATTGGGTTTGTTGACTGCACTTATGGTTTACAGATTGTCTTATTTCAATATCTTATTGTTGAGTGTAACAACTAGTGTACCTTACTTACAATGTATTAATGTTCATTTCTATGACTGTATAGGTTTGGTTTTTTCTTCTTTTCTTCCTTGTTTCTATTGTATGAGTGTATGGGTATTGGGTTTATTTTATTATCATGATATATAATTTGTATGAGTGTAATCGTAAAGAATGTTGATGGTAATCGTGTGCTGTTTTGAGAATTATATACTTAGTACTATCACAAACACACACACACACACACACACACACACACACACACACAACACCACACACACACACACACACATTGATTATGATCATGCCATCCTTGCTATTGACAATCAATGTTTGTCTAAAAGCAGCAATAAACTCTAGATCTCCAAGACCTTGATTAATCAGACATATCCAAAGTAATATTTGAATAAACAAATGTGGATTTGTGTGGCCCTGTTTTTCTTTCCCCTAGCATGTAAAAAAAATTAATGGATACTATTAGATTTGAATGATAATCTGTGCTCTTCCGTGTTCAAAATTGTGAACCAATACCTAATACATCTTAAAGCAGAACTCCTGTATGAAGGCATACTTGTTTTTGTTTCTCTGTAGACAAAATCATTTTATGTTTGTTCATCTATTCATTCACATTTATTCAAAGCAAACTGGTGCACGGACTCGATTTGTGTTGCTGCTGCATCTAATCCCCAAATCGCAGAATCATATAAGACTATTGGTTGAATTGGTGCATCAAATATCTTAATAAACAAATCAGTGGAATTATCATTTATAAACCGTAGCTTTTTTCAATACACATAGCAAACTGTTCTTCCTCTGCTTGCAAGATATTTAATGTAATGACGAAGCTAAGCCTAGTGGAAACACAGGTTCCTAAATATGGATGTGTGTTAACCACAGGCATAGCAGCATCTCCATTGTACATCCAGTTTTCATAAGCAGCTAGGAAACCTCCCTTTCTAAAGACAAGGATATTACTTTTGTTCAAATTTATTTTGAGACGAAGTGAAACTGCAGCACTGGACAGATTGTTCAACTGCCTTTGTAAGCCTATCACTGTTCCAGATGACAGAATAATATCATTAGCAAACAGGAAAAAAGACAATTCTGTGGGATCATGAAGAAATGTTGCACCATGTCCACCATTTCTAATAACTTCCATAGCAAGTTCATTGCTAAAAATAGAAAACTATACAGGACTGCATACATTGCCCTGTTTATCCCCAGTGTACAATTGATTAAGTTTGTTAATCTTGCACCACACTGAATCCTACATTTCACATCATGATACATTGCTTTTAAACATCCTAGTAGTTTACCTTTCTCACATTTTTTATGAGGGTGGGCCATTATAAGCCTTAATCCCTGTTGATAGTGTAAAAACATTTTCAAAATCAACAAATGCTACACATAACTTCTGATTATGAGCAAACTGCTTCTGAACAAATGCAAGGAGGATAAACATAATTATGGTTTATGTATTGTAGAGTCTCCCTTCTTAAAACCTGCTTGATGCTCACCAGTAGTATTGTTTGCCTGGAACCCTTCCTGTATCCTTCTATTTAGAATTCTAGTGTACAGCTTGCTCTTTATGTCAGTCAAACAAATCCCTTAATATTACTAGGATTATAAAAATCACCCTTTTTATACAGTGTCAAAATAATAGATTTTGTCCATTTTGTTTGGAGATACACCATCTTAACAAAAAAAGTTAAACAGTTTTAAAAAAGAAAGGCACAATATTATCACTGTCATTTTAAAGTAATTCTCCACTGATATGATCAGGACCTGAAGCTTTACCATTTTTCAGTTTCCCAAGTGCAAGTAAGATTTCTTCTCTAGAAACAGGATGATTAAAATGATTATGAACTTCTTCATTACAATAGATCAGCAGCTTGTGGCAAAGCAACTGACATCTTGGTTAATCCTTCCCATGCTGTGTCTTTGTATTTTCAGTTATTGCCTTTAGGATGCCATTTTCGGTGCTCCAACAGTAAAACAAATAGAAAAAGAAATTATTTTGTTTCAGTATCATTCATATTCTGATTTCAAAACAGCACTGACCAAACAGTTTTACATTCTCTGATATACCTCCCTGATTGTCAATTGTGTGTGTGTGTGTGTGTGTGTGTGTGTGTGTGCGCTCATGAAAATAAGTGCTCCATTATCTTACTTTTGGCTTAAATGATTTTTAAATTGTGTGTGTGTGTTTACTTGTCACTAGTCTTTATAAAATTGTTTTCATATATTGGTTTGTGTATGGGTGTATTGGTGTGTGTATGGGTGTGCGCACGTGCGCGTGCGTGTGTGAATTCGCGCGTGCGTGCACACGTAAATAATAAGTTGCATATCTTTTCCTATCAATGGTTCCAACATTGTATTCCTACATTGGAGTGTGTGTGTGCGCGCGCGCGCGTACGCCGTGCGTGTGAGCGTGTGTGCGCGCGCGTGCACGCGCGTGGGCTTGTATGTGTGTGATATATCTTATTTGGAAGCTGTCTTGGGATGTTCATACCAGTTTGAAATGTATTTTTCTTTGTCTTCTGTGATAATTATACGTATCAATGTGCCTGTCAGTATTGTAATTGCCCTTCATGGCATGATTAAAGTGTGATTGACTTCACTTGGCTATGTTGTACATGTGGGTTTCTGTAAAGTATCGTTTCCCAGAAGTTTCAAGTGTTGAAACCATGTGCAGATAGGTTTGTTGTTTCAGAGTTGATACTTTATTACTAAAACCTTTTAAACACATTTCCACATGTACCTGAGAGTTGACTGAAGAGATCATATCGATGAGTTAGTTGTTATTAAAGATTTTCTTTTTTCTTTCAATAAGTTGTTTATATTCCCTCCTTGTGATGCAGTAAGTATGTTTACCTTCATTCCCTCATGTTTTCCTATAAGTTCTCAACAGTTTTCTTACAGTACGTTTCACGTGCATACATTCGGCACCATACCACTTATCTTTTGACAATCTATCATTGGCATGAAAGTGTTTTCTCATACATTCAGCACTAGGTTTGATGTAGTCACTAAACAGGTCTAAAGGTACGTTGATATCTTCATCAATCATATTGAATGCATTCATATATTATTGTACAGACATGCCTTTTATTACAAAGATGTTTTTATGAACTGACAATTTCTGTTCATCCCACACAATATTGTCTACAACTATTTTTCTACATCAGTATTAAATGTTTTAGCTGGCGAATTGATGTGAAACTCAACAGGTAAATGATCTGATTCAGTACGTTCCCAACACCTAATGGACAGCATTCATGAATGAGAGAAAGAAGATTATTTGACACACACACAATAGTCAAGAACACTTCATCCACAGGAAGAAATATATGTACTGCAGCCTTGTTGGTTGCCATTTCACACACTATTGAGAATTTGTAAATTAAATGTAGTACATACATCCAACAATAATTTCCATAATAATTGGTGACCATATTTTAAGAACAGAGTGTTACAAAACGACATACTTTTTGTTAGGGAGTCTGAAATACATAAACCTGTTGTCAGAAATGATACCATAGATCAGAATTGATAGCATAAATGATACCATAGATCAGAATAGATAGCAGAAATGATACCATAGATCAGAATAGATAGCAGAAATGATACCATAGACCAGAATTGATAGCAGAAATGATACCATAGATCAGAATAGATAGCAGAAATGATACCATAGATCAGAATAGATAGCAGAAATGATACCATAGATCAGAATTGATAGCAGAAATGATACCATAGATCAGAATAAATAGCAGAAATGATACCATAGATCAAAATAGATAGCAGAAATGATACCATAGATCAGAATAGATAGCAGAAATGATACCATAGATCAGAATAGATAGCAGAAATAACACTTAATATCAGAAGAAACAGAAGAAATGATACCTATAGATCAGAATAGATAGCAGAAATGATACCATAGACCAGAATACCATAGACCAGAATAGATTGCAGGAAGTCATCATGCAATATGCATACACAACTCTGCAGCTCAACTAGTCCTCAGGAAGAAAAGAAATTGAGCACATTACCCCTATCTTGTGATCTTTTCACTGGCTGCCTGTGCTACAGAGAGTAAATTATGAGATCAGTGCCCTCAGTTACAAATGTCTCCACAAAACTGAACCCTTCTACCTCTGTGAATGTTCTCACCTGTACACTCCTTCACACTCCTTCACGATCCCTCCGCTCTGCTGCAGATACCTTGTGCTTATGAATACCTAGCTTCAACCAGTCTATTGTTGGCTGATGCTCTTTCTCTATTTTGGGACTATCGACCTGGAATAATCTCTCTCTCTGTCTATGCCCAAAGCCTACTACTTATCACATTTTAAAATCCATCCTCGAGACATATTTATTTCGAACCTAAGATTTCCCCCTCTTGTTTCATATCAGAACTGTCCCTTTCTTCACTAGAGTGTCTCATGATCATGCTTAAGTGTGTGACATGTGTGTGTGTGTGAGTGCTTATTCCGTTATCCTCGAAATAAAAAGAACAACATTTTTTTTTTTAAATTAAAATAATAATAAATTAAACCTCTGCTTAGAACTGAGCAAACACTCTAGATTTGTTTTTCGCAAGATATATCGCTGTATAAATTCCATGGTTTTTAAACAAATCTTTTTAAATCTTTGTTTTACATTTACAAATAATTACAGACAAAATGTTTCCAAAAAAGCAAATAAGTAAATAAACTTAAAGAAAGTACAAATACAATTCTTTTGTTTGCGCCCGTGCCCGCGTTTTTCATGCTATTGTGAGAAAAAACAATATTTGTAGGCCTCTGTCAATTCTGTAAATCTATACCATTGCACTCTTTCGTCCATGAGGAAGATCACAATGTGCCAGTGTCAGCGTAACTACCCAGTGTGTGACAGCATGGCCTTGGAGAGTAAAGACAATGCAAGCTCAATTCCATCTTTTCTGTTAACACATGCTTATTATTATTATTATTATTATTATTATTATTATTATTAAAATGCATAAAAATGAATGACAGAACTGGGTGTGTGTGTGGTCTTGATACCTGGGGCTGGTCAGATCCCCAGTGCCAGGGTCTAACTAAGGGCTAGGCTAGCTTCTACATTGCCCTCAGCCTATTGTGTCTGATTTTTATGTGCAGGCATTGTCTTGAGAAAGGGAGAGAGAGATACAGACAGAGGCAAAGATACAGAGAGAGACAGACAGACAGAAAGAGACGGATAGACAAACAGAGATAGACAGATGAACAGACAGACAGACATACAAAGAGAAAGACAGACAGACAGAGAAAGACAGGGAGAGAGACAGACAGACAGGTAGACAAACTCAGATAGAGAGAGACAGACAGACATACAAACAGAGAGACAAACAGAATACAAAGACAGAGACAGACAAACAGACAAAAAGACAGCCAAATACAAATAGGCAGAGAGAGTGAGAATTTTTTTTTTCATTTTTTTCCCAAGAACAATGGAATAAGCACCATGTGCTTTATTTTAACATCTAGTCCTGGTGTGTATGTAGCTTTTTGTGTAAACTTTGTCATCCATTCCCATTTGCACACAATGGCCTATTCTTCCAAAAAAGCAGCGGAGGGGTTTTAGCGTGTGGGCAAGATATTTTGAGTGAATAATAATAATGATAATAATTATTATAATAAATGGAATTTATATAGCGCTATATCTTGCAGAGGCAAATCAAAGCGCTCGCACTCAACTCATTCTTACACAGTCATACAACCAGTAACAAGTAATAGTTCCATCAAGTCCAAATGTGCACGCACGCACAGCACACACACACACACACACACACAC
>CM054157.1:43738005-43790505 GCA_028751875.1 Rapana venosa | reverse complement strand
TATTGTGAAGTGTGTGTTACAATCTTAAACAGTTTGCCTAATATTGTTTATGACTAATTAGCTACATATCTGTAGTGATCTGCGATTTTTTTTCCTCCTGGTATCTGTATTAGCTTCTAGTACTTGACTGATTTCGCGTTTCTCATCTGTATAGAGACTGGTTTTTAAGATTGAGAAGTGCTTAATTTAGATCTGAATGGTTAAATTCTTTATTTTATATATAGTTTTGAATTGTTTACTTGTTATTCTTTTAAGTTATTGGCTGTTGATCCATTTATTTTGTCGCTTAGATTGTGTATACGATAATGCCTTTAAAACAACCCCATCCACTTAAAATCATACAGTGGAATGCTTGATCAGTCTCCACCAACTTGCCCTATTTAGTCCAGCATCTTGCTGATAATCGCTATCAGGCTATCGTATTGCAATCCCTCAGTGTAACCAGGAGCAAACTTCCCAAATTACCTGGTTACTATTATCCACCTATACATCAGTAGTTGATGCTGCTACCAAAATTAGTGCAGCAATTTACATCCAAGAAGGGATAGATTATAGTGCTTGTTCTTCGCCGGTGCCTGACCAAGTTCTTGATGTACATTCATGTGCAGCAAGAGTAAACTTTGCAGAGGATTTAATACTCAATGTTGTGTCTGTGTATCTGCCCAAGGGGCCTAATATTTCTAACACTGAATGGATACACAGTTTAAAAGATGATGAAACATGGCTAATTGCAGGCGACTTTAATGCTCATGCCCCCTTTTGGGATAAAGAGTGTGAGAAAATATCTAGTAACCGTTTTGTAGAGAATGTTGTTGATTCCTGCCTTTGTTTATTAAATGATGGCAGTGTCACCAGAATTCCAGATATTGCCACTCATAGAGCGTCATCCTTAGATTTAACATTTATATCTCCTGTACTTGCTCCTGAATGTGACTGGACAACACACAAAGACACCCTTGGTAGCGATCATCTGCCTGTTATTACAACTCTTCATAGAACGACTGCTATTTGTGACACCCTTGCAGACAAAATTCCTAAATTTAACTATAAACAAGCTGATTGGGAAAAATTTAAAAGCTTTCTTGCATCCTGCAATACTGAGAGTTTTGAAACTAATAACATAGACCACTTCTATTATATTTTTACTGAAACCACCCTTCAAGCTGCTAGTTTGTCTATCCCTTAAATAAATAGACATAAATCAAATAAACATCATGGAAATATATGGTGGACACCAGCATGTGACGAAGCAGTCAAAAATAAACGTGTAATGTATAAGATCTATCTAAAAGAGAAAACACCAGAAAATTATGTAAAACAAAAACAAGCCAAAAATCACATCAACATAGTTATTGCTCAGGCTAAAAGGCAATATTGGTCTTGTTTTTGTGCCAGCAAAGTATACAGTCATAAAGATCTTAATGTGGTCTGGAAAAAGTAATGAAATGAAAAAAAGTGTCAAACTACCAAGTTGCCCAGTAAAGTTGGGGAATAAAGAATTTCCATCCAATGAAGAAAAGGCTGAAGCCTTTGCAGACATATTTCCAAAGTCAATGCGAACTGAAGGTTTATCGTGTGAACATAGAAAACAAAGAACAGAAGAGGAAAACAATCTCTGATAATAATGAATATGTCAACGCTCCGATCCTATCGAATGAAGTTAGAGAAGCATTACTTTCACTTTCCAACAAGAAAACATCTGTCGGATTGGACGCAGTATCTAATGAAATGCTAAAACATTTACCGGAAAACTTTTTTATTTCTGCTGCACAAACTTTGTAATAAATGTTGGATTGATGGTGTCATGCCCATGAAGTGGAAACAGTCTATAGTTGTTCCTATACATAAGCAGGGAAAGCCAAAAAACAGATATAAGTAATTACAGACCTATTGCCTTGACTTCACATACTTGCAAATTGATGGAGCGATTTATTATTCAACGATTGATATATTACTGTCATAAAAATAACATAATCCCAGTCAATCAAGCAGGTTTTCACAAAGACCGATGTGCCATAGACAATTTGGTTTAACTTTCAACATGCATCAAAAGCCAATTTGCACGACGAAAAAACGTTCTAGCGACAATTTTTTACATTAACAAGGCTTATGATTAAGTTTGGCACGCTCGATTGTTGCTAAAACTAAAAAATCTCAGGTTTTCCGGTCATATATATCATTACATTAAAAGCTTTCTATGTAACAGAAGCATACAAGCCCGAGTAAATAACGCATACACAGGTTTCAGGTCTCTTCATATGGGTTTACCCCAAGGTTCTGTAATAGCTCCTGTCTTGTTCAATATTTTATTACACGATCTTCCAAGAAAGTTATCAAATGATGTCGTTTTAGTGCAATATGTAGACGACATATGTATATGGATGAATGTTAATATGAAGCGAAACACACCAAAACGGGCTATCAATTACATCAGAAAAATTTATTAAAAACAACTTTACAACATAAATGATTATATTTTTGAGAATGGACTTTCTTTTTCTACAGAAAAGACACACCTAGTACTTTTTAACAATGATAGTAATCCAGAGGAGTTACCAGTGTTCAGGATTGGCGGTGAAATCATCCAATATAAAAATATAATAAAATTCTTAGGTGTCATTCTTACGTCTAAACTAGCTTGCAATGCACATACCGAATATACCTTAACTAAAGCAAATGACATTGATGGAATAGCAGGATCAGAAAAAGAGCTTGCCAGCCTAACAGAACACTTGAATAAGGCCTCCAAAACATACGGCATGGAAATCAGTGCAGAGAAGACCAAACTGATGACTAATAACACCAACGGCATTAGCACTGATATCAGGGTTAATGACCAGAAGCTGGAAACAGTTCAAAGCTTCAAGTACCTGGGAGCCATTGTATCAGACCAGGGATCCAAGCCAGAAGTAGTATGCAGGACTGCACAGACAATAACAGCTTTGTCAAAACTAAACACCATCTGGAGAGATAAGAATATCTCACTTATCTCCAAGATCAGACTAATGCGCTCCCTTGTCATATCCACATTTCTGTATGCCTGTGAATCATGGACCCTGACTGCAGATTTGGAGAGAAGAGTACAGGCAGTGGAGATGAGATGCTTTCGGAGACTCCTTGGCATCTCCTACAAAGACCACATAAGCAACGAAAGCGTGCATAACAGAATCCAGCAAACCATTTGACCCTATGAGAACCTTCTAACGATCGTGAAAAAGCGTAAACTTAAATGGTATGGGCATGTCACAAGATCCCAAGGAATTACAAAGACAGTTTTGCAAGGCACTGTCCAAGGAGGAAGAAGAAGAGGCAGACCAAGGAAGAGCTGGGAGGATAACATCAGCGAATGGACAGGCCTAGAACTCAACAAAACCCTGAGAAAGGCAGAACAGAGAGAGGAATGGAGGGAACTGGTTGTTGTGTCTTTGAGGGTGCCCCCACGGTCTTCAGACTACGGGACAGATAGATAGAGATAGAGAAAGCAAAAAAGAGTTTGAATTTACTTAAAATGGTAAGTAAGCAGTTTGGGGGACAAAGCACTTTAATTTGAAATGTTTAGCAACATCCCTTATTCGTTCAAACTGTCTTATGGGCATGAGGTCTTTTTCAATGCACCCAAGTACCTACTCAAAAAGTTACAAAGTATGGACTGTAAAGCATACAGGCTTGCCCTCGGAGTACCTTTTCATGCACCGGCTCTTGGAACTGATCATGAAATTGGATAATTGCCCCTGGATCAATACCGCCAATTGGCATGTTCAAAATATGTACTCAGAAGCAAAACCACAAAATGTTTTACTTCAGACGAAGTAAAAATAAATCAGAAATCAATTTTTCAAAAAGAGCAAAACAAATATCTTCTTTAAAGCCAATTGGTACGTATGTTTCAGACCTTTTTGAAAAGTCTGGAATCAATCAACATACCATGGACACACAAACTAAAGTTCTACCTTATCCTTCATGGGAAATGAACAAAGCAAATTTTGACATAGAGTACATTAATATGGCAAAGAGTGAAAATCAAAATATTATGATCTCTAAAGTTCGATCTCATATTCATCATAAATATTCTCATCATTTAAAAGTATTTACAGATGGTTCACATCTAGATGATCAAGAAACAGGTTCAGCTTTTGCAATACCATCGCTTAAAATAGAAAAATGTTATTAAACACCATTCGATATTCACAGCTGAGCTAATAGCAATTTTAATGGCTATTAATTATATTCTTGATCTTCCGGTGAATGTATTTCAAACTTCACTATGCGTTGATTCGAAATCGGTACTCTATGCATTAAAATCCACAAGTTCTAAGAAAATTTCTACAGTTGTACTAGAGATCAATCATGCCATACATGTTTTAGCTTTAAGGGGTATTTGTGTCACCTTCTGTTGGGGTACCTTGCATGTGGGGTTCTTACCAAATGAGTGGGCTGACAGAGCTGCAAAGAGAGGTGCAAAGCATGGAGAGGATTCTGTAGAACTACATATTCCATTATCTTTACAAGAGGGCTATCATTTACTAGAAGAGGCATCGTGGAGCAGGGCTAAAAAAGCTTATCATCAAAATGAGCACCTTTCAGACAGATCTTTAATCACTATCCCTGTTTTTAGGAATATTGATCACTCTGAAACCTACACAAGTTTGTTCATGGCAAGAAGGGTTAGCGCTTTATTCTTTAGAATAAAACTGAATGCTTTTATCACTAAATATAGTAAAAATATAAAATGTTTGTGTGGTGAGAAAATTACTAGCATTCATATAATTTTTTAATGTAAGAGTCTAAAAACATTATTACCTTCTTTTTCTGAAAAACCCTTGAATAAGATATTCAAAAATATTGATTTGGCATTTCGTATAACAAAATCTTTAATGAACAGTCCTATAGGACATCTGTTATAGTTATAAGTCGCATTAGCATTTCTTATGTCTTTATTTGTTGTTATCATTGCTTAGCCTTTTTCTGTATACTGCCTAGGATATTTTAGAAACAGATACCAATTTCACAGAACACAACCATCAACATCAATGTCCCCTCCCCTCCCCTTCCCATGTCTAATATCACTTTGAGTGAACAAACGTAAAATCGAAGCAACAACAACAACAACACACACACACACACACACACACACACACACACACACACACACACACACACACACACACACACACACACACACATGGTTTGACTTCAGTCCATTGGGTCCTTGAAGTCATGGAATCGAATCTCCGTGGGGGCCTCTGAGGAATTACTTTACTTTACTTTTTCCTTCTGCTTGTACTCTGTGGCGTCGCGGGGAGATATAACTGTCTGCTGCAAGGCGGGTAGCTTGGAGGAGGGACAATCCATGGACTTTCAGTGTTTCTGCCACGGAATCACTCCAGCGTCGCCTGGGTCTACCTCTGACCCTTGTGCCAGAGTACCCCAAGTTGTAGGCACGCAAGGCTGGCTGGTTTAACGGCATCCGTGTAAGGTGCCCGAACCACTTGGTTCGCTGTTGTTCAATATGGTGTAGGACAGGTGTGGCTCCTACCATGTCTCTGATTACCTCGTTTCTTATCTTGTCTCTCCTGGTCTTGATGGTTTTCCTCAAGCACTTCATCTCACACGTTACCAGTTTCTGCCCCAGGGCTTTTGTCAGGGGCCATGTCTGGCACTGGTAAGTGAGAGTTGGCAGGAAGATGCCCTTGATCAGCTTTGCCTTGGTGCTCATAGGGATGTTGGGATGTCGCAGAAGTGGGGCAAATTGATAGCTGACTGCGTTTGCTTTTTGACAGCGTGTTTCTATTTATCTGTCCAGTTTTCCATCTTCAGTTAATATACTGCTCAAGTACTTGAATTCAGTCGTTCACTTAAATTGGGCTCCGTTGATGTTGATTTTGAGCTTTTCTGGAGTTCTATTGACTGTCATGGTTTCGGTCTTGCTTATGCTGAATTTCATGTCATAGGTTTCACAGCATGTATTGAGCTGGTCTGTGTGCTTTTGCAGCTTGTCTTTGTTATCATTGATCATGACTTGATCGTCAGCAAACAGAAGTTCGTTGAATGCCTCCAGGTCTGAGTTGGCTTCCTTCGTGATCTGGTCCATATAATTATATGATGAAGAAAAGAGGGGAAAGGACACAGTCCTGTCTCACCCCAGACGTCACAGGGAACCAGTTGGAAAGTCCACTTGGAGTGCGAACTGCGCTCTTGCTGTTGTTGTACACGGCTCTGATGTTATCTAAGAGCTGCCCCTTGATGTCATACTGCTCCAGAACCCTCCAGAGCTTATCTCTGTTTACTCTGTCAAATGCCTTTTCTTGGTCGACAAATACTAGGTGGAGTGCTTGGTTGTACTCAAGAGCTCTCTCACTCAGTTGTCTCAGTGCAAAGATCGCATCAGCACAGCCTGTCCCTTTCTGATGAATTAAGGGAGGGAATTTTCTTCTTTTTTTAGCAACTGTCCAATCTCCCAGGTCAACTTAAAGTGCAGACGTGCCAGTGCCTTCGGTTCCCTTCGTGTATACATGCACACCAGAAAATCAAATCTGCAGTTGTTTTTGTTTGTTTTTGTTTCTCGGCTAGAGCTCCGGACAGACAGACAGACAGACACACACACACACACACACACACACACACACAACACACCACACACACACACACACACACACACACACACACACAGACAGAGACAGACAGGCCAATGGTGAGGTTCTGCTATGCCACAGTTTTTGCCCACTATGAAGGTAAGGGCATTCCGACTTGGGGGATGTATGCTGGGGGGGGGGGGGGTGTTCGTGTTTCCTGAAGCCGCCAAACGCTGACATGGATTGCGGGATATAACGGCATAGTTGATCTTCTGCGTGTGTATGTATACAAGAAGAGAGTTAAGGCACTGGCACGTCTGTGTTTGAAGTTGATCTGGAAGATCGTAAAGATCCTCACCATTTATTTCACCATACGCCACCGAGATTCGAACCCACGACTTCATGGACCATGGGATTGAAGTGGAGTTGTCTTGACCACTCCGCTATAGCGTCCGTCATGCAATTGAAAGATCCGTATTTCATGTCAGTGTTCCGTTGGTTACGGAAACACGAACATACCTAGCATGCAACCTGTACAATGAAATGAGCTACTCTCAAGTTTTTGGGTTAAGAGCTGCTTGATAGTAGTGGAGGGTTAATACAGTCCCTAAATCAGACAACTCCGCTGGGACTCTAATATAATCAAAGAAAGAGAGAAAGGTCTTCAAGGTGGGTAGATTAGTAACTTTTATTTAATGACAGTTCTTCTCTTCATTGATGATTACAATCCACAAACGAAATTCAAGACAATACACAGTTTATAGAGAATTTCTTAATTAATTTATAGGAGACGGGATAGCTCATTGGTCAGAGCACTTGCTTTCCCCAAGCCAATTTAAGCAGCATGGAGCGAGGTTACCAGTTGGATGTGTGACCGTTTACACCCAGCTGTAAATGGGAATCTGCCCTCTCTAGGGACAGGGAAGGTAAAGCAGCTGAGGGAGAGGAGATGGGCGCCGCCCTCAATTTGCTGACCCCTAGAGAACAGGTTTCTGACGCCTCGCTCCCCTACGGCCTTATAGGTTATGGGACACCTTTACTTTTACTTTACACAGCTTATAGAATGACAGAAGTTCTTCTCCTCATTGACGTTTACAATCCACACAGCCTTCCCTCTCTCCTGCCTAGTGTCTGGCACAAAAACTGCCTCAGTGTGAGAGGAAGCCTGTGATCTCTGAATATTCGGGGTATTGGAAACATTTATCAGGGTTGATGTCTGCTTTTAGTGTAATCTGATGTGTGCTTTCATCAAATATGTGGCAAATGATTACATCTCTTTTGCGTTTATTGTTGCTCTAGTGTGTGGCTCTCTCTCTCTCTCTCTCTCTCTCTCTCTCTCTCTCTCTCTCTCTCTCTCTCTCTCTCTCTCTCTCTCTCTCTCTCTCTCTCTCTCTCTTCTCTCTCCTCCCCTATGTCCCCCATCTCCCCTCTCCTCCATCCCCACCCCTCTCCCCCCTCTATCTTCCTCCCCATGTCCCCTCTCCCTGCCCCCTCGCTCCTTCCTCCTCTCTCGTCCCCATCCTCTCTCCCCTCCCTCCCCCCTCACTCTGTCTTAATCAAGGTAATGGGTTATATTAATGTTTACTCAAAACGCAAGATAGTTATTAGCATATAAGATTCCTCAACTTTGCTTCTTGTTCAGAGACCACCTAGTGTTGCATCAATTTATAAAAAAACTCATACACATTTTCCCAACCAGTATGGCTTTGTTAATCTGCCGATTAATATCTGATTTACCCCTTACATTGTAACCAAATAAAACATCAGTTAGAGAGAGAGAGAGAACTTGTTACCCAGTTTCTATAGCAATAACGTTTTCAATACAGTTCCAGAACTCTTTCACTGAGGAGCATTCAAAGAAAAAGTGTTCATAAAATCAACCATATTAGGACAATAATGATCATGACAAATGGTATCAGAGACCCCCATTTTCTGTAGTAAGATGTTAGTAGGGTATAAATGATGTGAAACTTTTCCATTGGAGCTCTCTAAGTCTTACTTAGAAGTCCTTCGGATGAGACTATAAACCGAGATCCGTGTGCGAACACACGCAGAACATCTTGCGTACACGTTAAAACCCGTTCCGCTTTTCGGAAGAGTAGGCCATTGTGTGCCAGTGGAAACGGATGACAAAATTGACAAAACTGCATACACACGTGAACTAGATGTAAAAAAGCACACGAGTGCTTATTCCATTATTCTCGAAATAAAATTAAAAAAAACTATTGTTGCTTCTCTGGGCAACATTCTTCCAACTATCCATCTCATTGTGTCTGTGTGTGTGTTCCCGGGAGGTGTTCTGTAACAAAGGGAGTTAAGGCATTGGCAGGTCTGCACGTTAAAATGACCCGGGAGATGGTAAAAATATCTCCACCTTTAATTCACCAGACAGCTGCTGCCAGAAATTCAAATTAATATTCAAAAACTTTATCATCTCAGAGACAGAGAAATTCCGGTGGGTCACAAGCCATACATAAAAACAATAAACATGTAAACATGATAACACACACACACACACACACACACACACAACACACACACACACACACACACACACACACACACAAACACACTATCCAACAGCAGCAGGCCCCCATCCAAAGATCAAAAGCACCACACATCAGCAATACCTCAACCAGTCAGGAAGTCTGAACTGGCAGAAGATCGTTTCGCTCACCTTTGACCTCTCTGAGGATTTCAGCGTTCCCTTTGCTAATTTTGGCTTGAGATTTCAACATCAGTCGATTAAATCTTGCATCTGACCTTCATTGGATCAAAACAATTGGACAAAATGGGAGAAAACGATGGGAAGATAACATCAGAGAGTGGACTGGCCTTGAATGGAATGGATTGCTACGGAAAGCAGAGGACCGCCTGGAGTGGAAGAAGCTGGTTGCAAAATCTTCATCAGTGCCCCCCACGGTCCAAGGGACTACGGGATAGGTGAAGTGAGGTTCATGGGGTGGTTCAAGTATTTTTGACTTGACAATAATAATTTTAAAAAATAATAAATGGAATTTACATAGCCCTATATCTTGTAAAAACAAATCACAGCTCTAACATCTAACCCTCCTAAAACACCTCGCATTGCAATGTTATTTTAAAGTCCATTGCCTTCATTCATTCCTGTTCTTTTCCTTTAGTGTCGTAGTATTGTGTAGCGTTTATTCACACCACTAACGCATACAGTCCTCTCTGATTGAAAAGAAACTGCACCAATACCTGCCTATCTCTGAATAAATTTGGTAAAATGTTAAACATTGAGATTTCAAGCAAAAAATGGCAATCTACATGCAAAAATCCACAGAGAGGTCAAAGGTGAATAACACTTTTTCTTCTCCCCAAATGTTGTTGTTGTTGTGTCATCCCCAGCTTAACTCTCTGGGGCTCACCCAGAATATGCACTCTGACTAACTCATCCCACCTGGGATTTACTGTGAGATTGAAATTGCACTGAATGAGAAGTTGTGTTGTGTATAACTGTTTTTAAGTGCTTCGCGATATATACACAGCCATACTCCGTATTCAGAGGATTTTCCCCTCCTTTAAAGGAGAGCGCAGGTTGTTATGTTAAGAGCTTGTCATGGCTGAAGACAATCTCAACACAACATTTTACAACATAACAACGGTTTTAGTGCAGCCCTTGGCAATTAGCTGACATCAACAACTGACACAGCTTTTGGCCTGGGCCATTAAGGCAGCCAACAGCAGCCAGTGTTCCAAGGGGCCACCCATCCAAGAACTAAGGAGGAGGGGGGGGGGGGGCACCCTGCCTAACTTTGCTCAAATTAAGGCTAGTCACCAGTTGAATGGTTATGAAAAGGCATGATTTTTTCATGGGTTTCTGTGAGGGAAATGAACAATAAACAAGTCTACTTTCATGTCCCATAATTTTTTCCCGAAAAAAGCAGCAAAAGTATAATGATAAGTCAATAAAAAAGACAACACAGCCTCATTAGTGAGTGTATTTTTGGCGTTTTGTCAGTTTTCATTTTTTTACTGCTAAATACATTTTAAAAAAAAAGAAATATACACTTAAAAAAGAGATACGGTACTGAAATTTTAGGTGCTATTTATTTGTCTTATGATCTAAAGTTCTGCAGATGTTTTGGAGCTTCTATGAATTTCTAAAGTTACAGCATGAATTTGATATTCTGTATCCAGCCAGATTTGCAACAAAACCCAGGAACAAAAAAAATCACAGAAAATCAGAAAATTGCTCAATATGAAAATAAATCTGTAGAAATAATTATGGAAATTATATGTAAAAATGTATCTAAGAAAAAACCCATTACAGCATATTCAATATTTTGGTTAGTTTTGTTCTTTTAAAGTGAGTTGTCTGTTAACCATTTCGAATTAGGTTCCAGTTGCTGGCAGAAATTAAAATTAAAATTCAAAAACTATAATCTCAGAGACAGAGACATTCTGTTAAGTCAGGAGCCATGCATAAAACCAATAAATATGTAAACATAATGTCATACAAAAACCCACCACACACTACCGGAACAGCAGCATGCAGCATCATAAAATGAAAAGCACCCACAAATCAGCAATACCTCAGCCTGTCATAAACACACACAAGTAAAATCACTAACACTCATGTGCACAACAGTAAATCCATGCATCTGCACACTTATACACAGCCGCACACACACACGTAAACACACACACACACACACTGAAAACATGCCCAAAGCACCTGACCTTTTGAAGTGTAGGGAGAGAGAGAAACACAGAGAGAGAGAGAGAGAGAGAGAGAGAGAGAGAGAGAGAGAGAGGAGAAGAGAGAGAGAGAGAGTTTATTTATGTATTCTTTTATTTCGATGATACTGGAATAAGCACTTGTGTGCTTTTTCACCTCTAATTCCTATGTGTATGCAGTTTTTAAAATGTTGTCACCCATTCCCACCGGCACACAATGGCCTACTCTTCCGAAAAGCAGACTGGGTTGGTTTTAAGGTGTGCCCAATATGTTCTGAGAGCGTTCGCACAAGGGACCTTGGTTTACAGTCTCATTTGAAGGACTTTTGGGGAGAGCAGTGTCAGCACTGATGTTAACTCCAGACAAAAAAATCCTCTTAAACGAGATTCGAACCAGGGTCAGCAGATCATGAATACATCACTCTAACCACCAGGCTACCTGTCCCCCAGGGGAGAGAGAGAGAGAGAGAGAGAGAGAGAGAGAGAGAGAGAGAGAGAGAGAGAGAGAGAGAGAGAGAGAGATGTATACAGTTTTGTTAATTTTGTCATCTGTTCCCACCAGTGCACAATGGCCTACTCTTCTGAAAAGCAGTATGGGTTTTAACATGTGGGCAAGATGTTCTGCGTGAAGAGAGAGAGAGAGAGAGAGAGAGAGAGAGAGAGAGAGAGAGAGAGAGAGAGAGAGAGAGAGAGAGAGAGAGAGAGAGAGAGAGAGAGAGAGAAAGAGAGAGATATCCAGACAGACAGACAGAGACAGAGAAACAGAGAGGAGAGGGACAGACAGAGACAGAGATAGATTTAGTTCATAATTATACAAATGAGATAAAGCCCACCCCTCCCCATACTGTGTGACAATCCACCTAACTGCCTATTGTGCATGTAAGCACTAGCCTAGCTAGACAACAGCCTTGTGCTTGTCCTGCTGTGCAGGGGGGGGGGGGGGGGGGGGGCTGCAGCCTGGAAATGTTAGGGCTCTGCAGTGCTCTTGTGCTGGAGGGTTGGGCTGCACACTGGTATTAGTTTGGGGGTCATGTGGTATCTTGTATAGAGTGCGAGTCGAAGAAACCCTGTTGGTGATTTTTACAGATTATTTTAAAGTATGAAAAAATGCAATATTCACTTGTTTCTGGGGGGATTGAGGGCATAGAACAATATCAGGTAGTCAGGAGAATGTTGGAAATAATCATCAAATGAGGACTGCTTGTGTTTCTTACTGTGTTGACTGCACGGATGCATACTGCAGTAAGAAAGCTAGCAGATAATCAATGTCTGAGGGGATAATAATGATAATAATAATAATGATACATGGAATTCGTATAGCGCTATATTTTGCAAAGACAAATCAGAGTGCTTGCATTCAACATATTCTTACAGAGTCATGCAGCCAATAACTATTAAAATCTTAAACAAAATTCAAATGTAACACACACACACACACACACACACACACACACACACATACAGGTTGTAGCCTTTGGCAGGGTAATGGGATTTTGGCTGTTGAAGGCAGGGGCAGTTTTCAGTTGAAAGAGGACGGAAACAGTTAGGTTATAAATAAATGTCTTGTGGGTACAGTTTTTGCTGAAATTTTTTAAATTTTCAAACCTACCAAATTTGTTCAAAATCACATGAGTTTTGAGTCAGAGACTAGTCTTTTACAAAAAGTGGTTTTTATTTATGTGGATGCCTTAGTAAGTACAGTATGAATATAAGAGTAACATAGAAAAACAGAAGGAAAGTATGATCTTTTAATTGCGGTGTGCGGCCTGTATTACAGCTCGTGCAGTGCTCTTGTCGCTCTTGTGCTGGTGGGGTTACTTTCTTTTTATATTTTTAATTTATTTTATTGTATACCATTTTAAGCCACGGCAGATTTCACTGCGTGAAGCTCTGGGTGCTCTCCCCTGGAAGAGAGCGTGTGGCTACAAGAGCAGCTCCACCATTTAAAAAAAAATTCCTGTCTGCAACTGTATATATTTCCCTATCACAAGGGCTTTTTTCTACAGATTTTGCCTAGGACAACACTCTTGTCGCTGTGGGTTCTTTTACTGCGCTAAAAAATTATGTGTAACATGGGGACCTCGGCTAATAGGTTTATCCTCTCATCCGAAAGACTAGTGCCCGGACCACCTCTCAGGGTCTAATGGATAGGGGAAAAGTTTTGGGTCCTACGGGATTCAAACCACCGGGATTCAAACTACCGCACACTTCCGACCCTGACTTTTCCCTTTCTAGATAGACACTTACCTCTAGACCACCAATCCAGGTAGCAGTAGTAGTAAGAGTAGTAGTAGTGGTAGTAGTAGTAGTAGTAGTAGGAGGAGGAGGAGGAGGAGGAGGAGTAGTAGTAGTAGTAGTTGTAGTAGTAGTAGAAGTAGCAGCAGCAGCAGCAGCAGCAGCAGCAGCAGCAGCAGCAGCAGCAGCAGCAGCAGTAGTAGTAGTAGTAGTAGTAGTAGTAGTAGTAGTAGTAGTAGTAGTAGTAGCAGCAGCAGCAACAGCAGCAACAGTAGCATTTGTAGTAGTTATTCTTTCATTCGTTTATTTCGAGGATAATGGAATAAGCAATAATGTGCTTATTTACATCCAGTCCCCGTGTGTATGTGGTTTTGTAAATTTTGTCATCTGTTCCCACGGGCACACAATGGTCTACTCTTAGGAAAAGCGGCAGCAGCAGCAGCAGCAGCAGAGAGTAGTAGTAGTGAGTAGTAGTAGTAGTAGTAGTAGTAGTAGTTAGAAAAGTATATAGTACAAAGTAGTAGTTGTAGTTAGTATAGTAGTAGTAGTAGTTATGTTAGTAGTAGTAAGTAGTAGTTGTGTAGTGGAGTAGTATAGTTTTAGTAGTTGTAGTAGTAGTAGCAAAAGCAGCAGCGGAAGTAGTGTCGTCGTTGTAGCAGCTGCAGAGGTAGCAGCAGCAGCAGCAGCAGTAGCAGCACAACAGTAGTGTATAGTAGTAGTAGTAGTAGTAGTAGTAGTAGTAGTAGTAGTAGTAGTAGTAGTAGTAGCAAAAGTAGTAGTAGTAGCAAAAGTAGTAGTAGTAGTAGTAGTAGTAGTAGCAAAAGTAGTAGTTGTAGTTGTAGTAGTAGCTGCAGCAGTAACAGCAGTAGCAGTAGTAGAAGTAGTAGCAGTGGCAGCAGCAGCAGTAGTAGCTTCGGATCCTTCCAATGAGACTATAAATCGAGGCCCTATGTGCAAACGCATGCAGAACATCTTGTGCACACGTTAATCCTGTTCTGCTGCTCGAAAAAGTAGGCCATTGTGTGCAGGTGGGAACAGATGACAAAATTTACAAAACCACATGCACAGGCATAAATTTTATTTTTAAAAAGTCATCTGAGTGCTTTGATTTGTAGCTTTACAAGATTCAGAAATATATAAATTCCATACATTATTATTATTATTAGTAGTAGTAATACTAGTAGTAGTAGTAGTAGTAGTAGTAGTAGTAGTAGTAGTAGTAGTCATCGACTAATTCTTCTTCTTCTTGCTGTTGTGACCTTCATCATCTAAAAAAAATTATAGTTGTTGTTGTTGTTATTATTATATTATTATTATTTATTATTATTATTATTATTATATTATTAAATAATAATAGTAATAATCATTATTGTTATTATAATTATCGGTGATGTTGTTTGTTTTATAGCCTGCAGACCACTTAGATGGTATAACCCTGTCTGCTTGTTGAAAATAAAACCTCAGTTGAAACTGTGTAGCAGCTAATCATCAGTTGTTATGTGCCCAACACTGTTCCTAAATCCTGCTGGGGGTATGACAATACAATACAATACAATACATTATAATATAATATAATATAATATAATATATAATATAATATAATATAATATAATATAATATAAAAACAATGTAGGTATTTCCAAACTACATTTCTTGGGTAGGTTAAGCCCACTGAAACCTGTTTTGTTTCTGGTGACCAGTGAAGGGTGTTCACTACCCCTATCTCTCTCGTTTCTGTCTGTTACAGGGTGTGGGTGGGTCCAGACAGGTAGGGTGTCACTTCTCTAGCCAACCATGATGGTCATAACGGAGGGGAGGGTGTGACCACAAAATGAAAGGACCAACCCTTACAGGATATTTAGTCAGCTTTGCTGTAGCAGTCTCATTGGTGTGTCCTACAAGCACCACTGCTACACTGGGTTTGTGATTAGAAGTTTGGCACACCCCTCTACTATGGGTGACACTCCACACACACACACACACACCCACACACACATATATTTGGGAGGGGCTTCCAACTTATCTGACATAGACACCTTCCCCCACCCCTGCTGAAAATGAGGATGGTTGTTGGTAGCTGGTACAGTTCTAAATTAATTCATTACTTGTTGTAGTTGTTGTTGCTACAATTGTATCAACTTTCCCAGGATCCAGGTTTCCTATTTGAGGACTGGAGAAATTATATGAGTGAGTTTTGCTGAGACTTTAATATAGCAAAACCACCACCAAACCATTCCTGTATTGCTATAACATAATTCTTATTGGTTGAAATCACTGTTGCAGCACACTTTACAACAACCTGCAAATGGTAGGATTATCATTATTGGATCATTTCTGTCATTCTAGCTTTTAAACTGTATTTTTTTTAAAAGAGCTTTAATTGCTGTTGTCTTGTTACTGTTATCATTATAATCTTATCATCCTACTTTCCCCCTGTATTTAAAAAAGCTTTTATTGCTGTTGTCTTGCTGCTGTTATTATAATCTTTTTTGTATTCTATTATTCTTATAATAATTGTTCTTGTCTTGCAAGAACTAGCATGTTTGGTTTAAACAAAAATGCATTAGATAATGGTTTAACAAATTATATAGGAAGGAAGGTGGCAGCATGGTTAAGACATTTGCCTGCCAACAAGTAAACCATGAGGTTCTGGGTTCGATTCCCAGCCTCACCCTTTCTTGCCAGTTTGACCCCCAAAAAATCAAACGGAATGTCAAAGTCCTTGGATGGGACTATAAACCGAGTCCCGTGTGCGAACGCATGCAGAACATCTCGCGCACACGTTAAATCCTGTTCCGCTTTTTGAAAGAGTAGGCCATTGTGTGCCGGTGGGAACAAATCACAACATTTACAAAACCCCATACACACGGGGACTGGATGTAAAAAAAGCACATGAGTGCTTATTCCGTTATCCTCGATAACAATTTTTAAAAAGTAATCTAAGTGATTTAATTTGTTGCTTTACAAGATTCAGCGCTGTATAAATTCCATACATTGTTGTTAATATTAATATTATTTTTATTATTATTATTATTATTATTAAATATTTGGTTTACAAATTAATTTTGTTACATGTTTGGTACAAAGTTAATTGTGTTACATGTTTGGTGGCCTAAAAAAATAGAATTGTATTACATGCTTGGTTTAAATATAATTGTATTACATGTTTGGTTGTTCACCAGAATTTCGTTCAAGAAAATTCAACAAAAACGAAAATTTTTATTATTTTATTTTTTATTTATTCTTTTATATAATAATGGAACAAGCACTCATATGCTTTATTACATCCAGTCTCCGTGTGTATGCAGTTTTGTAAATTGTGTCATCTGTTTTCACCCGAACACAATGGCCTACACTTCCAAAAAGCTGAACAGGATTTAACGTGTGCACAAGATGTTCTGCATGCGTTCGCACACGGGCCTCGGTTTATAGTCTCATCCAAGGACATAAACAAGACATAACATTGACAGAACAACGTGCAAAGTGATGACAATCTTGTCATGATGTATACATGCACACGCACATTGTGATGAATTACTTCACAGTATAAACAACCGTTGACTAATTCATCATATACCTATGATGAAAAAAGATGTTGTGCTGCATAAACCAGACACTAGAGTGTCAGAAAAGCAAGAATCCCCAAATTACCAACAAATCATGATTTCAGCTGTTGTGTTTAGCCTGAATCTATGTGAGGTAAAAAACACCAAAAAGACACTGAACAAACAAAACAAAACAAAGTAAGGATTACAAGTGAAAAAATAATGTGACAAAAAAGCACAACGACAACGAACAAAACCAAAATGAGGATCATTATGAAAACAATGTGATGATAAAAAACAAACAAAATAACAAAATAAGAAAATCAGGATTATTTGTGAAACAATGTGACAAAAGCAAAACAAATCAACAAACGAAACAAACAAAACAAAAAGCAGGATTACTAGACAAAGAATATAATCAGTGATATGCAAAACCAAAGAAGAAAATGAAAATGAGGACAGCAAGTAAAGATGATAGGAAAACAAAACAATGAACTAAACAATGAACAGACCAAATCAATGAACAAACAAAACAATGAACAAAACAGTGAATAGAACAAAACAGTGAACAGAAACAAAACAAAGAACAAAACAGTGAACAGAACAAAACAATGAACAAAACAAAAAAGTGAACAGAACAAAACCATGAACACAACAAAACAATGAACACAACAAAACAATGAACACAACAAAACAATGAACACAACAAAACAATGAACAAACAAGACAATGAACATAACAAAACAATGAAGAAACATTACAATGAACAAATACGCACACCTACGAATACCTAGATTCAACCAATCCACTGTTGGCCCCCGCTCTTTCTCTATTTCGGGTCCATCGACCTGGAATGAGCTCCCTCTCTCTCTTCGCCAGAAACCTAGTTATGACACTTTTAAATCCGGCCTCAAGACATATTTATTTCAAACCTAAGATTTCCCCCCTCCTGTTTCATATCAGAGCTATCCCACCTTCACTAACCCATGTCCTATCACCCTGCTAAAGTATATGACCTGTGTGAGTGTGTGTGTGTGTGTGTGCTTTTGAAAAACATTTGACTATTGAAATTTTATTTTATAGATTTTGTCTGCATCGCATCATGTTTGTAAATATCTGTTTGTTTAAACTATTGGTTATTTATCATTGATTGCATGACTGTGTAAGATAAGATTGTAAGATTAGCGCTATATAACTTCCATTTCTTTTTCTTCTTCTTCTTCTTCTTCTTCTTCTTCTTCTTCTTCTTCTTCTTCTTCTTATTATTTAAAAAACAGTGAACAGAACAAAACAGTCTAATAAAACCACCAACCGTGAATAACATAAAACAATGAACACAACAAAACAATGAATATAACAAAACAATGAACAAAACTAAACAATGAACAAAGCAAATCAATGAACAGAACAAAACAATTAATAAAACAAAACAAAAATCAAGATTGTTAATGAAGCAATGTGCTGGTGAAAAAGCAAACAACAACAAAACTCAAAAAAGAATTAAAATTGAAACAAACAATGGGATGATTTTTTTTTAAACCACCACTAAACTTAACAATAAATCAAACAATAGCAGATTTGTTAGTAATTGTTTTTAAAAGACAACTCGCCCCCCCCCCCCCCCCACCCCCCCAAAAAGCAAGACTGTTAGTGAAACACGTTGGTGCTTATAAAGGAACAACAAGGAGCAAACAAAACAAACATCAAGGTTTTAGTCAATGACTGGGATGAAAATGAAAAGACAAACTACAACCAATCAAAAAAGCGGAATTATCAGTGAAACAATGTCATATGAAACACAAACAAACAAACAAACTAGCAAAACTAAACAAAGCAAACCATAACAAAAAGCGGAGTTATTAGTGAAACAATGTAATAATAAAAACATACAAACACACACAAACTAAACAAAGCAAACCATAACAAAAAGCGGAGTTATTAGTGAAACAATGTCATAATAAAAACAAAGAAACAAACCAACAAAAACTAAACAAAGCTACCCATAAGAAAAAGCGGAGTTATTAGTGAAACAATGTCATAATAAAAACATACAATCAAACCAACAAAAACTAAACAAAGCTAACCATAAGAAAAAGAGGAGTTATTAGTGAAACAATGTAATAATAAAAACATACAAACACACACAAACTAAACAAACCAAACCATAACAAAAGCGGAGGTATTAGTGAAACATGTAATAACATAAACAAAGAAACAAACAAAAACTAAACAAAGCAAACCATAACAAAAAGCAGGGTTATGAGTGAAACAATGTAATAATAAAAACAAACAAACAAACAATCAAACAAAACTAAACAAAGTAAACCAAACCGAAAAGCGGGGTTATTAGTGAAACAATGTAATAATAAAAACAAACAAACAAACAATCAAACAAAACTAAACAAAGTAAACCAAATCAAAAATCGGGATCTTAGTGAAAGAATGTAATAATAAAAACAACAACAACAGCCAGCCGCCTTGGGGCAGTGGTTAGAGCCTTGGGTTACGGACTGGAAGGTCGCGGGTTCCATTCCCATAAGAATCATAGGATTTTTTCGGACTCCGGCTGGCTCCTACCCAGATTGAGTGTGCTATGGGCTCAGTGGGAAGACTGGGACCACACAGGCGAGCTTCATCCTCTTAACGGATGCGAGTTTGAGAGTGTTGCTTCAATTACCTGACCAACACTGCAGGTGTCTGTATCTCTTGGGCCTGGTTGACGTTGGTACATTATTATTTATTATTATTATATTATTATTATTATTATTATTATAGTAAACGTAGAGTACAACCCTGTAAAGTAGTCTCAAAGCACTTGCACTTCCATAGCAGCATCATTACGTCAAAAATTGCCTATGATTCGTGGTCCCAGTTGCTCTGGTCTCATGGTGACCTCACATTCGTTTTCCCATACACTTCTGTGCCTGTGGTAAGTTTGTGTCAAAGCCTTTGGGGTTGGAGGTTCGCATTGAGCTAAAACTGTCGTTAGTAGGAGGCTTAGTAGGTGGTGTCCTGCATATGTTAGATCAGAACAGACACCACTGAACACCACCAAAGTGACCCAGCAGCATTGCAGGGCCCCTCTGTCTGGTGGCCTCACGGCGGCCTGATAGTGGTGTGCTCCCTGTGGACTTCCGACCCTGGGGATGAGACATAACGAATCTGGGTATGGATGTGGCATGGAGATTGGAATGAGCAATGTGGGAACAGCAGGAGGGGACGTCACAGAAGATGAGGCAGCAAAAAAACAAAAAACCCAACAACAATAAACGAAACAAACCAATACAAAAGCAGGTTATTAGCGAAACAAAGTAATAATAATAATAACACAAAAAAACAAAAAACAAAAAAATGAAACCAACCAAACCAAAAAGCGGGGTTATTAGTGAAACAATGTAAAGATAAAAACAAACATAATAAACAAAAAACGAACAAATAAAAATACCATGTTAGTAGTAAAACGATGTAATAATAAAAACAACAAGAACAATACACGAACAAACCAAAACACAATAGGGGCAGTTATTAGTGAAACGGGACGGGATAGTTCAGTGGTCGGAGCACTCGCTTTCCCCTAGCCAAGTTAAGCAGCGTCGAGTGTGGTTACCAGTTGGATGGGTGACTGTTTGCGGGCCTTGGCTTCAGTACAGTTCCCCAGTTCACCCAGCTGTAAATGGGTACCTGCCCTCTTTAGGGTCAGGGAAGGTAAAGCAGCGAGGGAGAGGAGATGGGCGCCGCCCTCAATATGCTGGCCCTAGAGAAGTGAGGTCTCTGACGCCTCGCTCCCCTACGACCTTATAGGTTATGGGACTCCTTTACCTTCCTTTTTTTTTAATAGTGAAACAATAGAAGAAGAAGAAAAAGAAGACTACTACTACTACTACTACTACTACTACAACTACTACTACTACTAATAATAATAATGATAATAATAATAATAACACACAAACAAACCAAAAGGAAAAATGTGGTTATCAGTGAAACAATGCCATGATACAAAAAAGCAAAGTAAAACAACAACAAAACAAAAAACAAAGCAAAAACCAGGATTGCACCTGAAACAATATGACAATAATTCAAACAAATCAAATAAAATAATACCACTGTTGGTCATGCCTGTAAAAGATTCGAGCTGCTCTCCCTGGAGATAGCACATCGCCACAAGACCACTCCACCCCCATTTCTACCAGAGTGGCAATTTTCTATAGAATATTGCCTGGGACAACTCTCTTGCTGCAGTGGGTTCTTTTACTTGCACTGAATGCGTGTTGTGTTGCACTCTGGATCCTGGTTATCCTATCATGCCAAAGGCTAGCACCCAGACCACTACTTTTTTTATTTTATATTTTATTTATTCTTTTATATCGAGGATAATCGAAAAAATACTCATATGCTTTTTTACATCCAGTCCCCGTGTGTATGTGGTTTTGTAAATTCTGTCATCTGTTCCACCGGCACACAATGGCCTACTCTTTTGAAAAGCGGAACAGGATTTAACGCGTGCGCAAGATGTTCTGCATGCGTTTGCACACGGCCTTGGTTTATAGTCTGTTCTGAAGGACTTTGACATTTAGTTCGATTTTTTGTCAAAATGGGAAGAAAGGGCGAGGCTGGGAATCGAACCCAGAACCTCACGGTTGACTTGTTGGCAGGCAAACGTCTTAACCATCCTGCCACCTTCCGTCCTTCTGGTGCCGATCAAGGTCTAGTGGATAAGGGGGGGGGGGGGAAGCTTTGGGGCAAACGGGGATCAAACCCACTCTTCTAGGCATGTCTGTTAGGGATTGTGTATGGCTTGTTTTTTCTGTCATTTCTTTTCAGGGTTTTGATGGTGTGGGGTTTTTGTTTGGGTTTGGTTGGTTTTCCTTTTCTTTTTTTGGGGGGAGGGGTAGAGGGGTCTTTATCTATTTATTAGCATGGTATCATTATCAAGATTATCATCATCATCATCATCATCATCATCATCATCATCATCATCATTATCTCTTTTTTCTTTCTTCTTTTTTTCGGGGGGAGGGGCTGATAAGGGCTAAAAATAAGTGAAGGTCAGGGCCAGGGAAGAAGAAGGTGTGTGTGCAAGGTAGAGAGAGACAGACAGACAGACATACAGAGAGAGTGTTGAAAGAATAACCAACAACTGAGAGAGAGAGTTGAAAGAATAACCAACAACTGAGAGAGAGAGAGTTCAAAGAGAAACCAGACAAAAACAGGAGGGGGGGGGGGGGGGACCTATTCATTTTTATCTATCTGTCCGTAGCTGACGACCGGGGGGGCCCCTCAAAAATCAACAACCAGTTCCCCCCATTCCTCTCTCTGTTCTCCTTTCCAGGGTTTTTTTTTGGGTTCTAGGCCTGCCCTTCGCGATGTTATTCCCACCCCTTCCTGGTCCCCTTTCTTCTCCTCCGGGACAGTCCCTTGTAAAATGTCTCATGGGTCCAAGGGTTTGTGGATTCTTTTATGCCCCCGCTTTCGTTGCTTATTGGTTTTTGTGGGAGATTTTTCAAGGATTCCCCGAAAGCATTCATCCCCACCGCCTTATTTTTTCTCCAAATCTGCAGTCGGGGGCCCGATTCCGGGCATACGAAATATGGTATGAAAGGGGAGCGCATTAGTCCAATCTTGGAGTAGTGGATATTTTTATCTTCCCCAATGGTGTTTAGTTTTGACGTGCTGTTTTTGTCTGTGCACCCTCATAACTTTGTTTTGGACCCTGGTCTATACAATGGCCCCCAGATACTTAAAGCTTTGAAACTTTTTTCCAGTTTTTGGGTCATTAACCCTATTTCAGTGCAAATGCCGTTGGTGTTTTTATCATCATTTTGGGTCTTCTCTGCAGATTTCCACGCGATTTTTTGGGGGCCTTATTCAAGTGTTTTTTAGGTGGAAAGCTCTTTTTCTGATCCTGCTTTTCCATCAATGTATCTGCGAAGCAAAGGGTTTGTGATCGTTCTGCCAACAATCTGACGATCCTTCATTTTCCATACACCATTTCTCTCGGGAAAAATTTTAAAAGGGGGGTGAGAGTGACACCGCCTTACCCCAACTTTTGTTGAACCATTTCCAATGTTGTTGTTGTAGTACACTGCACTGGGGCCTCGGTACAGGTTTGGTGATCTGTCAGGTTTGCATTTGCTGTAAAAATTCATGGTTCCCCACAAAGTGCATCCACCCCCAGTCAAATCCCTTTTTTAAAACAAAAATCGGGGAAAGGTCTTGTTGAGTTGAAAGTCCCGCCCCAATAGATTCTGATTTGAATATCTGTTTGGTGCTGCCCCCTGCTCTAAAAACCTGCTTGTTCTCAGCAATGATGGTCTCTCTTGTGGCTTCATTATTCAATATTATCTGGGGCATGCCCTTGCTTGGGGTTGAGGGATGAGCGGTATTATGGCATTGTTTTTAAATTTCCTTTCTTGGGGAGGGGATGATATGACTGTGCCATGGGGTTGGCCTTTTTCCCTGTCTCCCGATTTGTTGAGATTTTTAGTTTTCTAAGTATCAGGGCAAAATATATTTTTAACAATTTTTTCTGATCAGTCTTTCCATCGTTATGCAGTCTTTGGTCCCCAAAAACCCATTCTTATTAAAATAAACACACTCTTATTCAAATTTCTTTGGAAAAAGGAAAATATGTAATAGGCTGGCGTTCAAAAAAAGTCAAACGGAAAAAATGAAAAAAGATTATAAAGATGGGGGCCCTTGAATATGGTAATATGACCCAAAATGCAGGAGATATTTATTTGCAGGGAAGGTAACTGCAAAATAAGGCACAGGCCCTGGCGTGACCCCCCTTTGGGCATTTAATAAATTCCCCCGGTCCCAGTGTTCGATTTAATTGCTATGTTATGAAATGAAGGACTCTCAGTAGTTAAGAATGGTTTTGGAAAAGGGAGTTTATCAACTTTTTAGATAAACTTCAAAAGCTAATTTGGGAAAAGATTAAAAACAAATTGGAAGCAGCATTCTTTAATAAAAAACCTTATAAAGTATAAACATAAAATAATCAACTTTCAAAAATAAAAAAAAAGGGATTTTTTACGTTTTAAAGATATTAGTAACCCAAAGGGAAAAAAACGGGGTCTGTCAAAATGAATAACTGAAGTATTGACCAAAACAAGGCAATAACACTTTTCGTTTTTTGCACCAAAACGAAATTTCCTAGACCAGAATTGATACGTTACGGGGGGAAATAGTTTTGTAGAGGAAAGAATAGAGTTTAAAGCAGGCAAATTTGTTTCCCAAAACCAAAAGAAATTTAAAGTCCATCTTTGGAAAAAAATTTTTTTAAAAATCTTTTACCCCTCATGCATTTGATTTCTGGCACGAAACTTGACTTCAGCTTGACAAACATGTATGGTTTTGCCAATTTTTAGCTCAAAGAAGTAAGACTAAGAGAGCGAAATGGAAATCTGCACAACCTTCCCCACCTAATTTTTGCTACATAAAAGGGGTAACTCTTTGTGTGTTTTGTGACTACTGCTAAACTTAAAGGTTTCATTGTTCATTTTTTTATGAATGTCCAAAAGTAAAAGTTTTTGGAGATATTGAAAAACCTTCTTGTCTGAAGGGTAAAAACCTTCATCTTTTCTTTTCACTGAAAAATCTTTTTGGGATAACCAAAAATTTCAAAAAAAAAAAAAAAATTTGGAAAAAAAAAAAATGTGCATTAGTAAATCAAAAAGCCCAAATTCACTACAATCCCAGGGGTTTTTGAACAAGAAGCCAGCTGGAAAATTACTGTAACAAATTTGTCCGTGACTATATAAAAATATGTAAAAGGGTAATCTAGAAAAATTTGTAACTTTGTTTCCAATTGTATATCATTTTTAATCGTTCAAAAAAAAAGGGGTAGTTAAAAAAAATGAATGTACATGAAAAAAAAAAAATAGCTTGTGAATGATGTTTTTTTTTAAAAAAAATGGTGAATGTGGGGAAAAAAATTTTTCTGAACGATGGCCGAGCCCTAGGTTTACAGTCTTACCGAAGGATTTTTGGGGGGAGGGCTGAGTCTGTACTGATTTTAAAACCCGAGGGGGTCCTCTTGAGAGGATTCAAAACCCGGATGGTGGGTTTGGAGCACAATACTTAACCCCTGGGTTACCCTGTTCCGAAAGGCGGGGTGTGGTGGGGGGGGGGGGGGGGGTTCGGCATCTGAACGAAGAAACATATTTTTGAAAAAGGGAATTTTAGATGATTTGATGAGATGATGATGAGTTTGTAATGTAGGGTTTTGGGGTGAACAAAAAAAAATTAAAAAAAGTTTAAAGTAAAATATAAAAAGGGTTTTCAATCTCTTTGTTAGGGAACAGGGAAGGGGTGAAATTATTTTTATTTGAAAAAAAGAAAAAGGGGAAAATTTAAAAATTACCCCCCATACACTAGAGCAAAATAAACCCCAGATGTAAATCACTCCTCCACCCCTTTAGAAAAACACAAAACAGCACACATAGAGCTTAAACCCCCGGCAATTGTCCCCCCCTAGTGAAAACATAGCCCACGGGCAGCATTCCCTGGGCAGTCTTGCTCCAAGAGAGGTAAGAAAAAAAAAAGGTGTTCATGTTAAAAAAAAGAAAGAAAAAGGAAAATAACCCCTCCCCCCCCCTCCCCCCCAAAAGAAAAAGTTTTCTGGGTTTGGGGGTTTATTGTTTGTTTTTTTTGGGGTGGTTGTTTTTTTAGGGGGGTGGCCAAATAAGGAGGGTGTGAAGCCCCCTTTAAAAAAAAATAAAAACAAAGAAAAAAAAAAAAGGGGGAAAAAAAAACCCCCCCCAAAAAGTGGGCCCCTGACTGCATGCAACTGAGGCCACTTTAAAAAAAAAAATCTTAGATGGCTTTCTATGTTTCACAAGATTTTGTTCCCTCTTCTCCTAAATGACCAACGGGGCTGCATTTGTCATTTTTTTTTCCTTAACATTGCAAAACCTTCAAAAAGAAAAATTGCATCACCCGTCGAAAACCTAAAGGCTTTGACATCAAACTTTCTAAAGCGCTAAACGCCTATCACAAACCCCTAAAGGGACCTGAACTTCAAACACTAAAACCCTTATTCTCACCAATTGCTTAATGAGCATGCCCCTCCCACTGCCCATTCTGCCTGTGGGCCTTTCGCCCCATGGTACACCCATATATCCTGGTGCAAAGCGAAACGCTGACAACTAATACGCTGGCGAAAACAAAACAAAAATAAACAAACCCCTCTTTCAAAACAAACACAAGTAAAAGTTTAACCATCAGCCAAGAAAAAATCTACTTGCCAAGTTCTCAAGCAAATCCATAAATCTCTTTTTTTCCCGCACCTAAACTCTTCGGGATCTGCAAAGACAACCCCTCTCCTATTTCAAAAAACCTTTGAATTCCTGATTATTTTCTTTGTTTTTTCAGAAAAAGACCGTAACATTCGCTCCAACTGTCCCCCTCCCTTCAACCTGTATCCCCTTAATCCCTTTTTCACTGGCACCCTCTCCCCCCTTTCACCCAAAAAAAGTGGGGAAAAAATCAGGAAAATTCTAAATGAAATGAAAATAAAATCATGTAAACTTGATTTATGCCTGTTTTTCTTTTCAGAGTGCCTTCCGCAGCTTTCCCAACTATCACGGATTGAATTCATCTTTTTTTTTGGGGGATTTTTCCTCAGAACCAAAACTGCAATAGTTACACCTCTACTAAAAAGCATCCCTTGCCCTAACATACAAAAAAACATTACAGCCTTTTTTTCAAACCCTACCTTTCACTTCAAAATCCTTGAAAAAGTATTTCTGAAAACTCAAAAAGCCATTTTATTCAAAAAAGTTCCTTCACGCATTTCGTCGCCTATCCCTCAACCCCACCACTGAAACCCCTTAGTCCATATTTTTAAAAAAAGCTTCTACCCTTTGTCAGGGGAAAACTCCTTCTCACTCTTCTTGACTTATCTGCGCTTTGACACTTAACACTTTTTCCTTTCTCCTTCTCCAAAAAAAAATTTTGGGATCAAAGGTTTTAGCCCTTACCTATTTTGTTTTACCTCCTGACGTACCGACAGTCACAGTAAACCCAATATTTAATCAATTTTTTGCAAAACTGAATGTGGGGTCCCACAGGGATCAGTTTGGACCCTGTTTTGTTCCCTCTTACACTGTTCCATCCCCATATTAAAAACCTCACCCGACAACCATCATTTCTACATGAGACTCTCAGTTCAAAGCGGGGACATCCGAAAACCTCACTCTCTTGACAAATAGTTCTTTGCCTTTAAGACATTCAAAATGGGATGATACAGAACATTTACGATAAATTAGATAAAAATAAGCCATGATTTTTAGGGGCCCAAAAACACACTTTTCCCTCCAAAACAGATTCAAAGAATTTGGCAATACAAGTTCCCCTAAAACCCAAAAGTTAAATATCTCGGGGTTGTTTTGACAAAACACTCTCTATGCAACAATTTAACCCCAGACCCCCCGCCCTTACTATCAATTACGGGTAAAAGTGCAATCTGAAAGTACCCGCCCCTGATGCAACACCAAAATTGTCCCCATCTCTTATTCTGTTTCGTTTTTGACCATTGTAAATTTTCTTTTAGTGGGCTGCCCGCATATTTCCCCTCCTATAATACTACAAAATCTGCACTCGATTAGTCCCCAAAAAGAAAAAAAAATCTGAGATATTACTTTTTCTCCGCAATCTTCCCCCGGTTGCCCCTGCCCGAGATAAAATTACAATATCTTTCCTTGTTACAAATCCCCAACAAAAACACACCTTTATCTCTGTGAATGTCTTCACCTGCAAATCCTTTTTCGTTCCCCCCGCTCTGCTGCAGAACTGGGGTTACGAATACCTTGGGTTCAGTCAATACACTTTGGCCGTCGCTCTTTCTCTATTTTGGGCCGCAAATTTAAAAACCCCCCTCTCTCCATTCGTGAAAAGCCTACTTCGACAGCTTAAACAACCCCAAAAAAACCTTTTTCAACATTTATTTGCAATTATTTACCTTTGTACAACAGCTCTGCATGGCTTTCTGACTCTGTTGTCTTGTTTGACCATTTCTGCATGTGATGTAAAAATTCGGAAATCACCATTTCTTTTCTTTTGGGGCTGGGCCTGGCTGAGCCCCCATTGTTGTATCTGTCTGCCATAGATTTTGGGAAACGAGTCATCTTTACATTGGGCGGTCCCTGGATGGCAAAGTGTAGATCATTCAATTTAAAAATTTTAATTTGAAATTTAAAAGGGTTTTTACAAAAAAGGAAAATGATGCTTTTGTTAAATTTTTATTTCTTATGTTTCTTTGTCTGGAAGGAGAAACAAGAGTGGGGGGGGGGGGGGGGGGGGGGGGGGGGGGGGGGGGGGGGGTTGGAAAAAAGTAAATTGGGTTTTTTCCCTTAAAAATACATTGATTGAAATCTCTTGTTTCTTTTTTTTCCCCTTTGTTTGGGCGTGCCGGGCCCCGTGTGTGTGAGGTCAAAGTCAAAGTCAAATTTCATTTTAGGGGGTACATTAAAAAAAGCAGTGCATTTGCTTTTTTTTTCACAAGCCTCTAACTAAAAAAAAAAGAGAGAGAAAAAAAAAAATTATTAAAATTTTATAATTATATATTTATATATATGCAGACTGATTTGAAAACCTTTTCAATGTAAAATACAAATCAAACAAAAAATGACAATTACATATTTATACATGGAATCATTAAAAAAAAACACCAAAAACCGAGAACAAGTTAGCCATAGAATTCAAAAAATTCAGAAACTTGAAAAATATCCACAAATCAAGCAAACGGGCAACAAAAAAAAAACCCCAAAACAAACAAAAAAACAAAACAAAAAAAAAAATAAAAAAATAAAAAAAAAAAGAAACACCAACTTCCCCCCCCCCCCCCCAACACTACACACAAAGCCTTCAACCATCAAACAACTGAATAAAACAAAGAAAAAAAACCAAAACCCCAAAAAGCCCCAAAAACAAACAAACAACACAAACATTTGTACAAACAACAAAAGCGACAAATTTAAAATAAGACAAGAATAACAGCCAAAAAAATAAAAAAAATATAGAAAATAAAAAAAACGAAAAAAGGTCCCAAAATACCCCCTCCCCCCCCCAAAGAAAACCCCCTAAAACCCAAAACAAACAAACAAAAAGCAAAATAAACCAAAACTCCACCCCCACCACCACAAAAAAAATAAAAAAAAAAACCAAAAAGGATTTAAACGAGGAACCTGAGTTTTAGTTTCCTATTAAATCTTTAAAACTTTTCTAACGTACACACCCCCACCCTATCCCCTCCACCACATAAAATCATAATAAATAAGGGAAAAAAAGAAATTATAAGCGACAAGGGTTCAAGGAAAAAAAAGTATAACAAAAAATATTTTTTTCCCCTTCCCTGGTTTTACACCATGTACATGTGCTTTTTATTAAAGGAAACAAAAATCAAACTTTCCATCAAAAAATAAATTCAGGCAATATAAACCCACCCTAAAAGAATCACAATAACAATTTGTTATATAACAATGAAAAAGAAAAAAACAGCGACAAATAGAATAAACCGCTACTTTTTTGTAACACAAAAACGAAAAAGCCCAAACAAAAGAAAGTAAAAAACCAAAAACCGAACCTTACACAACCAACACACCGTCACACACCACCCACACCACACCCGACCAACGCGTTTGGGGCTTTTATACACCCCCATGTGATCAAAAATTACATATGATTCTGTAAATTTTAAAAACTTGATCAAGCTGGTGTTTAAATTTTTTTGATGAAAAATTTTTTTTAGATGTGTTTTTATATGATTTTTGCTTTTTAAACATTTTAAATTTTGGGAAGTTTATTCCAGAGGTCCTACCCGAAAAACAAGAGGCTCGATTTTAAAAGGCAAATTTTTGGTTTTGGAAAAGTAGCAAATGGTTGTGCGATTTGGTTAACTTTGAAAGCTTTGGTAATCTTTTTAGGTGCATTTTGATTAAAACTTTTTGCATAAACACGCTTTTTTTGAATAAAAATCGGGTTTTGAAATGTTTAGGGGCATTTATTTGCTTAAATTTTCATTTTCAGGGTGCTTGTTTTTTTAAAAATGCAAGTGTTACTGTCTTTTTATTTGAACAGAAGAATGTCATCCGTTCCACTCAGGTATCCCAAAAAATTGACGAAAGTCAAGATTGGGAAAATGTGATCGGAAAAAAAAAAGTTTTTTGAAATGATTTTTTTAGAAAGTGTTTTATTTTGGGGAATTTACATAACCCGGGCTAGGGTTTTTACCTAGTGCATGAGTGATCAGTCCCAAATCAATTTTTGTCAATGGGAAACCAATATTTTTTTGAGAGTCAAATTTTCAACTATTTGTTATCCAATAACAGAGGTTTTAAGCCATCATTCATTTTTTCCTTTTTTGTCTTTCGATCCACATACATTTTTTTTTGTGCATTTTGGCATGTGGGTTTAAATTTAGTCCACAATCAATTGTCAAAGTATTTAAGTTTTCGAGTTTTTTTGGAGTTGAACACTACAAAAGGGCTTATCGTCGCAAACATTTCACAGTACATTCAAAAAAACAGGGGAAACATTTACGTAGACTGAAAACAAGAGTGGGCCAATACTGAGCCCTTTCGTACCCCAATCTAATGGGTAGAGTTTGATGTTGATTATTTCAGATAAAGCTGCTGCCTATTTGCAAAAAATTTTCTAGTGCTGGATAAATTAGGTGGCAGTTTTTACATTTTTAAATTGCGCAATAACAAAAGAAGGTTGATCACATCAAATGCTTTTCCAAAGTAAAAAAAGGAAGGCCCGTTTAAAAATTTGTCATTTATGGTGTAGGGACTGTCGGTGATGAGGGGGTGTGTGTGTGTGTGGTGTGGTGTGTGTGTGTGTGTGGGTACCTGTGTGTTATGCGTTCGTTTGGGGGAAGGGGAGAGAGTGAGAAGAGAGAAGGAGGAGAGAGAGAGAGGGGGAGAGAGAGGATGGGGAAAAGAGAGAGAGACTATGTGGGTTTAATCTCGGGCTGCAGTATGAAAAAATGTAGAGAATATAGATTGGTGTGTGTTTTTTATTATTATTTTTATTATTATTATTTTTTTTATTTTATTTTTATTTTTTAATATTATTATTTTTAAATTTTTTATTATTATTATTATTAAAAATTTAATATTATTATTATTATATTATTATTATTATTATTATTGTTATTATCATTATCATTATTATTATTATTATTATATTTTTTATTATTATTATTATTATTATTTTTATTATTATTATTATTATTATTATTATTATTGTGATTATGTTTTTATATCAAGGTTAATGGAATAAGCACTCATTTGATTTTTTACATCTAGTCCCCGTGTGTATGCGGTTTTGCAAATTGTGTCATCTGTTCTCACCAGCACACCATGGCCTACACTTTCGAAAAGCGGAACAGGATTTAACGTGTGCGCAAGATGTTCTGCATGCGTTCGTACACGGGGCCTCGGTTTATAGTCTCATCAGAAGGACTTTCACATTCAGTTCGATTTTTTTTGTCAAACTGGGAAGAAAGGGCGAGGCTGGGAATCAAACCCACAACCTCACGGTTTACTTGTTGGCAGGCAAACGTCTTAACCATCCTGCTACCTTCCCTCTTTGTGTGTGTGTGTGTGTGTGTGTGTGGGGTTGTGTGTGTGTGTTTGTGTGTGTGTATCTGTGTGTGTGTGTAGTGTGTGTGTTGTGTGTTTGTTCTGTATGTGCATGCGTGCATGTTTTGTGTATGTGGTGTTTGTTGTATGTGTGTGGGGTTTGTGTGTGTGTGTGCGCGCGCGAGCGCTTTTGCATGTTCTGTGTGTGAACGGTATATGTTGTGTGTTATTTGGCTTGTGCATGCCTGTGTGTGTCTGCATGTGCTCACACTTGTCTTTCTTCATCATCATTATACTCACATCTGTGCCAGTGAACAAACCAGGGATGCTCATGGTTGGAAAAAATAAAAACAACCCCCACCCCCTCCCCATAACACAAACCAACCAAGCAAAAACACCTACCTCAACCATTCCATAAAAAAGGGAAAAAAACCCTTTAAAACTCACAAATATGCGCGCGTGCACGTTCACGCTCACATATACACACATGCGCGCTAGTGCACGTGCGCGCACACACATACACTAATACACAAATACACACACACATACACACACGCGCGCGTGCACACATACATACATGCACGCACGCACACTTGCAATTACTTAGTCGCACACACATACACACAAGCGCGCTCGCGCACGCACGCATGCACGCACGCTTATTGCCACTCTCTGTGACTCTCTGTGTCTATCTGTCTGTCTGTCTGTCTGTCTGTCTGTCCTGTCTCTCTCTCTCTCTCTCTTTCTCTCTCTCTCTCTATTTCTCACACAAACACACACACACAAACACACGCGCACACACACACAACACAACACACAACACACACCCCAAGTGTGTTTTTGTGTGTGTATGTGTCACAATTCTGTAAATCTTCATTATTGTTTTTTTTGTGTCTAAAATCATTTAGAGTGAACAGACTTTAAATTAAGAACTAAACACACACAACCACATCCACATCAGACATAACACTCCAAATCTTGATACTCAAACAAAATCATTACCTTAACGCACCCCTTATTTTAGAGGGGTTAAAGTCTGTATTCATAATCTTGTGAAAAGAAAACAGCAGTAGGACTTGATGGAGTTTCTATTGAAATGTTACCTCATCTTCCACCTAGATGGGTAAGATTTGTATATCTTATTTACAGAAGAGCTGGACTGAAGGTCAGCTTCCACTTATTTGGAAACAGTCTACTGTTGTACCAGTTAATAAGCAAGGAAAACCAAAAACTGACAAAAACAGCTACAGACCTATAGTACCTACTTCCCATACATGCAAACTCATGGAAAGATTTATTTTAAGACGGCTTATTCATGTTTGTGAAAAATATATAATCATTTATGTGAATCAAGCTGGATTTAGGAAAGATCTATCAGCAATTGGAAAAATGTAGTAAAACTCACCACAAAAGTCAAGCAACAGTTTGCCAGACCTAAAGGCATTCTTGCAACGTTTTTTTTGACGTAAGAAAAGCATAGAAACAAGTATGGCATAATCGATTTTTCATAAATTAAAAAACTGTTGAAATTTCAGGTTGTATTTTAATTTCATCAAAAATTTTTTCTTCTTCTTTTCATTACCTGGGTTATGTTTTGGGGCCATATCTTTTGAGGAATTCCAGTTCCCGGGCGGGTCATCCCCCGGGGCCCGTAAATTTTTCTGTTTCCGAGCCGGGGGCCTCCCCAAAATTTTCCCCTCCCAGCCCTTTTATTAGCGTCGGGAGCCCTCCCATCTTGTGGGATGTGGGCCAACCCTTTTCTTCTTCCCCAAAAGGGGGAAAATTTGCGATGGTGAAAATTTTAAATTTTTTCTGTGGGGGTGTTTATTCACCCTTTTGGTGCCCTGTGCTAAGTTGAAAATGCCCAAATTTTGCTGTAAATGAAAGCGGGGTGAAAAGGGGCCTGGTTTGAGTGGTGATCTGAAGGAGATTTAAATGTTTTTTTTTCATCCCCCTTGGGTTTGGGCAGGATTTTTTCTCTTGCCCCTTTTTGCCCCTTTTTTGGCCCCATCTTGTCTTTTTGTTAAATTTTATTTTAATTGCCACAGTGGGGGGGGAAATCCACTGGAGCTCTATGGTTAAGGCTTTAAGGCTGTTGCGGGTGCCTTCTCCGGATCTTTCAGTTCCCCGGCATTAAGGTCTGAAGCCAGGGGAGTGCGTCAGTCGGGAAAGACGCTTGGGTGTTGTTTTTCCATTTGGGTTGTTGTACTTTGCTGCGGGGATAGAGCTTTTACTCCAGTTGTAGTTAGTACAATGCAGGCCTTTTGGGAATAGCTCCAGCCTGCCATTCTCCATTAGGGTACTGAATGTAGCCCCCTGCACCTCCCACTTGAAAAGCATCAGTTGCTAAACCCAATCTGTTTTTAAAAAGTAAATTTTGCTTTTTCAAAATTTTCAGGCAGATAGTCTATTAAGACAAAAAAGGGGAGGTACGAAAACCAAAATTTAAAAAAACTTTGGAAAGGGGTTTTTCCCCAAGGATCAGTGTTTGCCCCTTTTTTAAATTTAATAACTAATAGCGATTTACCCAAAAGGGTTGTCAAAAAAAACAGTTTTATTTTCATTTTATGCGGGAATTTGTTTAAAGGTTTAAAAGGGAAAATTAAAAAACTTTAAAAACCACTTCGAATTTTAAAACTACATTAAATAAATTTTTTAAATGTAAAAAAATTTAAAACAGCTTTTTTATAAAGGGAAAAATGAGCTTAGTTTGTCCTTGATAAAACAAACATGATGTTTTTTTAACTCGGGTTTTACATTTTGGAAAAATTTGCAAAGCGTAGACGAAAACCCCTCAAGATTTCCCTTTTGGGATTTGGGTTTTTTCCCCCATCTATTTTAGGCTTTAAAAGGGAAAAGCAGGAGTGTTTCCTCTTGGGGAACACAGGGGAATTCTGTGCTGAAAAGGGGTTTATTGTTGCCCATTCCCCCCCGAACAAAAACCTTTATTTAAAACAGTCGGTGTTTAAAATCCGGTTATTATTGTGGCTTTTGGAGGGGAAACTAAAAAAAAATCCCCGTTTTTTTTTTAAATTGTCAACTGCGCATCCCCCTTGTATCCTTTTGCTAGGGAAACGTCACAAAAATTTTTAAACAACGAGGCTTTAAAAAATCTAAAACGCCCTTTTCAGGGAAAAATAAAACTAAAGGGAAAATTTTGATGAAACAAATTTTAAAAACCCCTCCCCCCCTTTTTGAAAAAAACTTCATGACAAGAATTTTTTTAAAAAACCTGGGGCACAGGAATTAAAAATAAAAATTCTTTATTTTAAAACCAAAAACAGAATTGGCAACTTTTCCTAAAAAAACCGTTAAACCTTCTTTCTTTGAAAACAGAAATCAAAGACTATTTTGAAATATGGGCTTTAGGAAATTTTTGGGCTGATGCAAGTTTTTTCTGGACTGTCGACTGGCTCGGGGCGGGTACTGGGCAGAAGAGCTTTTTCGTTGATTTTCGGGGTTGGAGGGGGATTGGCTGAAGAATCTTCTCTCCCCTTTTTCACCCGAGGGAAAAAGGTGTGCAACCCTTTTTAAAGAATGGGGGGATTTGGGGGTGATCGCACGGGCCCCCAGTCCGGCGGCCCAGAGGGACCCTTTTTTTGCTGGACTTGAAAGGGGTTCGGGGGATTATAGAGGGTTTCAGTTTTTTTTCCTTTTTCTGAGGGGAAAAGCACAGTGTCACCAATTTGGTTTTTTGGATTCAGAAGCATGACTTCTGTTGTCGCATAGTTTTTAATTTTCTTTTTTCATTGCGTTCATGTTAAACCGGTTTTCCCCTATCAAGCTTCTGTGATGATTTTCCATTTGGGTGAAAATTTCCGGGGGAGTTGGACCCTTTCTTTCTTCCATAAGAGTTGGGGCTGGGTTTAAACACCAGTACTGTTTGGTGGAGTACCCACGGAAGTTGCGAAGGAACTTGTAGAGTTTTTTGGCCCCATCCCCTTTCCCTTTACCTGGGCAGTTTGGATTTTTTTCTTCAGCAGGGGCAAACATCTTTCTGCACCACCTTTTTCCCTTGTGGCCAGAGAGGCGTGACTTTGTGGTGGTGAAAACCTAAATAAGAGAAAATTTGGCCCAAAATTTCAGGGCCCATTAAATTTTGGGGGCCCCTTGTCTTTTTTCCAATTTGGGGTTATCCCCTGTCGACAAATATGGGAGCCCAAGTTGGAAGGGTAGCTTTTGAAATGGAAAAAAACTGAAACTTCAACTTCAGGAAACCGTGAGAAATGTGTCATTCCCTACAAAAAAGGAATTTCCTGGGGGAAAGGGTTTCCGGCAAAATAAAGGGATGACTTCAACCATGGGTGATGGGGTATTTGGGGGACATGTAAAAGGGTTTAAAATATGATCTGGGGTCGAAGAAAAGAAAGGCAAGGCAGGACTTGAAAATTTGACTCCACTAATTTCCATGTGGGGAAAACCACATTTTTTCTTCGCAGAGGTTTTTTTGTCTTGAAAATTTCCTTGAGGCCCTTTCTTTAGAATATCAAATGTACGTTGCTGAAGAGCTTGGGAAAAAACCACACAAAGTTGGGGAAGGATTCCATATCTTCGTGAGGGAAAAGTTCACCCTTTTGATTGTTTGATTTTTGGGAAAAAAAAGAAAAAAAAAAAAACTCAACGGAACACCCCTTTGGGTACATCCCACGGGTTGAATTTGATTGCTTTTTTCACAGCTTGCAATGTGGGATCATTTCAAAGTTGCTTGTTATGTTTCCCAGGTAAAGGTTTGGGGGAAACCCTTTGTGATAAAATGATAAATTTTGTGTATTCGTACCCAACTTGTGACTTTTAATTGCTGTGTATCAGAGTTTAAACAGGATGTCGACAAGAAAAATCAGCGGGATTGTTCTATCCAGGTTGAAACAAAGGGAACGAAATCGTGGGGACGGGAGACGCAGATTAATTCTTTCGATTCGTGCAGATCTTCGTTGCGGGATTTTTTGGTAAAACCCTTCTAAGGTTTTGGGGCAGAGATAACGGTAAATTCGAGGGACCATACAGGAAAAGGGTTTGAAAATTTTTCACAAGACAAAAACTGCTAGAGCTTAACTTTTCGTTTGTAGTAGGGGAAAATTCCAATCCGTTAGCGCACGGCTAGCAAAAGCTACAATTGAGGGGTTTTTCCTTTTTACTTAAAGTGAAAATTTTGCACCTGACCATAGGGGCCTTACCCAACGTTTGATTTCCCGTTCTCGATCAGGGTTCATGGGACTTCAGGTGGTTTGGCTTTGTGAGTCGTGACTGGGGGTTTCAAAAAACTGGGTTTCTTCATTTTTCTGCCCAGGGTCCCCTTTTGCACCCTTTCCGAGCCCGATCTCGAAGGGGTTTTTTGTGAGGGAGGCATTTGGGGGGAATGAACTTGGAGAATGGGTTGGCCCAAGCCCAAGAAAAATAAAGGGTTTTTTTTTTTGCCTTTGGGAGGGGTACTTTTTTCTGATAGCCTTTTTACTTTTTTTGGTCAGGGGATACTCCATCTTTGCCAAAAATAAAGCCATAAAAATTCTTTGTGATCCTTTTTTGAATTCACACTTGCTTTTGTTGAGGTAAGTCCCTTTTCACTGAAGCGGGGAAAAACACTTTCTAGAGGCTTATAAATTTTTCTTCTTGAGATTTTCCGTAGATGAAAATTTATCATCACTTGAATTGAGGTATTTGGGAAATGCCCACAAGAAATTTTCAGAAATTTTGGGGATTTTGGAAAATTTCTGCTGCAAAAAGTAACCCCAAAAAAATTAAACCCGTTTGTACCCCCTTAGACCAACATGGGGTTGAAAATTTTTGTGATTTTCGTGATCTTTTTCAATTCAAATTTGGGTTTATACCTAAAATTTCAAATCCATTTTGGGTTTAAATTTACTTTGCTTGATTCAGTCTCATGAGGATATCATCAATCTTTGGCATGAAAAGCCCTTTTTCGTTCAATAGCTTTTTTTGGATGTTCATGTAACAAAAAGGGAGTATTTTAAACCGGTTTTTTTGGGTTTGGGTGCAGCAACAATAGGTGTTCCCCAAGGGTGTGGGACCTTTCAATTTTTCTCATGATGTCCAGGTTTAAAGGGGTTGAATCTCAGTTTCCCAACTTTTTTTCCCCCCATGTGAAAGGGGAACCCTTTCGAGGGGGTTGGGAGCGAGGGTTTTGTACTTCTTTATAAATTTTAAAAACTTCATTTTTAACATCCTTAATTTCCCCCACCCTTTTAAACAATTTTGGTTTTTCCCCCACAAAAACATCGCTGGGGTTTGCGTTGCGTCCCTGCAAATGCAAAACGAAAAGTGAAGGCTTTGAGCAGTTTTGGCACTCAAAAGTTTTCCACTGCAGCATCGGGGCTTGATTTAACAACAAAAAAATAAATCCCTGTGTTTTTTGCATTTTTTTACTTGACAACAGCATCAAAAAACCCCATTTTTTTTTAAAACAAGGGGGGTGCGTGTTCCAAAAAGCATAAATTGAAGTGGATGCGGGTTTATCATGCTTTTAGGTGCCCAATTTTTTGGGAAAGTTTTTAAACAATGAGTTGACAGAACCACCAAATCAATGAAAAGGGAAAAGGGACTACCAGAAGGCCCCACTTTGACTTTGGGTGCTGCACCAGACTTCCCAAAGAAAAAACCAAAAAAGTATTTTCACCCGATGAAAATTGAGTTTTCCTGCTTCGCTGAACACTGTTGACTTTCGCATGAAGAGTAAATTCCTTTGTGGGGGCTTGAAAGATTTTACCAAAAAGACACACTTTTGAAAAAGCCCTTTTTTTGGAGAATAGACGACGGGTTTCTGTTTTTTGGGCAGGGAACTGCTCCTTTAATTTTGTTTTTCACCCCCACCACCCACACAGTCTTTGGGTTGTTGATGTTGATGTGCCCCGACTCGGGTTGGGCCCTTTGATTTCCTTTTTTTGATGCATTCTTCGGGCGGGAGGGATGATTTTTTTCATTCTTTTGGGAATTGGGAACGAACGGCATTAAGTCCTGTGCGACCCTCCTAAAATTGTTTTGGCTTGAATATCAACATTTTCCTAAAGCACGAGATTTTTCCGAAAAGGTTTTGTTAGAGTAAAGTCTGTTTACGAAAAACCCTTTTTCCCTCGGGCCGTGATAGTTAACCCTTGTAAAAATTTTGAGTTTTTTTTCACGGTCAAAATTTTTAAAATTTCACATTTTAGCTGCTAATAGTCGTAGCCCGATATTGTAACTACAGTTGCTTCTCCTTCTTGTTGGTTTCCCCACGCCCCTGTTTTTTGAAGGTTTTTCAAGTAAATTTTCCCTTTTTTGGGATTAAAAATGACCATTCAAAGTTTCCCACTAGTGTTTTTTTTAACGTTTGTTCTCCTTGCTGCTTTTGCGTAAAAGATTCGACACTTTCAAACACTTCTTCACCAGCATAGGAAACAAAGAGCCCCTTTTTTTTGTATTGTTCGTCACATTCATTGCTGCTTTTGATTGGTGAAAACGTGCCAACCATTTTTTAAACTTTTTTCCAATTTTTTGCTTCATCAAAAAGAATGGGAATCTTTCGAATTTGGTAAGCCAGCTGTAGCCTTTACCCCTTTGGTTTTTTAATTTTTTTTAAATTTCCTTTTTTTTGTTTAATCCTCGTCGCCAAAATGTAGGGGTTGTAAATTAACCCGAACACAACCACAACTAAAAAAAGCTCGTGTTTTTCAATCGGTTATTATTGTGGCTCTTGAGTCGGGAAACCCAAAAAGATCGCCGTTGTCCTTTTTAAATTGTCTACTGCGCTTTGCCCTTTTGTACCCAAATTGTAGGAAACGCACAAAATTAAATTAAAAAAAAGCGGGGGCTTTTAAATCAAAACTTCTTTTCAGGGAAATTTGAACAGAAGGGAAAAATTGATGTAGAATTACACAAAGTATGTTTTGAGATGTTTAAAAAAGGGGAAAATTTTCACAGAAAAAAAGGCTAGTTTTCAAAACAGACTTTGATTTTTGCTAAACAAGCTATTCCTTGTAAAATGACATCTTTAAGCCCGTTCCCTCCGATATTTAAAAGCTTTTAAATTAAATGAAAACGCTCTTGCTTTTTTGACACTTTTTTTCAGATCCCCCTTTTGGGGAATGAATAAAAAATTATTTGAATAAGTCATAAAATTTTTACCCAAAAACGATTCCCTAACTTCCTTACCAGCTCAAAAATTTTGCACATTGACACTATTTTCAGACCAAATTAAAAATATACACTGACGGGGAAAAAAACTTGATATCCCAACAGGTTTGGTTCAGCTTTTGTTTATACCAAACTTTTTTAAAATTGAGAAAAAATACCCTATTAAATAGTGGGGTTTCTATCTTTTTTTTGCCAAGGGGGGTTTTTTGCAATTTTCTAAAAGGCCCTCAGTTTATCGTTTTCATTACCTCATAAATATTTTAAAAAATGGTAATTTTGTTCTTCTTCTTCTTCTTCTTTCTTTTATCTCCGTGGTGCCCTTTGGGGGTTGCGGGGAGGGCACAGCGCTGCCCCGCAGCAAAAGGGGGGAGGCTTGATGATGACAGGTCTTTGGGGTCGCAGGGTGTCAGCCACGGAGTCGCTCCATGTCTCCTTGGTTTACCTCTGGCTTTTTCCCGCCATTGTTTTGGTGGGGTATTTCCCATTTGGGTTTGGTTGGGTTTGGGGGGCATTCTAGTGGGTTTACCAAAACCCCCATCCTTTTTGTTCGATATGGTGGGGAATTGGTGTTATCCCCACCAGTCTCGATCACCTCATTCTTGATCTTTTCGCGTTGGTTTTGTTGACAAAATTTTTTTGGCAGCGGGATTTCAATGTACCAAAATTTTTTCCCTAAGGCTTTTTTTTAGGGCCCATGTCTGACAAGGTAAAGTAGTGTTGGAAGAAGATGGGTTGATGAGTTTTGCCTTGGTGCTCATTGGGATGCTGGGAAAGTTTTAGAAGGGGGGCGGTTGGTAACTGACTTTCGTTTTCTTTTGGGATCTTGTTTTTTATCTCTCTGTCCCCCAAATTTTTCCCTCTTCATTTTAAGAGGCTGCCAAGGTATTTAAATTCTTTGGTCTTTTTTTCAATGGGTGCCTTGATGTTGATTTCCAGGGTTTCCCCGGGGGTTTTTGCTGACCGCATAACTTCTGTTTTGTTTATATTTATCTTCAAAGTCAAAACCCTTTCGCCGTTGTTGGTTTGGAAAAATTGGTTTTGGGGTGTTTTTTTTTGAAGAGCGCTTTTTTTCGGATTCATCAAGGATGGGCGTAAACCAAAAAATTTGGGTTTTTTTCAGGGGCCCAAACTGGGTTGGCTTCCCCTTTTTAATCTGGTCCATGTAATCACGAAGGGGAAGGGGGGGAAATACGCAGCCTTACCTGTTTCCCCCGATGTAACCGGGAAAACCGTCGGATGTTTTCCCCTGGCCCGTTCGGAAAATGCGCTCATTAAATGTTGGCAAAAGAAATTTTTCTCTTTAATGTTATCAAACAACGGCCCCTTTACGCAAACTGCCCAGGGTCTTTTCCCGAGCTGGCTCGTTGACTCGATCGAAAGTTTTTGACAAAAAGAAAAACTGGGAAGCAGTTCTTGGGTTTTTATTCGATGGCTCTTTCACACAGCCCGTCGGAAATGCGAAAAAGGCCCTTTGTTCACCCTCTTCCTTCCCAAAACCAAACTGGGCATTGCTCAGTAGGTGTTTGCTTTGGCTCCCCTTTTGCGCTGTTCCCGAATCTTTTCATTCTTTTTCCCAATGGGTGAGAAGGGGAAATGCTCTGTAGGGCGCGTCTCTCTTGCTGCCCTTCTTCTTCCCAAAATTTGGCACCACTAAATTTTTTTGCCAGTCCAATTGGGACTTTCCCTCTTCCCCTGCTTTTTGGGAAAAATGATGGGAGACTTAAATCCCGTTTCCCCGCATGCCAGGATGGCTTTTTAATTTTTTTTATGTGTTTATCACCTGCCCCTTTGCCCCTTTGGGGTGGTTTAATTGCTTTTCCCTGGGTTTTAGCTTTTAAGGATTTGGGGCCCCAACTGGTCTTTAAAAACGTGGGGGAGAAATGAGAGCTGGAGGGTTGTGCCCAGGGTTGGGGTTTTAAAAAATCTTTTTAAAAAAAATCTTTTCCCTCGTTTCAGGGAATTTTCCCCTTTTTTGTGCAGTGCCCCCAAATTTCATCATTTACAATGTTGTTGGATTTAAAGGGTATCTCTTTCTCCAAGTCTTCAAAACTTTTTAAAAAAATTTAATTGGGGGTGTTCTTGCAAAAATTTCCCCTTAACTTCTCTCCATAAATCGCCCAAATTTTTCTTTTGAGGCTTTCACAAACCCTTTTTCTATGCCCTTTTTGCGATTTTGACTTGATGTAGGGCCTCTTTTGTCTTGGTTTTTGACCCAAACTTTAAATAGCTGCTTTTTTTTCTTGATGGCTTCCTTTACCCCCTTTTGGGTTTCCCCCAACTGGGTTTCCCCGTTTTTTCCCCCACATTTTTTTGTCCCGGGAAAAATTCCCTTTAAAGGGGTTCAAAGGCTGGTTGGAAAAGGTTTTCCCAAATTCTCCATGTTGAGAAGTTTGTATCAATGGAGTTTTACCTTTATAGCAATATGGAATTTTGTTTTTGCACTTCTTTCTTTCCGTTGAGGGGGTGATCTTTTCCCGGCGGTTCTTTCGAAGATATTTTTTTTTCTTCTGAAATACTGGGGGATTTGAACCCAGGCCTATGGTCGTGTCAAGGTTGGCATTGGGGGTGGCTTTTGAGTCCCCTTTGGGTGGCGTAACGTGTTCTAGATCTCGCAAGTTTTAAAGGGTTTATTTTTAGGCGAGATGTTGAGGGGGTTTGTTTCCCCTTTTTACCAGGTTTAAATTTGGGGGGGCCGGTGTTGGAAAAAAAAAAAAAAAAAAAAAAAATTTTTTTGGTTTTTTTAAGATCGATCATGCTTGCCCAAGTTCCCGCACGTGGTTCCCGTTGAATTTCAAGGGGTTCTGTGGTCACTGTGGGGTCCAAAAAGTTTTGTCCACGGGGTTTTTCCTCCCCCAACCTGGGCCCTTTAAATCACCCCGCCCTAAGGGCCTCTTTGTCAGGGGGACTGTTTATGAGGTCGGGAGCTTTGATTTGAAAAAGGTTTTTTTCTCCCTTCTGAGTACGAATCGTTTTCACGGTGCATTGCTTGGGAAAATAGTAGACAATTTTGGGATTTTTTTTTCAAGGTTTTTTTCGTCCCTTTTTGAATGGTTCTGTTCTCATGAGGGTTCCCTTTTTGTTGGGGTAGGGTGAATCCCACACCACGTTTTTCTCTCGGCTTTCATGCTCCACTCCAAAATAGAACAAAGTTTGAATGGATTTCTTTCGTTCCTTGTCCTTTTTCCCCAGTGTTTTGAAATGCCAATGAGGAGATTTTTTTTTTTGGTCATGAATTCCCCAATTTCTGGTTCCTTTTTTGTTAGGGGCCCTAGATTTTTTTATTTCCAATTTTAGTCACTGTTCAGAGATAGGGTAAAAGCCGAGGGCAAGTCAACCACTTATGTTTTTTCCAAAAACCCGGGGAACTTTTGGTCCGATGAGCAAAGCCTCATCGGACCAAAAACTTGCTTTGTTTTATATAAAAACTAAGCATTTTTCCTTGACTTTTTTGGGTTTTTTCCCTATCTCTCTACTAAAATGAAAGTTAAAACTAAAATTTTTTTTTGTTGGGTTTTAAAAAATATTTAAAAAATTTTTGGGGAAATTTTTTGCTTTAAAAAAATATCTTATCAAGAAATTTTTCAAGAACTTTTCAAAAAACTTATTAATTAAATAATAAAAAAAATTTTGTCAAAAAATTTTTTAACAAAATTTTTCTCTACTAAAAAAAAAAATGTTCCTATTATAAATTTTTTTATGGGTAATATAAAAAAAAAGGGAAAATTTTTTTCTAAACAAAAATCTTGTCAAGAAAATAAAAAAAAATTTCTAAAAAAAAAAAAAAAAATAATATTCTTCTTTATTATTGAGTTTTTCTGGGAAATTTTTTATTAAAAAAAAAAATGCCAAAACCCCCTCTGGGAACCCAGGGCCCTTTTTCGAAGGGGAGCAATTTGGAGGGCACGGGAATGGACTTTTTTTAGGGAGAAGATTTTTGGCATTGCGACTGTTGGGGAAAGCCGACATACGCATTCACCCCCACTTCCTTTTCACACAAAAACATAACATGACAAAAAATACACACTACACAACACAAATTGTACAAACAGGGGCATAACACACAAAAAACTTAACAAACACAAACATAGTACCACAACACAACACATAAATATAGGACCTATAGCTTCTGCTACCCTACCAGGTTTGAACCTGTGCCCGCCTGCCTGCCTGCCTGCCCAGTCTAACGCATTGCGACTTTCCCCCTGGGCTTCCCCCCCGGGGGCGATAGAAAAAATGAAAATTAAAAAATTTTAAAACCTTCCCATCGAGGGTTTCAATTTCTTACCCCGCCCCATTGCCCCAGTGTGATAAAGATTTTGGCTGTTCCCAAAACAACACAGCAGTAGGGCCCACAGTCTTTGGCCCCGGACATTTTAAAATTTGGGATTAAAAATTTTGGTTTTGTGTTTTAAAAGGGGTATGTGTTTTATGGTTTTAAAATTTTTCTGTCTGCATGTTTTTTGTGTGTTTTTTAAAAAACAACTATTGGGTTTTTTTCAAATACACCCGTATTTAGTCGGGGGTGGTAGTTTTTTAGAAATTTGTTTAAATATGCTTTGAGGTTCTCAGTTTTAGGTTTTTTTCTTTCTCTTTTTTTTTTCCGTCTGTAATAACATCATTCTCCCCAAGGCAATTATTAAACCCATCTCTGTCTTTCATGTGAAAAATTACAACGACTTTTATTTGTTCATGGTAATCTTTTAATATGCTATTATATTTTTGTGTCAGCATCCAAACAGATATCTGTGCATGTCTCCCACTGAAAGCAAGCTTAGACAAACTATTTCTTTTCTTAACAATGTCACGCTCTGCTGAGCAGTCGTCTATAAAGAAAAGGGTCTGCCTATTTTCAAACAGCCTGTAATAGTATTCTAAGCACTCACTTAGCCTGTCAGAGGGATTAACAATAATTATATTCTCATCTGTCCAAATAAATTTTCTCTCTCTGTATGTTTTATTGTTGTGTAGTGTTGGACAGAATATAACAATGAACTCGAAATGTTTTTTGGGTACACTGTTTGTAATAAATCTAAAACAAATCCCGTCTTGCCACAGCCAGTTTGCCCGCATTTAGAGAGCAGTGTGCTTCTTTTGGTAGAAAACTTAGCTGGTCCATTAGTAAACAACTTCTTTTAGTCTGTTTCCTTCTATGTTGAGCTGTGCATCATCACTACAAATAGATTATTTTTATGGGCTCATCATTTTCTTGCTCTTTCTCTTTTGTTAGTTATTCCTTCTGAGCCTTTTTTCAATGCGTCTTCCTAAACCCATGCAGCTTTCATCATCTGTTGATCTTAAGTCAACCCACAATGCATATTTAGTGTTAGGTATTCATGAAGCCTAACATATGCAGATGTAAAGATTTGCTTGTAACCCAGTAGTTGTATCATTGTGTTGACCAGAACCAAAGTATTTTCTTACCTCATCAAAATGTTGATATGGTCAATTTGCCTGAGGCGTTGACTTGATTTGGTGTCCCTCTAATAGTAAAATGATAAATGTTTAATACCGGGATTAATGAACCTCTTATTGATCTGGAAAAGGGGTAGCTGGTTCTTCAAAACAGCATTAATATTCCTTTTAATGATCTTGCCGGAGTGTTTCAGATTTATGTTCCACCAGTATTGCTTTACTTTTCATTAATTGTGCTATGGTTGAGCACTCTTTTTATAAAGATAGCAAGCCTTGATGATATTGCTGTGCAATCAAGCGTGCAAGCTCTGGGTGATTGACAACATCATACTCTAAAGATATACTAGATATTTTGTACTTTGCGTCAGCGTCACTGGATGTAAAAACACAGCACTGTCATTAAAGGTCAGCTCATACGACAGTCTGTCTCTGAGTGCGCCCTGATAGTAAGGCATGTGAGAGCTGAACAGTTCAAAGTCAAAAGGAATACAAAACCTGTTACCATAGGTTTTTGCTATGGCAGCATCTTTTTTCCTGTTTCCCTTATCAGCAAAATTTTTCCTTTTTTAAAGCCTTTTTGATGCCGTAAAAGACATCCTTTTTTTTTTCACCAAAATAAGTTTTGATAAAAAAATTACCGAATAAGAAAATTCTTCCCTTTAAAAAGCTTGAAAAACCAAAAAATTTTTTTATTTTTCCCCCTGGATGTCCAAACACTTTTTTTTGGGTTACTGGTTTTCAAGAAAAGAAAGGGCCTTTTTGCCGGGAAAAGGGGTTTATTTTTTTAATTGGAAAACCTAACTTTAAATTGATTTTTTTTTCAATTGGAAAAAGGGGTGTTTGAAAACTTTTGTAATGCCCTTTTCCCCTTTTCCCCCCCAAGGGACAAATTTGCCCCTTATAAACAAGGCCCTGGCTCCCAAATTTTTGTTCCCCCAAATTTTTTTTTAAAAATTTAAGTACCAAAATAAAAAAAAAACTAAATGAAAAGGAAAAGCTTAAATTTTAAAGTTTGGAAAGATTGTTTAAAGAAAGCTAATATTTTTTGCCAGACCTTTCCCCCCCTTAAATTAGCCAAAGGGAAGGGTGTAAAAAGCGGGATTAAAGTTTTTCCCCGTTTGGGCCCCAAACCAACAGGTAGCAAAAAGTCTACAGCCCCAGCGGGAACAGGCTTTGCTCTCTTGGCTACGGGGGAAGGGCCCCTGCATCAATGCTTTGGGGCCTTTTTTTTCCCAATAACAGCAGGAGCTGTTCATTTGTCAATCAGTCTTTTCAAAAAAGGGGTTTTGTGCTAAACTAGAAAACTTTGAGGTTTTGGTTGCCTTGACATTACCCGTTTAAGCTCTTTTGGCTCATTTTTGAAAACCCTTTAAAGTTTCCCACAATATCAAAAAGAGGGGGTTCAAGGGTTTTAGGATGATAAAGACTACAGCGTAAAAATTTCGACCTCCAAAAACAAACAAAAACAAAGCTATCCCTGTAAACATTGACCCCAAAAAAAAAGGGAATATAAAAAAAAAGGGGTATCTCCCTTGGCGGACAAAACTTCAGCTGAGACTCTTTTAAGGGGCTAAAAAATTTCCCTTTGGGTGGGTTCACTGCTTCTTCCCGTAGCAAAAAAAAAAAAACAAGAAGCTTTAAAATTTAATTTTAAATTTTTTTTTTTCTTACTTTATGATTTAAAGGATTTTATTTGAGGCTCATTAGGGAAAAAGTTTTTTCAGAAAAATTGAGAAAAAGGGTTAACCCAAACGAAAAACTTTAAAAGGCATTCCCCGTTTGAAAATTCAAAAAATTCCCAGACAAATAAAAAATGATACCGTAAAGGTCGGGTTGGTTGCTGTTTTTTCTTTTACAACAAAAAGCAAACAAAGAAAACTTTTAAAAGGGTTATGTGCAACAACACAAAAAGCATAAACTTTTTTTGAAGAGCTAAAACAAAACAGGGGCGTTTAGATGAGGGCGAAACTTCGAACATTTGCAAAAAAACGGGCAAGAATGGGGGACCCGGTTTGGACATTTGGTAAGGTTCTTCATGAACAAAAGAAAAACAAAGTTTAAACCCATTTTTTGGTAGAATTTCACCCCCTTCCCCTGATGTTGTAGCAAAACTTTGCTTGCTGAACATTCAGAACAAAGTTGAAAGTTTTTTTATGTGGGTGTGGCCTGGCTTGTTTCTTTGAAAACAAAGAATGCGAGGGGGTTTTTTAAACTATCATAAACATTTAACAAGTTGACTTCCCCGGCATTTTTTTTCCTGTGGCGGGTTAGGTTTTTTGAAAAGTTTGGGGGGGAACAAAACCCATTCAGGGGAAATGTGTACACCGGGAAAAGAGGGCAAGCCCTTTGGTTTTAAGCATTTCAAAAAGGTTCTCCCACTTAGGTTTTGATAAAACAAAAACCTTTGCTTAGGGGGTTTAAAATTATCATTATAAATTTATTAGAAAAGGGAGTAGCTTATTGCCAGAAAAACAAAACGGGGGAAAAACAAGATTTTTGCAGACGGGGGCTTGGTTTTTTTCCTTTTTTTACAGGAAAGCAGACAAAAAAAGAAAACTTTGAAAGGTGGGCCCGAAGCAATCACTGAACTTGAAACACCAAAGCCAGGAAGCGGGTTTTAAATTCAAAAAAAAAAAAAAGCTACAAAAGAGTCCATAGGGTGTGTAGGGAAATTTGGTCTATCATTGTGCCTTTAAAAGGGGCCAGCACCGGAAAAAAATGCCAAAAACAGTCTTACTCTTTAATCATAAAGGGTCTTTTCCCTTTGTTATGTTTTGTTAGTTTGGATGGGCACCCAACCTTTTCTTGTTTGGGGGAAGACGGGGGCTAAGCTTTTTCTTGAACACAAAAAAGGAAAAATCACCCCCAAAACCTTCAAAAAGTTAAACCAAGAGATCTTAGCGAAGAAGAGGGGAATAGTTTGCCAAAAACATTGTTGGTTTTGGGGGGTTTTTTCCGCGGGGGCGGCTCACAGTCAGAGATCATGCCCCAATCAGTGGAAAAGGTTTCGTGGAGCAGCACTATTTAAGTGAAATTTAAAACTAAAAGTAGATCCAAAAAACAGGGAAGGGTGCGGGTTTTTCCCCAAAATTTTAAGAGGTTACGACTCACCCCTTTTTTTATGCAGGCAGTTAATGATGAGTATAAGGCTTACTGAAATTGCCGTCATCAGGAAGTACCGGGACTTTTAAAAATGTTTCCTTCTTTGTTCTGCAAAAAACTGTGGGATCTTAAAACCCTTTGTCTTCATCCGGGAGTACTTGCTAAATTTTACAGAAAAATATTTTGCCCAAAAAGGGTTGCAAAAAAACCCGTCTACCCTTTTGGGAGTACATGGACTCAGGGGAAAAAGGTTTGATAAAGAAGAGCTGCCCCAAAAAAAGGGGCATTTTCCGCAGCCCTGACGGAAAGGGGAAAGTGAGGGAGGGACTATCAGAATGCTCGGGGGGTGGCAAAAGTTGAGTGTGGGCGATGGGCATTACCATGATCAGTTTTAAAACTTGCTGATGCTTGTTTGTTGCTGATTCTTTGAGAATACAAAAAGACTGGCATGAAACTTTGGGGGAAACTGGGCCCCATCAAAACTATTTTTCCAGCCCGGGAAATGTCTTGGGTGCTTTTTAAGTTTACTGGGGTTGCAGTTTGATTTGTTGTTTGATTTCCCTTGCCCAAAATGTTTGGAGGATGGTCTGCTGGGGGCTTCGAAAGGGCATCGCACAATTACTGAAAGGGCCCCAACAAAAATTTTTTTGAAGATATGACCCTAAAAAAGGGCTTCTAATAAATCATGTATTTGGCGCAAAAAATTTCTGGGGGGGAGGGCGATGTGTCAGGTCATTTACCACTAAGAAACTTTAGGGGGTTTAATGGTTTTTTTGCTGTTGATGAGACTCAAAAATTTGTAAAAAGGGTTCCGGGATCAAGAAATGGGGGGAAATCTTAAAAGGAGTTTTAGCCCTACCCCTAAATTTTCAGATGCGACAAGATACCCGGGGCTGCAGAAAGGCTCAAAACATCCCCAAAAAGAACCCCCCAAACTTGAAACCAAACTTAAATAACAAGAGATGTATTTTTGTCCACAGACTGCTACATTTTTCCTAAGGCGGGGGTTAATTTTATGTGAAAAATGAAATTTTGGTGTTTGCCCCCAAAGAGCAATTCATGAAACCATACATCATGAAAAACATGATCTGAAAACCAAAACCCGATGCATCAGAAAAGGATTATTTCCCAGTTTATAAAACAACAGCTGCTTTGGTAAACAATGGAAAACCCACACAAAAGAAAAGATTTTTTAGATTAGTCACAAAGAAAATGGGGCCTTTAAAACTAAAAAACAAAGCCAAGCTTTCAAGACTTTCAGGCAAATTAAAGCAGTCTGTATGGCATAATGTTTAAGAAGTTGCAGGGGTTTAAAAAAGGGCAAAAAAGTATTTATTGGGTTTAGTGTGCTGGGCTGTCAAAGCTGTTGATGCTGGGTTCTTGTAGGTTTTTTAAGGGTAAATCGTGTAAGGGGGTTTTTACACAGGGCCCCAGGGCTTTTTTTCCTAGGGCATTCCCCCAAAAAAGTATTTCAAAGGGCCCCCTTTTTAGGGGGACCCCTTTTTGGGTGGGATCGAGTTAAAGGTATGAACCGTGATTATCCAAAAAGACAGTCCCCCTTTTATTCATCAGTAAACAAAAAAAATTTTTGGAAGATGAAGGGTTTTAAAAGAAAGGACTTTTATTTAAAGAAATATTTTTGGGCTGAGGGGCCCAAAATGTTTTAGGTTGCAAAACCAGACGGTTATAAAAAAAGGGAAAAAAAGGTTTTGGCAAAAAAGGGGGTCAAAAAAAGCTTTAGTCATGATAACTAAAAAGGGGGGTCTCTTTTAAGGTTTTGAGTATTTCTTTGGCAAACCCCAAAGCTTTGCCCCAACCCCGCACCAAAAACAACACAAAAATTTTGGTTTTGGGAAAAAAGAATTTATTGCCAGGATACAAAAAAGAATTATTTTTCCCCAGGCACCATACGCCCCTTGGGGGATGGAGAAAAAAAGTAAAATTTAAATTTAAATTTTTTTTTTTAAATTTATTACGTTTTAAAAATCTTGATTGAGGGCAAAAATGGATTGGGGTTTCTCCTTTTTCAAATTTCTATGGTTTTGGTCAATGCCTCGTCTCTGCTTTTTTCATGGCCCGACAATTTTTGAGACTTTGGGGCAATTGAAATAAAACTTGATTATGGCACAAAAGAAGAAGGGGTAAAATAATTTTAGGGGTTGTTAGTATGTTTAGAGGGGGTCCCAACCCCCTTCAGTATTTTCAAAATGTTTCCCTTTTTTTTGTAAGTAAAAAAAAAACAGTTAGATGAGACCCCTACAGGGCACTTACTTCTGGAAATATTTTCTACCTTTCTAAGGGGACATTTAGGTTTTGGGATTTGCTGCGGGTTCCCCTCTAACCAAAAAACCCGCCTTTTGGTTCCCCCCCCCCGAACCCCCAAATTTTTTTAAATTAGGAAGGGTCCACCCCAAAACTTTTTTTTTTGGCCCCCCAATGTCCTGACTCCCGGTGGGTCAGGTTTGCCTTTGGAGGTCCTCTTAAAAAATTTTTTTTAACATAAGGCTATCTCCCGTTTCTGGTTCCCCCGGGGGGGTTAGTGGTTCCGTTTAAATTAAAAATTGTTTTTTTGGGTTTTTGGTTTTTGAATGTTTTTATTTTTTGATTTTTTGGGATCCCGGGTTTTTTCTTTTGGGGTTTTGTTATTTTTAGGTTTTAATTTTCTTCAAAACTGTAGGCAGTTTTTACCCCCTTTTGTATTTCCAGGGCCCGGGATCATTTATTTTTTGGTTTTTACTGATATGCAAAAGTCTTTCTGTAACAGTTTTTTTAAAAATTTTTAAAACCCGTGCTTGGTTTTGTGGTTTTTCCCGGTATACCTTTTTTTTGTACTCCATGTTTTAAATAAAACTGTTAAAAACTCCTTTAAACTCTTTTCCATATCGCACTGAAAAGTTGGGGTATTTTTTTTGGGCCCCCCCCTAAGGGTTTCCTGCAAAGGGGAAATGCGTTGCGGGGGCACTCTTTTTTGTAAGGGGTTGCTCTTTATACCAGGGAAACTAAAGTTCCCCCACAGTAAGGGATACTTATACCTCTTTCTTTATTGGGGTCATGGGGTAAGTATAAAAGGTCTATTTGGTGAGTATCATTTGGCTTCATGTTGAAAGGAGGGTCTATTAAGCGCCTTGGTGCAGGTAAATAGATCTGCCATATTGCTTGTTTAGACAGCCACTTCTTTGCTACTTCGGAACTTACTCCTGCTGCAATGCTCAGTTTATTAATAGCTGCCTGTCCTTTCCAGTACCCTTTTGGTGTGTAGTAGATCTTAGAGAGTTTGGCATCCATTGTTCTAATATAATAATAAAAAAAATTGCCTGTTGGTTAACCAACCTTCTGTGCTAAGAAATATACTATTGTCATGCCCACCACAATAAAAGCAATCTCGCCTGTCTTCTGGGTTTCAGTGGGTTGATAATAATCACGAAGCTGTGGCTTAGTAATAGGAGATATTTGTTTGCCTGTCACAATGTAGTACTCTTTTATTGCCGCGTCAACATCAGAAAATGTTTTTGCAGCATGTCCTTGTTCACGAAGTTTTTCATTAATAAAGTCTAACTGAGCAATTCTTTGTCTTTCGTATTCTGCCTGTGCTCTGTTCAGTTGTTCTATTGCTTTATCATGTCTCTTCCTTTCTTGTCTGTATGAAGTTTAGAAAACAAGTAGTTGCTGCCTGTAAAAGCAAGTGCGTTAACTACAGCACCACCAACCATCATCACTAAAGAAGCCATTTTTTTATTATGGACTAATATTTTCTGGAATGATTCCCTGCTTAACCAGGAAGTCTTTTGTAGCAATGGATGCTGTTACAACCGCAACTAGCTTGGCGCTGTCTTCAAAGTCTAGTTTTCCTAATCAGCAGGCTTCATTTTAGAAGGCTCTTTCCTAAATTAAATATAGCCGACACTAAGACTGCCAATAACGGCAGCGTGGTAGACCAAATTGACTGCAGTCTTTTCTGTACTCATATTTCTACTTAAGTATAAATTATTTATTTATAATCTATTAATTACATCTTGAATGGATCGTTGTCAGGCTGTTTGCTTGCAATGGTTGTGGTGTGGTTGTGGTTTGGCTTTTGTTCTGCTGTGGTTCTTGTCTTGCTGGTTGCTTGCTGCTCCATACTTCTATAGGCTGTATAACCAATTCCCATAGCTGTTATACCATATATTAAGTAAGACTGATGTTTGTTTTTGGTGGTGCTGGCTTTTTCTTTTTTCT
>CM054157.1:43697184-43737505 GCA_028751875.1 Rapana venosa | reverse complement strand
AAGTACACACACTCTCTCTCTCTCCTTTTATTTTTTTGATTATTTTTTATATATTATATATATTATATATATTTTTATATTTATTTTTATTAATATTAAAAGTTATAGTTATAGTTTTTGTGTATCCCGATGAAAGGGCGATTCTCTTTATATTTTAAATATATTTTGGTTGTTGGTGTCTTGAGTTCAAATGAATTCCCAATCAATATTTATTGTTAGGTAAAAATATGGTACCATTTTACAAGGAAGATGTTTTTTTTTATGACTTTTTACAAGTTTGGCTTTTTGGGTTTTTTTCTTTTTTTTTTTTTTTTTTTTTTTGGGGTTTTTTTTTTTTTTTTTGTTTGTTTTTTTTTGGGGGGGGGGGGGGGGTTTTTTTTTTTTTTTTTTTTTTTTTTGGGGGGGGTCCTTTCGTTTGTTTGGGCGGTGGGTTTTTTGTTTTGTTCTTTGTGGGGGTTTTTTTTGTTGTTTTTTTGTTTTTTGGGGGGTTTTTTTTTTGGGGGGTATTCTTTCTTTGTTTCTATTGTGTAAGAGTATTAAATTTTTGGGTTTATTTTTATTAGATGTATCCCTAAAGGGGCGGGGACTATTTAAAAAAAAAAGAGCACATGGGCTTATTCATTATCCTCGAAATAAAGAATTTTTTCATTATCACTGCCCTTGTCATCTCTCTCTCTCTTTCTCTCTCTCTCTTTTCTTTCTCTCCTCTCTCTCATCCGTTCCTCCTTTTCTTCTCTCTCGTCCCGTCTCCTCTCTCTCTCTTCTCTCTCTCTCTCTCTCTCTCTCTCTCTCTCTTCTCTCTCTTCCCCTCGTTCTGTTTTCCTTTTTCTCTTTCGGGTTTTTCATTGTCCCCCCCCCCCCCCCCCCTTATTTGTTTGGTTCTGGAGGGGAGGGGAGAGGGCACGTTTCTAACTGTGGGTTTGTTTGTTTCGTTATGTAACTGATGTATTTTACCGTGGGTTTGTTTGTTTCGTTATGTAACTGATGTATTTTACCGTGGGTTTGTTTGTTTCGTTATGTAACTGATGTATTTTACCGTGGGTTTGTTTGTTTCGTTATGTAACTGATGTATTTTACCGTGGGTTTGTTTGTTTCGTTATGTAACTGATGTATTTTACCGTGGGTTTGTTTGTTTCGTTATGTAACTGATGTATTTTACCGTGGGTTTGTTTCGTTATGTAACTGATGTATTTTACCGTGGGTTTGTTTGTTTCGTTATGTAAATGATGATTTATTTTTTTACGGGTTCTGCGTTTGTTGTTTCGTTATGTAAAAATGATGTAGTTCCGGGGGTTGTTTGTTTCGTTATGTACTGGGTGTATTTTACCGTGTGTTGTTTGTTCGTTTTGTAACTGATTTTTTTTACGTGGGTTTGTTTTTTGTTTCGTTATGTAACTTTTATTTTTATTTTACCCCGGGTTTGTTTCGTTATTTTAATGATGTATTTTACCCTGGGGTTTTTTTGTTTCGTTATGTAACGATGTATTTTACCCTGGGTTTTGTTTTTTTTTAACTGATGTATTTTACCGGGGTTTGTTTTTTTGTTATTAACTGATGTATTTTTCCCCGGGGTTTGTTTTGTTATGTAACTGATGTATTTTTACCGTGTGTTTGTTTCGTTCTGTAACTGATGTATTTTACCGTGGGTTGTTTTTTCTTATGTACTGATGTATTTACCGTGGTTGTTTGTTTCGTTATGTAACTGATGTATTTTACCGTGGGTTTGTTTGTTTCGTTATGTAACTGATGTATTTTACCGTGGGTTTGTTTGTTTCGTTATGTAACTGATGTATTTTACCGTGGGTTTGTTTGTTTCGTTATGTAACTGATGTATTTTACCGTGGGTTTGTTTGTTTCGTTATGTAACTGATGTATTTTACCGTGGGTTTGTTTCGTTATGTAACTGATGTATTTTACCGTAGGTTTGTTTCGTTATGTAACTGATGTATTTTACCGTGGGTTTGTTTGTTTCGTTATGTAACTGATGTATTTTACCGTGGGTTTGTTTGTTTCGTTATGTAACTGATGTATTTTACCGTGGGTTTTTTAATGTTATTTCATCTTACTTTTCATGTTATTTATGTATTTTTAACATCATAATCGTGAATTTGTCAGCTGCTGCCTTCATGGCCCAAGACTGTTCTACAGGGAACAGGACAAGGAGGCAGGCAGAGAACAGGATGGGAAGATCGGCAACATCAGAGAGGGGACTACTGGCCTTGACTTAACGATTTGATATGGAAAGCAGGGGACCGCGGGGAGTGGAGGAAGCTGGTTGCAGAATCTTCATTAGTGCCCCCACCACGGTCCGTGGGACTACGAGATAGGAGAGGTGAGGTGAGGTGAGGTGAGGTGAGGTGAGGAGATGAAGGTGAGGTGAGGTGAGTGTGAGGTGAGGTGAGGTGGGTGAGGTGAGGAGAGGTGAGGTGAGGTGAGGTGAGGTGAGGTGAGGTGAGGGAGGAGAGGAGAGGAGAGGTGAGGAGAGGTGAGGTGCCTGCCTTATTGCACGGGCCAATGGCCTCTTTACGAAGAAATCATTTCAGAGGCCTGTGTGAGTCATTCGGCGCCGCATTGAATCTTTCAATTTCATACGGTGGCAGGACAAAATTGGACTTGGCGGAGCCCACTCCTCCCCAATCACAGATTGCATGCTGGACATGATCCATACACCGGCCGTGACTGGGAACAGAGGAACTGGGGGACGGGATGGCGAATTGAGGAACTGGGGAACTGACGAACAGGGGAACTGAGGAACTGGGGAACTGACGAACGTGACTGGCGAACTGAGGAACTGAGGGACGGGACTGGCGAACTGAGGGACGGGACTGGCGAATTGAGGGACGGGACTGGCGAATTGAGGGACGGGACTGGCGAATTGAGGGACGGGACTGGCGAATTGAGGGACGGGACTGGCGAATTGAGGGACGGGACTGGCGAATTGAGGGACGGGACTGGCGAAATTGAGGGACTGGGGGACGTAAATGGCAAATTGGGGAAAAAGGGGGGAGGGGAAATGGGAAATGGGAAACCCTAAAGGGAGGGGGATGGCAAAATGGGGGAAACGGGGCCAACTGAGGAACGGGCCAAAAATTTGAGGGACGGGCCTGGCGACCGGGTTGGTTTATTTTGGGGGCCCCTGGGGACGTGATGGCAAATTTTGGGGAAAAGGGGGAAAGGGGGAAGGGGAAATGGGAACTGGGGGTGGGTGACGGGGGAAAGGGGGAACTTGGGGACTTGACGGGGGAAAATGGGGAAAACCGTGCCTGGGGGAAACTGGGGAAAACTGGGGGAACTGAGGGACGGGACCTTTGGGCGAAAACCCCCCCCGGGGGGAAAGGGAATGGAGAGACGGGACTGGCGAACGGGGGGAATGGGGAAAATTTGGGGAAAACTGAGGAAATTGGGGGGGAACGGGACGGGAACTGAGGAAGGGGGAAAGGGAGGAATGGGGAATTTTAAAAGGAAGGGGGATGGCAAAATGGGGACACTGGCGTCCTGGGGAACGGGAAGGGGACGTGTTTTGGGGGGGTCTGAGGATTTTTGGGGGCCCGGGGGCCCTGGCAAAAATTGGAAAAACAGGGAAAACGGGGGCGGGCCCGAAAGGGAAAAAAGGTAGGGCCCCTTATTTTGGCGAATGAGGAACGGGCCCGAACTGGGGAACAAAGGGAAGGGGAAAGGGCGAAACTGGGGGACGGGACTGGCGAATTTTGGGGAAAACTGGGGGGCTGGGGGTCGGGACTCCCCTGTCCTGGGGGTTTTAAAAAGGGGTTAATCAAGGTTGACGGGCCCGGGTTTCGGAACCCCATCCCCCCTTCCCAATGACCCCCCCCCCCTTCCCAAAAAAAGCAACAAAAAACAACAAAACATAGTGCTTTTTTCTTTTTATCCTAAAAAATAAAAGGGAGTAATGGGGAAATGAAGGAAAAAACCCCAAAAAGGCCAAACCCCATTCAAGCGCGATTGACCCCCAGGGGTTGAGGGACCCCAAAACTGAAGTCGGATTTATAACCGATCTGAGAAACAGATTCCACATCCTGCAGAACATAAAAAGAAACAGCGGACTTAGTTACGCCATGGAAGCAGTCTGAAAAAATTTGTACATTTTGGAAGACCCCCAGGCAGGGACAAAAATTGGCCATCAAAAAAAAAGACCAACAATAAATGGATAACCAAGGACCCCCCGAGCCTTTGAAAAAAAAAGGGAAAAAAGAGCCCAAGAAGAGACTTCTGCAAGTAAAGTCCCCAGGGCTCGGAGAGGGCGGGAAGAGTTTTTCAGAGGGGCCCCGCGGGGAAAGTAAAGGGGTCGCACCCCGTGCAAGAGAGAACCCCAGGGGAAGCTGACAGTGAGGAAGAGAGGGGGGCCCCCCAAGGAGAGCGGGAAAAAGTCTAAAGATCCCCAAAAGGGAAAGAATGAAAATTTTAAGGGAGCGCTGGGGGCCCAAATTTCAGGGACAGAAAAGGGACTTACTGAAAAACAGGAAAGGCAAAAAGGGAAAGAGGGGGTTTCGAACTTTTTCCGGGAAAATTTCCCTAAAACCGACCACCACCGGGACGAGACCCCCCAACATCAAAAAGGGCTAAAAAGACCTAAAATTTTGTTGTAAACCCCCCAAAAAAAGGAATTGAATAGGGCCCTTCCATAAAAGTTCCTCAAGAAGGGCAAGTCCCCAAAAGGAAAAGGGACAATTGGGGCAGAACTGTTCAAAGGCGTTTTCCTAAACTAGCAACTGAAAATTACTGCCCACTGTTCCGTGCATGGAAAAACGGAAAGTACTGTTTGTTTGGGAAACCAGGGGAAAAAGGTTAGTGATAGAAAAATTTTTCCCCCAAAAAAGGAAACCCCTTGGAACTGCAAAAACTAGGGGGAATCACTCTTTTTGGTCTGTGCTTAGCACGATCTGGCCAAGGTCATCAGAAGGGAAAAATACCCCGCGCTTTTTTGGGGACGATGTTTTTGGGGAAAGGAAAAAGCGGGGGTTCGGGAAAAAAAAAAAAAAAAAAATCCCGGGTGTTTTTTAAACCAGATTTTCCTGCTCAAAAACACATCAAAACAGTGCCCCGGAGGGGAAAAGGGAAAATGTATGTAAATTTTTGGTGGACTTCGAAAAGGCTTTTTTGACAGCTTACAAAAAGCCCACCCTTTTGGGAGTTATCCTTCAACATTTATGGCATCCCTTTTAAAAACCTACTAACCCTTTTTAAAAACACTGTCTTGGTAAAAGCGGGAAAGAAAGGGAAAAGGGTTGTTGATGTCAGGTTCCCCTTAAAATTGGCCATTGTTTGGGTGATGGGGAAAGGGACGACGGGAAAACCCCCCAAAGGAGGGATTTGTGGAGCCTGGTTCTAAACATTAGCGCCTTGGACTTTTTGCGGATGACCTGGGGGCTGCTGCCCGCAAAATACACCAAATACCCGGGGAGAAGACCAGCGGGACCCAAAAACCCTTGGGACAGCAAGTGGGGCTTTGAAATTAGCCCCAAAAGAAAACAGAAAAAAGGGTCGTCAATGTGAACAACCGCCCCTGAAAAAGTGAAAAAAAACTAACTGCCCCGGGAAGCAAGTTCACATACCTTGGGCCGCAGCATAAAAACCAGAGGGCGGCACAAAGAAATTCCCACAAAAACTGGGCCCCAAGGGCCCCCGGAATTGTTTTTAAGGGAGTTGAACAAATTTGGGGGGTTAAATCTTTACACCCCCAAAACCCCAAGCTAAAGTTTATACCAGAGTTGTTTTTTGTTTTTTACACTCCTTTTTACGGTTCTGAGTGAGGGGGGGATAACGGAAGGGGAAATTCTTCCCAAAATTTCGAACCCTTTTCCAAAACCATATGCCTGCGAAGTTTTCCCCGGTTTTTTTGGCCGGGAGAAGATCTCCAAAAAAGCCCTTTACTACGGAGATGAGGCAAGAAAAATTGGGAAACATCTTACCAGAGGGACGGTTGGAAGGGGGTTTGGGCACACCCTCCGAAGGAGCCCCACGGGAAAACCCACAAGGCGGAATTGCACGGGGCCCCCAGGGGAAAGGGGAGAAAGAAAGGAAGCCCAAAAAAAGAAAATCGTGGGGGAACTAGGGAAAGTGAGATAAAGGCCATTCAACCCCGGGGGTTCAGTGACTGGGTTTGGGCCCCAGAATGGGGCAGGAGTTGGAAGCGCTTTATTGTTCCCCCTTACACTGCTGGGTGGAATGGAAAATGTGTGAGGGTAAAAACTTTTTGGGTATGGAATTTTTTTAAAAAGGCTGAATTTTTTGTAAAGTAAAAAAAATCAAAGCCCCCTTGCATTCAAATATTCACAACAAAATTTTTAGGTGGGATGGGGGGGGGGGGGGGGGGGGGGGGGGAAAGGTAAAGGGTTTGCTTTTTTAAAAAATTTAGGAACGAAAAAAGGGGGGAAAGATCCCAAGTAGAGTCCCAAAGTGCTTTTGAGGCTAGTTTGAAAAGAATCAAATGAAGGTTTTTGGCCAAGGGGGAAGGGGAGGGTTGGTTTCCATTTTGGGGGGCCCCCAAAACAGAGAAAGGCGAGGGCCCAACGTGGTTTTTTTTTAAATCGGGGAATGGTTCAAAAGCACAACGTATCTAAAAGTGAACAAAGGGGGAACGGTTTTGGTGTGTACAGAGAAGACGTTACAGGAAAAGTGGGGTTCAGATTTGGGGGAGCCATTTAAAAAAAAAAGGGTATTGTTCTTATATTTTATTTTTGTTTGAAAGGCATCAATTTAAAAGAGATCGCAAAAGAGGAGTGATGTTTTCCCAGATTTTTTCTTTTTTTGGGAAATAGAGGGGAGGGGCGGGTTTTTTGTAGGCGTTAAAGGGAGGGGAAATGGATGAGGGGGGGAAAAATCACCCAAAGAGAGAAAAACAGTAGTCCAGACGAAAAAGGGAATGAGAGTTTGGCAATTTTTGGGGGGTTGTGTAGTAGACGATATTTTGGGAAAAATTAATTTAAACACGAAATTTTGTTTTTGCAGATGGCGGGTTCGGGGTTTGCCCAAAATTTTTTTTTTCTTTAGAGGTGTTTTTTTGTCAAAAAAACGACCCCTTGATATTCCACAGAGCGGGGACGGGGGGAACCCCGGAAGGATTGGTAAATTTCCCACTAAAAGTCGTTGTGATGGGGGAAAAAAAGTTTATTTTTGGGTCGCTTTTTGTAGCTTTGGTTCCGTTTTGGGGCTTTTTGTGTAATTTTATTTTGGGTTTTATTTTGTATGTCAGGCAGGGGTGAGTTGGGGCATATGTTTCTACCATGTCAGTTTTTGGTTTATGAGTCTGCAGCGTATGTTCAACCCCTGTCCATGTATGTGATGCCCACGGGCAAAAAGCCCCCACTTAGTTTCAAAAAAAAGGGAAACCCCCTTTAAAAAAAAAATTTATTTTTTTAAAAAATTTTTCCCAAAAAACATGAATTTTATTTTTTTTTTACTCCCTTGTGAAGTTTGGGAAAGGGGGGGGGGGGGGGGGAGTTTTGCCGTAAAAATTAGCCCAACTCCCTTCTGAAAATTTGGGGGGGGAAATTTCCTTTTTTTTTTTTCGGTCTCTGTGTTTCTCCCCTTGCCCCCCTTTTTCCTGTCACCTTCTTCTTGTCTATTTTTGGGCCTTTCTGGGTCCATTTCCCCTCCCTCTTTCCCCCCAGAAAAAATTAAAATATAATAAAATCTCCCCCAACAATGAAGGGGAGGGAAATTGGGCCCGTGGTCCGAGCATGCTTTCCCCCGGCCCAATTTTAAGCAGCATAAAGCTTTGGTTACCACTTGGTTGGAGCCCGTTTCCCCCGCTTTGTCTTCAGTTTAGCCCTCCGTTTAAACCCAGTTGTATATGGGAACCTTAGGGAAGGTAAAGCCCCGGGTTTTGGAGAGGGGCCCCGCCCTAAAAATGCGGGCCCCCTTGAAAAAGGGGGAGGTCGGATGCCCCCTCCCTTAAACTTTATGGGTTTAAAGGGACCCCTTTTTCCTTTATTTTTTTTACATGAAGTAAAGTTTATTGTATCTGATTTGTTTTGGGGGCTTAAAAAACCAGCAAAAAGGGCTTTTTTCATTTTATAGTTCAGACATGAAAAATTGCAATCTAAGTGTTCAACAACGACGATAAGAAGGATTTTTTTTTTAAAATCAAAACAGTTTTTCAATTTTTGGGCCCCCAGGGCCCGGGCCCAATGTGGTTTTTTAATGTGAGGTCACATCTTAACCCACTTCACAAAGGATTGAATAGGCTTTCTACCCGTATAGGGTTTTCCCAATATTATTATTATTTTATAATTAATATTATTTTTAAATTTTTTTTATTTTTATTTTTTTTTAGCCCACAATTCCCCAAGACACCCCGGGAAATTTACCTTAAAACTCTTTTTGTTTTTATATTCCTAAAATTTGAACGTAAAAAAATTAAATGGGGGCCCAAATACCTATACACTCACAAATAAAAAAAAAAAAATCAAAAAAAAGTCAAAAAATGAACTTCAAACACATTGTAAGCAAGGGGAAAGAGAGAGGGGGGTTTTTAAGGAAGGAAAAAGGGGAAAAGGGGAGAGAAAAGGGGGAAAGAGAGGGAGAGAAAAGGGGGTTTTTTTTTTTTTGTTCTTTTTTTTTTGGAGTGTTTTTTGTGTGTGTGTGTTTTTGTGTGGTGTGTTTTTTTTGTTTTTTCGTTTTTGGGGTTTTTTTAAGTTTTTTTTTTGTTTGAAAACGGGACAGAAAAACAAAACACAAAAAATACTAAAATTTTAATTCTCAAAAAACACCCATCTCCTAAACACTCTTTTCGATTATTTTTGGTACAGTTTAAAACACATAATTTAAAAGGGTTATGATGGGTTTATATTTCTTTTAACTTTAGTGAAATTTAAAAAAGGGGGAAAAAAAAAAAGTTTCCCAAACTTTGGTTTAAAATCATTACAAGTACACAACAATGAAATATTAAAAAAAAGAAAATGGAGCGGGAAAAAAGGAGAAAAAGGGAGAAAAAAAGAAAAAAGGGGAAAAAAATTAAACAGTTAGACCCATAGACAGGTAAAGGGGAAAGGGCCCTTATAGGTAAGGGCGGGTATATAACTTTGTTTTCAAGGCTATGGACTGGGGGTGTGCAAAGGTTGGGTGTATCAAGGGGGGTTGAAAAATTGGGGTTTTCGTGGGTTCTTTTGATTGTTTTTTTAATTAATCAGGAAGGGATTCCACAGCATAGGGCCCTGAGTAAAGAAAAATTAAAAAATGAAAAAGGGTCTATTTTTGGGGATTGGGCCCGGGGGTTTTATGTATTTTGGTTTTGGGTTTTGGGGGAAAATTTTTTTTTAAATATGTGTAACAGTTCCTGTCTTAAACTTGAACTTTAGGATCCTTTGTTAAATTTTAATCTTTGGGGTTGGGACTTTTAGGGAAAAAATTTTTAACTGAGTTTTGGGCAGTTCTAAAAGTTGTCTTCTTTAAAAGGATTTGTTTGAGAGGCACCTTTTATAAAGGGGCTTTGTAATTTTTTTAGTGTTTGCACTTTGCGAATCCCCCAGGGTTTGAAGATTGTCTATTGAGGAACGTTTTATAAGATTGTTATCATCATCAGCCGTAACCCTTGGGGGGGTGTGGGGGGGGACATGAAAGGCCCATGCCCTTTTTTTAAACCTCCTTCCCTCCATCTCGGTTTTCGGCTCTGGCAGTTTGTGCCGGTATTCATCCTGGTCCATTCTTGTGTTGTCCCTCCCTGACTTGTTCTGTCTTCCCCCCCCTTTGCCCCCTTGGGGTTTTCCCTGCAGTTTTGTTTTGGGCAGGTGTTTTTTTTGGCGGGGGGGACGTGGGCCGAACCATGTCAGCTTTTTCTTTTTGGGCGATGGTTTGGGAAAGGGGGTTTTTTTTGGACCCCGAAGCATGTTATTTGAATCTTGACAAATTCGGTTTGGTTTTTTGTTTCTCCGGATTTGCCAGTTGTTTTTTCTTTGGGATTTTTTTTTCGATATGATTGGATTCGCTTTTGGGTTTTTTTCAGCAGTCAATGGCCCGGGGGTTTTTTTACTTCCCCTACAGCTGGATCGAAGAAATTTTTGGGGTTTGTAGAGCTTTAGTTTGTTTGGGAAAAAAATCTCTTTTTCTTTTCCAATTTTGGGGGTGGTTTTGTCATGGAAGAGTTTTCCCCTGGCCCATTCGACTTTGATTTCTGTCGTCGATGCCCCCTCCTTTGTGGTGTAGCGCCGAGGTATTTAAAAGCGTTTACCCCCCTCCAGGGTTTTTGCCGGTTAAAGTAAAATTTTTAGCGGTTGGGATTTTCTGGCTTTTTTTCAACAAGTACCTTTACTTTTTTTCCCCAAGGTTTATTCCCCCCCCCCCCCCATCCCCTATGCTCCCCGCTCTGTTTCCAAGTCTGGTCGTAAAATTTTTGGGAGCTTTTGTGTTACTTCGCCAAAAGAGGTCAATGTTTATCGGCAAAAACCCTTAAAATTGTTGAGGGTTTTGCCGGGCCAAATTGGGGAAAGGGGGTTGGGGGTGGAAAATCATGGAGGGTCTCTTTTATGATGTTTTCCAAGATTGTATTTTTAAAATTTGGAAGGGGAAAAAAGTTTTTTTTGAATGAAAGTCGAGTCGGAATTTTTACAGCAGAAGAGGAGGGGAAAAAGCCCAGCCCTACTATGATTCTAGGTGCAGCCGGTGTGTAGGGCGGAGCGTCTGTCTAAACCCGACGCTTTAACTTTCACCCGGTGCCCGTGGGCGGTAGGTCTGTCTACACCGACCGCTGGCTACACCAGGTGCTGAAGGGGGAAACGGCTGTCTACACCTGACAGTGAATACACCGGCTGCTGAAGGGGGGGAGCGTCTGTTCCCACACCCGAAAACCCGGCCCCTGAATTTCACCCAGGCTTTGCTGTAGGGGCGGGGGTCTGTCTACTCATGACAGGGTGAACTTTAAACCCGGCCCCGCTGTAGGGCGGACGTCCCGTTTTTACACCTGGCCAAACTGAGGGGTACACCAGGTGCGTTTGGGCGGAGCGCTTTTTACACCTGAAAGTGGTTTCCCCCAAAACTGCGTTTGGGGGGAGCGTCTTTCAAACCCGACAGTTGGGAAAACACCAGGCTGCTGTACTGTGGTTCTTCCTTTTACTACCCCCATGGGTTGGGGTGCCCCCTCCAACAAACCCGCAGTAGTCCGACCCCCTTTTTCCCCTTTGTTTTTTGTGTTTTTTTTGTGGAGAGAGGAAAGGGGGAAAAGGGGAGAGGGGGGGAGGGGGGAGGGGGAGAACGGGGAAAAGGGGGTGGCTGTTTATTTCAGGCACATGTAAGTCCAGTTTCTGTGTGGGGCACACAGCCACTACATTCTGCCAGCCCCAAGAGGCGTTTTGTGTTTTTTTAATTTTTTATTTTTTATTATTATTTTTACGTGATTTTTTTCCTGGTCTGTTTCCAAAACCACACCACACCGCTCAGGTGGGGAGGGGGTGGGGGACAGCCGGTGGCAATAATAAAATATTTTATGGAATTTATTTGAGCGGGTTTTTGTAATAAACAAACAAAACGAAGCGCTTTTCCTCAAACAGTTACAGGAAAGCAAATTTCCTTAAACATTTAGCTAGCACGGACCGAAACCGCGCGCGCGCCCCCCACAACACAACCAAAGTTTCACCCCCGCGCCCCCCCCCAACCACACACAACACACACCCGGGAAAAACAATTTAGAAGGGGGATGTTGAAAAAATTTGGGGGAAAAATATTTGGGGGGGGAAAAGTTTTAGGTAGGAAAAAAAAGGGGGTTTTTTAGGCTGGGATTTGAAAGGAAAACAAGTGACGGGTTTTGCGAAATGAAAAAAAGGGAGGTTTATTCCCGGTGGGGGGACCAGAAACAGAGAAAGGGGCCCGACCAACGTGGTTTGTTTTTTATTTGGGGGGTTTTTTTTCGAAAAACCCAAAAAATTTTTTGCGGGCTGAAAGAAGGGGGAAAGGGGATGGAGCGTTCGGTGAAGGGCGTTACAGGGATAAGGGGTGAAAATTTGTGGGGGACATTTGAAACAAGGGTATTGATTTTTTCTCCAGTTCTTTGTGAGAAGGCAAAAACCAAATGGGAAAAGGGTCACAAAGGGGTAAAGTGTTCGGGTTTTTTTTTTTTTAGGACCAGTCGCCTGCAAGTTTTTTTAAGGGGTTGGGGAAGTTGGGTTTAAGATGCTGGTTAAGGGCCCGCCCCAAAAGAGATTTACGTTTGGGCTTTAAAAGTGGGAAAAAATGAGAGAGGGGACAAGTTGGAAGTTGCATCAGTGGCAGATTCTTGCGAATCGCGCTTATGCCCCCCCTTTAAAAAATTTTGTAGCAAGGGTGGCGGGTTGGGGATGAATTTTTTTTTTTGAGAGGGGGGGTTGTCCCAAAACTACTTCCCAAAAAACTTAAAAGAGTTGGACAAAGGAACTGTTTTTATTGCCGAATTTTTATTGAAGTTTTTGTGATAGAGGAAAGTTTTGTTGGGGTTTCCCTTTTTGAGGGCTTCGGTTTTTTTCGGCATTAAAATTTTAACTTATTCTGGGGTCATCCAGTTTTTAATGTTTGAAGGCGTTTGGTCCCTTTTTGTCGGAGGGAAGGGAAGGTTTTTTAAAAAGTATGGCTTTACTGAGGCCCGGTATCATCGGGATAGAAATGATGTCAATAGGGGGGGTTTTTTTTTTAAATGTGGAAATTTGGGCAGTGTAAAGAGGGATAAAAAGAGGGAAAGGGGAAAAAGGGCCCCGAAGGGTCCTGCGGGGGCTAAAATTCCCTTTTGGGCAGGTTTTGATTTTAAATTTTTTTTTTACAAAAAAATTTTTTGGGGGCCCGGGGGGTTGGGGCCCGTGATGTTTTTCCCTTTATCGGGAAAAACTCACAACACAAAAACACCCCACACACCCACTACACACAAAACCACACACAACAGGGGGGGAGGACGGGGAAATTTAACGTTTTTGGGGTGTGTTTGTTTTCCGATCTGTTACCACCCAAAAAATTTTTTCAAACACATCCCCCACCCCCAAGGTTTTGGGGGGGAGGGGGGTTGAAAAAGCCTTTTTTTCCCTATTTTTTTTATTTTACCCCCGGGGTTTTCCGGAAAAGGAGGATTTGTTTCTTTTGGAATTAACTTTAGTGGGCCCCCTTTTTTTTTTCCCAAAAGGCCCAGGTGGTGGAAAAAAACCCCCGGGGGATTCCCCTTTCCCCAAAATGGAAAAAATTAAAACCGGTTTTCGGAATTTTAGTTAAGGGCCGTTTCTTGGCCCCGGTTTTGGGGCCAGTTTAATTTATTTTTTTTTTTTAAAAACTTCAGAAAACAAGGAAAGGATTGAATTTTAAAACAAAAAAAAAACCCCCAAAAGTTTTCTTTTATTTTCCCAAAATTGGGGAAAAAAAAATTTAAAAAAATGTTAAATGGAAAAAAGGGGTTCCAACCCGGGGAGGGTTCCCGGGTCCTTTTTTTCCCCAACTCCTGCTTCCAAAAAATATATTTGTCCAAGGGGTTCCGCCATAAATTTTTTTATCCCAAAAAACTCCCAAACAAAAAATTTATACCAAAACCCGGAAAAAAAAATTTCCCCTTTCTTGGGTTATATTTACGCTTTCGGGAAAAAAATTTGGGATTATCAAACCAAATTATCAAATCAATTTAAAAACGAAGCCCTTCTTTAGGTTGCCATATTTCCTTAAACTCCTCTTCAAAGGAATTCCCCAATTTGCTGTCCCTAGCCCTCTGTGAAAAAATTTGGGGGTTGGGTCTTTATCCCTTTTCACCTTCCTTTTTCCAAAAAATTTTCATCCACCCAAAACTCCCAAAAAAAAGCCCCCCCTTCGTAAGGTTTAGGGATTCCAGTTCCCTAATTGGAGTACCTGTCCTTTAATTTTTTGGAACCCCAATTACTTTTTAACTACCCCATTTTAATTTAGGATTTATTGAATTCCCGGGTTTTGCCCAAAACCCCTTCTTAAAATTTAAAATTCCCCAAAGCCGAAAAAAAAAAATTTAAAACTTTACCCTCTTGGTTTCCCCCTTTTTCCCGTTCAAATAAAAAAGCCAAAAACCCTTTTCCTTCCCCCCAAAAACACACCTTTTTTGTGAATGTTTTTTTTTTTTTGGGTTTCCCCTTTTTGGGGTGGTTACCCTTTTGTTGGGTGGGGGGGTTTAAATTTTTGTGGGCCGGGGGGCCCTGGAGTTTGTTTCGGGCTTTGGTTTACCTTTTTCCCTTTGTTAAAAACCCCCCTTTTTTTTAAAATTTTTAAATTTCGCCAAAAAAAACAATTTATTTTTTTCTAAGATTTCCCCCTTTTTCTTATTATTTTTGTAAAATTAAAAAAAAAAAAACCCAAAAATTTTAAAAATTTAAAAAGTTTTTTAAAAAACCCCCTTTTTTTTTTTATAATTTTGTGTGTGTGTGTGTGTTTTGTGTTTTGTGGGGGCGTGGGGTTATTTTTTGTGGGGGGTTGTGTGTGGCCTTTTTGTTTACTTCAAATTTGGAAAAACTTATTTTTTTGTTTGGGTTTTTGTTTTTTTTTTTTGATTTTTTTGGGGTTTTTTTTTTTTAAATTGGCCTTATTTCAAATTTCCCTTTTTTTTATTTTTTAAAAAATAAATTTTTTAAAATTTTTTCACACCCAAAACCATAAATTTAAAAATTTAAAAGATGGGAAATGAAGTTTAAATGGTTTTGAATTGTTTTTTTTAATATAATAGGGGTTGGTGGTGTGGTGGGGTGTTGTGGTGGAATTGGTGGGGTGTGTTGGTGGTTTTTGTTGTTTAATTTAAATTTTCGTTTTCAGTTTCTAAGACTAGGGGATAGGGGTTGGGGGGTTGTTTTTTGTGTTGTTTTTGGGGTTTTTTACCTTTTTCATTATCCCAAAAAACCTTAAGGTTAATTTTTTTAAAAAATTTAAAAATGGGGTTTTTTTACCCCCCAAGGATTTTTTCCCCCTTTTTTGGGGTTTTTGGCAACCAGGGCCCCCCCTTTGGGGGGTTGGTTTGGGTGTGGTTTGGGTAGTAATTTATTTTGGTTTGAAGGATTGTGTCTAGAAAGAAGGGGCGGAGATGGGGAAAGAGGGGAAGGGGGATGGGTAGATGGAAGGAGAAAATTTAAAGAAGGGGAGAGAAGTTGATGTCCTTTAGATTAAAAAAGGGGGTTTGGATACCTTTCAGAATTGGTAAAGTTGTTTTTAAAATTTTGCTTTTAAAAAATACCCGTGTGTTAGTGGGGAAAAATTTACCCAAAAATTAAAAAAGATAAAAAGATTACCCCCCAAAATTTACACAGGGGAAAAAAAAACAATAGAAAAAAAAAAAAAAAAATAAAAAAAAAACCCAACCCCAGGCCTTTTTTGTTGCCCCCCCCCCTTTCAATATCTGGGTTTTTTTCCTACTTTTTTTTTTTACTGTTTGGGGGGGGGCGTTTATGGGGGGGTTTTTTTCACTTTTTTGGGTTGGTGTGCCTTTGGGTAAATTTAAAATTAAAAGGGGAAAAAAAATTTTTTTTAAAAAGAAACAAAAGAAAATAAGGGGGAAAAAAAAAAAAATAGCCTTTTTTTTTTCCTTTTTTTTAGGAAGGGCATAAAGGGGCCCCATGGCTTTTTAACCGCCCCTTTTTTGGGGGGAAACCCTCTTTTCCCACCGTTTTAAAATTGGTTTCCCCTTTTTCGAAAGGGAGGCCCGGATTTTAAAATTGCCTTTTGCGGGGTTTTTTTTCCCTGGGGTGGGAACCCTGATGACCCCAAAAAAAAACCCTTTTTTAAACGGGGGAAAAAAAATCTCTAAGCCTTTTATTTGTTTTAAACACTGGGTATTTTCCCTTAAAACAAGAAAAAATTTTTGTTCATCAACAAAACAAATTTTAATTTTTTTTCCCCCCTCCTTTTTGGGAAAAATAATAAACCCCAAAAAATTCCCTCTAAATACAAAAAAGTTTAAAAAAAAAAAATATTTTAAAGAAGGGATTTATAATAAAAAAATTTGGGATTTATTTTTTTGCTTAAATTTAATTTTTAAAACGGAAAAAAAAAATAAAAAGTTAAGGTGCCTTTTTTAAAAAAACCAAAAAAAACCTTTTTAAATTTGGGGGTTTTTTAAAAATTTTTTAAAACTTTCCCCTCCCAAATTTTGGGCCCCCTTAAGGGGAAAAGCGGACAATTTTTAAATGAACCATTTTTGTGTGGGCTGGGGAAGGGGCCAGTTTGGTTTTTTCAGGGGTTAAAAACCCCCTTGGGGTTACCCAGTAAAAAGGCCAAGGAAACCCCCCCTCCCTTTGGTTATTGCTTCCAAACCCAATTTTTTTCCAGCCTTTTTGGGCCGGAAACCTGAAAATTTCCCCCTTTTTTACTTTCCCAAAAAACCCTCCAAAATTGGGGCCCTTAAAAAACTTTCCCCCCCCCCCCAACCCCCCCCCCCCCCCCCCCACCCCCCCCCACCCCACCCCCCCCCCCCCCCCTTTTTCCCCCCCCACCCCCCCCCCCCCCCCCCCCCCCCCCCCCCCCCCCTTTAACCCCCCTCTTCCAAAACTCCCTGGGAAAACACCCCCCCCCCCCTCCTCCGCCCTTCCCCCCTTTCCCCTCTCCCTTTAGGGAAAAGCCCAAATGAAGTGTTTTGGGTTAGGTGTGTGTCCCCCCCTGCCCTCCTTTACTACAAATTTCTCTGGGTTTTGGGACCGGCACTGAGCCCCCCCTTATCTCCCGGGGTTGCCCCCTTCCTCTTTTTTCTTTTCATCAATATGTTGGTGTACCCCCTGGATTTGAAAAAATTTTTTGGTTTATTATGTTTAAGGAGGGTTCCATGCGTTTAAAAGAATTTGGGCAAGTGCTTGGGTTTTTTTGTTTTTTCAAGATTTATCGTACATAATTCCATTATTATTATTTTTTATTTTATTATGACCGTTTTCTCTATTTCCCAAGGCATTTTTTTTATTTTTCATTTTTATTTTATGGATTATCCCCTACTACTACTACTGTCTGTCTCCTCATCTTGGGGCTTTATCAAACATAAGCAACAAATTGATTTTAAATAAACCCCCCCCCCCCAAACAAAAACCCAATTTTTCACAAATAAACCAAAAACAAACAACAAACCCAAAACAAAAACATTTAAAACCCCAAAAAAACTAAAAAATTTTTGGGGGAAAAAAATTTTACTTAAAAAAAAAATGAATATAGCCCGCCCCCCCGGTAAAAATGTAAAACATATTTTAAAAACTATAAGCAAAAAATAGAGATTTTTTTTTTTTTGGGTTTTTTTTTTTTTCCCTTTTTTTAAACGGGATTTAATTGGGAAAAAGTAATCATGTGCTTTTTTACATCCGTTCCCCTGGTATGGGGGAGGGAAAAAACCCGGCTCAGACCAAAAAAGGGGAGAGGGGAAAAGAGGAAGAGAGGGGAAGAGCGGAGAGAGTGGGGAAGAGAGGGGTGAGGGAGGAGAGAGAGAGAGGAAAGGAACCAAAACAGAGATAGAAAAAGATAAAGGGAAAACAGAGATAATTTGCTGTGTGTTAGTGTGAAGTGTGTGTGTGGGAGAGAGGAGAGAGAGAGAGTGGAAAAGGGGTGTTTGTGTGTGTGTGTGTGTGTGGTGTGTTTTGTGTGTTGGTGTGGGTGTGTGTGGGAAGTGAATTGGAGGGAGAAGATGGGTTTGAAAAGGGGGTTTGGTGGGGAGTTGGCAGCTCTGGTTCCAGAAACTTACAGGCAATTTTGCGGGAAAAAAAGGTTTAAAAAAGGGGGTAGGAAGGGTTAACAAACTCAGAAGGGTTTACAGCCCCCCCATTCCCATGTTGCTTTCCCTCAGTCTGCCCTTTTTTGGCTTTCCCTCCTCCCCCCCCCCCCCCCCCCCCCCTCCCCCCCCCCCCCCCCCCCCCCCCCCCTGCTTGACAGGGTTTGTCCTTGAGGTTTTTCAGGGCCCTCACCTGCTGTTGTGGTACCCCTTTACCCTTTTTCCTCTCCCGTTCCCTCACCCCCCACCCCCTTTCCCCCTTTCCCCCTTTTTAAAAAGGGCCCCCTGTTTTGGGAATTCAAGAATGCCCTCTATATAACTCCCTTTTTATTATTATTATTATTCAACCATCATCATTATCAAAAAACTTCCTACACCCCTTTTTTGGCTTCGGGCAGGCTCCCCCTTCTTGCTCCTCTTTCACACTTTTATCTTAAAGTTTTAATCCAAACTTTAAATCAAGACTTCTTTTATCAAAAAAGATCAAATTAAATATACTCAAGAACTTCTTTTATCAAAAGATAAAACATTTATATCAAGACTTCTTTTATCAAAAAAGATCAATAAATTTACTCCAGTTTTTACTTTAAAGTCTAACAGTAAAAATTAAAAAAAACAATGGGGGAAGGACCCGGAGGAAAAATTTTTTATTTTTAAGGTCTTTTAAGGCCCTTTAAATCCGGGCCCCAAAAAATTTTTTGGGGGTTTTTTTTAATGAAAGAAGAATTGTAGTTTAATTGGGTTTTTAAAAAACAGAACAAGAAAGGGAAAATTTTTTTTAAAGACCCAAAAATTTTTAAAAAGGGGGAAAAGGGATATCCAGTAAAAGAAGGTGTGGAAAAAAAAAAAAAGGTGAGGAGGGGGGAGGGAGGGAAGAGAGAGGGGAAATGAGAGGGGAGAGAGATGTGAAGAGTGAGGGGAGGGAGATTGGAGGAGAGAGAGGGAAATTTTTAGGAAATAGTTTTCCCAGTTCTTTAATTTCCAAAAACAAATTTTTTGTGGGTTATTGTATATAGTCATAAAATAAATTCACAAAATACCATTATAGTAAGCTATACGTGGCTTTTTACACTCAAAACAACACAATAAAAATTGGAAGACACTTTACTAAGACTCAAAATTTTTCAATTACCAAAGTGCATTTTTTTAAAAAACCTTTTCCCCTGTTTATGCAGTTTTGTAAATTTTTCAAATTTTTTCTCACCCGCCACACAATGGCTATTCTTAGGAAAAACGGAAAGGGTTTTAACGTTTTTGCGCAAGATGTTCTGGGTGCGTTCGCCACGGGGCCCCGGTTTTTGTTCATCGAGGGACTTTGGAGAGAGTGGAGTCTGCATGATGTTAACTCCAGGGGAAAATATTCCTTGACGGGAATGGGGGGAACCGGTCGTCGGGATCGCGGGGGCGCAATGTTAACACTAGGCTATCCTGATCCTGAAGAGAGGAGGGGGGGGGGGGGGGGAGGGGGAGGGAGAGAGGGGGGGGGGAGAGAGAGAGAGGGAGAGAGGGGAGAGGGGGGGGGGAGGGAGAGAGAGAGGGAGGGGAGAGAGGGAGGGAGAGAGGGAGGGAGGGAGGGAGGGAGGGAGGGAGAGAGGAGGGAGGGAGGGAGAGAGAGAGGGGGGGAGGGAGGGGAGGGGGAGGGAGAGAGAAGGAGAGAGAAAGGGAGAGGGAGAGAGAGCGAGAGAGAGAGGGGGAGGGAGGGAGGGATGAGAGAGAGAGGGGGGGGGGGGGAGAGGGTAAGAGGGGGGGGGAGAGGGAGAGAGAGAGGGAGGGAGAGAGAGATTTCCTTTTCATGTTCCTTAGCTAGAGCCCCAAGGTTCACCAATGGTGAGATTTTTGTCCTATGCGACCTCCCCCCCCCCCCCCCCTACACACACACACACACACACACGCCATTAAGGCAGCCGCAATCCGACTTCAGGATGGTGTCTAAATAGGACACCTGTGTGCCTGCAGGGTTTTTAAAAAAAAAAAAGTCATTCCTTCCTACCCGCTCGAAATGGCCTACTCTTCCAAAAGGTAGAACAGGTTTTTAACGTGTGCGCCAAGGTGTTCTGCGTGCATACTGGACAATACAGAACAATACAATGCTGAACAATACAATACAGAACAATACAGTAGTGTTTTATATATGAACACTCAGATTTTCTTTTTTATCCTATTTATTCTTGGCCTAAATATGATAATACAAACTGGTGTGTGGGTGTGCGTGGGTGTTCTCGCACACGCACTCACGTTCATGAGTACGTGTTACGTATGTGCTGCGTAAATAATCAGTTGTTATGTCTTCTAGTCAATGTTTTTTTAAATTAAAAATAAGTGTGTGTGTGAGAGTGCACGTGTGTGTGTGAGAGTGCACGTGTGTGTGTGTGAGTGAGAGTGCACGTGTGTGTATGTGAGTGAGAGTGCACGTGTGTGTATGTATGTGTGTGTGTGGGCCCACATGTGTATGTGTGTGTGAATGCACGTGTGCGTGTGTGTGAGAGTGCACGTGTGTGTGTGTGTGTGTGGGGGGGGGGGGGGGGGTGTGCATGTGTATGTGTGTGGGTGCACGTGTGTGTGTGTGTGTGCCTGCATGTTAAACTAATATAAAAAATAGGTTTTTGTGTCTTTTGATTATAATCGCCCTTCAGGGGATGATTAAAGTGTTTTTGACTTGACTTGACTTGACTTTTTATGTGTCTTTTCCTTTTAAAAAACAAACTCTTTTTACTTGAGGGAGTGTATGGCTGAAGGGCAATCAGGTCAACAGGGACTACATATTTTTTTCTATTTTCATCAGGGGGACTGGGGGGAGGGGGGGGGGGGGGGGAGGAGGGCGTCGGCTCTTCTCTCAGATCAGTTTCACGTTGCTATTTCTGTCGGCGGTGTCCTGTCAAATCAGTTTTGTTTTTCCCAGGCATCAAAAACTTTGTGGCGGCAGATTAGCTTTAGAAATCACAAGTCGGAAACAGGCTCTGGCTCTGTCTCTTTTCTCTCTCTCTCTCTCTCTCTCTCTCTCTCTCTCTCTCTCTCTCTCAGCATTATTTTTTTCGTCCTTTGGCTAGAGCTCCTAAGTTCCTCTGTGGTGACATTTGGCATATGCGGCAGTTTGCCCATCATGAAGGTAGCGGTATGCTGACTTCAGGGAGGATGTCTGCTGCACCAGACACAAACCCAAACCTGCATGCCTTGGTTTTGTAGTCTTTCTTCTTTGGTTGATGTTGGGGGTTTTGTGTTGTGTTGGGGGTTTTGTGTTGTGTTGGGGGTTTCCTATGTTGTGTTGGGGTTTCTGTGTGGGGTTGGGGTTTCTGTGTTGTGTTGGGGGTTTTGTGTTGTGTTGGGGTTTTTGTGTTGTGTTGGGGTTTCTGTGTTATGTTGGGGTGTTTGTGCTGTGTTGGGTGTTTGTGCTGTGTTGAGGTGTTTGTGTTAATGTTGGGGTGTTTGTGCTGTGTTGGGGTGTTTGTGCTGTGTTGGGGTGTTTGTGCTGTGTTGGGGTTGTTGTGCTGTTTTGGGGATTTTTGTGTTGTGTTGGGGTTTCTGTGTTATGTTGGGGTCTTTGTGCTGTGTTGGGGTCTTTGTGCTGTGTTGGGGTTTTTGTGTTGTTGTTGTTGTTGTCTTTGATTTTACGTCTGTTCACTCTCAGTGATATTAGACGAGAAAAAAAATACAAGGGGTGTATGAGAATTGAGGTGGTGGTGGAGGCCCTACTGAAAAATGCGTGAGGGGGAAAGTAGTCTAATCATGAAAAGAAACCGTGCAAAGCAAAAAGATACAATTAAAAAAAAAACGAAACTAAAACATAAAAAGTGATTAACGTTAATGAAACTATAACAAATGTCCTATAGGACTATGCCAGAGACCTTTTGCAATATCAAATGCCAAATTCAAATTATTGAATATGCTTCTAAGGGCGTTTTCAGAAAATTGGGGTAAAAAAGAACATACCAGAACATACAGTGTGAACATAGTATACTGTTAATAAGGGTGTATATACTTTGTAACACAGATTTTGGTACAATGCATAACAGTGATATTCTATCTCACAGAGAGAGAGAGAGAGAGAGAGAGAGAGAGAGAGAGAGAGAGAGGAAGAGGGGGGGGGGGGGGGCAGTCAGACAGACAGAAATAGGGACAAACGGAGACAAAGACAGAGAAAGTTAGCAATTGGGTTGTTCTCAGAAACATGTGTGCCATAGGTGTAACTCCCTCGGAAGACCTGAAATTTGTTTTGTTTGTGGATGATTGGGATGCTTGTTACATTTGTTGGGTGGTGTTTGTATTGAAGAAAAAAAAATTAAACAGAAAAATGCATGGTTATATTATTTTCAGTGTCAATTGAGCACTTATTTTAAAAAATCACACAAACAAAATGGCGGATTTGTGACAATAAGCAACACACTGTTAACTGAATGTTGTTAAGACCCTTTAACAAGTGTTTAACGTTTTTCTTAACAAAACAGCATCGAACATCTCTTCAGATGTTTCTTTATCTTTGCAATAATAAAATTCTTAGCTGCAGTTTGAAGTTTATTATAATTATATGGGCGTATATAATTATCGTTAGGGTTGCTACGCTTGGTTTCCACTTTCTGGTCCATTGTAATGTTTCAAGTACAAAACTGTTCAGCATTCTGGGGAATGCTTTCCAGCAAAAATTTGAGAAGACAATGTAGGACAGTGGGAACTATTGGTGCTGATGAAGAACTGCGGTGTTCCTGTCGTTTTTAAAGTCATTGCAGATCACAAACACGGCATCGTTTCCACTTCTTATAGTAACGACCCTACAACAGAAACCCTGCATGAACTTTGAAACCAAGGTCGCTTGACCGAGATGCCAAGTCTCAGCACCTCTCCTTCACCGCAACATCCCTGGAAAGCAGATTTTTCCCGCGTTATCATTCTATGAGTGGGTTCTAGACTCTGGATTCTTTGTCTTCCATCATCCCAGAAACGTCTCAACTGTAACATCTTCTGGGACTAAAAGTGGGTGTACTGGTTTGTTCAATCTTTTTTTATTTTTATATGGTTTCCTTATGAATAGATCTTTGTAGAAAAAAAGTCTTTTTTTAGTATTAAATTTAAGGCATTAAAAAATGTTAATCCATATTTAAGACAAGACATTTATTATTTTTTATGTTATCACAGACTTGGTCTTAGTATTGCAAACCAAATCCAGCTACACTTAGTCATTATTTTATCAAGACAGAAGACGCTTATAGGGGTAGAAAATGTCATCACAAGACATACACACTGATTAAAGAAAGCAACTGTTCCTGTGTGGGGTGACATTTTAAAGCCTGACTTAATAAACATAGATCTGGTTGTGGACAGTGTGTCGCTTGCGTCAAGAGACGAAAACGCCATAGTTTCAAGAGCCGACTGTTCATGATTTTAGGAATTTTTACTATGTTCATGCTTCATTGGTGATTTTCTTGCTTCATTTATGTAATAAACAAATAACTGTGTTTGTTAAATACTGAATTTGATTTCGAACATTTAACTGTGGGTTTATTTATCTCTCAATCTGTAAATGTTAGACGAGTCTTACAGTTGCGGCAGGAAACTGTGACCCTTAGTTTTCTTGTCGCCACTGTCAGATCTGGTAAAGGAAAAAATCAAGCAGTTTGCCTGTCAGTTGTTTCTTCTGCAATTTTTATCTGTCAATGGAGTGGTTGCTAAAAACAAAATGTATAGTTTGTCTGCCACGGCTATTTCTGTCAGTCACTGGTAGAACGGAGATTTACAGACGTGTTCCTTGCCACAGGAAACAAAAACTGCGCGGTTTCTTTTACCGACTGAAATGCCCATCATTTATTTTTCCTTTCCATACACTACATATTTCCTTTGTTCAAAGAAACAGAACTGTATTGTTATCGTTAAACTCGAGCTACTCATCTTTTTCTGTCAGCAACGACAGTTTGTTACTTTTGCTGTGGTCTTTGTCGGAAGTTGCTGGCGGAACCCACTGTTCCGAGTTTCTTGTTTCCACGAAAATGCGTCACCACCTCTCCCTCCCACACCTTCTTTCTCATGATTTTACAGCAGACTGACAATGATGTCGCTCTTTGGCTATGAATCTCTACCACTTGATAGCCTATACTGCCTTGTGTACAAAACTAATGCATAATCTATTCAATAAAAATAAGGTGAACAGTTGTGATGTGGAAATTAAGCAATTAAGTCTGGTGCCTACTGAGAGATTTTGCTTTATGTTGTCCATACATCACTTCCTCCTAACCTCAGCCTTTGGTCTTTGTCAAGATCTCACAAAATTAAAAACCAACAAATGCTGAGCTCAGCATAAGTATTTCAAATATTTTATATGTCAGACTGGTTGGTTTCAGTTGTGATGCGAAACCAAGAACACCATATCTTCCAAATCATAGTTTGAAAAATTTTATGTGGAAAAAATGCTGGTTATCTTCAGTTAACTATCTTTTATTTTTGTTCTAAATATCGTATGTATCAATTGTCAGCACCACTGTTTTCACCTCATGCAAAAAAAAAAAATTGTAATTCATACACGAGTGCGTGTGCGCGCGCGCGTGCGCGTGCGTGAGTGTGTGTGTCTGTGTGGCTGTGTGTGTGCGTGCGCGCGCGCGCTCAGAGAGCAACTACTGTTTTCCCTTATATGAGCGAAAATGCGTCACGCTGCCGTTAAGCGCCTGGCAAGTCAGGCCCATCACTTCCGACTTCGGCATAAGAGAGAAGAGAGAAGAGACAGCCAGACAGACAGAGGAGAGAGAGATGGAGTGAGAGAGACAGATAGGGGAGAGAGAGAAGAGAGAGACAGAAAAGAGACAGACAGACAGACAGAGAAGAGACAGACAGACAGAGGAGAGACAGAGGAGAGAGAGAGGGGTGGGAGACAGACAGACAGAATAGAGACAGAGGAGAGAGAGAGAGAGAAACAGCCAGAGAAGAGAGAGGGAGAGACAGACAGAAGGGAGAGGGGGGAGAGAGAGACAGCCAGAGAGACAGAGTAGAGAGAGAAGGAGAGAAAGACAGCCAGAGAGACAGAGCAGAGAGAGAAGGAGAGAGAGACAGCCAGACAGACAGAGGAGAGAGAGAGACAGCCAGAGGAGAGAGAGAGGTGGAGAGGAGAGAGAGACAGCCAGACAGGAGAGGGGAGAGAGAGAGACAGCCAGAGAGACAGAGCAGAGAGTGAGGGAGAGAGACAGCCAGCCAGACAGAGGAGAGAAACAGAGAGACATAAGAGAAAGAGGGACAGACAGACAGAGGAGCAAGAGGGACACAGACAGACAGAGAAAATGAGACGGCCAGACAGACAGAGGAGAGAGACAGACCGACCGACAGAGGGGATAGAGAGAGACAGACAGAGGAGAGTGAGGGAGGGAGAGAGAGAGAGGAGAGAGAGAGAGAGAGAGAGAGAGAGAGAGAGAGAGAGAGAGAGAGAGAGAGGAGAGAGGGAGAGAGAGTCAGAGAGACAAAGAGACAGAGGAGAGACGGACAGACAGACATAGGAGAGAGGGAGACAGACAGAGGAGGGAGAGAGGGAGATACAGACATACAGAGGAGAGAGAGGGAGAGAGAGACAGGAGAGAGAGGGAGAGAGACAGCCAGACAGGGAGAGAGGGAGAGAGAGAGAGAGAAAGCCAGACAAACAGAGGAGAGAGACAGACAGCCAGACAGACAGAGGAGAGAGAGGGAGAGAGAGAGAGAGACAGCCAGAGGTGAGAGAGAGACAGCCAGAGAAGAGAGACAGCCACTGGAGAGAGAGAAGGAGAGACAGCCAAAGGAGAGAGACAGACAGAAGAGATAGAGGGAGTGACAGCCAGACAGAGGAGAGGGAGAGGGAGAGACAGACAGCCAGAGGAGAGAGAGGGAGGGAGGGAGAGACAGCCAGCCAGAGGAGAGATACAGACAGACAGAGGAGAGAGAGGGAGGGAGGGAGAGACAGCCAGCCAGAGGAGAGATACAGACAGACAGAGGAGAGAGAGAGAGAGGGAGAGAGAAAGGACAGCCAGACAGACAGAGGAAAAGAGAGACACCCAGACAATGGAGAGAGATGGAAAGAGAGAGACAGCCGGACAAAGGAGAGAAATAGACAGACAGAAGAGAAAAAGACAGACAGAGGAGAAAAAGGGAGACGGACAGAAAGAGAGAAAATGAGAGAGAGAGACGGACAGACAGAGGAGAGACAGACAGACAGACAGACAGACAGACAGACCAACCGACAGAGGGGAGATAGACAGACAGACAGAGGAGAGAGAGAGAGAGAGAGAAAGAGGAGAGAGACAGACAGACAGAGGAGAGAGGGAGAGAGAGACAGAGGAGAGAGAGACAGCAGAGAGGAGGAGACAGACAGAGGAGAGAGAGACAGACAAAACAGAGGATAGAGACAGAAAGACAGAGGAGAGACAGACATAGGAGAGAGAGCGAGGGAGAGAGACAGCCAGACAGACAGAGGAGAGAGAGGAGAGAGACAGAGGAGAGAGAGAGGGAGGGAAAAAGACAGATAGAGGAGACAGAGAGACAGAGATAGAGAGCCAGCCAGACAGAGAAGAGAGAGAGAGAGCCAGACATACATAGGAGAGACAGACAGTCAGAGGAAAGAGGGAGACAGACATATGAGAGAGGGAGGGAGGGACAGACATACAGAGGAGAGAGAGAGGTGAGAGACAGCCAGACAGAGAAGAGAGACAGACAGACAGAGGAGAGAGGGAGACATACATATGAGAGATGGAGGGAGAGACAGACATACAGGAGAGACAGACAGAGGAGAGAGACAGACAGACATAGGAGAGAGGGAGACAGAGGAGAGAGGGAGACAGACATAGGAGAGAGGGAGGGAGGGACAGACATACAGAGGAGAGAGAGAGGGTGAGAGACAGCCAGACAGAGAAGAGAGCACAGACAGACAGACAGAGGAGAGAGGGAGACATACATATGAGAGAGGGAGGGAGAGACAGACACACAGAGGAGAGACAGACAGAGGAGAGAGACAGACAGACATAGGAGAGAGGGAGACAGAGGAGAGAGGGAGACAGACAGAGGAGGGAGGGAAAGACAGACAGACATACAGAGGAGAGAGAGAGGGTGAGATACAGCCAGACAGAGAAGAGAGAGAGAGACAGCCAGACAGAGGAGAGACAGAGACAGCCACAGGAGAGACAGACAGACAGACAAGAGAGAGAGGGAGAGAGAGACAGACAGCCAGACAGAGGAGAGAGAGAGGGAGAGAGAGAGAGACAGGCAGACATAGGAGAGAAAGAGGGGGAGAGAGACAGACAGACATAGGAGAGAGGGGGAGAGAGACAGACAGACAGACATAGGAGAGGGAGACAGGGAGAGACAGACAGACATAGGAGAGAGAGACAGACATAAGAGAGAGACAGGCAGACGATAGAGAGAGAAACAGACAGGAGAGAGGGAGACATACAGACAGAGGAGACAGAGAGACAGACAGAGAAGAGAGAGAGAGAGACAGCCAGACAGAGGATAGACAGACAGACAGAGGAGAGAGACAGACATAGGAGAGAGGGAGACAGAGGAGGGAGAAGGGAGAGACCGATATACAGAGGAGAGAGAGGGAGAGAGAGCGACAGCCAGAGGAGAGAGACAGCCAGAGGAGAGAGAGAGAGAGAGAGAGAGAGAGGAGAGAGAGGAAGAGGAGAGAGAGATAGAGACAACCAGACAGAGGAGAGAAAGACAGAGAGAGGAGAGACAGACAGAAGAGTCAGAGGAGAGACAGACAGACAGAAGAGACAGAGGAGAGACAGAGGAGACAGACAAGAGAGATCAGATGAGACAGACAGACAGAGACAGAGGAGACCAACAGACAGACAGAACAGAGAGACAGACAGACAGAGGAGACAGATGCAGGAGAGAGCAGAGGAGAGAGGGAGAGAGAGACAGACAGAAGAGAGAAAGAGACAGCCAGAGGAGAGAGAGGGAGAGACAGACAGACAGAGGGAGAGAGAGGGGGGGAGAGAGATCGACAGCCAGACAGACAGAGGAGAGGGAGACAGACAGACAGACAGACAGAGGAGGGAGAAAGGCAGACAGACAGACAGAGGAGGGGGGGAGAGAGACAGCCAGCCAAACAGACAGAGGAGAGAAACAGACAGACAGACAGAAGAAAATGAGAGACAGACAGACACAGGAGAAAGAGGGAGTCAGACAGAGAAAATGCAAGAGACGGACAGACGAGGAGAGAGACAGACAGACCGACAGAGGGGATAGAGAAAGACAGACAGAGGAGAGACAGAGAGAGAGAGGGAGGGAGAGAGACGAGAGAGAGGAGAGAGGAGAGAGAGAGAAAGAGAGAGAAAGTCAGAGAGAGAGAGAGAATCAAAAAGACAGAGGAGAGAGTGGAGAGAGAGAGAGATTCAGACAGAGGAGAGAGAGAGACAGAGAGAGAGAGATTCAGACAGACAGAGGAGAGAGAGAGCCAGCCAGCCAGATAGAGGAGAGAAACAGTCAGACAGAGGAGAAAGAGGGACAGACAGAGGAGAAAGAGGGAGACAGAGAAAATGAGAGAGAGATGGACAGAGGAGAGACAGATAGACCGACAGAGGGGATAGAGAGAGACAGACAGAGGACAATGACAATGACAACAGTTTATTGTGATAAGCATCAACGCCCATTCACAAGGGGACAGTGGGTTGGGAACTGGGCACAAAACACAGAATCAACCAAACAGTCTTCATGACATGGATTCCATATCATTGTTCTATATACATATAATGTCATTCATTGGACCACAGTTTCTTCATGTTGTAAAGGACAGACAGAGGAGAGACCGAGAGAGATTCAGACAGACAGACAGTCTGAGAGAGAGAAAGAGATTCAGACAGAGGAGAGAGAGAGAGAGAGAGAGATGAGAGAGAGGAGAGAGAGAGAGAGAGAGAGGAGAGAGAGAGATATTCAGACAGACAGAGAGAGAGAAAGAGATTCAGACAGACAGAGGAGAGACACAGAGAGAGAATCAGACAGACAGAGACAGAGAGAGAGAGAGATTCAGACATAGGCGAGAGCAAGAAAGACAGACAGACATAGAAAAACAATGACTATGACAAATTCTTTTATTTTGAGGATAATTAATAAGCACCCATGTGCTTTTTTACATCCAGTCCCCGCCCTAAGGGATATATATGATAATAAAATAAAAGAAAGCCCATACCAATACACTCACACACTATACGGTATACCCGAAGAAATATGTACACTACCCCCCCCCCCCCCCCCCCAAAAAAAAAAAAAATCACCCAAAAGAGAGAGAAAAGGCAACAAAAGTAATAAAGATAGCAAAACAGAAAACACAAGAAACAACCGAAAAAATAGCAAAGAAACCCAGAGCAAAAGAAAAGCAGCAACAACAAGGGGAGAGGGGACAACCCCAAAACCAAAACAGATCAAAAACAAAACAAAAACCTCCATAATATAAAGGATAAGAAACCATGTAAATAGTATTATTTTGGCTAACAGAAAAAAAAACATCAACAAATTTATTGTACTTTTATGAGAAAGCAACAATAGTAAAGTACACAAAATGAAATATTATATAAACAGACTTGCGAGATTATGCACAAGCAATTTGCATTCCCATGCACTCGTACAAGTACACCCTCATACCTACACACACACGCGCGCGCGCACACCATACATCAATGCCAAATTCAAATCTTTATTAATATCATATAACTATAGTCATAGAAAAGGACATCTGCACATTGGAATTAGCATAATTGGTACACTCAAAACAAGATATCAAATAAAACATTCACTAAATCTTAAATAGGGACGGGATAGCTCAGTGGTCGGAGCACTCGCTTTCCCCCAGCCAAGTTAAGTAGCGTCGAGCGTGGTTACCAGTTGGATGGGTGACCGTTTGCGCGCCTTGGCTTCAGTACAGTTCCCCCAGTTCACCCAGCTGTAAATGGGTACCTGCCCTCTTTAGGGTCAGGGAAGGTAAAGCAGCGAGGGAGAGGAGATGGGCACCGCCCTCAATATGCTGGCCCTAGAGAAGTGAGGTCTCTGACACCTCGCTCCCCTACGACCTTATAGGTTATGGGACTCCTTTACCTTTACCTTTTTTTAAATCTTAAATACAGTCACTTAAGCAATAAAACTGAAATATTAAATCTGAATAAAGCATTCAACAGGATACAAAATGTAAACACTACAATTAAGTATATAAGCAAAACAATAAATGAGAGGAGGGGGGGGGGAGGGGGGAGGAGGGAGAGAGAGAGAGAGAGAGAGAGAGAGAGAGGAGGGGGAGAGAGAGAGGAGACGGAGAGAGAAGAGAGAGAGAGAGAGGAGAGAGTAGAGAGAGAGAGAGAGAGAGAGAGAGAGATGAGAGAGAGAGAGAGGAGAGAGAGATGGAAGAGAGAGAGAGAGAGAGAGAGAAAATACACAGTACATTTTGAATCCATATATTTCATACCATTTTCAATTCATCACTACTATTACCATTAGCGCTCACTGCTGTGATTTAACATTATACATGTTAAGATCATCCTAGTTGTGATAAAGAAGTAGGATAGTGGAAATTATATCTAGAAGTCAGTTTGCAATAACACAATAGCCAGATACAAGTTAAACATTCACACTCGAGAGAGAGAGAGAGAGGAGAGAGGAGAGAGAGAGAGAGAGAGAGAGAGAGAGAGGAGGAGAGAGAGGGAGGATATTTGGTATAATGTAAGGGAGGATATAATTTATTTACTTTGTCTCCAACAGATCAAGTGTAAATTTTTATTTTTGAGGCATCAAGGGGATGAAAAATTGATTTTTTAAGATTTTTAAAGATTGGTGAGTGAAAAATGAATCAGGAAGGGAGTTTCAAAAAAGGGGCCCTGAGTAAAGAAAAGTAGATTTAAAAAGGGGCTTTTCTTGGGATTGGACATGCGCTTTTCAGTATTTTTAATGATTTTTTTTTTTTTTGGGAATTGCCCTTTTTAAGGATGAGGGAACAGTTTGTCTTTTCTAAACATCAGGGGGGCCTTTTTAAAATCTTAGTCTTTGGTGGGGAAGAATTTTTAAAATGATTAACCCTTTTAAAAAGGTTGTTTTTTCAGAGGAAAGAGAGACAGACAGACAAAAGGAAAGAGAGCAGAGACATGAAGAAAAGAGAACAGAAGACCTTCAGAAGACACGAGACAGAAAAAGAGAAAAGAAACAAAGAGAGGAAGACAACAGACGACAGAGGGGAACAAAGACAGGAGACGACAAGAAAACATACAGAGGGGGAATGAGCAGACAGAGACACCTGAGAATGACAAAAAGGAAGAGGAGGGCGAGAGAGAGAGAGAGAGCGAGAGAGAGAGAGAGGGGGGGAGGGAGAGGGAGGGGAGAGAGAGAGAGAGAGAGAGGAGAGGAGAAGGAGGAGGGGGGAAGAGAAGAGAGAGGAGAGAGAGAGAACGTGTTCTATCCAAGCCAATTTTTTTAGGTAAAAAAAGTGTTCTTCCGATTTGGGGACCCCTTTTGACGGGGGCCCTGTCCTCACTGGTCAGCTCCGTCTCCCTTTCCCCTTTGCGGGGCCACATGAAGAAAAAGCCCTTGTCCGGCTTGTGTTTGGGCTCTGAAATCCGTGGGGGGAATCCGCCATCTTGGTTTTTCGTCTGCTACGACAAAAGGCCCAACAGAAGGGCCCTGTCGTATTGTTTGAGTTTAAAACTTTCCCCATCTCAATGAAGAGTGCTGCCGGGCTAAGTGGGTAATGATCTTCCCCCGTGGTCTTTCGCGCGTTTTTCCCCCATGCTTTCGATACACGGAAGCACCTAAAGTAAAGGTTTTCTAAACTTTTTTTGTTTTTCTACCACTCGCACCATGAACTTCTCAAGTGATTTTTTCGTGTTTTGATCGAAGGCTTAAAACATTACAAAAATTAGATGACAGGAAAGAAAGAGGTTGGATCCATAAAAATTGTTAAAATTTGTCAAATTGTTGTGTGTTGGGGGGTAATAAAAGGTGGAGGGTGAAAAAAAAGGTGGGTCTCAGAAAAATTTTCTCTGCTACTGCTCTGGTATCCATGTAACCCAGTAAAAACCTGCGCTGGGGGGGGAAACCCCCAATAGAAAAAACCAAAAACTAGGGAAGACTTGGAGAGGGTTTGGCGCCCCCAAGGAATATCCTAAGCCACAGAAAAACATAAAAGAAAAATGCAAAGCCGAAATATACCGGACGGTCGACCCCCGGGGTTTTCCAACGACCGCGTTTTCCCCTTTGAAAACCCGGGTGGAAGTGACATCAGCTACGGAGTTAAAACATTATTTAAAGCCCCCTAGAGAACAAATCCCATTGGACGGGGAACGCCCCGTAACTTACCAGTGCGGAAAAATCAAAAACTAGGTATGGTTACCCCGAATAAATGGGACTTTATTGGACTAAGAAAAGGGAGAGGACAGGATTTGGTGGGGACATTGATGAAAAGGCAACAAAACGGGTACAGTGGCCAAGGAAAATCACCACAGGGATGGCATTTTTGTCAGAAAGGAAGTAGTGGGGTAATTTTACTACCCCCGGCTTCCGCGGGATATCAGCCCCGGGGTGTGGGGCCAAACCCCAAGAACACACCATCTACAAATTATGCACCATCATCTGCCAACAGATGGAAGTAAAGAATTTTTAAAGATCTTGAAGTGCCATTAAGAAACCCAAAAGGGGGACATTTCATCACCCAAGGGGTTTTTAAACCCCAAAGTAGGTCCGATCTTAAAACCAAGGGGCTGGAACATTTGGTCATTTTGGAAACTGGGGGGCCCAACGACGGGGACAGTCTGCTGGAGTTTGCCTGCACCCAGATTTCCCCTTCCCAATACCCTCTATCCCCAAACAGTCAAGGAGGCAACCGGCATGCGCCAAACGGCAGATCCAAAACCAAATAGATTTTATCTTAACACCACGCGCTTCAAATCCAGCTAACGACCCCGAACAAGAACCCCCTGGGCTGACAAAGGCGTGACCACGACCTTGTGCTGCGGGTATAAAATGAAGCAGAAAAAACAAACCCCCCTGAAAACCCCAAAAGTTAAAAATTTGAGGGACAATAAAAGACCCAGATGTCGGGAGATTTTCCCCAAGCTAAGCTTGGGGGAGTTTGCGGCAAAACCCCTCCTGGCAAGCATAAATGACCTCCCCACAACTTCAATGAGGCAGCCCGAAAAAACAGCAGAGGGGGGTACTCGGTGTCGGCTAAACCCCAGCCAGGGATACCAATGCATTTTTGGACCTCGCGTACAAAAGAGCCAAGAAACCAACCAGGTCTTCCAACCCTAAAAAACCGGGGGCCAAAAATTTCCCGTAAAGAAGTCAATGAAAAAGGCCAGAGAAAAGTGGACCCTGATCAAGGTGATGAGATCAAAAAAAAACATGAAAGTGGGCAACAGTAAAAAGGATCGACCCCCTAAAGAAATCCAAAACCACTTAAAACCCCAAAATCATCAGCTTGAGAAAAGCTCCAAAACCCTTCTCACGAAAGTCAGTGCATTGAACCGGGTGGTCTGAATATTGTCAAGAACTGTAAAACTCCCAAAATAAACCTCAAGAGCATATAAAAGAAAGCAGCAAATAAAGAACCTCCCCATACCTATACTGGGGGAAGAAGGGGAAAGAAGCCATCTGCAGTTTACCAGTAGGAAAGCCCCCGGAGCAGAAATATCCCAGCAGACGCTCAAGCATGGGGGCGAACAGTCATCACATAGTTACAGTATCTGTCAGAATTTGGGAGAAAAACAGTGGCAACAGAAATGGACCAATCACTCACATCCCCTGCCCAAAAGGGAAATTTTCGCCAAATCCCAAAAAACATAAAAAAAACACCCATCCCCACGCCAGCAAGTTTCTCTCAAATTATTTTAAATCGACTCAAAAGGAGGCAGAAGAACCCTTGAAAGGGACAAGCGGGTTCAGGGCAGCGGAGCACAATCGAAAGATTTTTAACTGCACACATGATGGAAAAACTTTTAAAATCGAGAGCCCTTTCCCACAACTTCATCGACTTCAAGAAGGCTTTTGACAGAGTTGGCCAAAGGGCCCTGTGGCAGGTCCTCAAAATTTTTGGCATTGAAGAAGGACTAGTGAAAACCATTCAAGCACTATACAACACTGAAGCAGTCAGCCCTTTTTGAACAATCAGGTCGGAGTATTTCAAAACCACATTGGGGTCCGAAAAGAATCCTGATCCCCAGTCCTGTTAAAATCTGTTTTTGGGAAAAAACACATGAGGGGACCCTCCGATTCCACCCTCCCATCTCCTTGGGCGCAGCCCCTCAACTTTAGGTTTTGCCGATGACATTCCCCTCGGGGCGGAAGAAACAGATGCAAGACTTACGACCACTTGAAAACGAGCTGGGCATAGGGGAGGGAGGTGATGGGGAGAAAAGAAAAGCTTGTGAACAGCCGAAAATGCCCCCACTAAAATTTACATGAACGGCCAACAACTGGGGGGTAGACGTTTTTAAAAATCCCTCGGCGCACCTCAAAAGGAGGGGCGACGCGACAGAAATAAAAGTCGAATAGCCAGGAAACACCCTCCTGACAAACTCACCACCTATAAAAAGAAAAGAGATCGTTTTAATAAAAAGCTCTACAAACCCCTAATTCGCGATCCTGCTGTAGGAAGTAAAACCTGGCTTTGACTCTGAAACAGCAAAGGAATCCCGTATTTGAAACAAAATGCCAAGAAACTATGGGCATATCCCGGAGAGAACGAAAAAACAACGTTTTTTCAAAAGTCAAAAAACACGGCTGGCAGGGGCCACAGGAACCCCTTCTCCCATCGTCAAGAAGAAAAAGCTGACATGGGTTTGGCACCCACCCCCCAAAAACTCTGCCCCCAAAAATATGCAGGGAACCCGAAGGTGGGAAGGAGGGGGAAGGGCAGAACAAGTATGGATGGACAAATCAGGAATGGCCGGATGAAGTCGGGACACGCGCAGAGCCCAGGGCCGAGATGGATGGAGGGGGCTTCCACGGAGTCTTTATGTTCCCCCCCCACCGCCCAAAGGTCACGGGGCTTGGTGATGTGAGATGTGGGAGGGTGGGCGGGGTGCCCGGGCACATTGTGCCCGATGGGGATGCCAGGGGCAAATGTTGGGGGTGTTGGGGGGGTGTGTGGTGTGTTTTTTTGGTGAAGTGGGGGTATTTTGGGGTGCGGGGGTATGATGATTGTGATAGTTATTATTTTAATTGTATTCTAATTTAAAGTCAGGGGGCTAAAAATTGTTTTTTTTTTTTCTATATGTTGTTTTAATTTGTTTTATGTTTTTGATTATAATGGTGTTTGTTTATTTGCCAAACAGTTAGAAACAGATGTTTTCTATTAAGTATTCAATGCCTTCAAAAAGAAAGAGTTAGGATGCAAAAAAAAATGTTGTCAGATTCCATCACTCCCCAACACAGTAGACTTTCTTTAAATTTTGCATTAGACTTTGGGGGGCAATTCCTGTTGCATGGGTATTAGTAAAGGAGGATCACAGGTTTTAAATGTTTTTATGAGTGCATTTAAAAGGTAATAATGATGAAAGGTACTCTACCAATAATTTATGAGTTTTTAGCAAAAAGCATTTTACCTGCTTGGTGTAAGTTTTTACTGCTCCCGAAAAAAGACTGTATTGACATGGCATTTTGAAAAGTGGGAAAAAAAATTTAAAAAAGTTGCTGCCCAGTAGGGGAGAGCAGCAAGTTTAAATTTGCAACCTTGTATCTTGAGGCAAGAAATTGATGAAGCCAAGTTTAGAAAAAAGTTGATGAATTCATGAGTTTAAATTGATTTTCAACAAAATTCCCCCTTTTTTACGATTACTTTTAAAGACATATGTAAAAGACGACAAATGAAACTCTGGGCGCCGCTTTCGCCAGGGTAGTGCTGAAAAAACAAATAGTATGTGAGGGTTTTTCACCTATTTAAAAGATATTTTTTAACCAAAACAAACAAAGGGGTGGTCGTTACTTTTTGTTTTATTTAGGGTATCAAGAGACAAAAGCTTGTGAAATTTAAATTAAAAGTGAAAAAAAAGGAAAAAACCCCTCACAGCACAGAGAAATTGCAAAAAGAATAAAAGTGTCCTGAGTGTTTGTGGTATTTGGTTTTAGGGCAAAGAAAAAAGAATGGGTTGTCCGTTCCAGATACTTATTGGCTCATTATGTGAAAAAAGGGACCCGACTACAGACAGTGTCAATGAATAGTATGTTAACTGTAAATTTTTTCATACACAGTTTACCTGCCCCTGTCGATTTTTTTCAAAAGGGTCTACCAGCAAACATATCCCCGGAGTTCAAAAACCTTTCTTAGATACACAATTAAAAAAACCCCGCAATTTTAACCCCGGCACAGAAAAAATGGTTAAAGAACTGTAGGTAATTTTCTGAAGAGCCTTTATTTGTTTCCAACAGGAAATTTTAAAACCCCTTTATCGCAAAAAAAAGATTAGCAGTTTTAAAAAAATGAACAATTCGAACAAGAGCTTTAAGTGAAAGAAGGCTTGATTGAGTTGATAAGTAAATTTCAACAGTGTGAAGCACTTAAAATGTCATTTAAATATTTAAACAACAATGGCTGTTCGAAAGGACATAGGTTTATAAAAACTAGTGGGGAATTGACAAAAGTTTTAAAGTGGTGAAAGATAACAGGTAACAAACTTTTGAAAGTCAGAGAGTGTTGAAAGTTCTTTTCACAAAGAGAAAATCCAAAAAAAAAAGGTTAAATTTGTAACCAGAACTGAAAAAGTAAAAGGTTATGTAAAATTACATAAAATGACACCGTCCAAATGTTCACTTTGCATGTTAGGGAGAAATGGTACAAGGGGAAGAAATTTTTGGGGGCGTGTTTGGGCCCGCCTTTCCCGGCTGCATGCAAAATGTGATGACCGGGGATGAAAGTGGGCTTTTGTGTCCTCCATCGAAGTCAGAAAAAAGATACATCATGGGTATCAACTAGTTCTATCCAGGGGCTTTTGAACAAAAGGGCTTTTAGGCTTTTTGGGAGATTTTGTTTTTTGTTTTCTGTAAGCCCGTTGAAGGTTAATAAGAACCCTTGTGATAGCAAAGCAACTTTTGCTTTATTAAATTTTTTTAGCAACAAAACTTTTTCTGCCCTAGGTTTCAAGTAAACCTATCTTAATTTCATCTTTAAAAAAAGCATAAAACAAGAGTTGTTATAAAGCTGCCCTGTTGTATTATATTTTTTTCTCATAAGAAATGTGTTCAATTACATTTTAGTATTTTTTCTTGTAGAAATTCAGTGTTACAATTAACAAAAAGTCTGTAAAATTTTCATTGTCATACTCTCTGAAAATTCACTGTATTGCTTTTTTTTTCATTTTCAAACTTTTAAAGGATGCTATACTATTTACTGTTTTAAAACAATAAGATTTGAATGTGGTTATACATGTTAGTTTGCACATATTTACGGTTGTGTCATTCTTGCTTTTGTTTTTTGTATGTCCCCGTAAAGAATTGTACAAACGAAAACAATGTCAAAATTCCTGCATGGGTATATGTTTTTATACCTGCTGTGATCTTGTAACATTTTAGGTATATTTTTTTACTTTTTTTTCACAAATCTGAACGTTTCAAAGTGAATTTGTAAGTTGGGGGGGAAACAATTTTTTTTCAAAATAAATTTTTTTGTCAACTGCAAATTTTAAACAATTCGATGCTTGTGCTTACTCCCGAATTTGTTTTTGGGTTTAAATGGGTACGATTGCTGTTTGGCTAATAAATTTTATTGTCCCGTATTAACTTTTTACACAAATATAGTTGTCTTTCAATGGATTTTCTTTTCGTTTTGTTTATTCTCTTTATTTTTTGTTTTATGATGTTTATTTTAATTTTCTCATTTCTAGGGTTTAGAACGTGAATTGTTTACTATACAAACTGGTACTGTGATTAAGAAACCGTTGGCAATTCATTGTTGAAATAATAAATGAACTTGTTGGCGGATTCAAAATTGGTTTTGGTTGTGTGAGTGTGTGGTGTGTGTGGTGTGTGTGGTGTTGGTGTGTGGGGGGAGAGAGAGAGGAGAGAGAGAGAGTGAGAGAGAGGGGGGAGAGAGAGAGGGGATCCCAAAAACCCTTTTACTGAAAAATAAGGCCGTTTTAGGAAAAACAGAAGAGTTTCAGTTTCACACGTGGCAAGATTTGACTTTAAAAAGTACTCTACAATTGAACTTCAAAAGTGTCGCCGTGTTTTTGTTGTCTGACGTCACAGACATTTTTCAAGTAAAAGTCGTAAAATGGGTTCTTTTCACACTCCAAAAATTTAACAAGCTGAATAGGCCTGAGGGTTCCCGGAAATGGGAGGAGTTCGAAAAAAGGGCATATTTTTTGGGCGAAAAAACCAAAATGGCGGATTCCGGACAGTGTCAGCAGCCAATCACAAGAGGACAAGGGTCTCGTTAGCTTCTGTTTGCTGCCTAACATGGCCCGCTTGGTCGTCTGTGCCTTCACTCACACGCCATAGGCAGGGGGGGCCAGTAGGCTGTGGTGCTGAAAAGCTAGGCCCGCTCATCCACCCCCCCCCCTCTTTGTGCCTAGCCTAGTGTCTGTCGGGCTCTCTCCCTGCCTGCCTTTAAACCTGGCCCCTCAGGTTCCTCCTTCCCTCAGTGAAAAAAACAGTTTGGGTGGCTGTTGCGCCGCCCATCTTGGAGGCCCCATCGGGATTGGTGGAAATTTTAAAAGACTGTGCCCCCCCCCCCCCCCCCCCCCCCCCCCCCCCCCCCCCCCCCCCCCCCCCCCCCCCCTTTTTATGTCTTGTGGTGTCCTTAACGGGATGGTGTCCCAACCGGAGACTCAACGTTCGCCTGTGCAAGTCAGAGCTGAAACGAGACCAAACAGAACAGAAGAGGAGTCAGGGGATAGTCGGTCCTCCAGCGAAAACTCACCTCTACAGCCCACACAACATCATTATTATTCCCCAATGTACCAGGAGAAGTTCTTTTTTTTTTTAAACAACAAGCTCTCCCCTGGAAAAAAATCTAAACAGGGAGCACTCCCCCGTGGAGATTGGGTGGGGGGGGGGGGGGGGGGGGGCGCTGTCAGTATGAATAGCATCTCCACCATCTGGAAATTCTGTGCTAGAAATTTCCTCTTTTTTATCACTCTCTTTGCTACTGCCCTGTTCCGTTCCTTCCTACCACCTCCTTGTCTATTTTCTGCCTTCTTGGTCCATTCTACCTTTTTTCCAGAAAGACTTAAAAGATAACACTTCTCTCTTATGCCCAAGTTGGAATTGCTGGGATTTAACGTGTGCCCAAGATGTTCTGCGTGCGTTTGCACACGGGACCTCGATTTATAGTGTCATCCGAAGGTTCCAGAAAGTGGAGTCAACACTGATGTTAACTCCAGAGGAAAACTCCTATTGAACGAGATTCGAACCCAGGTCAGCAGATCACGAGCGCATCAGTCTAACCACAAGGCTATCCCCTCCCAACACACAACACACACACACACACCCACACACACACACCACACACACACACACACACACACACACACACACAGATACACATCCTTCGGATGAGACTATGAACCGAAGTCCCGTGTACGATCGCGCGAACGCACGCAGAACATCTTGCGCACACGTTAAAACCCGGTCCGCTTTTCGGAAGAGTAGGCCATTGTGTACCGCTGGGAACGGATGACAAAATTTACAAGACCGCATACACACGAGGACTGGATGGAAAAAAAGCAGATGCATGCTTATTCTACTATCCTCGAAATAAAAGAATAAACTTTTTTTTTTAAAGAATAAAACACAGACTGAGATAAAGAGAAGCAGACACACGCATACACACACAGAGACACACAGGACAAAAGAGAGAGAGAGAGGGGGGGGGGGGGGCGCACACATAGGCACAGACACACACAGACAGAGAGAGAGGCAGACACACGCATACACCACACACAGACACACAGGACAAAAAGAGAGAGAGGAGGGGGGGGGGGGCACACATAGCACAGACACACACACAGACAGAGAGAGAGGCAGACACACGCATACACACACAGAGACACAGAGAGAGAGGCAGACACACACGCGCGCACGCGCACACACACACAGAGACAGGACGGGAGGGGGGGGGAGGGGGGGAGACGGGATAGCCTAGTGGTTAGAACATTGCGCTCGCAATCTGACGACCCCGGTTCGATTCCCATTCAAGGGGATATTTTCCCCTGGAGTGAACATCAGTGCCGACTCCACTCTCCCCAAAAGTTCTTTAGATGAGACTATAAACCCAGGCCCCCTGTGCGAACGCACACAGAACATCTTGCGCACACGTTAAATCCTGTTCCGCTTTTCGTAAGAGTGGGCCATTGAAATAAAATAGAGAGGAAGACACACGCGGGCACACACAGAGACAGAGAATGAGGTGTGCGTTCCGCTAAACTTAGTATTTCAGTATTATCATTAAGAAATGTGCTCTGAGATAGATGGCTTGAGGAAAAAAAAGCAAATGCATTGCTTATTCAATGTACCATCTGGAATTAAAATTTTGACTTGACTTCAGAGAGAGAGAAGCAGGCACGCACGCACACACACACACACCCCACACCCCCAACACACCACACACACACCACACACCACACACCACAACACAGAGGCAGGGGAGACAAACAGACTGACCGGGCAACAGAGAGAAAGAGAGAAGGGGGAGGGCAAAGAGACAGAGTTAGAGAGACAGACAGACAGACAGAGCGAAACAGGAGACAGAGAGAAACGGCACAG
>CM054157.1:43635415-43696684 GCA_028751875.1 Rapana venosa | reverse complement strand
TGCTGTAGACATGCTCCTTGCAGCTCTTTCTTTGTTTTCAACACCTTGATCTTCTCCTTGTAAAAGGTACATCAAGCAATGATGGGGGAGTTTTCCTTAGAGTTAATCTGATGAACTCTATCAAACTGCACATTCCCACTTCATTCCAGTGTGTCAGTAAACAAGTCCTTCAGCAAGTGTTCACAGTTCTCACTAGACTCCTTTGTGTGTCTAGGGATGCCATGGACTATGATGCTGTTTCTTTTTTTTATCTGTTTTCTAACTCAACTGTCTTTGCTTCAAACTTTTCCACTGTTAAAAATTTACCAAAATAATCTTGTAGAGAAAATTAGAAGAGTAAAGAATTCTGATCCCAAGGCATACTGTAAGATAATTAATAAGACAAAATTAGAGAAAGACAAACCAGTTACACCCATATCATGTCAGGCTTTTATGGAGCATTTTGTAAAGATATACTCAGACTATCCTGCTGTACGGAAGTGAAACCTGGACATTGACTGCTGAAACAGCAAAGCCAATCCAGTCATTTGAAACAAAATGCCATAGAAAACTACTGGGCATATCCTGGAGAGAACGAAAGACCAATGAATTTGTCAAGAGTCAAATAACACAGGAACCCCTTCTCTCCATCGTCAAGAAGAAAAAGCTGACATGGTTCGGCCACGTCACCCGCCACAACACTCTGCCAAAAACAGTACTGCAGGGAACACTCGAAGGTGGCAGAAAGAGGGGAAAACAGAACAAGTCATGGATGGACAACATCAGAGAATGGACCAGGATGAATGACTTGGCACTACTGCGCAGAGCCGAGGACCGAGATGGATGGAGGAGGCTTACCACAGCATCGTCTTTCGTGTCTCCCCCACGACCGCCAAGGTCACGGGACTGATGATGATGATGATGATGATGATGATGATGACTCAGAAGCAGAAGAAACCGAAGAAGACTGCAGTATTGATGATGATAACGCCATTGTAAACCAAGAGACCACAGGACAAATTATGTGGACTGATAGCAAAGTTGTTGGGGTAAACGAGTTTGGACTGAAGTGACTGAGAGTTGAAGACTTGAACGTTAGGATTTAAGTTGGTAACAGGACTAAACCTACCTCTTCACCCTGTGGTAATTACGCTGTTAAAGATGTTAGGCTAGGACCTATCGGTATAGCTTTGTGTGTGGTCATTCATTTGTGTCAAAAGTTGACAATCTTGTATATTTCTGTGACAATCTAGATTTTGTCTGCTCTGTCTGTGCCTCTCTGCCGCGTCTGTCTCTCTCGCTGTGTCTCTGTCTGTCTCTGTATCTTTACCTCTCTCTCTGTCTCTCTCTCTGTCTCTCCGTCTGTCTCTGTCTTTGCTCTGTCTGTATCTGTCTCTCTCTGTGGTGCTACAATATCCATGGGGTAAGATAGGGACCAATTATATTAAAGATATATAAGAATAGATAAAGTTGTGTTGGACATTATTAAGATAGTGTCTATTGAGAGTACTGAGGAAAAAATTTCCTTAATTAGTTGTGGTCTCTGATTGTTGGATTTACATTTGTATGCTCTCTAGTGGTTCCCCATGATTAACTTGGTATTTTGGTATACATGATGAAAGAAGTTTACTTTTCTTGAATCTGGCCAGAGGACGATATAGCTATTTGCTGTGTGTGCCTTTCATGAATTATGAACCTAGTTAAACATGGATAGTGTAGTAACCTTGATTTTATGTTTGTTTCAGGTGTGTGTCCTTTCGTAGTTGAAAACAATAAATTGTGTTACCATAACACCCCTGCGTGGCCTCACATCATTCCTTGAGTGTGGAGTGCCTGATTTCTAACATCTCCTATATCCCCTCCTTCCCCCTTTTACATCAACAAGACCTCTGGAAAGCACTGAGCACAGTACCAAACAAGAAACCTCAGGTGCGGAAAAACAGATCCAGTAAGAGTGGCAACATCATTTCAAAAGCGTCTTAGAAAAAGACGTTCATTTAGAAGAAGATGAGGAGTTTGAAGCTAGCTGTGTAGATAAGATGGACCAACCAGTTGAGAAAGAAGAAATCCTAATGGCTATAAAACATTTAAAGTGTGGCAAAGCTCCAGGGCCACATGGATTAGTTAGTGCATTTTTCAAAAACTTTGGACAACAGGCTATAGACCTTTTAGTGAAATTGTTTGACACTCTTTTTGAAAAGGGGATCATCCTGAGGATTGGGTGGAATCAATCATACTGCCACTTCATAAAAAATGAGATACAAACAACATAAAGAATTATAGGGTTTTTTGGCTTACTAATATTTCTAGTAATTTTTTTAGTTCAGTTATAAATAAGCGTCTATTACAATGGATTGAGCGAGCTAAAATCACAGGTGAACACCAGCCAGACTTAACGAAAAAACTATGTTCCTGGTGATCATATGTATACTTTATTAACTGCCGTCCAGAAGCAATTAACGAAGATCGGAAACTGTATGTCACATTTATAGACTTTGAAAAAGACTTTGATTCCGTATTTAGAAAACTTTTGTAGTCAGTACTTAAAAAATGAAATAAAATGAAAACTTTATTATTGTGTAGTTTAATGTGTACAAAATGTTAAAGCTAAAATGAGGTGTGGGGGTAAACTTAGTGATTTTGTGAGTTGTACTAGAGGAGTGAAGCAGGGTGATGTTTGTAGTCCCATTTTGTTCTCTTTATTTATCAAACAACTAGCCCTAAAAATTATTTAAAGTGGCACACATGGGGTTTCCTTTGATTAAGTTGAGTTATTTATCTTGTTGTTTGCAGATGATATAGTTAGTTTAGCACATACCTCACAGACCGATTCCAGACAGTTGCAATAAACAAGATTCAATCATCACCTACCAAACTGGAATGGAGTCCCGCAGGGATCTATTTTTGGCCCTGTTCCTTTCACTCTCTACACTGCTCTACTGTCACATATAATAAACCGTCACCATATCAACCATCATTTCTAGGCTGATGACACTCAGATTCAAGGCAGTAATACTCCTGAAAACCTGCCTTCTCTCTTGACAAATATGTCACACTGCCTCTAAGATATTCAAAACTGGATGATACAAAACAAATTACAGTTAAACGCAGATAAAACGGAAGCCATGATTGTAGGGACCAAACACAAACTCTCTTCCATTGCAACAGCTTCAATAGAATTTGACAATATAACAGTTCCTCTATCCACCATAGTCAAGTATCTTGGTGTTGTTATCAACAACACGCTTTCTATGCAACACTTCAACACCCAGATTTGTCAGTCATGCTACAATCAATTACAGCGTATAAGTGCAATTCGAAAGTACCTGTCCACTGATGCAACATCTAAACTTGTCACATCTCTCATTCTTTCACGTCTGGACTATTGCAATTCTCTCTTGGCTGGTCTGCCAGCATCATCTATCCACTCCCTTCAACGCATTCAAAACTCTGCTGCTCGACTTGTTCTCAAAAAGAAAACATCTGAGCATACTACTTCTCTCTTGCGATCTCGCCACTGGTTGCCTGTGCCACAGAGAGTAAAGTACAAGATCTGTACCCTCTGTTACAAATGTCTCCACAAAACAGCACCTTCCTACCTATGTGAATGTCTTCACCTGTACACTCCTCCTCGTTCCCTCCACTCTGCTTCAGATACACTGTGCTTACAAATACCTAGATTCAACCAGTCCACCGTTGACCGTCGCTTTCTCTGTTTCTGGTCCATCAATCTGGAATGACCTCCCTCTCTCCCTTCGTGAAAAGCCTACTTACGACACTTTAAAATCCAGCCTCAAGACATACCTATTTCAAACCTAAGACTTCCCCCTACAGTTTCATCTCATTGTCCTTGCCTTCAATGGCCTAAATTCCCATCACCCTGCTGAATTTTATAACCTGTGTGTGTGTGCGTGTGTGCGTGCGCGCGTGCGCGCGTGCGTTTGTGTGTATTTGATATTGTTAAACTATTTATCCTTGTTGGTTGCATGTGTGGGAGTGGAATGGATGCAAGCGCTTTGATGTGGGGTGTTGTTTTTTTTACAAGATATAGTACTATATAAATTCCAATTATTATCATTATTATCATTATTATATAATTCTACTTTCAGAAACAATGATAGGATTACAGAACCAGTTAAATCACCTACACTTTGCTACACATAGACTAGAACTTAAAGTAAATATGGAAAAGTCAAACATTATAGTATTCCGTGAAGGTGGATATCTGGCAGCCAGGGAAAGATGGCACCATGGTAACATTCAAATACCTGTACTTTACGTACACAAATATATTGGAATTAATTTCACAACAAAAAAGAACTTCAAATACGCATGGTAAGATCTCGTACATGCTAAGATCTCCCATATAAATAACAACAGGCATCATTTCAAAATAGCAGTGCCTCTCCCAAGAGTTGATATTTTTGACACAAGTTTTCTCTACAGTGGTGGTTCCTTGTGGAATCAGCTTCCATCGTCTCTTAAAGAGATTTCTAGCCATAACTCCTTTAAAAGTTCTTTTTGTTTTAAATCACCTTCTTGATGTAATGAGCGTTATATGACAAAACAATGCATATGAAAAAGTAAGTACATTATGAAAGTTTGCAGGGTGTTGTTTATTAATAACTTTCTTTGCAATTGTACATATACTGTGTGTGTGAGTGTGAGTGAGTGTGTGTGTGTGTGTGTGTGTGTGTGTGTGTGTGTGTGTGTGTGTGTGTGTTGTTGTTGTTGTTGTTGTTGTTGTCTCCAATTTAACGTCTGTTCAATCTAAGTGATATTAGACAAGGGAAATAGAAAATGTAGTGGAGGTAAAAGAAGAGAGAGGAAGGAGTGGAAGGAGAAAAGGTTAAGAAACAGCATCAGTGTTGGTATTTTTGTGGAAAAAATTTAAATAAAAATAAAATTTGAAAAAAAAACACCTAGAAAAGCAATAATAATACTTTTAAACAGGAACAAAATATAAACTCAACAATGGGGAAACATGAAATAACAATAATGTAACTACAATAAATATTCAAGTGGACTATGCAATAAACATCTGGCAATGGCAAAGGCTAGCTTTGAATTTTCAAATACATTTTCCAGAGACTGTTCAGAAAATGTCCTCGCGCTGGGACTGCACGGCGTAGAGGCGCGTCTCCCGGGTGGCGGATGGGAGATTGCACCGTGGACCAACGCAGTCTAAGGGAAGGCCACCCTGACAGAAAACTACTGGCCCTCCAAGTATGGGTGTTGGGCAGAAGGCCAACTACCTACTCCCGGAAAAAATCAAAGTTACATAAACTATAAACATCACTTCAAATCAAGCCCTGAGGGGAGCGGGGATCGCCGGCACTGGCATCATGACGACGATGGCTGAAAGCCTGCGGGAAGCTCACCGTCCGACCAGGTCCTTTGCAAGCCACAAAAACAACCTTAACATCGGACATTGGAATGTTAGGACAATGTACAGAGGAGGTACAGCAGCACAGATCGCGAGAGAGATGGCAGAATACCAACTGCACATCCTTGGAATCAGCGAGTGCAGATGGACAGGAGCTGGAAAAATTAAGCTAGCATCAGGACAGGCAGTGATTTACAGTGGAGACGAACAACTACACGAGGGAGGAGTCGCCATCATGATGAGCCAGAACGCAGTGAAGTCTCTTATGGAATGGACACCAGTCAACAAGAGGATCATCACAGCAAGATTCTACTACAAATACAGACGGATGACAGTCATACAAGTGTACGCACCGCACAACGAGAGGGAAGACCAGGAAAAGGAGCAGTTCTACCAACAACTCCAGGAAACAGTGGACGGGTGCAACAAGAACGACATCATCATCATCATGGGAGACTTAAACGCAAAAGTGGGAAATGACAACACTGGTACGAAAGGACAATGGGTACTCATGGACTTGGGAGACAGAACGACAATGGAGAGAGACTATGCAAGTTTAGCCAGCTGAATGGACTAGTTATCACAGGAACTCTATTCCCACACAAAGACATTCACAAAGCAACATGGACATCAGCGGACGGAAGAGTGAAAAACCAAATTGACCACCTATTGATCAGCGGACAGTGGAGATCATCAGTACAAGACTGCCGAGTACAGAGGGGAGCAGATGCCAACAGCGACCACTACCTGGTGAAGACGAGAATCAAGTTACGACTCAGCTCACGCAGAAACAACAACAACACCAAGAGAAGACTGGACGTTGAACGACTGAAGGACGAAGATATAAGGAAGAAATTCTGCAACGCAGTGAAGACCAAACTCGAAGAGAACCGAACCGAAACTGAAGATGTAGAAGAGGTGTGGGAACATCAGAAGAACGCCTACATCAAATCAGCAGAAGAGGTGCTTGGCTACAGAAAGGGGAAGAGCAAGACATGGATCAGTGAGAACAGCTGGAAGCTGATCGATGAGAGGAAGCGCATCAACATAAGAATCAACAGTACACACTCGGAGAGAATACAGAATAGAATTAAGGAAACATACAAGGAAAAAGACAAGGAGGTGAAAAGAAGCGTACGAGAGGACAAGAGGAGATGGATGTCAGAAAAAGCAGAGAGAGCACAGAACGCAGCAGAGAATGGGAGACAGAAAGAACTGTACAGCATTGTGAAACAGCTCACCAACCAAGGCACTAGACCAGCAGCAGCAGTGAAGAATAAGAATGGGGAGCTGCTAAAGAATCAAGAGGCCAGGCTGAGGAAATGGAGAGAACACTTCCAGGAAGTTCTCAACAGGGATGCACCGAATGAACCACCACAAGATGACCAGTGGGAGGAGGAAGAACTAGACATCTCAGCGGAAGAACCAACCATCCATGAAATCAAGAAAGCAATGAAGACCCTAAGGAACGGAAAAGCACCAGAAGCAGACCAGATCACAGCAGAGATGCTAAAAGCAGACACTGAACAGACCGGCAAGGAACTGAAACGGATATTTGACCTTGTCTGGGAAAAGGAGACAGTACCAACACAATGGACGAAAGGACTCATATGTAAGATTCCAAAGAAAGGAAATCTTCAGGAGTGTGGAAACTGGCGTGGGATTACACTACTACCCTTGGCCAGTAAGGTGCTCAGCAAGATCCTCATCAACAGAATACAAGAGGGAGTAGACGCATCTCTCAGAAAAGAACAAGCTGGATTTCGAAAGGGGAGGGGAACTGTCGGCCAAATATTTATACTCAGGAACATCTTGGAACAAGTCAACGAATGAAACGCGACACTGTACATACACTTCATTGACTTTGAAAGGCCTTTGACTCCATACACCGAGACAGTCTCTGGATCATCATGCGTCAATATGGAATCCCACAGAAACTCATCAAGATGGTTAAGACAATGTACAAGGACTTTCAGTGCTCCGTCATTGTTGACAACGAAACAACAGACTGGTTCCCAGTGATTACCAGGGTGAAACAGGGATGCTGCATGTCAGGATTCCTCTTCCTTCTCGTGATATACTGGGTGATGAGAAGAACAGTGGAAAGCAAGAGAACTGGGATAAGATGGGACTTCATGAACATGTTAGAAGACCTTGACTTTGCAGACGACATCGCCCTCCTTTCATCAACCATGAACCATCTACAACACAAAACTACAAGACTGGAAGACAACGCAGCAAAGGTTGGACTCAAGCTGAATGGACAGAAGTGCAAAGCCATGAAAGTAAACAGCAGGAACATCGTAGGTCTGAGGGTGGGAGATCAGGAAGTTGAAGAGGTGGAAAACTTCACCTATCTCGGAGCAAACGTCACCAAAGACGGAGGAGGAACAGCAGACGTCAAGAAGAGAGTAGCACTGGCCAGTGCGCAGATGAAACGATTATCCAACATCTGGCAAATGGGAGACATTGGCAGAAAAACCAAAGCATCCCTTTTCAAGAGCCTTTGTTTTGTCAGTTCTTCTCTACAGATGTTAGACCTGGAAATTAACGAAAAGAGAAGAAGAGAAACTAGACATTTTCCTAACCAAATGTCTGAGGAGGATCTTCAAGATCCGATGGCAAGAACACATTGCCAACAAGACAGTCTTGGAAATAGCAGGAGCAGAAAAAATCAGCCAGGAGATTAGAAGACGGAGATGGAATTGGGTCGGACATGTCCTAAGAAAGGACAGGAGTGACGACTGTGCTGTTGCCCTCGGATGGACACCTGAAGGGAGAAGGAAAAGGGGACGCCCAAAAACAACATGGCGACGAATGGTAGAAGTAGAGCGGAACGGCGCAGGCTGGAGCACGTGGAACGCTGCACAACGCACAGCTACAGACCGGAACCAGTGGAGGAATGATGTTCAAGCCTTGTGTGCCTCCTGGCACAGAGAGAATTAAGGTTAAGGTAAGGTTCAGAAAATGTAGGTAAAAAAGGTTTTACAATAGGGCATTCAAATATAATATGAGTATTGGGAATATGATCTCCACATAGACATCTAACATGTTTACAACATTTTGTAAGAAATGCATTTAACTTCATTCTAAAATATAGTGAATTAACCCTTTTTACTGTTATAAAACGCGAATCTATTTGAGAAGGAGCCATATAACAAGAAATATGGGCAGTGGTCAGACAACTTTTAAAATATCGTTCCTTGAATTGATCAGATTCTTTAAACTTACCCCATGAAGTATGTTCTAATATACGGTATCCTTCCTGTATATATAAGGGAACATCTAGTTCTATCGATTCCATATCATGTTTTGCCCCCTTTTTTGCAGCTCTGTCAGCCCACTCATTTGAAACAATTCCAACATGAGAAGGCACCCCAAAAAAGGAAACAGGAACACCTCTTAAACTGAGGAGGTGTATGACATATTTAACTTCAAAAATAATTCTGGAAATCTTCTTGAAGTTTGGGGTGTTTAATGCCTATTGGCACTTATGTATCAGACCTCTTTCAAAAATCTAAACTTAATCAATATGATTTAGAAACACAAAAAGAAACTTTACCATGTCCTTCATGGGAGATGGATAAAGCCTGTTTTGATATAGAATATATTAATTGTAAAAAAGAATGAAATCAAAACTCATGGTTTTTCAGATGTTTTAGTGGCATTTGAAAATAAGTATACTGATGCTTAAAAAATTTATCAGATGGGTCTGTTTAGAAAAAACATGAAGAGGGGTTGCATTTGTTATACCAGCATTTAAAATTGAGAAATCGTTCTATCTTGGGAAACATCGTTCAATATTTACAGCTGAACTTATTGCAGTTTTATGGCTTTTAAACTATTTTCTTGATTTTTCTTTTTCCCATCTTTCATATCTTCTTTGGTGTGTGTGTGTGTGTTTGTTTGGTGTGTGTTGGCAAGCGGGGCAAACGCGAGGGCACTGTGCAAATGTGTAAGTTATGTGTTAGTGTAGTAAGAGTATGTATTTTTATTTTGGGTATGTATTAAAACTAATTGTTTTATCCCGCTTGGGGTCTCGGAAGTTTCTCGCGGGGTTTTTTTGGGGTGCTTTTCCCCAGGAGAGAGCGCGTCGCCACAGGAGCAACCCCACCATTATCTTTATTTTTCATAAAAGCATGGAGAGTATGCTCCAATGGTGTGCACAAAATTGGCGTAGGTGATAGCGAACTATGTCCCCGTATGTGGCCTGCTTTTGTGCCCATGGGAGAAAAATAAATGAAGGGATGCCAGAAAGTTCTTTCTCTCTCTCTCTCCCCTCCTCTCGTTTGCTCCTCTTCCTTTTCTACACATTTATTGTCTATTTTTTTTTCCCCTTGGAAATTGGTTGGGGGTTTGTGATGTTTGGGGGGAAATTGTTGATTTTCTTTTGGATGAAATATATCAAAAATAAAAACATATGTTTTCCCAAAAGCTGGATATCGGAAATCCGAGAAAAATGGGCCATGGTAAATTCAAAATGCCCCTAGTTAACGTACCCAAATAATTAGTAGTATTTTGATTAAGGAATTCAATAAGATTAGTATCAACCCCCTAATACAATTTTCAAAAATTTGTGAGGAAATGGAACAAAATAGTTGATCCAAATTTGTGAGGCTCTGCAGAAAAGATAGAAACGCCCCCTAGTTATATGATGTATTTTTCAAAGTTATGGGTTGGTATAACAAGGCCACCACCTGTTAGTTTCAATTTGATCGTTTTGATATTTTTAAGGGGTCTGAATAGGTGTTTTTCAAGTGTAAATTCACTTTTTTTTAGATTTTTTAGACATAGTCAAATATCGGTTATAGCTTCAGTTTTAGAACTTTAAACTTTGGAAGTGGGGTTTTTTATAATGTCAGTGATTCAATTGACCCAGCTAGTTTAGCAAAGTTTATGTCCGATCTTAAGCTAAGTTCTTTTTGTGAATAATTTTTGTTTGAATAGCATCTAATAATAATAATAATAATAATAATAATAATGAATAGCATTTATATAGCACATTTCTCAAAGCAATGACTCAATGCGCTTTCATACCATGCGCATTTATACACATGCACACACAGCACATAATAACAACAACAACAACAATGATAATGAGCATTTCTAAAGCGCAAATAAATTTACAAGAGATACCTATCGCACTGTAGAGGCACACACTTGCGTCCGGGCACACACTAGCAGGGCAATTAACAGTACACTCAGAGAAAAGGCACTAGCAATAACATAACTAACAACAAAACATAACCAACAGCCAGGCATGCACATGAAGTAGCCTACAGTGTGACAAACGGCGACCGTCAAGACAAGCACAATATATTAACTAGCTAAGAAATAATAATAATAGTAATAATGTATGGAATTTATATAGCGCTGAATCTTGTAAAGCAACAGACTTCTTTCCAACCCGCACCTCCTGATCCCCAATTCACTGGCATTCCTCTCCTTTTCTTTCATCCAACAAGTGAGAATGAAATCAAGACAATTCTGAAAGAAATGACAATAAAATCATATGATATCGATCCTATACCTGCTCTTCTTCTCACTCAGTGCATTTCACAGCTCATACCCACTATTACGAAAATAGTAAACTCATCTCTTCTCTCAGGAATTTTTCCATCAGCTCTCAAAACTGCTATAGTTACACCTCTACTCAAAATGCACAACCTCGACCCTAACATTCTGAAGAATTACAGGCCTGTTTCTAACCTACCTTTTATCTCTGAAGTCCTTGAAAAAGTTGTTCTGAAACAACTCAATACCTATCTTCATTCCAACAATCTCCCTCCCCCTTTTCAATCTGCCTATCGTGCCAACCACAGCACCGAGACCACCCTAGTCCACACCTTAAACACGCTTTTGCACGCTTCTGACTCAGGAAAAATATCCCTTCTCACTCTCCTCGACTTGTCTGCAGCCTTTGACACTATAGACCACTCAATTCTTCTCTACCGTCTCGAAAACACGTTTGGTAGTAAAGACACATCCCTCACCTGGTTCAGTTCATACCTTACAGACCGATTCAACACAGTTACAGTCAATAAGATTCAATCAGCACCTGCCAAACTGGAATGTGGAGTCCCACAGGGGTCAGTTCTCGGCCCTGTTCTTTTCACTCTTTACACTGCCCCACTTTCACATATAATAAACCGTCATCAAATCAGCCATCATTTTTATGCAGACGACTCTCAGATTCTTAGCAGTGAAACTCCCGAAAATCTGCCTTCTCTCTTGACAAATATGTCCTGCTGCCTTCAAGATATCCAAAATTGGATGATAGATAACAAGTTACAACTAAATGCAGATAAAACCGAGGCCATGCTTATAGGGACCAAACACAAACTCTCTTCCATAACAACAGCTTCAATAGAATTCGGCAATACGTCTGTCCCTCTATCCACTGTAGTATCTAGGGGTAGTTATCAATAACACGCTCTCCATGCAAAAAATCATCACCTAAACCTGCCAGTCGTGCTACTGTCAATTACGGCGCATTAGTGCAGTTCGAAAGTATCTGTCCACTGATGCAACATCCAAACTAGTCGCATCTCTCATTCTCTCACGTCTGGACTATTGCAATTCTCTTCTGGCTGGTCTGCCAGCATCATCTATCCACCCTCTTTAACGTATACAAAACTCTGCAGCTCGACTAGTCCTCAAAAAGAAAAAAATCTGAGCACATTACTCCTCTCTTGCGATCTCTCCACTGGCTGCCTGTGCCACAGAGGGTAAACTATAAGATCTGTACCCTCTGTTACAAAAGTCTCCACAAAATAGCACCTTCCTACCTCTGTGAATGTCTTCACTTGTACACTCCTTCTCGTTCCCTCCGCTCTGCTGCAGATACCTTGTGCCTAAGAATACCTAGATTCAACCAGTCCACTGTTGGCCGTCGCTCTTTTTCTGTTTCTGGCGACCTCCCTCTCTCCCTTCGTCAAAAGCCTACTTATGATGCTTTTAAATCCAGCCTAAAGACGCATTTATTTCAAACCTAAGATTGTCCCCTCTTGTTTCATTGCATTTCTGTCCCTGCCCTGAATAACCAACTCCAGCTCCCCCACCCCCAGCTCCCCCCCCCCCCCCAGCTCCCCCCCCATCTGCCTGCCCGAGTGTACAAACCTGTGTGTGTGTGTGTTTGTGTGTGTGTGCGCGCGCGCGTGTGTGCTTACATTTGTATTTGTAAAAAACTGTTAATTGTGCGCGTGTGTGTGTTAACAGTTGAATTTGTAAAAATCTATTAATTGTAACTGGCTGCATGTGAGAGACTAGGATGAATGCCAGCGCTTTGATTTGTTTATTTGCAAGATATAGCGCTGTATAAATTCCATGTATTATCATTTATTATTATAAAAATTATGAAACACTGTCTAAGGACCTGGAGGCATAAATATATTATTTTTAAGGTCATTTAAGGCCTTGAAATGGGGACCCCAAAACTTAGGGACTTTTATATAATGATGAAGAATTCAGAGTGAATTTATTTAAAATCAGAACAAGAGGAAACTTTTTTTTAAAATGACAAAATTGTAAAAAGGAGAAAAGGAGATATCCAGTAAAAGAAGGTGTGGAAAAGAAAAAAAGGTGAGGAGAGAGAGAGAGAGAGAGAGAGAGAGAGAGAGAGAGAGAGAGAGAGAGAGAGAGAGAGAGAGAGAGAGAGAGAGAGAACTATCTAGGAAATAGATTCTGAGTTCTAATGCGAAAATCAATTTTTGTGATTATTGTATATAGTCATAAAATAAACATTCACAAGTACACATTATAGTAAGCTATACGTGGCTATTACACTCAAAACAACACAATAAGATATTGGAAGACACTTCACTAAGACTCAAATACAATTACCACCCCTCCCCGTGTGCATGCAGTTTTGTAAATTGTCATCTGTTCCCACCCGCACACAATGGCCTACTCTTAGGAAAAGCGGAACGGGTTTTAACGTGTGCGCAAGATGTTCTGCGTGCGTTCGCACACGGGCCTCGGTTTATAGTCTCATCCGAAGGGCTTTGGAGAGAGTGGAGTCTGCACTGATGTTAACTCCAGGGTAAAATATTCCCTTGAACGGGAATCGAACCCATGTGGTCAGATTGCGAGCGCAATGTTCTAACCACTAGGCTATCCCGTCCCCCTGAGAGAGAGAGGGGGGAGAGAGAGAGAGGGAGGGAGAGAGAGAGAGAGAGAGAGGGGAGAGAGAGGAGAGAGGAGGAGAGAGAGAGGAGAGAGAGGAGAGAGAGAGAAGGAGGGGGAGAGAGAGAGAGAGAGAGAGAGAGGGAGAGAGAGGGAGAGGGAGGAGAGGGAGAGGGAGGGGGGAGGGATAGAGAGAGAGAGAGGGGAGAGAGGGGGGGGGGAGAGAGAGAGGGGGGAGAGAGAGAGGGAGAGGACATTTCTTCTTCTTTGTTCCTTACTAGAGCCCCAAGGTTCAGCAATGGTGAATTGTTTTTTTTATGCGGCCCCCCCCCCCCCACACACCAACACACACACACACACAACACACACACACACACACAACACACACACACACCCCATTTAAGGCAGCTGCAATCCGACTTCAGGGTGGTGTCTAAACACGACACCTGTGTGCCTGCACAAAACAGTCATTCCTTCCTACCCGCTCGAAATGGCCTACTCTTCCAAAAGGTGGAACAGGTTTTTAACGTGTGCGCAAGGTGTTCTGCGTGCATACTGGACAATACAGAACAATACAATACTGAACAATACAGTACAATGTTTTATATATGAACACTCAGATTTTCTTTTTTTTTCCATTTATTCTTGGCCCTAAATATAATAATACAACTGCTGTGTGGGTGTGCGTGGGTGTGCTCGGCACGCACTCACGTTCAGGGTAGTGTTACGTTGTGCGTGCGTAAATAATCAGTTGTTATGTCTTCTAGTCAATTTTTTTTTATAAAAATAAAAATGTGTTCCCAATTGGTGTGTGTGAGTGAGTGTTGGGTGTGTGTGTGTGTGTGTGAGTGAGAGTGCACGGTGTATGTATGTGTGTGTGTGGGCCCACATGTGTATGTGTGTGGTGAATGCCAGGGTGTGTGGGGCGCGCGGTGTGTGTGTGTGTGAGTGCACGGGGTTGTTGTGTGTGTGTGGGGGGGGGGGGTGCATGTGTTGTGTATGTGTGTGAGTGCAGGTGTTGTGTGTGTGTGTGTGTGTGTTGTGGTGAGTGTGTGTGCCCGCTTTGTTAATAATATGAAAATAGGTTTTTGGTCTTTTTGTTGTAATCGCCCTTCATGGGATGATTAATGTGTTTTTGACTTGATTTGACTTGACTATGTGTCTTTTCCTTTTAAAAAACAAATATCTTTTTACTTGAGGAAGTGTAGGGCTGAAGGCAATCAGGTAAACATGCCCTAATTTCATCACAGGACTGGGGGGGGGGGGGGGGGGGGGGGGGGCGTGGGCTCTTCTCTAGATCAGTTTCACGTTGCTATTTTTGTCGGCCGGTTTGTGTCAAATCAGTCTTGTTTTTCCCAGTCATCAAAACTTGTGGCGGAGATTAGAATTAGAAATCTACAAGTCGGCTGGCTCGCTCGCTTGCGTGCTCTCTTCTCTTCTCTTCCCCTCTCTCTCTCTCCTCTCTTCTCTCTCTTTTCCCCTCTCTTCCAGCATTATTTTTTTCGTCCTTTTGGGTAGAGCTCCTCAGTTCCTCTGTGGTAACATTTGGCATATGCGGGAGTTTGGCCCCTCATTTAAGGTAGCGGTATGCTGACTCAGGGAGGATGTCTGCTGACAGAACAACCCAAACCTGCAGGCTTGGTTTTGTTGTCTTTCTTTTTGGTTGATGTTGGGGTTTTTTGTGTTGTGTTGGGGTTTTTTTTTTTTGTTGTGTTTGGGTTTTTGTGTGTGTTGGGGGTTTTTGTGTTGTGTTGGGGGTTTTTGTTGTGTTGGGGTTTTTGTGTTGTGTTGGGGTTTTTGTGTTTGTTAGGGGTTTTTGTGTTGTGTTGGGGTTCTGGTTGTGTTGGGGTTTTGTGTTGTGTTGGGGGTTTTTGTGTTGTGTTGGGGTTTCTGTGTTGTGTTGGGGGTTTTTGTGTTGTGTTGGGGTTTTGTGTTGTGTTGGGGGTTTCTGTGTTGTGTTGGGGATTTTGTGTTGTGTTGGGGTGTTTGTGTTGTGTTGTGGTTTCTGTGTTGTGTTGGGGATTTTGTGTTGTGTTGGGGTTTCTGTGTGTGTTGGGGTTTTCTGTGTTGTTTGGGGGTTTTTGTGTTGTGTTGGGGTTTTTGTGTTGTGTTGGGGTTTCTGTGTTGTGTTGGGGTTTCTGTGTTGTGTTGTGGGGGTTTTGTGTTGTGTTGTGGTTTTGTGTTGTGTTGGGGATTTTGTTTTGTTGTGTTGGGGGTTTCTGTGTTGTGTTGGGGTTTTCGTGTTGTGTTGGGGATTTTTGTGTTGGGTGTTGGGGGTTTCTGTGTTGTGTTGGGGTTTTGTGCTTGTTGGGGTTTTTGTGTTGTGTTGGGGTTTTGTGTTGTGTTGGGGTTTTTGTGTTGTGGTGGGGTTTTGTGTTGTGTTGGGGTTTCTGTGTGTGTTGGGGATTTCGTGGTGTTGTGTTGGGGTTTCTGTGTTGTGTTGGGGTGTTTGTGTTGTGTTGTGGTTTTTGTGTTTTGTTGGTTGTTGTTGTTGTTGTGTTCGATTTTACGTGTTCTCTGTGTGTTGTGGAAAAATACAGGGGTGTTGAGGAATTTGGGTGGTGGTGGGGTTCTTTATTTGGGAGGGATTGTGTTGGGGGGGGGTTGTGTTGGGGGTTTGGTGTGTTGGGTATCTTGATGTTTGTGTTGGGGTGGTGTGGGATTCTGTGTGAGTGGGGGATTTTTGCCATAAGTGTTCGTTAATGAATTTGTTTGGTTGGGGTTTGTGATATGCGTGAATTCGGGTTTTTATGGAGTTGTGGTGGGGAATTTGTGTTGTGTTGGGGTTTCTGTGTGGTGTTGGGTTCTGTGTGGTGTTGGGGTTTCTGTGTTGTGGGGGGTGTTTTGTGCTGTGTTTGGTTTTTTTTGCGGTTGTTTTTGGGTTGTTGTTGTTGTCTTCGATTTTACGTCTGTTCACTCTCAGTGATTTAGACGAGAAAAAAAATACAAGGGGTGTATGAGAATTGAGGTGGTGGTGGAGGCTCTACTGGAAAATGCGAGGGGGGGGGGGGGGGGGGGGAGTAGTCTAATCATGAAAAGAAACCGCGCAAAGCAAAAGATACAATTTAAAAAAACAACCGAAACAAAAACATAAAAAGTGATTAACGTTAATGAAACTATAACAAATGTCCTATAGGACTATGCCAGAGACCTTTTGCAATATCAAATGCCAAATTCAAAGTATTGAATATGCTTCTAAGGGAGTTTTCAGAAAATTGGGGTAAAAAAGCTTTTGTATTTGTAAAAGAGCTTTTTGTGCTGTGTTGGGGTTTCTGTGTTGAAGGTGAACGTCTTAACCGACCTGCCACCTTCCTTCTTGTTTGATTTTTTGTTTGTTTTGTTTTGGAATGAATCATCTTTTTTGTGTTGAGGGGAAAAGAATGAGTACAGATCATGGATTTTGGACATCCAGCCCTCAGTCCAAGAAAATTCAGAATCAACATGAAAGAAGTGGGCAAAGATCTTAAAGAAACCCAATCAGGCAGTAACATCAATAATTAAACTCAGTTATGTAGTGACATCAATAATTAAACTCAGTTATGTAGTGACATCAATAATGAAACTCAGTTATGTAGTGAAATCAATAATGAAACTCAGTTATATAGTGATATCAATAATGAAACTCAGTTATGAAGTGACATCAATAATGAAACTTATGTAGTGACATCAATAATGAAACTCAGTTATGTAGTGACATCAATAATGAAACTCAGTTATGAAGTGACATCAATAATGAAACTCAGTTATATAGTGATATCAATAATGAAATCAGTTTGTATGACATCAATAATGAAACTCAGTTATGTAGTGACATCAATAATGAAATCATTATGTAGTGACATCAATAATGAATCATTGAAGTGACATCATAAGAAATTATGTAGTGAATCAATAATGAAACTCAGTTATGTAGTGACATCAATAATGAAACTCAGTTATGAGTGACATCAATAATGAAACTCAGTTATATAGTGATATCAATAATGAAACTCAGTTATGAAGTGACATCAATAATGAAACTTATGTAGTGACATCAATAATGAAACTCAGTTATGTAGTGATATCAATAATGAAACTCAGTTATGTAGTGACATCAATAATGAAACTCAGTTATGTAGTGACATCAATAATGAAAGTCAGTTATGTAGTGATACCAATAATGAAATATATTAATGTAGTGACAAACAATATGAAGTCATTAGTGTAGTGGAGCACACATAATGAACCATCTAGGTAGTGACATTACAGAAAAAAGGAATGAAAGAAAGAAAAACCCACCATGTCAATGTAGCAATTAGTGACAGAGATTAAGCAAAATGAATAAATATATAAAAATGTACACAAACAATTTGTATTCCGTGTCTTGAATGGAGCACCCGCCCAACGCCACCACCATCTAGGCAGCCACATTCCGACTTCGGGCATGAAGGAAGGACTGTAACAAGGCAGTGAATGATGCATGAAGGAAGGACTGTAACAAGGCAGTGAATGATCAACATCTTCAACATTTCTCAGGCCTTTTCACGTCAATCCAACACAAATGGATAAAAAAAATACAAGACAAACCATATAGAAAAAGCAATGTTTAGAGAAAAAGTGAGGGGGGCGGGGAAAAGAATAGAGGGAGGGCTGAGAGAGAGAGAGATGAGAGAGAGAGAGAGAGAGAGAGAGAGAGAGGAGAGAGAGAGAGAGAGGAGAGAGAGAGGAGAGAGAGAGAGATAGGAGAGAGAGAGAGATGAGAGAGAGGAGAGAGAGAGAGAGAGAGAAAAATCCGTGATGGATCCATAGATCCGCTTGAAAATTAATTGTAAGTTTTGTTTACATTCAGTCCCCGTGTGTATGCGGTTTTGTAACTTCTGTCATCTTTTCCCACCCGCACACAATGGCCTACTCTTACGACAAGCGGAACAGGATTTAACGTGTGCGCGAGATGTTCTGCGTGCGTTCGCACACGGGACCTCGATTTATTAGTCTCATCCGAAGGACTTTGGGGATAGTGGAGTCTGCACTGATGTTAACTCCAGGGGAAAATATCCCCCTTGAACGGGAATCGAACCCGGGTCGTCAGATTGCGAGCGCAATGTTCTAACCACTAGGCTATCCTGTCCCGTTTTATTGTATGCGTGCAGGTGTGTGTATACATTTGAATTTGTAAAAACTATTTATTGTAACTTATTGCATGTGTTAGAGTAGGATGAATGCAAGCCCTTTGATTTGTTTTTGCAAGATATAGCGCTATAGAAATTCCATTTATTACTACTACTACTACTACTACTACTACTACTACTACTACTACTACTACTACTACTACTACTAATTTCATTATTAAAGGACCATAGGATCTCATGAGAGATAGAGTAAGACAGACAGACAGACACAGTGAGAGGCAGACAGACAAACAGAGGAAAACATTCCTGTTATGGGGAAAATCTTTTACCACACAAGGCAGGAATCCATTTATTTATTCATTTTATTTTTCATTTTTTTCTTTTATATCGAGGATAATGGAATAAGCACATATTCTTTTTTACATCCAGTCCCCGTGTGTATGCGGTTTTCTAAATTCTGTCATATGTTCCCACCGGCACACAATGGCCTGCTCTTACGAAAAGCGGAACAGGTTTTAACGTGTGCGCAAGATGTTCTGCGTGCGTTCGCACACGGGACCTCCTCCGTTTATAGTCTCATCCGAAGGACTTTTTGGGAGAGTGGAGTCTGCACTGATGTTAACTCCAGGGGAAAATATCCCCTTGAACGGGAATTGAACCCATGAAAAAAGAAGCAACATAAAATAAACTCATTTATTTTTTTAATTAAAAAAAGAGGTGAAGAGAAAGACAGAAAGAAAGATAGCAACAAGGACAGATAGATAGGCAGGTCAACTGATATTTTGAATTCCTGATAACTCACATAATTATCATAGCAATACACAATACAATACTGAGGGGGGGGGGGGGGGGGGGGGTTGGGGAGCAGAATAAGCAAGGACCAAGTACACAGAGAATAGAAATAGAAAAAAGAATGAAATAAAGTAAAATGATAATAGTAAATCGAAAAAGGTAATTTAATGTTGTTCATGTTAAAACAGCTTATTATCACCTTATAACCAGAACATACAGTGTGAACATAGTATACTGTTAATAAGGGTGTATATACTTTGTAACACAGATTTTGGTACAATGCATAACAGTGATATTCTATCACACACAGAGAGAGAGGTGGGGGGGGGGGGGGGCAGTCAGACAGACAGACAGAAATAGGGACAAACGGAGACAGAGACAGAGAAAGTTAGCAATTGGGTTGTTCTCAGAAACATGTGTGCCATAGGTGTAACTCCCTTGGAAGACCTGAAATTTGTGTTTTGTTTGTGGATGATTGGGATGCTTGTTACATTTGTTGGGTGGTGTTTGTATTGAAGGAAAAAAAATGAAACAGAAAAATGCATGGTTATATTATTTTCATTGTCAATTGAGCACTTATTTTAAAAAAAATCACACAAACAAAATGGCGGATTTGTGACAATAAGCAACACACTGTTAACTGAATGTTGTTAAGACCCTTTAACAAGTGTTTAACGTTTTTCTTAACAAAAACAGCATCGAACATCTCTTCAGATGTTTCTTTATCTTTGCAATAATAAAATTCTTAGCTGCAGTTTGAAGTTTATTATAATTATATGGGCGTATATAATTATAGTTAGGGTTGCTACGCTTGGTTTCCACTTTCTGGTCCATTGTAATGTTTCAAGCACACACTGTTCAGCATTCTGGGGAATGCTTTCCTGCAAACATTTGAGAAGACAATGTATGACAGTGGGAACAATTGGTGCTGATGAAGACCTGCCGTGTTCCTGTCCTTTTTAAAGTCATTGCAGATCACAAACACGGCATGGTTTCCACTTCTTACAGTAACGACCCTACAACAGAAACCCTGCATGAACTTTGAAACCAAGGTCGCTTGACCGAGATGCCAAGTCACAGCACCTCTCCTTCACCAGCAACATCCCTGGAAAGCAGATTTGTCCCGCGTTATCATTCTATGAGTGGGTTCTAGACTCTGGATTCTTTGTCTTCCATCATCCTAGAAACGTCTCAACTGTAACATCTTCTGGGACTAAAAGTGGGTGTACTGGTTTGTTCAATCTTTTTTATTTTTATATCGTTTCATTATGAATAGTTCTTTGTAGAAAAAAGTCTTTTTTTATTATTAAATTTAAGTCATTAAAAAATGTTAATCCATATTTAAGACAAGACATTTATTATTTTTTATGTTATCACAGACTTGGTCTTAGTATTGCAAACCAAATCCAGCTACACTTAGTCTTTATTTTATACAAATCCAGCTACACTTAGTCTTTATTTTATACAAACAGGACGCTTACAGGGGTAGAAAATGTCATCACAAGACATACACATTGATTAAAGGAAGCGACTGATCCTGTGTGGGGTGACATGTTAAAGCCTGATCTTAATAAAGATAGATCTGGTTGTGGACAGTGTGACCGTTGCGTCGTCAAGAGACGAAAACGCCATAGTTTCAAGGACTGGCTGTTAAGGATTTTAGGAATTTTAATTATTTTCATGCATCATTGATGTTTTTCGCTGCTTCATTTATGTAATAACAAAATAACTGTGTGTGCTAAATACTGAAACTGTGACGCTTAGTTTTCTTGTCTCCACTGTTAGATCTGGTAAAGGAAAAAAATCAAGCTGTTTGCCTGTCAGTTGTTTCTTCTACATTTTTTAATCTGTCAGTGGAGGGGTTGCTAAAAATAAAATGTATAGTTCGTCTGCCAGGCTATTTCTATCAGTCACTGGTAGAAGGGAGATTTACCGACGTGTTGGTTGCCACAGGAAACAAAAACTGTGCGGTTAACACTGAAATGCCCATCATTTATTTCTCCTTTCCATACACTACATATTTCCTTTGTTCAAAGAAACAGAAGTGTATTGTTATCGTTAAACTCGAGCTACTCATCTTTTTCTGTCAGCAACGACAGTTTGTTACTTTTGCTGTGGTCTTTGTCGGAAGTTGCTGGCGAAACCCACTGTTCCGAGTTTCTTGTTTCCACGAAAATGCGTCCCCAAACCTCTCCCTCCCACACCTTCTTTCCCATGATTTTACAGCAGACTGACAATGATGTCGCTCTTTGGCTATGAATCTCGTACCACTTGATAACCTATACTGCCTTGTGTACAAAACTAATGCATATTTCATTCATTACAAATAAGGTGAACAGTTGTGACGTGGAAATTAAGCAATGACGTCTGCTGCCTACTGAGAGATGTTGCTTAATGTTGTCCATACATCACTTCCTCCTAACCTCAGCCTTTGGTCTTTGTGAAGATCTCACAAAACTAAAACCCAACAAAGGTAATGATGCTGAGCTCAGCATAAGTGTTTCAAATAGTTGATATGTCAGACTGGTTGGTTTCAGTTGTGATGAGAAACCAAGAACACGGTATCATCGAAATCATTGTTTAAAAAAAAATGATGTGGAAAAAATGCCGGTTATCTTCAGTTAAGTATCTTTTATTTTTGTTCTAAATATCATATGTATCAATTATCAACTTTTCACCTCATGCAACAAAAATTGTATTGCATATACGAGTGCGTGTGTGTGTGCGAGCGCGCGCACGTGCGTGAGCGTGAGTGTGTTGTTTTGTGTGTGTGTGTGTGTGTGCGCGCGCGTGCGCGCGCGAGCTGACAACAGGGTTTTAAAAAAAAACCTCCCATCTCTCAGGCTCCTACCACGCTTGGCCACACAGACAGGTTACAAGAGTGATGGGTGACTCATGGATCATCCCAGTGATTATTTACACTTTTTGTAATTGATACCTATAACTAATGTTCAAATGAGTTCACTTGTTTTATTTTTCTAAATGGAACTGCTTCATTTTCAGCTGTTTTATTCTTGACTCATGTGCGCCATGTACATAGTAGATTTCTCAGTATTTTGTAGAGTTGGTTTCCACATCTCAACTGTAACAGACTCCAAAGTGAAAAAAGTATCACTATCACAGTGTCAGTGGTTTGACTTCACATTCTTTCTATTTTCTTAACTGTAATTGTTCTGGTCTCAGTTATGTTCATTTTGACTCATGTTTGTCATGTCTATGGTTCGTTTCAAGTTGTTTTGTAGACTTAGATTCCATGTCACAACTGAAGGGACTCCATGTCAAAGTTGTAACATATTGTTTTCTCTACATAATGAAATGCAATAAACAGTATATTGTGTTGAACAGCTGCTTTGTGCCTCTTGTGAGCAAGAATAAGAAGTACTGCATGCCTGACTACAATAATTATGGAGACATGAAAATGTGAAGTTGCCGTGAGCATGGAGGACTAATGTGGATTTTGAAAACTGCAGAAAAAAGCTCATTCATGATAATTTTGACAGTTCTTTTCATATGGGAACCTTTTCTTCCTTGGTTTACAAGTAATTTAAACCGGGTTTTAGAAAGCATGCTGGTATTTTTAAAGACCTCAAATCTATGTTATTTGGATTCCAAGTCACAACCGTAACACAGCAAAAAATTTTCTTTAATCATCTATTACAACAAGATGAATTGACTGATCATCTTTTCCATTTTCGAAAATGATGTATATTGAAATGCTGTACTGTGTGACATAAAGACATTTATGTAGAGTGAAATTTATTTTGGGGTCTCTATGTCACAGAAATGGTACATGTTTTTGAGAACAACCCAGTTTTGTTCTTCTGTAAACAGGACTATACAAACACAAATACCGCAGTTTATTCTTATAATTCACAAACGCTCAGAGAGCAACTATTGTTTTCCCTTATATGAGCGAAAATGCTCCGCTCCCGTTAACCCACAATCGGGCCCATCATTTCGGACTTCGCGTGAAAGAGAACTGTTATTTTTTAAATTTTTGGGGGAAAAAGCGGAAAAGGGGCCATGGAGAAAAAAATAGACAAAAGGGGTACAGAAAAAAGGAACAAGCAGAAACAAAGAATTAAAAAGGGGGGCATTTTTATACAAATTTTCCAAAGGTGAATGCATTCATACTGCAGCCCGCAACCCCACTTGGCCCCACAACTCGCTTTTCATTTACTGAGGGGGGGTCAGCTACCAATACACTAAATTTGTTAGGGTAAAAGTCGTGTTAATTGCCTTCACCATGAAAGCCTTACTAACAACCCACTCTCCCAAAGAAAACATCCCTGAATGGGATATGGCTCCCTGTAGGCGAACTTAAAAAAGGTCATACGGGAAACCCCTCATTCAGTGAACTTCTATCTCACAGACCCCCAGGGGATAGACCATCAGTGTCACATTCGGGACCCCCCCCCAATTTAACGGGGGAACCACAACCACAACAAATGCGCTACCATGGCACTCAGGGGACGAAAAGGAGTCTTCCCCTTGCATGAAACCCCCTTTTTTTCTACAGCCCTCCCCCCTGCCTTATAAAAAATCCCCTAAAGGGACATGGGGGGAAGGGGGCCTATCTCGTCCCCCTGCCCCCTTAACTCCATCCCCTTTACCACCACCAAGCCCGGGGTTGGAACCCCTCAAAAAAATATATATTTAACACCGGGAATAACAAAGACATTTATACAAAGCTCTGCCCATTCCCCCCCCATCCCCTCTCTCCCCTCCCCCCCCCCCCCCCCCCCCCCCATCTACTGACCAGCACATACTCCACTCCTCCTCCACTAAGGCACCCCCTCCTCCCCCTACTGATCTTTCATTCTTTTTATCTTTTATTTCCAAAAATCCAAGGGAATAAACACCCATGTCTGCTTTTTAAAACACCATCCCCCAGTTTAGCATTTTGTGAATTGGTTTTTAACGTTCCCACCACACAAAAAGCCCTACTTTTTAAGACGGGCATCCACCCTCACCACTGGGTTTTGCCCTTTCACGGTCAGCACGCCATGCAGCCCCCCAACGCAGAAAATCGTCGGTCGGGGGGCTGTTCTCGTACCCACGCTGGTTGTGTGTGGATTGTCTCGCCGCGCGTGTATGTGTGTGTCTCGCGCGCTGCGTGCTTGCTCGTGTGTGGGGTGTGTTTGTGTGGTTGGTGCGTGCGTGCGTGCGGTTGCCCGGCGCTTGTTGTGTGTGCTGCTCTTTGTGTGTGGGTGTGTTGTCGTGCTTTGATTTCATTTAACCCTCTTCACAAAATTGACATTAACACATTAACCCTTCCACCGCGTACTTAAGAAAAAAAGGCGGGGGGGGGGAAGAATTCGGGGGTATAGGGATTTGATCAAAAAATTACACAAAGGGGTAAAAAATGAAAATACAAAACTGATACAGAAAGAAAAAACCCCAATTTCCCTAACAATCAACAAATGAACAATAAAACAAATTGTTACTGTAACCAACCAAAAAACAAAAAAACAAAGGGTAACTCTTTTAAAATCCACAAATCATAACAAGAACCATTGGGAAATGCAAAAATGATTTTAAAATTAAATTCATAAAAATCACGAAATAGCGAGACGATGCGAGGTAGGAACAGTATTAAAATTTCACAAAGCATTCAATACATTATGAAAAAGTTAATTATGGGCCCCAATCAGAAATATTACAATATTGTGTTGGGCCCCCCGCCACACTAAGTGCAGCGTCTGCATTGTGGTCGCGCGCGCGCGATCAAGTTGTGCATGCATGCGAGCGTTTGTGCTGTGTGTTGTTTGTGTGTTTTGTGTGTGTGTGTGTGTGTTTGTGGCGCGCGCGCCTCGCGCATCACACATACAAAATTTCCCCTTACAACCCGAGAAATTTATTTTTCATGTTAAAAATCGGTTTTATATTTTTTAAACAAAAAGCTCAAAATTTTTCCATCTCTCATGTACATTTTTAAAAGCCAAGTCTCTTTCAATTTTCATTGAACCCTTCAGTTTCTTATCATTTGCTTTTCCTTTTTTTGCTTTCTTTTTTTTTTACATTTTTGGGAACCATTGTTTTTTTCTGTCTTTTTTTTTGGTTTTTGTTTTACCATGATGATTGCTTTCTCTGTGAAGGAAGGGGCGGTGAAAGAATAAACACAAAAAGAATGCTTATTCATTAAAAATAATAATGAATGCTATTCCAAATCTTTAAAATTCAAAAAAAGTTATCTCTCTCCTCTCCTCTATAGGTATGGGGAACAGGGAGGGGCCCTGTTTTTACCAAAAAGGGGTGGGGGAGTGGGGGGGAGTGGGTGGGGTAACAGACACGCCCTCTTGACCTGGAACCCGTAGTCCTTTATCGTTTCAAACAAAGTACAGCAGGCCTCACCGACACCCTTCCACATGCATACGTGCGTGGGTTCATTGGTTAAAAAAAATTTTTTTACTTCTTTTTCTAATGGAGGATAATGGAATAATGCACTTGAGTGCTTTTTTTACATCCAATCCCCATGTGTATTGTATCTTGTAAATTTTGGACATCCTTTCTCACCGGCACACAATGGCCTACTTCTTATCCGAAAAAGCGGAACGGGTTTTAACGTGTGTGCAAGATGTTTCTAATGTGCGTTCGTCGCCTCAGGCTTTAAAGTCTCATCCCAAGGACTTTTGGGGAGAGTGAGTCGGCACTGGTTATAGGTTAACTCCTGGAGAAAATATCCCATGAACGGGAATCAAACCCGGTCGTCAGATTGCGAGCGGCAATATTCTAAACCACAGGCTATCCCTCCCCATGTGTTGTGTGTGGAGTGTGTGGTGTGTGTGTGTGTGAGCGCGTGCGTGCGTTCGCGCGCGCGCATACATACATACAGTGTGTTCATACATACCTGCCAACTGTGCACGCGCGTCCGTGGTGTGTGTGTGGTGCGTATACAAAAACATTAACTACACCACTTTGTTTGAGTGTGTGTGTGTGTGTGTGCGTGTGTGTGTTTGTGAGAAAGAGAGAGAGAGAGAAGAGAAGAGAGAGGAGAGAGAGATAGATAGAGAGAGAGATAGAAGATTGATTGAGACCAGAGACGACGAAATTGACTTTGACGTAATTGAAGTGTACCACCCCACCCCCTTTTTTTTACCATCCGGGGGGGGGGGTGGGGGGGGGGGGGGGGGGGGGGGGGGGAGCATGGGTACAAACAAGTAAAAGGACATAATTATATGTAGCAACATGAATCGTGATTAACACAGTAGACACACACACACACACACACCAACACACACACACACACACACACACACAAAACACACACACAACACCAAACACTCATTTTGGTGTGTGCGCGCCGCACACACACACACACAAGCCACACACTACACACGACACACTGTAAAAAGAGCTTTGGGCAACCAACAGTTTTTTCCTCATCAAAGTTGGTTTCCAATATGACGTAATTAAAATGACCAACAACAACAACAACATATCGGCATGTATCAGTAACGGCCTGATGCCCTGCTGAATGGCTTCTAGCCTAAAGTTTTAACACCAATACACTTAGTTCACTGTTCTTTGCTAGAAAAAGATAGTTATATATTACAGGTTGCAATATCTCTGTTACAGCTATTCAACCATGATATGGAATCTATGCCGTGAGGATTATTTGGGCCCTTATACATTGTACTTTCTTCTAAGTTATAAGTAATAAATTAACTAATAATGTGTTCTTATGGCCAATCCCCTTCCCACTGACCCCTTGTGAATGAACTGAAGTTGACCACAATAAACTATCCTCTCTTTCAGTACCCTTCAACTAAATTATACACTCCCCAAAACAATACAGAAACAAAAGCAAAACAATAACCAAAAAAGGTGAAAATTTTAAGGAAAGGAGAAAAGGTGTTTTTTTAAAAGGGGATGATAAAAAAAATATCACAGAGACAGACAGACAAGAGAGAGAGATAGAGGAGAGAGAGAGACAGACAACAGAAGAGACAGACAGAAAAGAGAGACAGAAAAGAGAGAGACAAGGGAGAGACATACAGACAGGGAGAGACAGACAGAAAAGAGGAGAGACAGACAGACAGACAGGGGAGAGAGAGACAGAGGAGAGAGACAGAAAAGACATAGGAGAGAGAGACAGACAGAGGAAAGAGACAGAAAGAGGAAAGAGACAAAATAAAGTTGAAAGAGACTGAAATGAAAGAGGATAGAGAAAGACAGAGGAGAGAACAGACAGGACAGAAAACGAAAAAGAGAGCGACAGAGGAGACAGACACAGACAGAGAATGGGGAGACAGACAGACAGAGGAGAGAGACAACAGACAGACAAAAGGGAGACAGACAGACAAAGGAGAGAGACAGACAGCAGACAGGAGAGAAGGACAGACAAAAGAGAGAGAAAAAAGACAGACAGACAGAGGGGAGAGAGGGACAGACAGAAGAAGAGAAAGAGAGAGACAGAGAAGAGACAGACAGACAGACAGAGGAAGAAACAGACAGACAGAAGAGAGGCAGACAGAGGAGAGAGAGAGGGTGGAGACAGACAGAGGGGAAAACAGACAGACAGACAGAATAGAGACAGAGGGGAGAGACAGAGAGACAGAAGAGAGAGAACAGAGAAAGGGTTTAGACAGAAAGAGAAGAGAGAGGAGAGAAAGAGGGACAGACAGACAAGAAAGAGAGATGGAGAGAAAACAGAGGAGAGAGAGACAGATAGAGACAGACAGAGAGAAGAGGGGACAGACCCGGGGAGACAGACAAACAGACAGAGAGAGAGAAAGACAGAGGAGAGGGGGAGAGAGACAGCCAGACAGACAAGAGACAGGGGGAGAGAGAGAGAGAGAGACAGAAAGAAAAGGAAGGGAAGAGGAGAGAGAGAAGGAAGAGAAGAAGAGAGAGGGAGAAAAGGGGAGGGGAAAAAACAGCCAGACGGGGACAAAGAGAGGGAAAGAAGCACACCCAGACAGACAATGGGATAAGAGGGAGAGAGACAGACAGACGGGAAAGGAAGAGGGGGAAAAGACAGACAGGGGAGAGAGAAGAGAGAGAGAGAGAGAGAGAGGAGGAGAAGAGAATGGAGAAAGACAGACACAGAGGGGGGACAGACATAGGAGAGAGAGAGAGACAGGGGACAGAAAAAATAGACAAGTAAAGAGAGGGGGAGAATCAGCCAGACAGAGGAGAGCAGACACAGGGGGAGAGACAGACAGACAGGGGAGAACAGACATACAGGAGAGACAGAAAACAGGAAAAAGGGGGAGACAGAGGAAATGGAGACAGAAGAGGAGAGAGAGAGAAAAGGGAGAGACAAACATACAGATGAGAGAGGGAGAGAGAGACAGCCAGACAGATAGAGAGAGGGGAGAGAGAACAGGGGCGAGAGGGGGAGAGAGACACCAGACAGGGCAAGAGAGGGGGAGAGAAGGAGACCCAACAGAGGAGAGAGAGATGGAAAAAAGAGAGAAACAGCCACACAGACATACAGGGGGAAGAAAAGAGACACCCAGACAGACGAGGAGAGAGAGACAAGACAGAGGGGAGAGAGAGGGGGAGGGGGAGGGAGAAGAAAAGAGAGAGGAGAGAGAGGAGAGAGAGTCAGACACGGGAGAGAAGAGAGTCAGACACGGGAAGAGAGAGGGGGGAAGAAAGGGGACAGTCAAAAAGGGGAGAGAGATGGGGAGAGGAGAGAGAAACAGCAAACCCAGAGGGAGAGAAGGATAGAGAAGAGACACCAAAAAGACAGAGGAAGAGAGAGGATGAGAGGAGACAAACCAGATAGGGGAAGAGAACAACGGGGAAGAGAGGGGGGAGACAGAGAAAACACAGGAAAGTGAGAGAGCACCCCAGAAAAGACAGGGGAGAGAAGAAAACCCAGAGGAAGAGGGAGAACAGACAGAAAGAGAGGGGGAAAAGACAGATAAGGGGAGACAGGGGAAGAGACAACAAGGAGAGACAGGCAAGGAGAGAGACAGAAAAGGAGAGACGGGCAGAGGAAAAACAGACAAAGAGAGAGACAAAAGAAGAGAGAGACAAAAGAGACAGACGGGCAAGAGAAGACAGACGAGGAGAGAGACAACAACAGAACAGAGAGACAACCGACCGACAGAGGGATAGAAGAGACAGACAAGGGGAAGGGGAGGGAGGGAGAGGGGGAGGACCCAACAGACAGAGAAGAGAGACAAGACAAACAGGGGGGAGATAGAGGGAGAAACCTAAACCTAAAATTTAAGAATGCCCCCAACACCCCCTTTCGGGGGGGAAACAAAACATTATTCTGACAATAAATATAACATGATCAAGAAACACAATACTAATACACATAACATGTTCCTGAAAGAAAAATCAAACAAAACAAACAATGTGAGTGCAGAGGAAACAACTTAATCTGGAGGTATACCCTTTAATTACTCATTTTTTCAATAAAGTTGAGAGGGGGGGAGAGAGAGAGAGAGAGAGAGGGGGAGAGAGAGAAAGAGAAGAGAGACAGTCAGACACAGGAGAAGGACGGAAGAAGAAAACACCAACAGAAAACAAAAAAAAGGGGAAAGATAGGGAGAAGAAAGGGCATACAGACAGAGGGGAGAGATATGGAGAGAGAGACAGCCAAACAGCCGGGGAGAAGGACAGATAGGGGAGAGACAGGGGAGAGGGGCATAAGGGAAGACAGACGAAAGAGAGACGACAAAGAAAGACAGATATAAAGAAGACAGATTAAGAGAGAGACAGACAAGAAGAGACAGACAGAGAGAGGGGACAGAGGAGAGAGAAAAAGAGGAGAGAGAGAGAGAGAGGAGAGAGAGAAAAGGGAGAACATAGCAGAGACAGACAGAGGAGACCGACAGACAGAGGCGAGACAGACAGAGAGAACGGAGAGAGAGGAGATCGAGAGAGAGAGATAGAGGAGAGAGACAGCCAGAGGAGAGAGAGAGGGAGAGCGAGAGACAGACACAGGAGAGAGGGAGAGAGACAGCCAGACAGACAGAGGAGAGAGAGACAGCCAGAGGAGAGAGAGGTAGAGACAGACAGAAGAGAGAGGGGGAGAGAGAGACAGCCAGAGGAGAGAGAGAGAGAGCCAGAGAAGAGAGAGGGAGAGACAGACAGAAGAGAGAGGGGGGAGAGAGAGACAGCCAGGAGGAGAGAGAGAGAGAGGGAGAGAGGGACAGCCAGAGAAACAGAGCACAGAGAGAGGGAGAGAGGGACAGCCAGAGGAGAGAGAGAGAGACAGCCAGACAGAGGAGAGAGAGAAGGGGAGAGAGAGAGAGAGACAGCCAGACAGAGGAGAGAGAGAAGGGGAGAGAGAGAGAGAGACAGCCAGACAGAGGAGAGAGAGAGAAGGGGAGAGAGAGAGAGAGACAGCCAGACAGAGGAAGAGAGAAAGGGAGAGAGAGAGAGAGACAGCCAGACAGAAGAGACAGAGGAGAGAGAGAGACATAAGAGAAAGAGAGACAGACAGACAGAGGAGAAAGAGGGACACAGACAGACAGAGAAAATGAGACAGCCAGAAAGACAGAGGAGAGAGACAGACCGACCGACAGAGGGATAGAGAGAGACAGACAGAGGAGAGTGAGGGAGGGAGAGAGAGAGAGAGGAGAGAGAGAGAGAGAGAGTCAGAGAGACAAAGAGACAGAGGAGAGAGAGACAGCCAGACAGAGGAGACACAGAGGAGAGAGAGGACAAAGAGGATAGAGACAGAAAGACAGAGGAGAGAGAGAGAGACAGACAGACATAGGAGAGACACAGAGAGAGAGACAGCCAGACAGAGGAGAGAGAGGAAGAGAGTGAGACAGCCAGACAGACAGACAGAGGAGAGGGAGAGAGACAGACAGACAGAGGAAGAGATAGAGGGAAAGAGACAGGCACACAGACAGACAGACAAAGGAGAGAGACAGACATAGGAGAGAGAGACAGAGAGAGAGAGAAGGCAGACAGGAGCAGGAGAGAGAAGAGAGAGAGAGAGAGAGAGAGAGAGAGAAACAGACAGGAGAGAGGGAGACATACAGACAGATAGAGGAGACAGAGAGACAGAGAGGAAAGCCAGCCGCAGACAGAGGAGAGACGGACAGACAGACAGACAGAGGAGACAGACAGAAGACATAGGAGAGAGGGAGACAGACGGAGGAGGAGAAGAGAGGGAGAACAGACATACAGAGGAGAGAGAGGGAGAGAGACAGCCAAATAGAGGAGAGAGTGAGGGAGAGAGAGACAGAGGAGAGAGAGGGAGAAGAGACAGCCAGACAGGGAAGAGAGGGAGAGAGAGAGAGAAAGCCAGACAAACAGAGGAGAGAGACAGACAGACCAGATAGACAGAGGAGAGAGAGGGGGAGAGAGAGAGACAGCCAGAGGTGAGAGAGAGAGACAGCCAGAGAAGAGACAGACAGCCACAGAGAGAGAGAAGGAGAGACAGCCAAAGAGAGAGGGAAAGAGATAAAGACCAGAGGAGAGAGAGGGAGGGAGGGAGAGACAGCTAGCCAGAGGAGAGAGACAGACAGACAGAGTAGAGAGAGAGAGAGAGAGAGAGAAGCCGGACGACAGAGGAAAAGAGAGAGACAGCCAGACAATGGAGAGAGAGATGGAAAAGAGAGACAGCCAGCCAGACAGAGAGAGAAACAGACAGACAGAAGAGAAAGAGAGACAGACAGAGGAGAAAGAGGGAGACAGACAGACAGACAGAGAGAAAATGGAGAGAGAGACGGACAGCAGAGGAGAGAGAGAGACAGACCAACGACAGAGGGGAGAGAGAGAGACAGACAGAGGAGAGAGACAGACAGACAGAAAGACAGCAGAGGATAGAAGGAGAGAGAGACAGAGAGACAGAGGAGAGAGAGACAGCCAGAGAGGAGGAGACAGAGGAGAGAGAGACAGACAAAACAGAGGATAGAGACAGAAAAACAGAGGAAGACAGACAGACATAGGAGAGAGAGCGAGGGAGAGAGACAGCCAGACAGAGGAGAGAGAGAGAGAGAGAGAGATGAGAGAGGAGGAGAGAGAGAGAGACAGACAGGAAGACGAGACAGACAGACAGACAGAGGAGAGAGAGAGAGAGAGAGAGAGGAAAGAGACAGACAGAGGAGACAGAGATAGGAGAGAGAGACAGAGGAGAGAGGACAGACATAGGAGAGAGAGAGACAGAGGAGATAGACACACAGAGAGAGAGAAACAGACAGGTAAGAGGGAGACATCAGACAGTAGAGGGGACAGAGAGACAGAGATAGGAGAGCCAGCCAGACAGAGAAGAGAGAGAGAGAGGGAGCCAGACATAATAGGAGAGACAGACAGTCAGGGAGACAGACAGACAGTCAGAGGAGACAGACAGACGACATAGAGAGAGGAGACAGAGGAGAGAAGGAGACAGACATAGGAGAGAGGGAGGGAGGGACAGACATACATAGGAGAGACAGACAGACAGAGAAGAGAGGAGAGAGAGCCAGACATACATAGGAGAGACAGACAGACAGAGAGAGAGAGAGAGAGAGCCAGACATACATAGGAGAGACAGACAGACAGAGAAGAGAGAGAGAGAGAGCCAGACATACATAGGAGAGACAGACAGACATAGGAGAGAGGGAGGGAGGACAGACATACATAGGAGAGACAGACAGAGGAGAGAGACAGACAGACAGAGGAGGGAGGGAGGGAGAGACAGACATACAGAGGAGAGAGAGAGGGTGAGAGAACAGCCAGACAGAGAAGAGAGAGAGGACAGCCAGACAGAGGAGAGACAGAGACAGCCACAGGAGAGAGAGACAGACAAAAGAGAGAGAGGGAGAGAGAGACAGACAGCCAGACAGAGGAGAGAGGAGGGGGAGAGAGAGAGACAGACAGGCAGACATAGGAGAGAAAGAGGGAGAGAGAGAGACAGACAGGAGAGAGGGAGGGAGAGACAGACAGACAAAGGAGAGAGGGGAGGGAGGGAGAGAGACATTCAGACAGAGGAGAGAGCGAGGTCGAGGGAAAGAGACAGACAGACATAGGGGAGGGAGACAGGGAGAGACAGACATAAGAGAGAGAGACAGAGGAGAGACACAGACAGGCAGACGAGAGAGAGAGAGAAACAGACAGGAGAGAGGAGACATACAGACAGATAGAGGAACAAAGAGACAGACAGAGAGAGGAGAGCCAGCCAGACAGACAGAGAAGAGAGGAGAGAGACAGCCAGAGGATAGAAAGACAGAAGATAGGACAGACAGAGGAGAAAGACAGACATAGGAGAGAGGGAGACAGAGGAGGGAGAGAGGGAGAGACTGACATACAGAGGAGAGAGAGAGGGAGAGAGACAGTCAGACAGAGGAGAGAGAGAGAGAGAGCAGACAGAGAGAGACAGCCATACAGAGGAGAGAGAGAGACAGCCAGAGGAGAGAGAGACAGACAGACAGAAGAGAGAGGGAGAGAGAGAGAGAGAGAGAGAAGGAAGAGAGAGAGAGACAGCCAGACAAGAGAGAGAGAGACAGCCAGACAAGAGAGAGAGAGGAGAGACAGAGAGAGACAGCCAACAGAGGAGAGAGAGTGAGAGAGACAGTAGGACAGAGGAGAGATGGAGGGAGAGACAGAGAGAGACAGCCACAGAGAGAGAGAGAGACACAGAGGATGAGAGAGGAGACAGCCAGACAGAAGAGAGAGTGAGACAGCAGACAAGAGAGAGAGGGAGAGAGAGAGAAGAGAGAGACGAGAGAGAGAGACAGCCAGACAAGAGAGAGAGAGGGAGAGAGAGACAGACATACAGACAGAGGAGAGAGGGGGAGGGAGATAGAGACAGCCAGCCAGAGAGAGAGAGAGAGAGGGAGAGAGACAGACAGACACAGGAGAGAGGGAGAGAGGGAGGGAGAGAGAAGAGACAGCCAAACAGACAGACAGAGAGGAGAGAGAGAGACAGCTAGACACAGGAGAAGGGAGAGAGGGAGGGAGAGAGAAGAGACAGCCAGACAGACAGACAGAGGAGGGAGAGAGACAGACAGACAAGGAGAGCGAGCAGAGGGAGAGAGACAGAGGAGAGATGAACGAGAGAGAGAGGAAGCGACGAGACAGAGGAGACGAGAGAAGAGAGAGCAGAAGAGAGAGACAAGAGAGAGAGAGACAGAGGAGATAGACAAGAAGAGAGAGGAGAAACGACAGGAAGAGGGAGACATACAGAAGATAGAGGAAGGCAAGAAGGACAGAGATAGGGAGAGCCAGCCAGACAGAGAAGAGAGAGAGAGAGAGGGAGCCAGACATACATAGGAGAGACAGACAGTCAGAGGAGACAGACAGACAGACATAGGAGAGAGGGAGACAGAGGAGAGAAGGAGACAGACATAGGAGAGAGGGAGGGAGGGACAGACATACATAGGAGAGACAGACAGAGGAGAGAGACAGACAGACATAGGAGAGAGGGAGACAGAGGAGAGAGGGAGAAGACAGAGGAGGAGGGAGACAGAGGAGAGAGGGAGAGAGCCAGACATACATAGGAGAGACAGACAGACAGAGGAGAGAGACAGACAGACATAGGAGAGAGGGAGGGAGGGACAGACATACATAGGAGAGACAGACAGAGGAGAGAGACAGACAGACATAGGAGAGAGGGAGACAGAGGAGAGAGGGAGACAGACAGAGGAGGGAGGGAGGGAGAGACAGACATACAGAGGAGAGAGAGAGGGTGAGAGACAGCCAGACAGAGAAGAAAGAGAGAGACAGTCAGACAGAGGAGAGACAGAGACAGCCACAGGAGAGAGAGACAGACAGACAAAAGAGAGAGAGGGAGAGAGACAGACAGACAGCCAGACAGAGGAGAGAGAGAGGGAGAGAGAGAGAGACAGACAGGCAGACATAGGAGAGAAAGAGGGAGAGAGACAGATAGACATAGGAGAGAGGGGGGGAGAGACAGACAGAGGAGAGAGGGGGAGAGGGGGAGAGACATACAGACAGAGGAGAGAGCGAGGGAAAGAGACAGACAGACATAGGAGAGGGAGACAGGGAGAGACAGACAGACATAGGAGAGAGAGAGAGACAGACATAAGAGAGAGAGAGAGACAGAGGAGAGAGACAGACAGGCAGACGAAAGAGAGAGAGAGACAGGAGAGAGGGAGACATACAGACAGATAGAGGTGACAGAGAGACAGACAGAGAGACAGACAGAGAGAGGAGAGCCAGACAGACAGACAGAGAAGAGAGAGAAGAGAGAGAAACAGCCAGACAGAGCATAGACAGCCAGACAGAGGATAGACAGACAGACAGAAGATAGACAGACAGACAGAGGACAGAGACAGACATAGGAGAGAGGGAGACAGAGGAGGGAGAGAGGGAGAGACTGACATACAGAGGAGAGAGAGTGAGAGAGAGACAGTCAGACAGAGGAGAGAGAGAGGGAGAGACAGAGAGAGACAGCCATACAAATGTTGGCAGTTTGCTTCGGCTTATGACGTAGTGGGCTTAGCTATAAATAAAAAGTACCAAGAATGTAGGGTTAGTACCAACACAAATGTTGGCAGTTTCCTTCGGGTTATGACGTAGTGGGAGATCGTGGGTTTGAAGGCCGGTGAAGTTAGTCTCAGTCTTTCTCTCTCTAGCCTAGTAGCGGCAGTTAAGCTATAAAGCTTAGTGGACATGGTTTGGAGTATGTATAAGTGATATCCACTATATGGCTCAAATGTGCAACTAGGGTTTATCTAACTAATTCACTAGGGTTTATCCAACTAAGGTTTGACATGGTTTGGAGTATGTATAAAGTCTTTCTCTCTCTAGCCTAGTAGTGGCAGTTAAGCTATAAAGCTTAGTGGACAGATCATGTGACCTTCTATCTATCTATCTATCTGTCCCGTAGTCTGACGACCGTGGGGGCACCCTCAAAGACTCAGCAACCAGTTCCCTCCATTCCTCTCTCTGTTCTGCCTTTCTCAGGGTTTTGTTGAGTTCTAGGCCTGTCCATTCACTGATGTTATCCTCCCAGCTCTTCCTTGGTCTGCCTCTTCTTCTTCCTCCTTGGACAGTGCCTTGCAAAACTGTCTTTGTAATTCCTTGGATCTTGTGACATGCCCATACCACTTAAGTTTACGCTTTTTCACGATCGTTAGAAGGTTCTCATAGGGTCCAATGGTTTGCTGGATTCTGTTATGCACGCTTTCGTTGCTTATGTGGTCTTTGTAGGAGATGCCAAGGAGTCTCCGAAAGCATCTCATCTCCACTGCCTGTACTCTTCTCTCCAAATCTGCAGTCAGGGTCCATGATTCACAGGCATACAGAAATATGGATATGACAAGGGAGCGCATTAGTCTGATCTTGGAGATAAATGAGATATTCTTGTCTCTCCAGATGGTGTTTAGTTTTGACAAAGCTGTTATTGTCTGTGCAGTCCTGCATACTACTTCTGGCTTGGATCCCTGGTCGGATACAATGGCTCCCAGGTACTTGAAGCTTTGAACTGTTTCCAGCTTCTGATCATTAACCCTGATATCAGTGCTAATGCCGATGGTGTTATTAGTCATTAGTTTGGTCTTCTCTGCACTGATTTCCATGCCGTATGTTTTGGAGGCCTTATCCAAGTGTTCTGTTAGGCTGGCAAGCTCTTTTTCTGATCCTGCTATTCCATCAATGTCATCTGCGAAGCGGAAGTTTGTGATCGTTCTGCCACCAATGCTGACTGATCCTTCATGATGTTCCAGTACATCAGCCATGATTCTCTCAAGGAAGATGTTGAAAAGAGTGGGTGAGAATAGACAGCTCTGCCTTACTCCAACTGTTGTTCGAAACCATTCTCCAATGTTGTTGTTGTAGTACACTGCACTGGTGGCCTCGCTGTACAGCTGTTTGATGACTCTGATCAGGTTTGCATTGATGCTGTACAAATTCATGGTTGCCCACAAAGCTGCATGCCACACCCTGTCAAATGCCTTCTTAAAATCGATAAATACGTGGTAACGGTCTTGTTGATGTTGAAGGTACCGCTCACATAGTATTCTGAGGTTGAATATCTGTTCTGTTGTGCTGCGCCCTGCTCTGAAACCTGCTTGTTCCTCAGCAATGATGGACTCTGCTTGTGGCTTCAGTCTATTCAATATTATCTGCAGCATGACCTTGCTTGGGTGACATATGAGGCTGATTGTGCGGTAATTATGGCATTGTTGTAGATTTCCTTTCTTGGGGAGGGTGATGATGAGTGACTGCGTCCATGGTGTTGGCCATTTTCCTGTCTGCCAGATCTTGTTGCAGATTCTTAGTAGGGCGCTGATCATGGCTTCCCCTCCAGCTTGGACCAACTCAGCTGGAATGTTGTCAGCCCCTGCTGACTTCCCCTTTTTCAGCGATCTGACTGCTGTTTCCACTTCTTCTCGGAGAATAGGGTGACTGTCTGTGTCTTTGCTTTCGGGTACATTAAGGCCTTCTGGATCTCCTGCGGTTTTATAGTTATACAGGTCGGAGCAGTATTCTGTCCATCTGTTCAGAATATCCTGGTCGTCAGTGAGACACTTCCCATTTTTGTCTTGGATTGTTAAACCTTTCTCTGTTTCGTGTAGTCAGGTCTTTCACCAGCTGATATGCTTTCTTGCTATTGTTTTTCTTGATGTTCTCTTCAATGTCTTGGCACTGTCACCGATCCATTTCTCTTTTTGCCTCCGTCATGGACTTCCTGATTCTTTTGTTGACTGCCCTATATTGTTCTGCTCTTTCTTTTGTTTCATTTTTCTTTTTCTTCAACTCTCTACGCTTGTCGCATAGTTGTAGGATGTTAGGTGTGACCCATGGTTTTTTGACTGGTCGGCGTTTGCCAAGAAGCTCGTTTGCTGTTTCAGTCACCACTGTATTGAAACTATTCGTCAGTGACCTTAGAAGCCCATAAAGTCAGTCAACTTCTTTCTCTCTCACTAGTAGCAGCAGTTTGCTTTCAACAGGTGACTCTCTCTCTTTATTTCCACTCCCTCTCTATATTTCTTATCGATCTCTTTCTTTCCGATCTCTCGCCCTCTCTCTCTAGCCTAGTAGCAGCAGTTTGCTTGGGCTTATGACGTAGTGGGCTTAGCTATAAATAAAAAGTACCAAGAATGTAGGGTTAGTACCAACACAAATGTTGGCAGTTTCCTTCGGGTTATGACGTAGTGGGAGATCGTGGGTTTGAAGGCCGGTGAAGTTAGTCTCAGTCTTTCTCTCTCTAGCCTAGTAGCGGCAGTTAAGCTATAAAGCTTAGTGGACATGGTTTGGAGTATGTATAAGTGATATCCACTATATGGCTCAAATGTGCAACTAGGGTTTATCCAACTAGGGTTTATCCAACTAAGGTTTAACATGGTTTGGAGTATGTATAAAGTCTTTCTCTCTGTAGCCTAGTAGCGGCAGTTAAGCTATAAAGCTTAGTGGACAGATCATGTGACCTTTGAAGCCCATAAAGTCAGTCAATTTCTTTCTCTCTCTCTAGTAGTCACAGTTTGCTTTCAACAGGTGACTCTCTCTCTCTCCCTTTCCAATCTATTATTTAGATAAAAAGTACCAAGTATGTAGGGTTGGTACCAACACAAATGTTGGCAGTTTGCCTCATCTTATGACGTAGTGGCCTTAGTTATAAATAAAAAGTACCAAGAATGTAGGGTTGGTACCAACACAAATGTTGGCAGTTTCCTTCGGGTTATGACGTAGTGGGAGATCGTGGGTTTGAAGGCCGGTGAAGTTAGTCTCAGTCTTTCTCTCTCTAGCCTAGTAGCGGCAGTTAAGCTATAAAGCTTAGTGGACACGGTTTGGAGTATGTATAAGTGATATCCACTATATGGCTCAAATGTGCCACTAGGGTTTATCCAACTAAGGTTTGACATGGTTTGGAGTATGTATAAAGTCTTTCTCTCTCTAGCCTAGTAGCGGCAGTTATGCTATAAAGCTTAGTGGACAGATCATGTGACCTTTGAAGCCCATAAAGTCAGTCAATTTCTTTCTCTCTCTCTAGTAGCCGCAGTTTGCTTTCAACCGGTGACTCTCTCTCTTTATTTCCACTACCTCTCTATATTTCTTCTCGATCTCTTTCTTTCCGATCTCTCTCCCTCTCTCCCTAGTGAAGAAATCTCAACTCTTATCACTAACAAAGGCAATCCATTTCACATACTAGGGCTATCTGAGTCTAGACTTTCAGACCACATATTGGACACTGATATTTATATTCCAGGATATAAAATCCTGCGTAAAGATCAACAAAACCCCAAAGAAACAGGAATCCTAATCTATATTAGTGAGTCCATAACCTTCAAGCGTCTTCTCCATTTAGAACATTATGGTGTAGAATCCATATGGATTGAGATTTCTATAAAAGGTGCCCAACCTATTGTAATTGGGATCTGCTATAAGAATCTAACAGAAAGAAAAAACTGGACTGACAAATTTGACTCCATGATGAATACAGTCCTATTAGAATCAAGTGAAATAATCTTATTAGGAGACTTTAATATCGATCTAACAAAAGTAAATAATCAATGGACCCAATTAATAAATTCATACAACCTCCACCAACTAATTAATTCACCCACGAGAGTCACACCAAACTCAAGCACAATAATTGACCATATCTATATATCTAACCCCAACAACATTGTCGAAACTTGTATCCCAGTCTATCACTGCAGCAATCACTACCCAGTCTGTATCACATGGTCAAAAAAACGAACAAAAATCCCCAAACCTGGCCACAAAACTATAACATATCGTTCCTTTGCTAAATTTGATGAGAATCTTTTCTTATCAGATTTAAGTAACTCCATTCTTTCGGAAACATTCAACATTACTGATCCAGACTTAGCCATAGAATTTTGGATAAACACTTTTACTGCTATTTACAACAAACATGCCCCACTAAAAATCATTAGGATCAAATATATCCCCAAACCACCTTGGCTCACTAAGGAACTAGAAGAAGCATGCTATCTTAGAGACCTTTTAAAAGAACATAAATATTATGAAGAGTCAAAAAAATTAAGAAATGCCATAAACTCACAAAAACGGCGAGAAAAAAAGAAATATTTCCAAGACTTACTATCTACCAAACAAAACTCAAAGACTGTATGGCGAGCCATAAATCAAATAACTAACAAACAAGCATCTTCCAAAACAAATGTAATCAAAGACGTTACTGCTGAACAACTTAACAATCATTTCATTAATGTCTCTACTAACATTATTAAAGATGATAAATCAAAGTCCAATAAACTCAATGAACTAAAACAATACTTGAAAGGAAAGCATACTCCCTCAAAACTTCACATTCCATTTATGTCTGTTCTTGAGGTCTATGGTTATCTAACTCACCTCAAACAATCAAGAACGCGTGGTCTTGATGGAATAGACAGCAGAATATTGAAGCTATCAGCTCCAGTTATCACAGACACACTAACATATATATTTAACCTTTGTCTTGAAAAAAAACATTTCCCCAATGCCTTCAAAACAGCTAAAGTAATCCCCATCTACAAATCTGGTGACACTTCAGACCCCTCAAACTATAGACCAATTTCCATCATATCCACCCTTTCCAAACCCTTGGAACAACATATAAACAAACACATAGTCCGTCATTTAGATACTACCAACTTAATTCACCCTAATCAGTCTGGATTTAGACAAAATCACTCATGTCATACTGCACTGATTAGCCTCGTAGACAACTGGCTATCAAACATTAATGACAATAACTTTTGTGGAGTACTATTTGTAGATCTCAAAAAAGCTTTTGACACAATTGACCACATCTATCTATCTATCTATCTGTCCCGTAGTCTGACAACCGTGGGGGCACCCTCAAAGACTCAGCAACCAGTTCCCTCCATTCCTCTCTCTGTTCTGCCTTTCTCAGGGTTTTGTTGAGTTCTAGGCCTGTCCATTCGCTGATGTTATCCTCCCAGCTCTTCCTTGGTCTGCCTCTTCTTCTTCCTCCTTGGACAGTGCCTTGCAAAACTGTCTTTGTAATTCCTTGGGATCTTGTGACAAGCCCATACCACTTAAGTTTACGCTTTTTCACGATCGTTAGAAGGTTCTCATAGGGTCCAATGGTTTGCTGGATTCTGTTATGCACGCTTTCGTTGCTTATGTGGTCTTTGTAGGAGATGCCAAGGAGTCTCCGAAAGCATCTCATCTCCACTGCCTGTACTCTTCTCTCCAAATCTGCAGTCAGGGTCCATGATTCACAGGCATACAGAAATATGGATATGACAAGGGAGCGCATTAGTCTGATCTTGGAGATAAGTGAGATATTCTTATCTCTCCAGATGGTGTTTAGTTTTGACAAAGCTGTTATTGTCTGTGCAGTCCTGCATACTACTTCTGGCTTGGATCCCTGGTCGGATACAATGGCTCCCAGGTACTTGAAGCTTTGAACTGTTTCCAGCTTCTGGTCATTAACCCTGATATCAGTGCTAATGCCGTTGGTGTTATTAGTCATCAGTTTGGTCTTCTCTGCACTGATTTCCATGCCGTATGTTTTTGACCACATACTTCTCATAAAAAAACTAAACCTGTACCATTTCTCTACAAATACCTTACAACTGCTTGCTTCCTATCTAGAAAACAGGCAACAGTGTGTCTCAATAGGCACAATTACATCCACACTACAAGCCATCAATTATGGAGTACCACAAGAATCCATACTAGAACCTATTCTCTTCTCACTATACATAAACGACCTCCCTCTCCACATCAAATCCAAATACGAACTATTTGCTGATGACACAACTATTCATACGAGCCACAATAACCCTATCTCTCTAGCAAAAGCATTACAAAAAAGTGTTGATCAGCTTATTGAATGGACCGAACTGAACCATATGTCTATACACCCACGAAAAACAAAATGCATGCTTATTACCACTAGACAAAAGCGTCAAAACTTAACCCACAAACTTACTCCCATCAAATTTAAAAAGGACGTAATTGAACAAACCCATCACCACAAGGTTTTAGGGGTAACAATTGATGAAAATCTCAGTTGGTTCTACCACATATCTCAACTATGCAAATACATGTCCCAAAGAGTATACCAACTTTCTAAAATCAAGCACTTTCTTGACTTTCATTCAAGGAAACTTTTTATCCAATCTTATATACAATCCTCAATAGACTATGCTTCTACCCTGTGGGATTCTGCTTGTGCAAACACTATGAAACCGTTACTGAGTCTGTACAAGCGTGCTCTCAAACTGGTCCTTTTAAAAAAGACAAGCTTATTAGAAGCTGACTATACTCAATTAAATATTCTCCCCTTACACCAACGACTAAAATATAACAAAGGAGTTATGATGTTCAAGATCATGACAAGAAACGTTCCATCATACTTAAAAGACAAATTCCCCCTAAACCAATCCAGAAATACTATAAAGCCCAGTGTCCCTATACCGAGAATAGACTTATTCAAATCTAGTCTACTTTACTCAGGCCCTATGCTGTGGACCTCCCTTCCAGATTCAGTTAAACAACATCAATCAATAACAATCTACAAAACTCAATTATCAACTCACTTGATACATCAACAATAACAAACCACAGTCCATAGCCTTAAAAACAAAGTTGCATATCCTCCCTTACCTATCTGCCCTTTCCATCTTACCTATCTGCCCTTCCCTTTCCCTTCACCTGTCTGTATGTCAGACTGTTGTCTCTCTCTCTCTCTCTCTCTCTCTCTCTCTCTCTCTCTCTCTCTCTCTTCTCTCTCTCTCTCTCTCTCTCTGTTGTTATTGCTGTAGTTGTTACTTTGTTTTTTGTTGTTGATTTGTTTGAGTTTTTTGTTTGTTTGTTTTTTTGTTTTGGTGTGTGTGTGTGTGTGTGTGTGTGTGTGTGTGTGTGTGTGTGTGGAGGGGGGAACGGTGTTGGGTTTTAAAAAAAAATTTTTTTTTTGTTTTTGGTTGTTTTTTTTGTTTGTTTGTTGTTGTTTTTTCTTGCTTTTTGTTTGTCTGTTTGGGAGGGTGCTTTTGTCTGTTTTCGTTGTTGTTGTTTTTAAATTTTTTTTTTTTTTTTTTTTTTTTTTGGGGGGGGGGGGCCGTTTCTGGGGTTTATTTTGTCGTTTGCTCGTCCGGGGTTGTTTGTTTGTTTGTTTGTTTTTTCTTTTTCTCTCTTTTCTTTTAAAAAAAAAGTTTTTTCCCTTTGCTTCTACTGTTTGAAAATATGAGTACTGAGTGCATTTTCAATGTGACCACACGGGCGGGGACAGGATGTAAAAAAGCACATGAGTACTTATTCATTATCCTGAAAAAAAGAATTTGTTTCTATTACTTACAATGTGTAGATGTTCTTTTTATGACTTTATTGGCTTTTTTCCCCCTCTTTATTATGTGAGTGTATGGGTATTGCACTTATTTTATTATCATGACATTCAATTTGTATGAGTATAATTAAAAAGTGTTTGTGTTGATCGTGTGCTAATGTGAGTATTACATATTTAGTATTATCCCTGAATTCCCCCCCCCCCCCCCCCCACACACACACTCACACACACACACACACACATACATACACACACTCACTCACTCACTCACTCACTCATATTCTCTCCCTTAATGACTGTATAGGTTTAGATTTCTTCTTTGTTTTGTTTCTTGTTTTTATTGTGTGGATCTATGGGTATTAAATTTATTTCATTATCATGACATATAATTTGAAACGAATATATTCTAAAATGAGTGTTGATGGGATCACATACTGTTTTGGGAATTATATATTGGATATTATCTCTGAAATACACACACACACTCTCTCTGTCTCTCTGTCTCTTTCTCACCTTTTATCGTCTCGCTTATAGTTATAGTGTATCCTGATGAAGGATTCATATTTTATACTTTCATTACTTTATTGGACTTGCCTCTGTACATAAGTTTTAATGAGTGCCCTATTTCAATATCTTATAGTTATGTGTAACAAGTATATGTACCATTTGACATTGTGTAGATGTATATCTTTATGACTTATTAAGTTTGGTTGTGTTATTTTCTTGGCTCTGTTGTTCTTGTTGTTGTTTCTGTTTTTTCTCTTTTTGATCTTCTTCGGTTGGTTTGGTTTTTCTTTCTCTTTTGTTTGTTTGTTTGTTTTGGTTAGGGTTTTTTTGGGGGGTGGGGGTGGGGGGGGGGGTATTTTAGGGTTTTCTTTTATTTGCTTGCTTTGGGGGGGGGGGGGGTGGTTGTTGGGGGGAGCTGTTATGAAAAGGGTTATTTCCCCGTGTTTTTATTGTGAAACTGTATAAGTATTGGGTTATTATTATTAAGATGTATCCCTAACGGGCGGGGACTGGATGTAAAAAAGCACATATGTGCTTATTCATTATCCTCGAAATAAAAGAATTTGTCATTGTCATTGTCATTGTCTAGCCTAGTAGCAGCAGTTTGCTTCAGGTTATGACGTAGTGGGCTTAGCTATAAATAAACAGTACCAAGAATGTAGGGTTGGTACCAACACAAATGTTGGCAGTTTCCCTAGAGTTATGACGTAGTGGGAGATCGTGTGTTTGAAGGCCGGTGAAGTTAGTCTCAGTCTTTCTCTCTCTAGCCTAGTAGCGGCAGTTAAGCTATAAAGCTTAGTGGACAGATCATGTGACCTTTGAAGCCCAAAAAGTCAGTCAAATTTTTTCTCTCTCTCTATTAGCAGCAGTTTGCTTTCAACAGGTGACTTTCTCTCTTTATTTCCACTCTCTCTATAAATTTCTTCCCGATCTCTTTCTTTCCGATCTCTCTCCCTCTCTCTCTAGCCTAGTAGCAGCAGTTTGCTTCAGGTTATGACGTAATGGGCTTAGCTATAAATAAAAAGTACCAAGAATGTAGGGTTGGTACCAACACAAATGTTGGCAGTTTCCTTCGGGTTATGACATAGTGGGAGATCATGTGTTTGAAGGCCAGTGAAGTTAGTCTCAGTCTTTCTCTCTCTAGCCTAGTAGCGGCAGTTAAGCTATAAAGCTTAGTGGAGATGGTTTGGAGTATGTATAAGTGATATAATAATAATAATAATAATGTATGGAATTTATATAGCGCTGAATCTTGTAAAGCAACAAATCAAAGCGCTCAGATTTTATTTCATACCACTTTAAGTCACAGCAGATTTCTACCCGTGAAATTCGGGCTGCTCTCCCCGAGGAGAGCGGGAGAACGCGTCGCCACTTAGCGCTGCGCCACCCTTTCACCCTTTTTTTTTCTGCAGCTGTATTTGTTTCCCTATCAGAGTGGCTTTTTTCTAAGAATTTTGCCAGGGACAACTCTCTTGTTGCCGTGGGTTTTTTTACGTGCGCTAAATAATTACGTGTAACACACGGGACCTCGGTTTATCGTCTCATCCGAAAGACTAGCGCCCAGACCACCACTCATGGTCTAATGGATGGGGGAAAAATTTCCGGTCCAAACGGGGTACGAACCGCCGCACACTTCAGACCCGGACTTTTCGCTTTCTAGACAGGCGCGTTACCTCTAGACCACCGATCCACCAATATCCACTATATGGCTCAAATGTGCAACTAGGGTTTATCCAACTAGGGTTTATTCACTAGGGTTTATCCAACTAAGGTTTGATATGGTTTGAAGTATGTATAAAGTCTTTGTCTCTCTAGCCTAGTAGCGGCAGTTAAGCTATAAAGCTTAGTGGACAGATCATGTGACATTTGAAGCCACTAAAGTCAGTCAATTTCTTTCTCTATCTCTAGTAGTCACAGTTTGCTTTAAACAGGTGACTCTCTCTCTCTCCCTTTCCAAACTATTACTTAGATAAAAAGTACCAAGAAAATAGGTTTGGTACCAACACAAATGTTGGCAGTTTGCTTTGGCTTATGACGTTGTGGGCTTAGCTATAAATAAAAAGTACCAAGAATGTAGGGTTGGTACCAACACAAATGTTGGCAGTTTGCTTCGGCTTTTGACGTGGTGGGCTTAGCTATAAATAAAAAGTACCAAGAATGTAGGGTTGGTACCAACACAAATGTTGGCAGTTTCCTTCGGGTTATAAGGTAGTGGGAGATCATGTGTTTGAAAGCCGGTGAAGGGAGTCTCAGTCTTCCTCTCTCTAGCCTAGTAGTGGCAGTTAAGCTATAAAGCTTAGTGGACATGGTTTGGAGTATGTATAAGTGATATCCACTATATGGCTTAAATGTGCAACTAGGATTTATCCAACTAGGGTTTATTCACTAGGGTTTATCCAACTAAGGTTTGACATGGTTTGGAGTATGTATAACGTCCTTCTCTCTCTAACCTAGTAGCGGAAGTTAAGCTATCAAGCTTAGTGGACAGATCATGTGACCTTTGAAGCCCATAAAGTCAGTCAATTTCTTTCTCTATCTCTAGTAGTCACAGTTTGCTTTCAACAGGTGACTCTCTCTCTCTCTTCCTTTCCGATCTATTACTTAGATAAAAAGTACCAAGAATGTACGGTTGGTATCAACACAAATGTTGGCAGTTTGCTTCGGCTTATGACGTAGTGGGCTTAGCTATAAATAAAAAGTACCAAAGATGTAGGGTTTATACCAACACAAATGTTGGCAGTTTCAATCGGGTTATTACGTAGTGGGAGATCGTGTGTTTGAAGGCCGGTGAAGTTAGTCTCAGTCTTTCTCTCTCTAGCCTAGTAGCGGCAGTTAAGCTATAAAGCTTAGTGGACATGGTTTGGAGTATGTATAAGTGATATACACTATATGGCTCAAATGTGTAACTAGGGTTTATCCAAGTAGGGTTTATTCACTAGGGTTTGTTCCAACTAAGGTTTGACATGGTTTGTAGTATGTATAAAGTCTTTCTCTTTCTAGCCTAGTAGCGGCAGTTAAGCTATAAAGCTTAGTGGACAGATCATGTGACCTTTGAAGCCCATAAAGTCAGTCAATTTCTTTCTCTCTCTCTAGTAGTCACAGTTTGCTTTCAACATGTGATTCTCTCTCTCTCCCTTTCCGATCTATTACTTAGATAAAAAGTACCAAGAATGTAGGGTTGGTACCAACACAAATGTTGGCAGTTTCCTTCGGGTTATGACGTAGTGGGAGATCATGTGTTTGAAGGCCAGTGAAGTTAGTCTCAGTCTTTCTCTCTCTAGCCTATTAGCGGCAGTTAAGCTATAAAGCTTAGTGGAGATGGTTTGGAGTATGTATAAGTGATATACACTATATGGCTCAAATGTGCAACAAGGGTTTATCCAACTAGGGTTTATTCACTAGGGTTTATCCAACTAAGGTTTCATATGGTTTGGAGTATGTATAAAGTCTTTCTCTCTCTAGCCTAGTAGCGGCAGTTAAGCTATAAAGCTTAGTGGATAGATATGTGACCTTTGAAGCCCATAAAGTCAGTCAATTTCTTTCTCTCTCTCTAGTAGTCACAGTTTGCTTTCAACATGTGATTCTCTCTCTCTCCCTTTCCGATCTATTACTTAGATAAAAAGTACCAAGAATGTAGGGTTGGTACCAACACAAATGTTGGCAGTTTGCTTCGGCTTCTGACTTAGTGGGCTTAGCTATAAATAAAAAGTACCAAGAATGTAGGGTTGGTACCAACACAAATGTTGGCAGTTTCCTTCGGGTTATGATGTAGTGGGAGATCATGTGTTTGAAGGCCAGTGAAGTTAGTCTCAGTCTTTCTCTCTCTAGCCTAGTAGCGGCAGTTAAGCTATAAAGCTTAGTGGACATGGTTTGGAGTATGTATAAGTGATATACACTATATGGCTCAAATGTGGAACTAGGGTTTATCCAACTAGGGTTTTTTCACTAGGGTTTATCCAACTAAGGTTTCATATGGTTTGGAGTATGTATAAAGTCTTTCTCTCTCTAGCTTAGTAGCGGCAGTTAAGCTATAAAGCTTAGTGGACAGATCATGTGACCTTTGAAGCCCATAAAGTCAGTCAATTTCTTTCTCTCTCTCTAGTAGTCACAGTTTGCTTTCCACGGGTGACTCTCTCTCTCTCCCATATCCGATCTATTACTTAGATAATAAGTACCAGAAATGTAGGGTTGGTACCAACACAAATGTTGGCAGTTTGATTTGGCTTATGACGTAGTGGGCTTAGCTATAAATAAAAAGTACCAAGAATGTAGGGTTGGTACCAACACAAATGTTGGCAGTTTCCTTTGGGTTATGACGTAGTGGGAGATCATGTGTTTTTAGGCCAGTAAATTTAGTCTCAGACTTTCTCTCTCTAGCCTAGTAGAGGCAGTTAAGCTATAAAGCTTAGTGGACATGGTTTGGAGTATGTATAAGTGATATCCACTATATAGCTCAAATGTGCAACTAGGGTTTATCCAACTAGGAATTATTCACTAGTGTTTATCCAACAGAGGTTTGACATGGTTTGAAGTTTGTATAAAGTCTTTCTCTCTCTAGCCTAGTAGCGGCAGTTAAGCTATAAAGATTAGTAGACATGGTTTGGAGTATGTATAAGTGATATCCACTATATGGCTCTAATGTGCAACTAGGATTTAACCAACTAATTCACAAGGGTTTATCCAACTAAGGTTTGACATGGTTTGGAGTATGTATAAAGTCTTTCTCTCTCTAGCCTAGTAGCGGCAGTTAAGCTATAAAGCTTAGTGGACAGATCATGTGACATTTGAAGCCCATAAAGTCAGTCATTTTCTTTCTCTCTCTCTAGTAGTCACAGTTTGCTTTCAACAGGTGACTCTCTCTCTCTCCCTTTCCGATCTATTGCTTAGATAAAAAGTACCAAGTAAGTAGGGTTGGTACCAGCACAAATGTTGGCAGTTTGCCTCATCTTATGACATAGTGGGCTTAGCTATAAATAAAAAGTACAAAGAATGTAGGGTTGGTACCAACACAAATGTTGGCAGTTTCCTTCGTGTTATGACGTAGTGGGAGATCGTGTGTTTGAAGGCCAATGGAGTTAGTTTCAGTCTTTCTCTCTCTAGCCTAGTAGCGGCAGTTAAGCTATAAAGCTTAGTGGACATGGTTTGGAGTATGTATAAGTGATATCCACAATATGGCTCAAATGTGGAACTAGGGTTTATCCAACTAGGGTTTATTCACTAGTGTTTATCCAACTAAGGTTTCATATGGTTTGGAGTATGTATAAAGTCTTTCTCTCTCTAGCCTAGTAGCGGCAGTTAAGCTATAAAGCTTAGTGGACAGATCATGTGACCTTTGAAGCCCATAAAGTCAGTCAATTTCTTTCTCTCTCTCTAGTAGTCACAGTTTGCTTTCCACAGGTGACTCTCTCTCTCTCCCTATCCGATCTATTACTTTGATAATAAGTACCAGAAATGTAGGGTTGGTACCAACACAAATGTTGGCAGTTTGATTTGGCTTATGACGTAGTGGGCTTAGCTATAAATAAAAAGTACCAAGAATGTAGGGTTGGTACCAACACAAATGTTGGCAGTTTCCTTTGGGTTATGACGTAGTGGGAGATCATGTGTTTTTAGGCCGGTAAATTTAGTCTCAGTCTTTCTCTCTCTAGCCTAGTAGAGGCAGTTAAGCTATAAAGCTTAGTGGACATGGTTTGGAGTATGTATAAGTGATATCCACTATATAGCTCAAATGTGCAACTAGGGTTTATCCAACTAGGAATTATTCACTAGTGTTTATCCAACAGAGGTTTGACATGGTTTGAAGTTTGTATAAAGTCTTTCTCTCTCTAGCCTAGTAGCGGCAGTTAAGCTATAAAGATTAGTAGACATGGTTTGGAGTATGTATAAGTGATATCCACTATATGGCTCTAATGTGCATCTAGGATTTAACCAACTAATTCACTAGGGTTTATCCAACTAAGGTTTGACATGGTTTGGAGTATGTATAAAGTCTTTCTCTCTCTAGCCTAGTAGCGGCAGTTAAGCTATAAAGCTTAGTGGACAGATCATGTGACATTTGAAGCCCATAAAGTCAGTCATTTTCTTTCTCTCTCTCTAGTAGTCACAGTTTGCTTTCAATAGGTGACTCTCTCTCTCTCCCTTTCCGATCTATTACTTAGATAAAAAGTACCAAGTAAGTAGGGTTGGTACCAGCACAAATGTTGGCAGTTTGCCTCATCTTATGACATAGTGGGCTTAGCTATAAATAAAAAGTACAAAGAATGTAGGTTTGGTACCAACACAAATGTTGGCAGTTTCCTTCGTGTTATGACGTAGTGGGAGATCGTGTGTTTGAAGGCCAATGGAGTTAGTTTCAGTCTTTCTCTCTCTAGCCTAGTAGCGGCAGTTAAGCTATAAAGCTTAGTGGACATGGTTTGGAGTATGTATAAGTGATATCCACAATATGGCTCAAAAGTGGAACTAGGGTTTATCCAACTAGGGTTTATTCACTAGTGTTTATCCAACTAAGGTTTGACATGGTTTGGAGTATGTATAAAGTCTTTCTCTCTCTAGCCTAGCAGCGGCAGTTAAGCTATCAAGCTTAGTGGACAGATCGTGTGACCTTTGAAGCCCATAAAGTCAATCAATTTTTTTCTCTCTCTCTAGTAGTCACAGTTTGTTTTCAACAGGTGACTCTCTCTCTCTCCCTTTCCGATCTATTACTTATATAAAAAGTACCAAGAATGTAGGGTTGGTACCAACACAAATGTTGGCAGTTTGCTTCGGCTTATGACGTAGTGGGCTTAGCTATAAATAAAAAGTACCAAGAATGTAGGGTTGGTACCAACACAATTAATGTTGGCAGTTTTCTTCCGGTTATGACGTAGTGGGAGATCGTGTGTTTGAAGGCCAGTGAAGTTAGTCTCAGTCTTTCTCTCTCTAGCCTAGTAGTGGCAGTTAAGCTATAAAGCTTAGTGGACATGGTTTGGAGTATGTATAAGTGATATCCACTATATGGCTCAAATGTGCACCTAGGGTTTATCCAACTAATTCACTAGGGTTTATCAAACTAAGGTTTGACATGGTTTGGAGTATGTATAAAGTCTTTCTCTCTCTAGCCTAGTAGTGGCAGTTAAGCTATAAAGCTTAGTGGACAGATCATGTGACCTTTGAAGCCCATAAAGTCAGTCAATTTCTTTCTCTTTCACTAGTAGCAGCAGTTTGCTTTCAACAGGTGACTCTCTCTCTTTATTTCCACTCCCTCTCTATATTTCTTCTCGATCTCCTTTCTTTCCGATCTCTCTCCCTCTCTCTCTAGCCTAATAGCAGCAGTTTGCTTCGGGTTATGATGTAGTGGGCTTAGCTATAAATAAAAAGTACCAAGAATGTAGGGTTGGTACCAACACAAATGTTGGCTGTTTCCTTCGGGTTATGATGTAGTGGGGGATCGTGTGTTTGAAGGCCAGTGAAGTTAGTCTCAGTCTTTCTCTCTCTAGCCTAGTAGCGGCAGTTAAGCTATAAAGCTTAGTAGACATGGTTTGGAGTATGTATAAGTGATATACACTATATGGCTCAAATGTGCAACTAGGGTTTATCCAACTAGGGTTTATTCACTAGTGTTTATCCAACTAAAGTTTCATATGGTTTGGAGTATGTATAAAGTCTTTCTCTCTCTAGCTTAGTAGCGCAGTTAAGCTATAAAGCTTAGTGGACAGATCATGTGACCTTTGAAGCCCATAAAGTCAGTCAATTTCTTTCTCTCTCTCTAGTAGTCACAGTTTGCTTTCCACGGGTGACTCTCTCTCTCTCCCTATCCGATCTATTACTTAGATAATAAGTACCAGAAATGTAGGGTTGGTACCAACACAAATGTTGGCAGTTTGATTTGGCTTATGACGTAGTGGGCTTAGCTATAAATAAAAAGTACCAAGAATGTAGGGTTGGTACCAACACAAATGTTGGCAGTTTCCTTTGGGTTATGACGTAGTGGGAGATCATGTGTTTTTAGGCCAGTAAATTTAGTCTCAGACTTTCTCTCTCTAGCCTAGTAGAGGCAGTTAAGCTATAAAGCTTAGTGGACATGGTTTGGAGTATGTATAAGTGATATCCACTATATAGCTCAAATGTGCAACTAGGGTTTATCCAACTAGGAATTATTCACTAGTGTTTATCCAACAGAGGTTTGACATGGTTTGAAGTTTGTATAAAGTCTTTCTCTCTCTAGCCTAGTAGCGGCAGTTAAGCTATAAAGATTAGTAGACATGGTTTGGAGTATGTATAAGTGATATCCACTATATGGCTCTAATGTGCAACTAGGATTTAACCAACTAATTCACAAGGGTTTATCCAACTAAGGTTTGACATGGTTTGGAGTATGTATAAAGTCTTTCTCTCTCTAGCCTAGTAGCGGCAGTTAAGCTATAAAGCTTAGTGGACAGATCATGTGACCTTTGAAGCCCATAAAGTCAGTCATTTTCTTTCTCTCTCTCTAGTAGTCACAGTTTGCTTTCAACAGGTGACTCTCTCTCTCTCCCTTTCCGATCTATTGCTTAGATAAAAAGTACCAAGTAAGTAGGGTTGGTACCAGCACAAATGTTGGCAGTTTGCCTCATCTTATGACATAGTGGGCTTAGCTATAAATAAAAAGTACAAAGAATGTAGGGTTGGTACCAACACAAATGTTGGCAGTTTCCTTCGTGTTATGACGTAGTGGGAGATCGTGTGTTTGAAGGCCAATGGAGTTAGTTTCAGTCTTTCTCTCTCTAGCCTAGTAGCGGCAGTTAAGCTATAAAGCTTAGTGGACATGGTTTGGAGTATGTATAAGTGATATCCACAATATGGCTCAAATGTGGAACTAGGGTTTATCCAACTAGGGTTTATTCACTAGTGTTTATCCAACTAAGGTTTCATATGGTTTGGAGTATGTATAAAGTCTTTCTCTCTCTAGCCTAGTAGCGGCAGTTAAGCTATAAAGCTTAGTGGACAGATCATGTGACCTTTGAAGCCCATAAAGTCAGTCAATTTCTTTCTCTCTCTCTAGTAGTCACAGTTTGCTTTCCACAGGTGACTCTCTCTCTCTCCCTATCCGATCTATTACTTTGATAATAAGTACCAGAAATGTAGGGTTGGTACCAACACAAATGTTGGCAGTTTGATTTGGCTTATGACGTAGTGGGCTTAGCTATAAATAAAAAGTACCAAGAATGTAGGGTTGGTACCAACACAAATGTTGGCAGTTTCCTTTGGGTTATGACGTAGTGGGAGATCATGTGTTTTTAGGCCGGTAAATTTAGTCTCAGTCTTTCTCTCTCTAGCCTAGTAGAGGCAGTTAAGCTATAAAGCTTAGTGGACATGGTTTGGAGTATGTATAAGTGATATCCACTATATAGCTCAAATGTGCAACTAGGGTTTATCCAACTAGGAATTATTCACTAGTGTTTATCCAACAGAGGTTTGAAATGGTTTGAAGTTTGTATAAAGTCTTTCTCTCTCTAGCCTAGTAGCGGCAGTTAAGCTATAAAGATTAGTAGACATGGTTTGGAGTATGTATAAGTGATATCCACTATATGGCTCTAATGTGCAACTAGGATTTAACCAACTAATTCACTAGGGTTTATCCAACTAAGGTTTGACATGGTTTGGAGTATGTATAAAGTCTTTCTCTCTCTAGCCTAGTAGCGGCAGTTAAGCTATAAAGCTTAGTGGACAGATCATGTGACATTTGAAGCCCATAAAGTCAGTCATTTTCTTTCTCTCTCTCTAGTAGTCACAGTTTGCTTTCAACAGGTGACTCTCTCTCTCTCCCTTTCCGATCTATTACTTAGATAAAAAGTACCAAGTAAGTAGGGTTGGTACCAGCACAAATGTTGGCAGTTTGCCTCATCTTATGACATAGTGGGCTTAGCTATAAATAAAAAGTACAAAGAATGTAGGTTTGGTACCAACACAAATGTTGGCAGTTTCCTTCGTGTTATGACGTAGTGGGAGATCGTGTGTTTGAAGGCCAATGGAGTTAGTTTCAGTCTTTCTCTCTCTAGCCTAGTAGCAGCAGTTAAGCTATAAAGCTTAGTGGACATGGTTTGGAGTATGTATAAGTGATATCCACAATATGGCTCAAAAGTGGAACTAGGGTTTATCCAACTAGGGTTTATTCACTAGTGTTTATCCAACTAAGGTTTGACATGGTTTGGAGTATGTATAAAGTCTTTCTCTCTCTAGCCTAGCAGCGGCAGTTAAGCTATCAAGCTTAGTGGACAGATCGTGTGACCTTTGAAGCCCATAAAGTCAATCAATTTTTTTTCTCTCTCTTAGTAGTCACAGTTTGCTTTCAACAGGTGACTCTCTCTCTCTCCCTTTCCGATCTATTACTTATATAAAAAGTACCAAGAATGTAGGGTTGGTACCAACACAAATGTTGGCAGTTTGCTTCGGCTTATGACGTAGTGGGCTTAGCTATAAATAAAAAGTACCAAGAATGTAGGGTTGGTACCAACACAATTAATGTCGGCAGTTTTCTTCCGGTTATGACGTAGTGGGAGATCGTGTGTTTGAAGGCCAGTGAAGTTAGTCTCAGTCTTTCTCTCTCTAGCCTAGTAGTGGCAGTTAAGCTATAAAGCTTAGTGGACATGGTTTGGAGTATGTATAAGTGATATCCACTATATGGCTCAAATGTGCACCTAGGGTTTATCCAACTAATTCACTAGGGTTTATCAAACTAAGGTTTGACATGGTTTGGAGTATGTATAAAGTCTTTCTCTCTCTAGCCTAGTAGCGGCAGTTAAGCTATAAAGCTTAGTGGACAGATCATGTGACCTTTGAAGCCCATAAAGTCAGTCAATTTCTTTCTCTCTCACTAGTAGCAGCAGTTTGCTTTCAACAGGTGACTCTCTCTCTTTATTTCCACTCCCTCTCTATATTTCTTCTCGATCTCCTTTCTTTCCGATCTCTCTCCCTCTTTCTCTAGCCTAGTAGAAGCAGTTTGCTTCGGGTTATGATGTAGTGGGCTTAGCTATAAATAAAAAGTACCAAGAATGTAGGGTTGGTACCAACACAAATGTTGGCTGTTTCCTTCGGGTTATGATGTAGTGGGGGATCGTGTGTTTGAAGGCCAGTGAAGTTAGTCTCAGTCTTTCTCTCTCTAGCCTAGTAGCGGCAGTTAAGCTATAAAGCTTAGTGGACATGGTTTGGAGTATGTATAAGTGATATCCACTATATAGCTCAAATGTGCAACTAGGGTTTATCCAACTAGGGTTTATTCACTAGGGTTTATCCAACTAAGGTTTGACATGGTTTGGAGTATGAATAAAGTCTTTCTCTCTCTAGCCTAGTAGTGGCAGTTAAGCTATAAAGCTTAGTGGACAGATCATGTGACCTTTGAAGCCCATAAAATCAGTCAATTTTTTTCTCTCTCTCTAGTAGTCACAGTTTGCTTTCAACAGGTGACTCTCTCTCTCTCCCTTTCCGATCTATTACTTAGATAAAAAGTACCAAGAGGGGCTGGCTGCTATTGCACAGCCTGCTATTGCGGGGGGCCTGCTATGGGGGGAGGGGGGGGGAGGGGGGGGGGGGCCCGCAATAGCAGGCTGATAATGCAAACGATATAGCGGGCTGACCCTCCACCCAGCCACACACAGACCTTTGTATATAGTCTCATCTGAAGGTGCCTGGGTGTGTTTGTATTGAAAAAACCATGTACATTAATTATATGTGTACAGTGTGGTGAATCACTGTAAATGTAATATGTGTGTGTTTGTGTGTGTGTGTGTGTGAATTTATCTTAATTTTTATGTCTTTATGTTTAATTTGTTCTTTTATTTGGGGTAATGGATTAAGCACTGATGTACTTTTTTTTCTTGCAGTTTTGTACATTTTCGTCATTCACCTGTGTGTGTGTTTAATATTCAATATTTTGATATTTTATTCCTTTATATCCAGGATAATGGAATAAGCACTAATGTGCTTTTTACATCCAGTGCCCGTGTGTATACGGTTTTGTAAATTCTGTCATCTGTTCCCACCGGCACACAATGGTCTACTCTAACGAAAAGCGGAACATGATTTAACGTGTGCGTACGATGTTCTGCGTGCGTTCGCACACGGGGCCTCGGTTTCTAGTCTCATCCGAAGGACTTTTGGGGAGAGTGGAGTCTGCACTGATGTTAACTCCACTGGAAAATATCCCCTTGTGTGTGTGTGTGTGCATGCGCGCGCAAACGCGTACATATTGCGTGCGAGCGTTCGTCCGCGCGTGCGTTCGTGGCGCACGTGCGCGTACATATTGCGTGTGTGCGTGCGTGGGTGTACGCGTGCGTGCATGCGGCGCTTGCTTGCTTGCTTGCTTGTGTGTGTGTGTGTGTGTGTGTGTGTGTATGTGTGTGTGTGTGAAGTCAAAATGATCCTTACTGAGGGTAAAAGAAAGATTACCTTGACACAAGTTTTCTTCATCCTTCCCTAAAAAAAATCAAGAAAATTGACATATAAAAGCATTCAAAAGACAATGTTAATCTATGTTGAAAACAAACTAAATGAGGGATTTCTTTCTATATAGACCCATACATCACAATACAAATGTGTGTGTGTGTGTGTGTGTGTGTGTGTGTGTGTGTGTGTGTGTATGTGTGTGAGTGTGTGTATGTGTTTGTGAGTGAGTGTGTGTGTATACATGTGCGTGCGTGTGTGTGTGTGTGTGTGTGTGTGTGTGTGTGTGTGTGTGAACGCGCGCGTGATCACGTGTGTGTGTATTTATTTTTGTTTATTTTGAGAATAATGGAATAAGCACTCGTGTGCTTTTTTACATCCAGTCCCTGTGTTCTATATTTCTGTACTGAGTTTACATGTATGGTCACACTAGGGGTTCTTGTTCTTTTTTTGTTTCAGGTGCTTTGCACACATGTCCTTCTGATATGGTTTTAAAAAAATCATACCCAGACCATGTCTAGCACCAGTGTTCACACTGACTGTCTTCATTGCACTACACAGGCCACTGCTGCCATAGTCGGAGTCAGCCAGATTCCTCCACACTCAGAACTCTTCCTCCTTCACATGGGGGTGTGTCTGTCCCCCCATTCCTTCTGCTCACCCCCCACACTGTGTTGCTGTGCTGTGTTCTGGACATCACTGTGTTGCTGTGCTGTGTTCTGTACATCACTGTGTTGCTGTGTTCTGTACATCACTGTGTTGCTGTGCTGTGTTCTGTACATCACTGTGTTGCTGTGCTGTGTTCTGTACATCACTGTGTTGCTGTTCTGTGTTCTGGACATCACTGTGTTGCTGTGCTGTGTTCTGTACATCACTGTGTTGCTGTGCTGTGTTCTGTACATCACTGTGTTGCTGTGCTGTGTTCTGTACATCACTGTGTTGCTGTGCTGTGTTCTGTACATCACTGTGTTGATGTGCTGTGTTCTGTACATCACTGTGTTGCTGTGTTCTGTACATCACTGTGTTGCTGTGCTGTGTTCTGTACATCACTGTGTTGCTGTACTGTGTTCTGTACATCACTGTGTTGCTGTGCTGTGTTCTGTACATCACTGTGTTGCTGTGTTCTGTACATCACTGTATTGCTGTGCTGTGTTCTGTACATCACTGTGTTGCTGTGTTCTGTACATCACTGTGTTGCTGTGTTCTGTACATCACTGTGTTGCTGTGCTGTGTTCTGGACATCACTGTGTTGCTGTGTTCTGTACATCACTGTGTTGCTGTGTTCTGTACATCACTGTGTTGCTGTGCTGTGTTCTGGACATCCCTGTGTTGCTGTGTTCTGTACATCACTGTGTTGCTGTGTTCTGTACATCACTGTGTTGCTGTGTTCTGTACATCACTGTGTTGCTGTTCTGTGTTCTGGACATCACTGTGTTGCTGTGCTGTGTTCTGTACATCACTGTGTTGCTGTGCTGTGTTCTGTACACCACTGTGTTACTGTGCTGTGTTCTGTACATCACTGTGTTGCTGTTCTGTGTTCTGTACATCACTGTGTTGCTGTGCTGTGTTCTGGACATCACTGTGTTGCTGTGCTGTGTTCTGTACATCACTGTGTTGCTGTGCTGTGTTCTGTACATCACTGTGTTGCTGTGTTCTGTACATCACTGTGTTGCTGTGTTCTGTACATCATGTGTTGCTGTGCTGTGTTCTGTACATCACTGTGTTGCTGTGCTGTGTTCTGTACATCACTGTGTTGCTGTGCTGTGTTCTGTACATCACTGTGTTGATGTGCTGTGTTCTGTACATCACTGTGTTGCTGTGTTCTGTACATCACTGTGTTGCTGTGCTGTGTTCTGTACATCACTGTGTTGCTGTACTGTGTTCTGTACATCACTGTGTTGCTGTGTTCTGTACATCACTGTGTTGCTGTGTTCTGTACATCACTGTATTGCTGTGCTGTGTTCTGTACATCACTGTGTTGCTGTGTTCTGTACATCACTGTGTTGCTGTGTTCTGTACATCACTGTGTTGCTGTGCTGTGTTCTGGACATCACTGTGTTGCTGTGTTCTGTACATCACTGTGTTGCTGTGTTCTGTACATCACTGTGTTGCTGTGCTGTGTTCTGGACATCCCTGTGTTGCTGTGTTCTGTACATCACTGTGTTGCTGTGTTCTGTACATCACTGTGTTGCTGTGTTCTGTACATCACTGTGTTGCTGTTCTGTGTTCTGGACATCACTGTGTTGCTGTGCTGTGTTCTGTACATCACTGTGTTGCTGTGCTGTGTTCTGTACACCACTGTGTTACTGTGCTGTGTTCTGTACATCACTGTGTTGCTGTTCTGTGTTCTGTACATCACTGTGTTGCTGTGCTGTGTTCTGGACATCACTGTGTTGCTGTGCTGTGTTCTGTACATCACTGTGTTGCTGTGCTGTGTTCTGTACATCACTGTGTTGCTGTGCTGTGTTCTGTACATCACTGTGTTGCTGTGCTGTGTTCTGGACATCACTGTGTTGCTGTGTTCTGTACATCACTGTGTTGCTGTGTTCTGTACATCACTGTGTTGCTGTGTTCTGTACATCACTGTGTTGCTGTGCTGTGTTCTGGACATCACTGTATTGCTGTGCTGTGTTCTGTACATCACTGTGTTGCTGTGCTGTGTTCTGTACATCACTGTGTTGCTGTGCTGTGTTCTGGACATCACTGTGTTGCTGTGCTGTGTTCTGTACATCACTGTGTTGCTGTGCTGTGTTCTGGACATCACTGTGTTGCTGTGCTGTGTTCTGGACATCACTGTGTTGCTGTGTTCTGTACATCACTGTGTTGCTGTGCTGTGCTCTGTACATCACTGTGTTGCTGTGCTGTGCTCTGTACATCACTGTGTTGCTTTGTTCTGGACATCACTGTGTTGCTGTTCTGTGTTCTGGACATCACTGTGTTGCTGTGTTCTAGACATCACTGTGTTGCTGTGCTGTGTTCTGTACATCACTGTGTTGCTGTGCTGTGTTCTGTACATCACTGTGTTGCTGTTCTCTGTTCTGTACATCACTGTGTTGCTGTGCTGTGTTCTGTACATCACTGTTTTGCTGTTCTGTGTTCTGTACATCACTGTGTTGCTGTGCTGTGTTCTGTACATCACTGTGTTGCTGTGTTCTCGGCATCACTGTGTTGCTGTGCTGTGCTCTGTACATCACTGTGTTGCTGTGCTGTGCTCTGTACATCACTGTGTTGCTGTGTTCTGTACATCACTGTGTTGCTGTGCTGTGTTATGTACATCACTGTGTTGCTGTGCTGTGTTCTGTACATCACTGTGTTGCTGTGCTATGTTCTGTACATCACTGTGTTGCTGTGCTATGTTCTGTACATCACTGTGTTGCTGTGCTGTGCTCTGTACATCACTGTGTTGCTGTGTTCTGTACATCACTGTGTTGCTGTGCTGTGTTCTGGACATCACTGTGTTGCTGTGTTCTGTACATCACTGTGTTGCTGTGCTGTGTTCTGGACATCACTGTGTTGCTGTGCTGTATTCTGTACATCACTGTGTTGCTGTGCTGTGTTCTGTACATCACTGTGTTGCTGTGCTGTGTTCTGTACATCACTGTGTTGCTGTGCTGTGTTCTGTACATCACTGTGTTGATGTGCTGTGTTCTGTACATCACTGTGTTGCTGTGCTGTGTTCTGTACATCACTGTGTTGCTGTGCTGTGTTCTGTACATCACTGTGTTGCTGTGCTGTGTTCTGTACATCACTGTGTTGCTGTGCTGTTCTGTACATCACTGTGTTGTGTGCTGTGTTCTGTACATCACTGTGTTGCTGTGTTCTGTACATCACTGTGTTGCTGTGCTGTGTTCTGTACATCACTGTGTTGCTGTGCTGTGTTCTGTACATCACTGTGTTGCTGTGCTGTGTTCTGTACATCACTGTGTTGCTGTGCTGTGTTCTGTACATCACTGTGTTGCTTGTGCTGTGTTCTGTACATCACTGTGTTGTGTGCTGTGTTCTGTACATCACTGTGTTTGCTGTGTTCTGTACATCACTGTGTTGCTGTGCTGTGTTCTGTACATCACTGTGTTGCTGTGTGTGTTCTGTACATCACTGTGTTGCTGTGCTGTGTTCTGTACATCACTGTGTTGCTGTGCTGTGTTCTGTACATCACTGTGTTGCTGTGCTGTGTTCTGTACATCACTGTGTTGCTGTGCTGTGTTCTGTACATCACTGTGTTGCTGTGCTGTGTTCTGTACATCACTGTGTTGCTGTGCTGTGTTCTGTACATCACTGTGTTGCTGTGCTGTGCTTCTGTACATCACTGTGTTGCTGTGCTGTGTTCTGTACATCACTGTGTTGCTGTGCTGTGTTCTGTACATCACTGTTTTGCTGTGCTGTGTTCTGTACATCACTGTGTTGCTGTGCTGTGTTCTGTACATCACTGTGTTGCTGTGTTCTGGACATCACTGTGTTGCTGTGCTGTGTTCTGTACATCACTGTGTGGCTGTGCTGTGTTCTATACATCACTGTCATCAGATGGACTTGCAGTCAGGTGCTGGACCTCAGCTGGAGGAGGTTCACACATCACACAGCCAGTAAGCCTGTCATGGGCAGTGGGCATCTGACAGTAAAGGAGCAAAACCCCAGACTTTAAAACTAGAGACTGCAGGAATTACTTCACTATCACCAATTACATCATCACTGGCACTTTTATTATCTCTTTATTAATTTTCCACATTAAATCAGTATCACCAATGACATCGTTACTGACTATTTATTATCTCTATCACTGATTATTTTTCCACATTAAATCAGTATCACCAATTACATTGTCACTGACACTT
>CM054157.1:43612915-43620415 GCA_028751875.1 Rapana venosa | reverse complement strand
GGACTGGTCGTCAGCAAATATGGTTCGTTCAGGGCCTCAGGATCTGGTTTGGCTTTCCTTTGTAATCTGGTCCATGTAGATCACGAAGAGAAGGGGAGAGATTACGCAGCCTTGCCGGACCCCTGATGAACCGGGAACCAGTCGGATGTTCCACGGCTGTTCGGACTGCGCTCATACTGTTGGGCATAGATTGCTCTGATGTTATCAAGCAACTGCCCCTTCACGCGTACTGCTCCAGGATCTTCCAGAGCTTGTCTCTGTTGACTCGGTCGAAAGCTTTTTCTTGATCAACGAATACTGTATGCAGGTCTTGGTTGTATTCGATGGCTCTTTCACCACAGCTGTCGGAGTGCGAAAATGCATCTGTGCACCCTCTTCCTTTCCGAAAGCCAAACTGGGCATTGCTCAGTAGGTGTTCTGCTTTGGCTCTTGTGCGCTGTTCCAGAATCTTTGCATACATTTTCCCATCATGGCTGAGAAGTGAAATGCCTCTGTAGGTGCTGCAGTCTCTCTTGCTGCCCTTCTTCTTCCAAATTGGCACCACTATTGCATTTTGCCAGTCCATTGGTACTTTCCTCTCTTCCCATGCTTTCTGGAAGATGATGGTGAGCCACTTAACTCCCGTTTCTCCGCATGCAAGGATGGCTTCAGTTGTTATGTCGTCATCACCTGCCGCTTTGCCCTTTGGGCTGGTTTTAATTGCTTTTCTTGTTTCAGCTTCAAGGATTTGGGGCTCTAACTGGCTTTATAGCGTGGTGAGAACTGCGAGCTGGAAGCTTGTACTCCAGATGGATTTAAAAGATCTTTAAAATAGTCTTCCCATCGTGTCAGAATTTCCTCTTCTTTGTGCAGTGCCTCTCCATTTGCATCATTTACTACTGTTGTTGGATTGAATGGCTCATCTCTTACTCTCATCGTCTTCACACTTTTGAAAAATTCTCTTGGGGAGTTCTTGCAAATTTCACTTAACTTCTCTCCATAAGTCGCCCAAGATTTTTCTTTGGAGGCTTTCACAACACGATTACTATATCTTCTTGCGATTCTGTACTTGACGTATTCCTCTTCTGTCTTGGTCTTGACCCAAGCTTTATATAGCTGCTTTTTTTCTTGATGGTTTCCTTCACCTCTTGGTTCCACCAAGCTGTAGCTTTCCTGTTTTTACCTCCACATTTCTTTGTCCCGCAAACTTCCCTTAAGGTGTTCAAGAGAGCTGGCTTGAAGGTGTCCCAGACTTGCTCCATGTTGAGAGGTGTTGTATCAATGGAGTCAAGTTTCACCTTGATAGCACTGTGAATCTTTTCTTGCACTTCTTTCTCTTCCAGTTTAAGGAGGTTGATCTTTTCAGATGCCAATGCAGGAATATTGGCCAAATCCTGCAAATGAGAGTGACGGCTGAATTTTGGCATACACATACTTTGGACCCTCCTATATAATATTGGCATGGGAAAAACCATATTGGCCAATTGTTTCCCACTAAGTTTGATGATCAAAGATATATGGCTCACTTATCAAAGACCGCAAAAACTGTAACGCATCTTTACTTGTTCATCTTCTTTTTTTTGAAGTCCCAAAAATTAATTGTACAAGTTTTAGCGAAAAAAATTAATGATGCAAAACAACGGGAATTTTGTATTAGATTTTTTTGCATATCGTATCATACATAAACTTTTGAAAAAAAAATTGCTTTGTTTATCTAACAAAAAGCACAGCTACAGGGACACTTTAGCTTTAAAATTTTGGGTGTTAAATATGTCTTAATTTACACACACATGATGCGCCGCATGACACACATACACACTGAAACCATTCTGCAAAAATTCACTTAGAGTAAACGGGGTTTAAATTGAAGACAACAAACAACAACGCATCACACATGCACTGTGTGTTTACGTGGAGATGATGTTCACGATTTGGGTACCAGGATTTTTAGAAAGAAAAGAACAACCCTTGACCAATACTAGTAGCAAAAAGCAGTAGCACAACAAAAACACAAATTTTTTCTCCCAGGCATTCCCGCCACAGGGGGATCTTTCTTGACATGCTTCCTTTCCCCAGGGCATGTAGTCCACACGGGTCTCCCTCTATCCATGATTCTTTTCTTTCTGCCAACTGGTGCTTTCCCCAACCCTTTAAACCCTTTAAACCCCTCTCTGTGCCGGGAGGCCTAAGGCTCAAACACATTCCTCCATGGTTCCGGGCTGCAACGGCGTCGTGCGGGGTTCCCCGTGCTCCCGCCGCGCCGTCCGCTTACTTCCCATTCTCCATGTTTTTTTTGAGCGTCCCCCTTTTCCTTTTCCCCCTTCAGGTGCCTCGGGGCAAAAGCACAGCGTCATCCCTTTCCTTTCTTGGGCAGTCCCCATCCAGTTCCATCCCGTCTTCTAATCCCGGGATTTTTTCGTCCGCTATTTTCCCAAATGTCTTTTTGGAAAATGTGTTCTTGCCTCGGATCTTGAAGATCCCCTCAGACATTTGGTTTGAAAAGTCTAGTTTCTCTTTTTCTCCTTTTTGTTTTTTTCCAGTCTCACATCCCTAAGAAAAACTGACAAAACAAGGGTCTTGAAAAGGGAGCTTGGTTTTTCTGTCGATACCCCATTTGGAAAGTTGGATAACGTTTCATCTGTGCAAGGGCCCGTGCTACTCTCTTTTTGACGTCGCTGTTCCTCCTCCGTCTTTGGTGCGTTTGCTCCGAGATAGGTGAAGTTCTCCCCCCTCTTCCCTTTCCCGATCCCAACCCCCAGACCGTCGATGTTCCGATGTTCTTTCAGCTTTACCATTTCGTCCATTCAATTTGAGTTCAACCTTTGCTGCATTGTCTTTCCCGTCTTTTATTTTTTTTTGAAGAGGTTCAGGTTGATGAAAGGAGCGATTTCGTCGCAAAAAACAAGGGGCTTCTAACAGTTTATGAAGTCCATCTTACCCATTTTCTCGCCCCCTGTTTTTTTTCATCCCCCCGTCTATTTTCGAGAAGGAAAGGAATCCTGAATGCAGCATCCCTGTTTCACCCCGGGATCACTGGGGAAACCCCCTGTTTATTCGTTGCAACAATGATGGGGGCACTGAAAGTCCAGTACATTGTCTGACCATCTGGATGAGGTTCGTGGATTCCATACGACCCAGATGATCCGGAACGTTCGGTGTATGGGGTCAAAGGGTTTTCAAAGTCAATGAAATGATGTAAAAGTTCGCGTTCCATTCGTTGACTTGTTCCAAAAAGTTCCTGTATAAAATTTGGGGCCCCAGTTCCCCTCCTTTCGAAATCCACTTTTTCCTTCGAGAGATGCGTCTACTCCCCTTTTATTCTGTTTATGAGGGGTTTTGCTGACACCTTACGGGCCAAAGGGAGTAGGTAATCCAACGCCAGTTTCCCACCTCCTGAAGATTTCCTTTTTTTGGGGAATCTTGAAGGTCCTTTGTCCACTGGTTTTTGGTACGTCCCCTTTTTCCCAGACGAGGTAAAAGATCCTTTCATTTCCTTCCGGTCTTTAAATGCCCGCTTTTAGCATCTCGCTGGATCTGGTTGCTCCTGGGCTTTCCTTTCCGAGGGTTTTTCAGTCTTTCTTTTTTTTGGGGAGGGTTGGTTTTCCCTGCGAATGCCCTATTCCCACTCCCCCTGGTCTTTTGTGGTGGTTAAATCAGGGGCACCCCTTTTGAAATTTCCCGGGAAGTTTCTCTCCTCTCCCACCCCCCTCTTATTCTTTCAGCTCCCGTTCTTATCTTCACTGCTGCTATGGTCTGGGCCTTGGGTTTGAGCTGTTCACAAGCGTACATTCTTTTGTCCCCCATTCTCTGCTGTTTTCTGCGCTCTCTCTGCTTTTTCGACATCCATCTCCCTTGCCCCTCTCGTACCTTTTTTTTCCCTCCTTGTCTTTTCCTTTAGTTCTTCACTTTCTGTATCCTCTCCGGTGTGAATGTTGATTCTGATCTTGAGCGCTTCCTCCATCGACCCTTCCAGCTGTTCTCACGATCCTGTCTTGCTCCCCCCCTTTCGTAGCAAGCCCCTCTTTTGCTGTTTCTGTAGGCGTTCTTCTGATGTTCCCACACCTCTTCTACTCTTCAGTTGTGGTTTTCTGTTTTTTTCGAGCTTGGTCTTCACTGCGTTGCAAAACTTCTTTCTTATATCTTCGCCCTTCAGTGTTCAACGTCCGTCTTCTTTGGGTGTTTTTTGTTGTTTTGGTGGCTGAGTGTAATTTTGTTCTCGTCTTCACCGGTAGTGGTCGCTGTTGGCATTGCCCCCCCTGTACCGGCAGTCTTGTATGATATCCCCACTGTCCCTGATCAATGGGTGGTCAATTTGGTTTTTCACCTCCGTCCGCTGATGTCATTTTTTGTGAATGTTTTTTTTTGGGGAATGGGTTTCCTGTGATAAACTAGCCATCACCGGCAAACTCGCTTTGTCCTCTCCATGCGTTCGTCCCCAAATCCGGTACCCATTGTCCTTTTCTATCCAGTGTTGTCTTTCCCCCTTTTTTGCGTTTAAGTCCCCATGATGATGATGATATGTCGTTTTTGTTGCACCCGTCCACGTTTCCGGATTGTTGGTAGAATTTCCCCTTTTTCCCCGGTTTTCCCCTTCGTTGGGGTGGTACCTGATGACTGTCATCCATTGATTTGGGAGTAGAATTTTGCTGTATGACCTCTTGTTACGGGTGTCCCATTCCATAGAACTTCACTGCTTTTGGCCATCTGATGGTGACCCCTCCTCGTGTAGTTATTCGTCTCCACTGAAAAATCCTGTCTGTCCGATGTTTGCTTAAATTTTTTTCCACTCCTGTCCACTGCACTCGCTGTTTCGAGAATTGCAGTTGGTATTCTGTCATCTCCTCGCGATCTGGCTGCTGAACCTCCCCTGTACATTGTTCTAACTTTCCAAGCCCCGGTTTTGGGTTTTTTTTGGGGGCTTGCAAAGGACCTTGTGGGGAGGGGGCTTCCCCGCGGGCTTTCACCCTCGTCGTCATGATCCCAGTCCCGGGGCGATCCCCGCTCCCCCCGGGCTTGATTCGAAGTGATTTTATAGTTTCTGAAAATTTGGGGGTTTTTTTCCGGAGTGGTATTGGCCTTTCTCCCAAAAAACCCCCTTTCTTGGAGGGTCAGTGTTTTCTGTCAGGTTGCCATCCTTAGACTGCGTTGGTCCACGTGCGTCTCCCCTTTTGCACCCGGAGACGCGCCTCTCGCCGTGCAGTCCCACGCGAGGACTTTCACCAAACACTGTCCCCTAAAGATGTGACCACTTGGAAGACAGCCTTTGGGTGTGCGCTAAGCACCTGAAAAAAAAATGGAATTGCCCCCCCTCTTTTTCCTGTTGTGCACATCCTTTCCCTGGGTCATCCACACTTTGCAATCCATGGTCCCGCATACAACAAACGTTGAAGAACCCCCTTTAGCCAGGATGGGCAGGGTAGCTGGTTGTTCCATCATGAGAAGGAGGGGATCAGTCACTTGTGGCTAGCAGCCAGTAAATCCCACCCTGGTCTTTCCTTTTCCAGAGAAGGCAAAACTGCACTCCCTGTCAAGCATCGAAGCTGGCGAGGCTTTGGGGACTTTGGGCCAAGCCCGGGGGAGTTGTGTGGGATTTAGGTATTTAAACTATTTCCCAAATCTAAGAGCAATCTGCAGTTTATAAACTGCGTTTAACTGGAAAAGGCAACAGCAAGTGCCACTACGTCAGTATCGGGTTTTCCTAAAGAAAAACTTTCGCAGGGGGCCGGATACGCATCCACATGTACGTTAAGGGGTGTCTCTCCCATGGATACAAGGTTCAGTCGCTGGTTTTGCTGGATAGACAGGGGTTTTCTTGGTGCTTGTTCAAAAAGGATCTTGTCATGAACTTGTGCTCTGTCCAAAGGGAGTCCGGAGGAACCGAAACATTTTTTTTTGTTCTCATTTTTCTGCAAAAAAATATTGTCGGGCTCTTGGAATCATGCTGAACCATAACCCTTCTTTAACACCAGAACCGGCTTTTTTCCCTGTAGCAAATCAAGCTGTCAGCCCTAAGGGTATAGACATCAACACAATGAAAACCTTTAAATGAAAAAAAAGCTGGGAGAATTATGGAAAGACGATGTCACCACATATCTGAAAGGTAGTTGCACTTTGGTATGGCATTAGAAGAGGCGCACCATCAACAAGCCGGGTCACTTGTGGGGCACATTCAGGGAAAAACAAGGACGATTTCATGAAGGATATTTTTTGCAAAACAGAAGGATTTTAACAGGCAGTTTTGCTTTCATGACCCATCCAGTACACATCAGGTCCGGGTGTAAAATTGTCAAACTGCAACAAATTGAAGCAACTGCAGCAGGGATCCATCAGAATGAGGCTGAAAAAATTTTGCAAGTTGTGTTTTTTGGGCCGGAAAACAAAAGGGCGATAGCTTTTTCCCCTGTTAAAGACCAAGTGCAGGGGAAGTCAAGTCAAAACACTTTTAATCAGCCCTTTGGGGGACGTGACGAAACGACAGGGACACTGAATGAATCATAATCTTTAAATCACAAGAAGCTACATTTTATCGATAAACATTCCAAAATTCAAACAAAATATCAAAACACACACCCCAAAAACCCCAAAAAAAACGCAAGCACGCATAATACACACACCCCCACACCAACCGCAAGCACGCATACACACTAAACCCCCACACACAACACACAAAACACACCCCTACAACACAACATACCCACCCCCGCAAGCCGCATGCACACATAACAAACACACACAAAAATCTCAAACTCAAATGATTTAATTTCATAGACAGAGACTCCATTGCAAAGGGGGGAAAAGCGAATTTTATTTTAAAACAGACCCAAAAAAATATGATTAATACAAAGTCGTGTTTTCATACCCACTGCCCCACATGTTAAGAGACTACACAGGCACTTACATAGACTAACCACTTACCCTAAATTAGCCATGATACATTTTCTTGCATAGCACCACCAACCCAGCATGCATGCACCACACCAAACCCCCAGAGAAAAAAAGAAAGAAAAAAAAGAAAGAGATGCCCTTTTTCAGCAACAAAATTAGGTACAAAAGAAACAATTTTTAGATTTACCAATAGGTACAATATGAAACAGCAAAAACCACAAAACACACACACACACACACACAAAAATCCACCACACACCACAACATGCAGAATACCCCACCACAAAACCCCCAACACATACAACATACGCAAACTGCAACTGTCAAAACGTTCCAAGGAGCCTCCAATGAAGCTGGTTTTTTTTCCCCAAAGATTTCAAGGTTTTGATACAAAAAGGGCAGTTGGTGGCGGATTTGTGGGCAGAAAAGGTGCAAAGGCTAACATCCCATTTATAAAATAAAGTATTAACCAATTCGTAAAGTTTCTTTATTTTATTTTATTTTTTTTACTTTCAAGTGAAAAAGGGAGGCCAACAGTTAACCAAAGCCAAAAACGATGTAACCTTCAATGGACTCTGCCCTAACCAGGCCGCCACGGCGGCTGAAAGGAAGTGTTTTTTTGTCGGATGTGGGGGC
>CM054157.1:43579112-43612415 GCA_028751875.1 Rapana venosa | reverse complement strand
TCTGTTCCTCGTCGTTTCCTTTTCGGTTTTGGTCTCCTCTGCGTCTCTTTCCTCTTCTTTCTCTATCCTCTTTCTGTCTGTCTCTCTGAACTTTATCTGTCTCTTTCCTCTGTCTGTCTCTCCATAATATGTCTGTCTGTCTTTCTCCTCTGTCTCTCTCTCCCCTGTCTGTCTGTCTGTCTCTCTCTCCTCTGTCTGTCTGTCTCTCCTCTGTCTGTATGTCTCTCCTCTGTCTCTCTCGCCTCTGTCTCTCTCCTCTTTCTGTCTCTCTCCTCTGTATGTCTCTCTCCTCTGTCTCTCTCTCTTGTCTGTCTCTCTCTCTTGTCTGTCTGTGCGATCCTTTTTTATCATCCCTTTTAAAAAAAATTCTTTTCTCGTTTTCTTACAATTTTCACCTTTTTTGGTCATTGTTTTGCTTTTGTTTCTGCTATTGTTTTTGGGAGTGTATAATTTAGTTGAAGGGTATTGAAAGAGAGGATAGTTTATTGTGGTCAACTTCAGTTCATTCACAAGGGGTCAGTGGGAAGGGGATTGGCCATAAGAACACATTATTAGTTAATATATTACTTATAACTTAGAAGAAAGTACAATGTATAAGGGCCCAAATAATCCTCACGGCATAGATTCCATATCATGGTTGAATAGCTGTAACAAACAGGGATATTGCAACCTATAATATATGATAACTGTCCTTTTCTAGCAGAGAGAACAATGAACTAAGTGTATTGGTGTTAAAGCTGTAGGCTAGAAGCCATTCAGCAGGGCACCAGGCCAGTCACTGATACATGCCGTTTTGTTGTTGTCATTTTTATTACGTCATGTACGAAACCACTGTGATGAGGAAAAACTGTTTGTTGCCAAAGCACTTTTTACAGTGTGTTGTGTGTGTGTGTGTGTGTGTGTGTGTGTGTGTGTGTGTGTGTGTGCGTGCGTGCGCGCGTGCGCGCGCGCGCACAAATGAGTGTTTGGTGCATGTGTGTGTGTGTGTTTGTGTGTCTACTGTGATAATCACGATTTATGTTGCTTACATATAATTATGTCCATTTACATGGTTGCTCCCCGCCCCTCCCGGGCTGGATGTAAAAAAAGGGGGTGGGGGTACTTTTTCAATTATCGTCAACAGTTCAATTTCGTCTTCTCTGTCTCAATCACTCACTCTCTCTCTCCTCTCTCCTCTCTCTCATCCTCTCTCTCTCTCTCTCTCTCTCTCTCTCTCTCTCTCTCTCTCTCTCTCAACACACACACACACACACACACACACACACACACACACACACACACACACACACACACACACACACACACACAACAAAGTGGTGTAGTTAATGTTTGTATACGCACACACACACACACACGGACGCGCGAGCACGTAGGCAGGTATGTATGCACACACACGTATGTATGTATGCGCGCGCGCGCACGCACGCACGCACGCATGCACATGCACACACACACACACACACATGGGGACGGGATAGCCTAGTGGTTAGAATATTGCGCTCGCAATCTGACGACCCGGGTTTGATTCCCGTTCAAGGGGATATTTTCTCCTGGAGTTAACCTTAACCAGTGCCGACTCCACTCTCCCCAAAAGTCCTTGGGATGAGACTATAAAGCGAGGCCGACGAACGCACACAGAACATCTTGCACACACGTTAAAACCCGTTCCGCTTTTCGGAAGAGTAGACCATTGTGTGCCGGTGAGAACGGATGACAAAATTTACAAAACTACATACACACGGGGATTGGATGTAAAAAAGCACTCAAGTACTTATTCCATTATCCTCCATAGAAAAGAATTTTAAAAATTAAAAAAACCCACATGTACCCACGCACGTAGGCAAGTGGAAGGAGTGTCAGGTTCGGGCCTGCTCTACCAGTCTGTTGACAACGATAACAGGACTACAGGGTTCCAGGTCAAGACTGGCGCCTGTCTGTTACTCCACACCCACCCTCACCCCCACCTCCACCATCCCTCTTTGCTGTAGAAACATGGCCGCCTGCCTGTCTGCCCCACTACCACATATGATGGGAAGAGACAGAGGAGAGAGAGAGAGAGAAGAGAGAGAAGAGAAGAGAAACTTTTTTAATTTTTAAAATAATGGAAAAACATTCATGTACTTATTCTTTAATGAAAAAGCATTGTGTGCTTATTCTTTACACCCAGTCCCCCTTCCCTTTATCAGGAAAGCAATCATTTAGGTAGGAAACAAAACAAACAAACAAGAAAAACAGAAAAAAAAACAATGGTTACAAAAATGAAAAAATAAAGCAAGCAAAACCACAAGGGAAAAACAAAAAGCTCAAGCAAAAAGACAGGGGGCTACAATGAACTTTTAAAAGGACTTTGGGTGTCTAAAGTATATGTCATGTACCAGTCATGTTTCGGCGCCTTCAACCCATAGTCAAGAGCAAAAAATGGACGCTGATATATAGTGTCGCAAGGTGCTTTGATTCACTGACTGGGGGTATGTTTATATGATGTTGTTCGATTGATGGCTCATGATGTTATTTGTTTTTTATTTCATTTTGTGTTAGTTTTTTGTCATCCAACTAAGGGAAACCATTTTCCCCAATAACAGCCTTGGGGTTCAAAGGACTGAAACGGTTTTAAACAAAAAAAAAGAGTATTTTTTCAAGGGACAGAACAACAAAAAAAGGGGTTTAAAAAAGAATCAAAACTGCGTTGCAGGGCCAGACGTATATAAAAAAAAAAAGAAAACAATTTGGGGGAACAAAATTTTCTTCTGCAGGGAGGACAAAAATATGTCTGCTAAATATGGGAGGGGTTTCCCAACATAGTCAAAGATCAGTTTGCAGGGATTGTGATAACAACTTACCAACCACTAAAACCCTTTCGCCTACTGAACTTGCCAGTTCCTCAACACCTGTTCCACCCTCACGGATATTTGTCGATCCGTTATTTGAAAACTTCCAAGTAATACCTCTTCCAAAGAAACCCAATCCTTCTGGGCCTAACGTTTTAGACCTGTACTCTACATCCTTGTGATGAAAACGTTGGAAAAAAACGAAAAATCCTCATTTTTCGCACAGAGAAAGACCTTGACCCACTCAATTTGCATACAGGTCTCGAAGGGGTGCGAAGATCCCAAAACAATTCTTTTTTAAACAAGTTTAAAGCCATTTGGGAAAACACCACTTCGTGCCAGAATATTGTTCGCGACTTTAGTTCACTTTCAAACAATGCAGCCCCCCAACGTTCGGGTTAAACAAAAAATTTAAAAATTTCGTAGACAACAATTTGTTCTTTGGCTGATTAAATTTTTTAACCCAAACAGACCACAGCGTGTTTTGCCAACAAAATATCTTCTCGGTTAGATTTCCCTTTCACGGTTCTCCGCGGGGTTGCGCCTCCACCACTTCGTACTTCTAACCAGATGATTGCGAAGCAACTAGGAAATTCCCTTTTCTGGTAAAGTTCGCAGACATAGTGCCTGTTATCCCCTTACCCGGGATCAGCCTTAGACCTGGTCCACCCCTCACCGATTTGTACACGGGTGTGCGGGGCCTATCTGGAGCTAAATTTTTCTAAAACTAAAGACCTGCTATCGACTTCAGAAGATCAGGCATACTCCTAAAAATTTTTATCCATAATCAAGGGGGTTGAAAACGTTTAAAATATAAGTATCTGGAACTGTTTTTTGACCAAATTAAACGGGGACGTTAACACTGACGCTATTGAAAAAAGGGGACAACAACGTCTTTTTTTCTGGGGAAAACTGAACTCATTTTTTTTGTAGAAAAAAAGATCCTTTCCTTTTTTACAAGTTTTTACTAGAGAGTGTTCTAAGTTTTGCTTTCATTTTTTGGGTACAATAACCTTATTTTAAAAAAACAAGAATCCCCTGCAGAGAATTGTAAAATCTGCTCAAAAAAAAATTGGAAAAGAAAAAGAGTCTCAGTCTTTTCGCAATCACAGCTTGTACGCAAAGCCACAGCCTTTTTGGGCTGACCCTCTCATCTTTTTTTCCCCAGAATTTCAAATTTGCCTTGGGAAACGCCTTTTTCATGTCCCCATGACAAAACGAACAGAAAAAGAAATTCTTTTGTGCCGAAAACATTCGATTTCTGAATTCAAAATGATTTTTGATACCTTTTTTCCTTACTTTTCTCTAAATTTAAACGCTATTGTCATGTTACGAGTGTATCAATACAAAAATTGTGTGTTGTGTGGTGCGTGGGTGTGTGAAATAATCTTTTTCTAGCACTGTCTTAAAACATTGAATTCAAAATTTTGGTGATGGTGGGGGGGCTGGGCGTTTCGCAACACATAGGGCGTGTGTACTGCTGCGTAAAGCGTGCAAAAATAATTTTTAGCTTCTATCAAGGGGGTTTTAAAAATTGTGTTCAAAATTGATGGTGTGCGCGCGCGCGGTGTGGTGTTATGTGGGTGTGTCGTGACATTTTATTTAAAAAACCAATAAAATATAGTTTTTGTGTCTTTGAAATTTTTGATGAGTATAAACTGCCTGTCAGATTGAAATTTCCCTTCATGGATATTAAAGTGTTTTTTTTGACTTGACTTATTTTTCTTGAAGAGATGGAAAAATTTTTTGCTTTTTGTTAAAAAAATGAAACCGATTTTAACATGAAAAACGAATTCTCGGGCTTGAAAAGGGGGAATTGTATGTGTCATGGCGAGCGCGCCGCGCACCACAAAAAACACACACAAAACACACGCCGAACGCTCGCATGCTGCACAAAACTTGCGTGCGCGCCCCGCCACACACACACAGCACCACGCCGCCTTACTCACGTGTGCGCGCGGCGGGCCAAAACACATATTTACTTTTCATGCGTGTGTGGGCAAAAATAAATTTTGATCATAATGTTTTGATATGGAATATCGAAAAGAAAATACCTGTTCCTCCCTCAGCACATCATCCCCTATATTCTGTGATTTTTTACTGAAGTATACTTTTTTTTCAATTATTGTTGAACTGTCCAATTTGGGTTCATTTATGATTTTAGGGATTTTTAAAGAGTTACCTTCTGTGGTTTAGATTTTCTCGGGTTGGGTTACAGAACAATTATTTTTTTGTTCATTTGTTAGATCTGTAGAAATTGGGATTTTATTTTTCTTCCCAAATTTTTTTGTTTTTACTTTTCTTACCGTTCTTTTAATTTTCTTGATACATTAATCCCCAAACCCCCCCCCAAATTCCTTCCCCCCCCCTGCACTTTTTTCTCTTAATGTGTCTAAATTCACATTGTGTGAAGAGACTTAAAATAAATCAAACGCACGCACACACACACACGCACGCACGCACGCCACCACGCAGCACGCACGCACGCACGCACGCACGCACCACGCACGCCCCGCACACCACACACAACAAAAAAACACACACACACACACACACAAAACACAACCCCCGACGGACTACGCACGAAAAAAACCCTCACCGCGCGCGCGCACATCGCAGACCACATTACGCGCGCCGCGCGCGCACTCGCGACGATAACGCGCCCGGTGCGTACGCACGCACACACGAACGCACCCCCGCACGCATTTACTCCGCGCGCTGTGCTGGCTGCCTTGCGTCGCCTAAAGGGGCAAGCCTACGTTGGGGGGATGGATCCCCTTGCCTTCCAAAGAGGCCATTGTTCCGGTGGAACAGATAACAAAGTTCCAAAACTGCATAAACAGGGGGGACTGGATGTTTGAAAAAACAGCACATGGGGTTTATTCCATTGGCGCTATTCGGAAATAAAAGACAAAGAGACTGAACCCATCTCGGGGGAAGGAGGGAGCTGCTCTCCTAGCGGGGCGGGGGAGGGGAGTAGTAGTACCCCGGGACAGTAAGGGGGGAGGGAGGGAGGGGGGGAAGGAGAGAGGGGGAGAAGAAGAGAAAGGGAGAGGGGGGGGAGGGGGGAAGGTATGGGAGAGAGGGAGGGAGGAAGAAGAGGCGGGAGGAGAGAGACAGGGGGGAGAAGAGGGGAAGGGGGGAAGGAGAGGAGAAGAGGGAGGGAGGAGGGAAGAGAGAGAGAGAAAAGAGGGATGGGAAGGAAGAGAGAGAGAGAGAGGGGGGGAGAGAGGGGGGAAGGGGAGAGAGGGAGGGAAGGAGGGGGTAGGAGAGAGAGGGGGGGGAGAGAGACGGGAAGAGAGAGAGGGGAAAAAGGGAGGGAGGGAGAGAGGGGAGAGAGAGGGGGGGGAGGGGGAGGGAGGGAGAGGGGGGGGAGGAAGGGAAAGGGAAAGAAGGGGGGGGGAGACGGTCAGCACCTGTCAAAATTTGTCTTTCTTATCCCGGGGTTATATATGTCTTCCCCCCTGATGTTTTCAGGGGCCCGGGCCCTGTGGTGGTGTCGTTAGGATGGGTCCTTAAAGGTCAGAGGGACGAGATAAACCCCCATCCATTTGATGGGAATTTTTCTTCATAGGGAAAGGAAAGGGCGGGGTTGTAAAATGAACGGAGCCAGTGCAAGGTGAAGACCTTTTTCTTGCACCCCCATGAGAGGTTATCGTGAAAGGACTTTTTTAAGTACCTTGTCAAGGCAGCCAACTCGACTTCAGAGGATTTCCCTTTAAGGGGGGCAGTTCTTACTTAAAGATTTCATGGCTGAAGCAATATCAACAGGACATTTTACACCATAACAACATTTAGTGTAGGCCTTGGGCATAGCGACACGCCCTCATAACTGACACTCCTTGTGGCCTGGCCCAAAAGTGGGGGGATGTAGCACTGCCCCGGGGGGTTCCCGGGGGCCTTCAGCATTATGAGTCACCTCACCTTAGGAAATTCGTACCAAAAATTTCCTTTTTTCTACCCTCTTTTTTATTTCGCCTTTTTTTCCTTTTCTTCCGTCACCCCCTTCTTTTTTATTTTTTCCCCTCCATGGTCCATTCCCCGGTTTTTCCCCCCAAAAGACAAAAAGAAAAAATTTTCCCATGCCAAAGTAGGAAGTACGGGCCCTTACTTGTCGGGCGTTTAAAACGGCAGCGGATGTTTTTTTCGCTCTAAAAGGGGAAAACAGTAGTTGCTCTCTGTGCTTTTGAAAAATTTTAATAAAAGGGAGAAACTGTGCATATGTTGTTTTTAATCCTTTTTTCGCAGAAAAAAATTTGGGGGTTGTTCTAAAAAACATTAAAATTTCGGGACAAGAGACCCCCAAATAAATTTTCACACAATTCTTTATGTCACACAGTACACTTTTTAAATAAATCTTTTTTCAAAAATGAAAAGATATGGGCTTCACTTTTTTAAATAATTTTAAAAAAAATTTTTTTGCTGTGTTACTGTTGTGACAAACCCAAAAAAAAGAATTGAGGTTTTTAAAAATCCCAGAAAGCTTTCTAAAACCTGGTATAAAAAATTTAAACCCAGACAGAAAAGGCCCCCATATGAAAAGAACTGTCGAAATTATCATAAATAGCTTTTTTCTCTTTTTTTAAAATCCACATTATTTTCTCCATGCTCATGGCAACTTCACATTCTCATGTCTCCATAATTATTGAAATATCACCCAAAGCGGGCATGCAGTACTTCTTATTCTTGCTCAAAAGAGGCACAAAGCGCTTTTCAAAACAATTACTGTTTATTGCATTTCATTAGTAAAAAAAAAAAAGTTACAATTGTACAGGGAGCCCCCCTTCATTTTGACATGGAATCTAAGTCTACATAACAACTTGAAACAACCCTAGACATGACAAGCATGATCAAAATGAACAAAAACTGGCCCCAAAAAATTTACAGTTAAGAGAATGAAAGATTTTGAATCAAACCACGACACGGATAGGATATTTTTTTTCACTTTGGAGTTTTTTTTACGGTTGAAACAGGGAAAATGAACTCTAAAAAATTGAGAAATCTACATTATATGGCAAAAACTAGGGTCAAAAAAAAAAACAGCGAAAAAAAGCAATTCCATTTAGAAAACTAAAACAATAAAATTTATTTAAAACATTATTTATAGGAATGAATTGAAAAAAAGGGTAAAGATCACGGCATCGACCATGAGCACCCATCACTCTTGTAACCTTCTGTGTGCCAACGGGTAGGACCGATCTCGGGATGGGTTAAAAAATAAAAAACCCCCCCCGTTTCAGCTCGCGCGTGCGCACGCACGCGCGCCGCGCACACACACAAAAAAACACACACACACACACACACCAAAAACACAACACACCCCCAAACGCACCGCGTGCGCGAAAACACACACGCACTCATGTTTTAAATTAAAATTTTTTTTTGCATGGGGTAAAACAGGTGCTGACAATTATACAAAACGATATTAGAAAAAAAATAAAAGAAGTTAACTGAAGATAACCAGCTTTTTTTTCCACATAAAATTTTTTTCAAACTATGTTTTTGGAAGATTGGGTTCTTTTTTTCGCATCCAACTGAAACCAACCAGTCTGACATATAAAATATTGAAAACTTAGCTGACTCAGAAATTTTTGTTTTTTTTTAATTTTGTGAGACTTGACAAAGCCCAAAAGGGCAAACCAGCCGCCATGGCGCATGGTTAGGCCCCGGGGGTTACGCTGGAAGGCGCGGGTTCGATTCCCAAAATAAAGGGGATTTTTCTGACCCGGCCCGGGCTCTACCCAATGTGCTGGGGGCTCAGGGGAAAACTGGACCAACTCGAGTTTCTCCACTTAACGATGCATTTTGAAGTGTTCCCAAAATTTACCTCCAACCGCGGGTTTCTGTAACCCCCGGGCCCGGTTGACCCCGGGGAAAAATTTATGATATAAGCGTAGAGTAAAACCCCCTGTCAAGTAGTCCAAACATAGCACTTCCACAGCAGCACATTCGTCATCGCATTGTCATTGACACAGCATAAAAAAAAAAAAAACCCTCTGCGGTGGCCCCGGGGTTTCTCGGGTCTCATGGTGACCTCAATTCGGTTGCCCTACACTTCGTGCCTTGGTGAGTTTGTGTCAAAGCCTTTGGGTTGGAGGTTTGCCGGGGACGTCTTGGGAGGACATTGGGGGGTTGCCACCGGGTTTTAAACTCACTCAGTTGGCTCCGCGACTGAGCTAATACTGTCGTTAGTAGGGGGGTTTGTAGGTGGTTCCTCGATTTACTCAAACAGGCACCACTGAACACCACCAAAGTGACCCCAGCATGCAGGGCCCCCCTGCTTGGCCCACGGGGGTCTGATAGTGATGGGCTCCCGTGGATTCCGACCCCGAGGATGAGACATAACAAAACGGGTGTGGTTGTGGGGGGGAGATTGGAAGGGGCGTGGGGAAAATGGACGGGGGGCGCACAAAGATGGGCAGCCCAAAAAAAAAAAAAAGAAAAGACCAAGCGAGGTTAGGAGAAGTGATGAGGGCAAAACAAAGCAAAAACTCTCTAGGCACCCCGACTTAATTCTTTTTCCCCCATACGACTGTTCACCTTTTTTTAAAAGAATAAAAAGAAAAACATTATTTTGTACCAGGCAGTATAGGCCGCTACAAGTGGGGGGGGATTCATGGCCAAAGAGCGACATCATTGTCAGTCGCTGTAAAAATCAGAGAAAGGTGGGGGGAGAGGGGGTGACGCATTTTTTTGGAAACAAGAAAAACCGGGAAAATGTTTTCCGCCACCAAATCCGACAAAAACCACAGCAAAAAATAACAAACGTCGTTGCTGACGAAAAAGATGAGTCTCGATTTTTTCGAAACAATACAGTTTTTTTCTTTTAAAAAGGAAAAGTGTAGGATGGGAAAAGGAAAAAAAAAAGAGGGGATTTCAGTCGATAAAAAAAACCGTGCAGTTTTTGTTTCCTGTGGGAACGAACACTCGGTAATCTCCGTTTTTACCAGGGCTGACAGAAATAGCCACAACAAACAAAATTTTGTTTTAGCAACCACTCCATTGACGATAAAAAATGAGAAGAAACAACTGACAGGAACTGCTTGAATTTTTCCTTTACCAGATCAACAGTGCCACAAGAAAACTTAGTCAAGTTTTCCCCTCGCACTGTAAAACGGGTCTAACATTTTCAGATTGAAGATAAATAAACCCACATTAAATGTTCGAAAATCAATTCACTATTTAGCACACCCATTGTTGTGTTATTTCATAAATAAAACAATGAAAAACATCAAATCAGAACAAGTAAAAATTTCCCAAAAAAGACATCGCTCTTGAAAACTATGGCGTTTTTTGTCTCTTGACGCAACCGACACACTGTCCCCCCAACCAAAATTTTTATTAAATCAGGTTTTTAAAAGTCACCCCCCAACAGAAAAATTTTCTTTTTTTTAATCAGTGTGTATGTCTTTGATGACTTTTCTACCCCGTAAAAGCTCTTCCCTTTATAAAATAATGACAAGTTACGGGTTTTGGTTTGCAAGACGCAAATCTGTGATAACATCAAAAATAATAAATTTTTGGTCTTAAAAAAGATATACATTTTTTTAAAAGCCTTTTTTAAAAATAAAAAAGACTCTTTTCTACAAAGAACTATTCATAATAAACGATATAAAAATAAAAAAGTTGAACAAACCAGTACACCCCCTTTTAGCCCAGAAGATTTTCGTGAGACATTTCAGGGAGATGGAAGACAAAGAATCCAGAGTCAGAACCCCCCCATAGAATGGGGAAGCGGGACAAATCGCTTTCCGGGATTTGCTGTGAAGGAGAGGGGCGTGACTTTGGGATCCGGTCAAGCGACCTTGGGTTTTTAAAATTCTGCAGGTTTGTGTTGTAGGGTCGTTACTAAAGAAGTGGGAAAAGATGCCGTGTTCGTGATCTGCAATGACTTTAAAAACGAAGGAACACCGCGTTCTTCATCAGCACCAATGCCCCCCGTCCTACATTTTCTTTTTAATTTTTTGCAGGAAAAACATTTCCCCCAAAAGCTGAAAATTTTTTTCTTGAAACTTACAAAGGGCCAGAAAGGGGAAACCAAGCTACAACCCTAACTAATTAATACGCCCCTATAATTAAAATAAACTTCAAACGCAGCTAAAATTTTATTTGCAAGATAAAGAAAAATTGAAGAGTGTCGATGCGTTTTTTAAGAAAATGTTAAACACTTTTTAAAGGGCTTAACAAAATTTATTTACACAGTGTGTTGCTTCTTTTCACAAAAACCGAATTTTTTTTTTGTGTTTAATTTTTTTTAAAATGCTAAGTACACAATGAAAAAATATAACCATGGGTTTTCTGTTTTAATTTTTCTTATTCTTTTACAAACATCCCCCAACAAATGTAACAAGCACCCAACATCCACAAACAAAACAAATTTCAGGCTTCCCAGGGATTTTTTCCCTATGCACACATGTTTCTGAGAAAACCCAATTGCTAACTTTTTCTTCCTGTTTTGTCTCTATTTCTGTCTGTCCCGACGCCCCCCCCCCCCCCCCTTTCTCTCTCTCCTCTCTCTCCTCACTCCACTCTCTCTCCTCTCCTCCCTTTTTCTCCCTCTCTCCCCTCTCTCTCTGGTCTCTGTGTCTCTTCTGATAAATACAAAGTTATCATTGTCCAAAACGGCTACAAAGAATTACCCCTTATTTCAGATACTATTTTACACTGTAGCGGGGTTTTAAGGGGAAAGCGTTTTAACATGACAAAACATTAAAATTTTCTTTTTTTTTTTTTTTACTATTATCATTTTACTTGATTACATTATTTTTCTATTTCTATTCTTTGGTGTGTAGTCCTTTCTTTTCGCTTTCCCCGCCCCCCCCCCCCCCCCCCCCCCCCCCCCATATGTATTTTATTGCTATGAAATTTTAAAAAGTTATCGAGGAAAATTTAAAAATCAATTGCCGCCTATCTTCTGCCCGTTGCTATCTTTCTGTCTTCTTTTTCTCCACCTTTTTTTTTTTTAAAAAAAAAAAATCGAGTTTATTTTTTTAATTTCTTTTTTTTTTTCATGGTTTTAATTCCGGGGTTTAAGGGGATATTTTCCCCCGAGTTAACATCATGCAGACCCACTCTCCCCAAAAAATCCTTCGGATAGACTATAAACGGAGGAGGGCCCTGTGCGAACCACGCAAAAAATCTTGCACACAAAATTAAAAATGTTTCCGTTTTTCGTAAGAGCAGGGGCCCTTGTATCCCGTGGGGAAAAAGACAGAAATTTTTTTTCAAAAAACCCCATACACACGGGGACTTAAAAAAAAAAAGAAAGGCTTATTTCCTTATCCTCGAGATAAAAGAATAAAAAAAAAATAAAATAAATAAAGGATTCCTGCCCTTTGTGGGAAAGGGTTTTTCCCCCAAACAGGAATGTTTTCCTCTGTTTGCCCGCCCCTCACTGTGTCCCGTCTGTCTGCCTTTTTTCATCCTCAGGGGTCAATGGCCTTTAATAATGATATTATTATTATAATTATTAAATGAATTTCTATAGCGCTAATCTTCAAAAACAAATCAAAGCCCTTGCTTCATCCTACTCTACACATCAATAAGTTCAATTAATGTTTTTTAAAAAATTTAAATTTTAAAGCATCCTGCACACAAACTAAAAAAAACGGGGGCGGCCCGCTATTGCGCGGCCCATATTGCGGGGGGCCCCCCCTATTTCGCGACATGTAGACGCAGCCTGGGGAATCGTACTGACAAAAATAGCATGCATCCTAAGGGATAGGGGCCCCCTAAGGTGTATAAAAAATTCAGCCACGTAGATGAGTAAGGGGCAAAGTAATTTTAAACCTTAGGGGAACTGTCGTTTTTTACTTTTGGCTGCTAAACTTTATGGGAAAGACAATGCATATTTTTTTAAAAATAAAGGGGAAAAAAAGAGGTGTCCCCAATTTTTTTTTCCCAAAAAAATCACTTTTTTCAATCCCAACATTTTAAAGCCGAACCAAAACCACTACCTTATAAACAAATCTCGGGGTCATAAATGATACCAACAAATAAACTGCAAAGAAAAAGGAATTCATTCAATCGAACTTGAAAAAAATTCAAAACATAACACAGCATCCTGAAATCACTTTTGTCTTCTCAAATTCTCAAAAAAAAAAAAAAACTAAAGTAAATTGGAAAACAAATTAAAAACAAAAGAGAAATGCCATCATTTTTTTCCCCTTTTCCTAAAAACCCGGACAAAATGAACTTTTCCGCTTCTTCGTTCCGCAATAGCGGGGCCCCCCAATAGCGGGCTGTGCAATAGCGGGGCCCCCCCCCCACAAAACAGGGCAGGGTAGTCTAGGGGCACCCTTTAAGAAACGAAACAAATTTTTTATGTAAATATTTATATATTTATTTTTCATAATCCTGTCACTAATTGTAAAAAGACATGGTGTTTTTTTTTCTTTCCTTCTTTCTTTATTGTATTTATGTCCTACCTGGTTTCTTATTGATGTCACTACCCAGTTTCATTATTTATGCACACATAACTGAGCTTTATTATTAAACACTACAAAAAACTGAGTTTCATTATTTTTGGGTTTCTAGGTAAATTATTCCATTTTTGATGTTACCGCCGATTGGTTTCTTTTAGATCTTTCCCGGCTTTTTTCATTTTGATTCTGAATTTTCTTGGGCTGAGGGCTGATTCCAAAATCCCTGACCTTTCTTATTTTTTCCCCAAATACAAAAAAAGGGGGATTCATTCCAAAAAAAAACAAACAAGAAACCAAACAAAAAAAGGGGGCATGGGTTAAGACGTTCACCTTTAACAAAAAACCCCAACACAACAAAAAACCCCAACACAGTACAACACCCCCAACACATACAAACACCCCCCAAAATAACACAAAACCCAACACAACACAAAACCACCAACACAACACAGAAACCCCAACACAACACAAAAACCCCCAAAACAACACAGAAACCCAAAAACCCAAAACAACACAGAAACCCCAAAAAAAAAAACAAAAAACAACACAGAAAACCCCAAAAACAACACAACACAGAAACCCAAAAACAAAACAACACAGAAACCCAAACCAGCACAACACAGAAACCCAAAAAAACACAGAAACCAACAAACCCCAACACAGAACCCAAACCAACCAAAAACCCAACCAACCAAAACCCCCAAAAAAAAAAAGAGAAAAACAAGGGACAGGTTTGGGTTGTGTCGGGCAGACACCTCCCCGAATCACAAATTTTCCCCTAAACCTTTATGTGGGCAAACTGCCCCTAACCAAAGTTCCACAGAGGGAAATTAGGAGCTCTAGCAAAGGACAGAGAGATAGAAAGAGAGAGAGAGAGTTGCCGACTTGAAAATTTTTAAAACTAATCTGCCCCCACAAATTTTTATGCCCGGGGAAAAAAAAGACATTGACACGACCTCCCAAAGAACTACAACGTGAAACTGATCTGAGGGGAAAAGCCCCCCAATTTTCCCCCCCCCCCCCTCTCCTTGATGAAAATAAAAAAAATAATGAGGTCATGTTTTACCTATGCCTTCACCATACACTTCGTTTTTTTAAAAAGGAAAAATACTGTCAAGTCAAGTCAAAAAAACCCTTTTAAACATCCCATGAAGGGGGGATTTCAACAAAAAACACAAAAAGCACTTTCAATTAGTTAACAGGGGGCACACAACACACACTGCACTCACACACACACAATTTTCGCCCCCCCCCCCCCCCCCCCCCCCCCCCCCCCCCCCCCCCCCACAACACACCAACCCCTAAAATTCACACACACACACACACACACACACACACACACACACAGTGGCTAAACCCCCAAAAAAACATAACCCACACACACCCAACCAAAACACACAACACACACACAGGTATATATACAAATTTCGATCTATACAAAAATCGAAGTTATCCACAGGAGGACCACAAAAAGCAATCTTTCCTGCCCACAGGGGAAAAAAAAAAGAAAAAGAACTTTGACATAGAGGTTTTCCCAATTAAAAAAAGAAAACAATTTGAAAAAATGGTTTCTGATGTCCATCCCACATTCATCATAAGCATTTTGACATTAACAAATTTATCAGACCGATCACGTCAGCTTAGATAATCAAGAAACAGGTTCTGCTTTGTTAAACCAGCGTTGAAAATTGAAAAATCAAAACTATTTGGAAAATACCCACTTATATTTACAGCAGAACTAATAGCAATATTAATGGGTCTACATTAAAATCTGATTGCCATTGTAATATTTCAATCCTCTTGCGTTGATCTAGTCGTATGTATGCTTAAAATCCCCATGTTATAAGAAAACATCGAAAAAAAATTTTAAGAAATTAAGCATTCATCCACTCTTACATTAAAGGTATAATGTGAATTTGTTGGGTCCTTTCAGCACGGATTCTTCCAAATGATGGCAGAAGAACTCCAAAAAAGGTGCAAAACAAGACGGATGCAATAGAATTGCGTGACCTTTATCCTTAAAAGAGGGTACAGCTACTAGAACAAATCAGGAGAAAGATCACCGAACTAATCATCAAAATGAGAGATTTTTAACTAGAACTGCAATTAATACCGATAATTTAACAGTCATGAACCATTCAAAAGCTTGTGTAAATGTTTTACGTCAAGAAGAATTACTGCTTTATTTTATAGAATGAAACTAAATGCATTGATAACCAAATTCAGCAAAAATGGTAAATGTCTATGTGGTGAGAATATCACCAATACTCGTATACTTTTTGATTGCCAGAGTGTAAAACCTTTCATGCCCCATTTTTCTGTGTGTGGTTTTTTATTTTATCTTTTATATTTTATTTTAAATAAGACATCTACCCCTCCATTTGTACCCCCTCCTCGAATATCACTAGAAGTGAACAGACGTAAAATTGAAGTCAACAACACACACACACGTGCACGCACACACTCACACACACCAATATGGAACACAATGTTATTTTTACAAAAACGTTGACTAGAAGACATAACAACTGATTATTTACGCACGCACATAGGTAACACGTACCCATAGAAACGTGTGTGAAATCCGAAAACACCCAAGCACAAACCAAACCAAAAAACCATTTTGTAATATTATATTTAGGCCAAGAATAAATAGACAAAAAGAAAATCTGAGTGGTCATACATAAAACTTTGCAATTGTATTGTTCTGTATTGTATTGTTAGAAATTGTATTGTTCTTTATTTTCCAGAAATGCACCAAACCCCTTTGGCGCACACTTTAAAAAAAACGTTCTACCTTTTGGAAAGTAGCCATTTCGAGCGTGTAGGAAACATGACTTTTTTTTTTAAAAACCCTGCAGGCACACAGGTTGTCCTATCTAGACACCATCCTGAGTCGTTTGCGCGCCTAAATGGGGGTTGTGTGTTAAGGGGGGGGGGGGGGGGGGGGGGGGGGGGGGGGGGGGGGGTGGGGGGGGGGGGGGGGTGGGGGGGGGGGGGGTGGGGGGGGAAGGGGTTTCGCTTTGGACAAAAATCTCACCATTGGTGAACCTTGGGCTCTAGCTAAGGAACATAAAAAGAAATCTCTCTCTCAATCCCCCTCTCTCCCTCCCCCCCCCCTCTCTCTCTTTTCTCCACCCTCCCTCCCCCTCCTCTTTTCGCCTCTCTAATCTCCCTCCCTCTCTCATCTCCCTCCTAAAATCTCCCCTTACCCTTTAAAAATCTCTCCTTCTCTCCCCCTCCCCTCTCCCTCCCCCCTCCCCTCTCTCTCTCCCCCCCTCCCCCCCCCCTCTCTCCCTCCCCCCCTCCCTTTCCCCCTCCCCCCCACCTCTCCCTCCCTCCCTCTCTCTCCCTCCCTCTCTCTCTCTCCCTCCCCCCTTCTCTCCCTCCTCTCTCTCTCTCCCCCCCCTCTCTCCTCTCTCTCTCCCTCTCTCTCTCTTTTCCCTCCCCCTCTCTCCTCCCCCCCCCTCCCCTCTTTCAGGGATAGGATAGCCTAGGGTTTAGAACATTGCGCTCGCAATCTGACGACCTGGTTCGATTCCCGTTAAAGGGAATTTTCCCCTGAGTTACCATCAGTGCAGACTCCACTCTCCTCCAAAGTCCTTCGGATGAGACTATAAACCGAGGCCCCCGTTGCAAACCCACCCAGAACATCTTGCCCACACTTAAACCCCCGTTTCCCTTTCCTAAAGAGGCCTTGTGTGCGGTGAGAACAGAGACAATTTACAAACTGCAATGCACACGGGAGGATTTTAAAAAATGCACTTGGGAAATTTATTATTTGAGTCTTAGTGAATTTTTCCAAACCCTTATTGTGTTGTTTTGAGTGTAAACCACGTAAACTTACTATAAGTTACTTGTGATGTTTATTTTATGACTAAAATACAATAAATCACAAAAATTGGATTTGGCATTAAAACCGGAATCTTTTTCTTAGATAAGTTTCTCTCTCTCTCTCTCTCTCTCTCTCTCTCTCTCTCTCCCCATCTTCTCTCGTCTCCTCTCTCTCTTCTCTCTCTCCCTCTCTCTCTCCCTCCTCCCTCCCTCCTCACCTTTTTTTCTTTTCCAAACACCTTCTTTTACTGGATATCTCCTTTTCTCCTTTTTACAATTTTTTCATTTAAAAAAAGTTTTCCCTCTTGTTCGATTTAAATAACAATTCACTCTGATTCTTCATCTTATATAAAACCCCATAGTTTTTTGGGTCCCCCTTTTCAAGGGCCCTTAAATACCTTAAAAATAATATATTTATGCCTCCAGGTCCTTAGAAATTGTTTTATAAGTTTTTTACTGTTAGACTTTAAAAAAGCCCAAAGTTGGAGTATAAGTTAAAATGTCATTTGATAAAAGAAGTCTGAGTATAGTTGATTGATCATTTGATAAAAGAAGTCTTGAGTATAGTTGATTGATCATTTTGATAAAAGGGTGAAAGAAGAGCAGAAGTGGAGCCTTGTCTGTATGCAAGAAAGGGTGTAGGAAGATTTTAGATTGAAGATGATAATAATTAATAAAAAGGAATTAATAGAGGGCTATATCTTGCAATTACAAATCAGAGGCTTTTGAAAAGGGAAGGGGAAAGGGTGGAGGTGATGATGGGGAGAGGCCATAGTGCAAGGTCCCAGCAACACAGGTGATGCCCTGAAACTCAAGGGACAACCCTGCTCAAGCAGAGGGGAAGGTGGAGAGGGGGGGGGGGGGGGGGGGGGGGGGGGGGGGGGTGGGTGAGGGGGGAGGGGGTAGGAGGAGGGAAAGCCGAAAAAGCAGACTGACGGAAAGCAGACTAACAGTGATGGGGAGCTGTCAACGTTCTGACCTGTTAACCCTTCCTACCCCCCTCTTTTACCTTGTTTTCCCGCACATTGCCTGTAAGTTGTCTGTGAACCAGAGCTGCCAACTCTCCCAAACCACCATTCTAAACCCATCTTCTCTCTCACTTTCTCTTACACACACACACACACACACAAAAAACCACAAAAACACACAAACACACACACACACAACACACACCCTCTCTCTCTCTCTCTCTCTCTCTCTCTCTCTCTCTCTCTCTCTCTCTCTCCTCTCCACACACACACATTCACACTAACACACAGCAGAATTATCTCTGTCTCTCTTTATCTGTTTCTATCTCTGTCTGTCTGTTCCTCTCTCTCTCTCTCTCTCTCTCTCCTTCTCTCCTCTTCTCTCTCTCTCTCTCTCTCTCTCTCTCTCTCTCTGTCTGAGTCTTTCTGTCTTTCTCTCTCGCATACACACGGGGACTGGATGTAAATAAGCACATGAGTACCTATTCCATTATCCTCGATATAAAGGAAAAAAATAAAACAATAAATTAAAAAAATCTCTAGTTTTGCTTATAGATTTAAATATGTGTTTACATTTTTTATCCTGATGCAGGCTATATTAATATTTTTTTAATGTCAAATTTTTACCCCAAATATTTAGGTTGTTTTGGTTTATGTGTTTGTATTGGGTTGTTGTTGTTGTTTTGGTTTATTTGTGTGTATTGGGTTGTTGTTTTTGGGGGGGAGGTTTAGTTAATCATTTTGTTGGCTTATGATGATGATGACGTGATGGTGATGACCACGATGAGGAGGACAGACAGTAGTAGTAGTAGTGATAATAACAGTAATAATAATAATGATAATAATAAAAATGCCTTAGGATAGAGAAAACTGGTCATAATAATAATAATTAATAATAATAATAATATATGGAATTGACGTAGCGATAAATCTTGTAAAAACAAACAAATCAAGCACTTGCTCTCAAATCTTTTAAACGCATGGAACTCTCCTAAACATAATGAACAACATATTCAAATCCAGGGGGGTAACACGCAGACATATTGATGATAAGAAAAGAAGAGGAAGAGGGCAAACCCGGGAGATAGGGGGCGGGCATCATGCAGGTGCACAGACAGAGAAAGTGTGTGGAGTGAGGAGGGCAGGGGTGGACACACCACCTAACCAAACACTTCACTTGGCATTTTCCCCTGACAGGGAGAGAGGAAAGGGGGAAGGCGGAGGAGGGGGGGTGTTTTTGCAGAGGAGTCTTGGAAGAGGGAGGTAAAGGGGGGGGGGGGGGGGGGAGCTAGGCAAGTGTGGGAAAGACAGAGGGGGATCAGGCGGAGGGCTGGACAGTGAAGCAGACAAGAGGGGTCTGCTATCTGTATAAACAAACTGTCTTTCTCAGCCCACATCTGATGTGTATCAGTTAAGCCTGACTTACTTCCCAGTCCTGAACACTGGGGATTAGCAAACGTCCCTTTCATCCTGTAATTTGTTGTTTTTAATATTTATAGTGTCATTTTACTTTTTTTTTCTGTTTTTACTTCTCCAAGTTTAGCATAAGTACATCCAAGTGTTGTTGTTATGGCATAAACTGCTCTCTTTAATTCCTAAGTTGTGAACAAGTAAATAAAAATATGTATTTAGTCTTCGGGAGATTTATAACTATGCCTAAATTTTCTCTGTTAGCTCGAAAGAGTTCATGAAATAAACAATTGTGAATTGTGGATGATCATTCTTTTCTTTGTATTACGGGACGGGATAGCCTAGTGGTTAGAACATTGCAAGGAAAATCTGACGACCCGGGTGGATTCCCGTTTAAGGGGGATATTTTCTCCTGGAGTTTTAAAATCACTGCAGACTCCTCTCCCCACGAACGCACGCAGAACATCTGGCGTACACGTTAAATCCTGTTCCGCTTTTCGTAAGAGTAGGCCATTGTGTGACGGTGGGAACAGATGACAGAATTTACAAAACCGCATACAAACGGGGACTGGATGTAAAAAGCACATAAGTGCTTATTCTATTATCGTCGATATCATAAAATAAATAAGTAAACAAATAAATGAATGCTCATTTTGTATTATTGTTCTTCATATAGATATGTTTTTCTTGTTGAATTTCTGTTTGTATGATTAGATGTGGACTTTTCTTGTTTATTTATTTCCCAGAAGGACAGGAAGAAAAAGTGTTAGAAACTTGATTTGACTTGACTGACTGACAGTAATAATAATAACAATGTATGGAATTTATATAGCGCTGAATCTTGTAAAGCTACAAATCAAAGCGCTCAGTTGATTTTTTTTCCCGCGTGTGTATGCGGTTTTTTAAATTTTGTCATCTGTTCCCACTGGCACACACTGGCCTACTCTTTCGAAAAGCGGAACAGGATTTTAAACGTGTGCGCAAGATGTTCTGCATGCGTTCGCACACGGGGCCTCGGTTTATAGTCTCCTCGGAAGGACAGGCATATCTCTCTCTCTCTCTCTCTCTCTCTCTCTCTCTCTCTCTCTCTCCTCTCTCACACACACATACACTCACACACATACATACATACACACCAGGCGAGCACCACACCACACACACAAAAACAGAGGGGAGCATCCCCAGTCATGACAGACAGCCCCAATGGCAGGAGAGAGAGAGAGAAGAGAGAAGAGAGAGAGAGAGAGAGAGAGAGAGAGAGAGAGAGAGAGAGAGAGAGAGAGAGAGAGGGGGGGGGAGGGGGGGGGACACAAGAAGTCTGAGGTTGGTCTGTCTGGTTGGGATGATAATAATTATTATCTCTCATCTGTATCTATCATCTGTCTATCTATCATGTGTCTATCGATAATCTATCATCTGCTAATTATGATCTATCTATCTATCTATCTATCTATCTATCTGTATATCTATCATCTGCTAATTATCATCTATCTATCTATCATCTGTCTATTTATCATCTGTCTATCATCTGTCCATCTATCTATCCTCTGTCTATCTATCATCTTCTATCTTCTATGACTGTCCCATCTAAACTATCTATCTATCTATCTATCTATCGGTAGCGGAGGGTGGTGTGCCAACACACACAGAGGATCTGGCCTGTATGAAAATTTCCCGTTTTCCCCCTTTGAAGAGTAGTAGCCATAAAGGGGTGTGGGTAGGGGTGAAGGACAAAGTAAAAAACACAACAACAAACAAATCAAAAACAACAACAACCCAACTCCATAGTCTCCATAGTCCCTTTGAGACTGACCAACGATTATAATGTAACACACACACAAACACACACCACACACACACACACACACCAACACACACACACAATTTTATAAAATATATATTTTATTTTTAAAAATATATATATATATAAAATATAATATATTAATACTTGAGAAAATATAGAAAGGAAAAAACAAGTTTCAGGTAACCAGTTAAACTTCATTTCCATCATAAATTTTATAAATATGTTTTGTGTGTTTATTTTTAATTTATTTTTTAATAATTATAATAAATGGAATTTGTATAGCCCTATATCTTGCAAAAACAAATCAAAGCCCTTGCATTCATCCTACTCTCACACATACAACAAGTTACAATAAATAGTTTTTACAAATTGAAATGTAAACACACAGCGCGCACACACACACCCCCGCACGCCCACGCGCACGCGGCGCGCGCACACACACACACACACACACACACACACACACACACACACACACACACACAGAGGTTGTGTACTTTGGCAGGGTGGTAGGGATTTCGGCTGTTGAGGGTAATGACAGAAATGAGAAGAAACAAGAGGGGAAAGTCTTAGATTTGAAATAAATGTGTTTTGAGGCTGGATTTTAAAGTGTCTTAAGTAGGGTTTTGGCGAAGGGAGAGAGGGAGGTCATTCCAGATCACTGAACCAGAAATACAGAAAGAGCAACGGCCAACAGTGGATTGGTTGAATATCGGTATTCTTAAGCACAAGGTATCTGCAGCAGAGGGGAGGGAACGTAAAGGAGTGTACAAGTGAAGACATTCACAGAGGTGGGAAGGTGCTGTTTTGTGGAGATATTTGTAATAGAGGGTACTGATCTTATAGTTTACTCTTTGTGACACAGGCAGCCAGTGGAGAGATCGCAAGAGAGCAGTAACATGCTCAATTTTTTTCTTTCTGAGGACTAGTCGGGCGGCAGAGTTGTGTATACGTTGAAGAGAGTGGATAGATGATGATGGCAGACCAGCCAGAAGAGAATTGCAATAATCCTGATGTGAGAGAATGAGGTATGTGATTAGTTTGGATGTTGCATTAGTGGACAGGTACTTCCGAACTGCACTAATACGCCGTAATTGATAGTAGCATGACTGGCAGGTCTGGGTGATGAATTTTTGCATGGAGAGGTGTTGTGGATAAAGACCCCCAGAATTTCACAGCAGTGGGTAGAGGGGCAGACTATTGCCGAATTTTATTGAAGCAGTTTTGATGGAAGACAATTTGTGTTTGTACCTACAAGCATGGCTTCGGGTTTATCTGCATTTAGCAGTAACTTGTTCTGTATCATCCAATTTTGGATATCTTGAAAGCAGTAGGACATATTAATCAAGAAAGAAGGCAGATTTTCAGGTGTATGACTTCTAAGAATCTGAGAGTCCTCTGCATAAAAATGATGGCTGATCTGATGACGATTTATTATATGTGAAAGGTGTAGCAGTGTAGAGAGTGAAAAGGACCGGGCCAAGAACTGACCCCTGTGGGACTCAAAATTCCAGTTTGACAGTTTTTTCTTATTCTTTCATTTCGAGGATAGTGGAATAAGCACTCCTGTGTTTTTTTCATCCAGTCTCCGTGTTTCTGCAGTTTTGTAAAAAAAAAAAATTCATGTTCCCACTGACACATTTCATCGTTCTCAACGACACACAGTGGCCTACTCTTCCGAAAAGCGGAACGGGTTTTAACATGTGGGGAAGATGTTATGCGTGCGTTCGCACACGGGACCTTGGGGAGAGTGGAGTGGGCACTGATGTTAATTCCAGATGAAAAATCCTCTTGCAGGAAATCACCAGGGGGTCAACAGATCAGGAAAACATCACTGTCACCACCAGGCTGTCCCCTCCTCCCCACTCTGTGTGTGTGTGTGTGTGTTGTGGTGTGTGTGTGTGTTGTGTGTTGGTGTGTACAGATCAGGAAAAAAATCACTGTCACCACCGGTTTCCGAAAGTTATTGTAAACAAATTTAATTTAAAGCCTGTCAAAAGGAATGTGGAGTCCCCCAGGATCAGTCCTGGCCCGTTCTCTTTACTCTCTTTACTCTTTACACTGCTCCAAATCTCACATATAATAAACAACCACCCTATTGATCATCATTTCTATGCCGATGATACTCCCGCTCAGTGCAGCCATAAATGTTGAAAACTTGCCTTCCCTCCTGACAATATGTCCTACTGCCTTTAAGACATTCAAAAACTGGATGACTCAGAATAAGTTAAACTTAATGCCGATAAAACCGAAGCCTGCCATAGGGGCCCAACATAAACTTTTCCCCTATCACAAAAACTTCAATAGAATTCGGCAATACGTCAGTTCCTTTGTCCAACTCTGTGAAGTATTTAGGAGTAGTTCTTGACAACACAATCTCATGAAAAAATTCATCACCCAGACCTGCCAGTCTTGCTACTATCAGTTTACGGGCATAAGCGCGATTCGCAAGTATCGTCCACTGATGCAACTTCCAACTTGTCACATCTCTCATTCTTTCACGTTTAGACTACGTAAATCTCTTTTTGGGTGGCCTACCAGCATCATCTATCCACTCTCTTCAACGCATACAAAACTCTGCCGCTCGACTGGGCCTAAGAAAGAAAAAATCTGAACACATCACTCCTCTTCTGTGATCTCTTCACTGGTTGCCTGTCCACAAAGACCTGGAGTATAAAATCAATACCCTCTGTTTCAAATGTCTCCACAAATCTGCACCCTCTTATCTCTGTAACGTCTTCAACCCCGTACGCTCCATCCCCTTCCCTTCGTTAGCCGCAGATACTTTGTGCTTTCGAACACCCAGATTCAAACAAACCACTGTTGGGCGTGGCTCCTTCCTCTGTTTCTGGTCCCCCCCAACCTGGAATGACCTCCCTCTTTCATTTCGTCAAAAGCGTCACTTGATTCCTTCAAATCCAGCCTCAAAACACACTTATTTCCTACCTGAGACTTTCCCCCCACATATCTGTCCCTAATTTTCAACATCTTTCACCTTCTAAGTGTTGTTCCGTGTGTGTGTGTGTGTGTGTGTGTGTGTGTGTGCGTGCGTGCGCGTGTGCGTGTGTGTGTGTGCGCGCGCGCGTGTGCGTGTCCGTGCGTAGTGCGCGCCCATGGATTTGAAATCTGTTGCTCATGTTTAAGGAGAGTTGCATGCCTGTAACTGATTGAGTGCAAGCGCTTCGATTTGTTTGTTTATTACAAGATTCAGCTCTATATAAATTCCATATATTATTATTATTGCCACCAGGCTGTCCCCTCCTCCCCACTCTGTGCTGTGTGTGTGTGTGTGTGTGTACAGATCAGGAAAACATCACTGTAATAATAATAATGAATAATAATAATAATAATAATAATAATAACACACACACACTGCCTGCTTGGGGGCTGGCAGAGATGTGAGTGGCTGTGTGCACACACAGAAACTGGACTGACATGTGCCTGAAATGACAGTCACTCTCTCTCTCTCTCTCTCTCTCTCTCTCCTCTTTCTCGCTCTCTCTCACACACACACACAAACTAAGGGAGAAAGGGGCGGAGCTACTGCTGGGTGTGGAGGGCGCAGCCCAATCCAAGGAGTAGTGGAAGGAAGACCACAGTACAGCAGCCTGGTGTAGTTCAGCTGTCAGGTGTAGACAGACGCTCCGCCCTACAGCAGCCTGGTGTAGTTCAGCTGTCAGGTGTAGACGCTCCGCCCTACAGCAGCCTGGTGTAGCTCAGCTGTCAGGTGTAAGACGCTCCGCCCTACAGCAGCCTGGTGTAGTTCAGCTGTCAGGTGTAGACGCTCCGCCCTACAGCAGCCTGGTGTAGTTCAGCTGTCAGGTGTAGACAGACGCTCCGCCCTACAGCAGCCTGGTGTAGCTCAGCTGTCAGGTGTAGACAGACGCTCCGCCCTACAGCAGCCTGGCTGCACCTAGTATCATAGTAGGGCTGTGGCTTGTTCCTCCTCTTCTGCTGTAACATCCAGCACTCTGACTTTCATTCAAGAAAACTATTCTTCCGATCTTATATACGATCTTGGAAAACATCATGAGAGAGACCCTCCATGACTTCCACCCTACCATCTCCATTGGCGGCAGACCCCTCAACAACTTACGGTTTGCCGATGACATTGACCTCATGGGCGGAAGTAACACAGAGCTGCAAGATCTTACGACCAGACTTGAGAACAGAGCTGGAGCATATGGGATGGAGGTGAGCTTGGAGAAAAGTAAAGTACTTGTGAACAGCACGAGCAATGCCACCGCTAAAATTTACATGAACGGCCAACAACTGGAGGAGGTAGACGCTTTTAAATACCTCGGCGCTACACTCACAAAGGACGGGCGATCGACGACAGAAATCAAAGTCAGAATAGCCATGGCAACATCTTCCATGACAAAACTCACCACCATATGGAAAAGTAAAGAGATCAGTTTCCCAATCAAACTAAAGCTCTACAAAGCCCTAATTCAGTCGATCCTGCTGTACGGAAGTGAAACCTGGACATTGACTGCTGAAACAGCAAAGCGAATCCAATCATTCGAAACAAAATGCCATAGAAAACTACTGGGCATATCCTGGAGAGAACGAAAGACCAACGAATTTGTCAAGAGTCAAATAACACGGCTGGCAGGTCCACAGGAACCCCTTCTCACCATCGACAAGAAGAAAAAGCTGACATGGTTCGGCCACGTCACCCGCCACAACACTCTGCCCAAAACAGTACTGCAGGGAACACTCGAAGGTGGCAGAAGGAGGGGAAGACAGAACAAGTCATGGATGGACAACATCAGAGAATGGACCAGGATGAATGACTCGGCACTACTGCGCAGAGCCGAGGACCGAGATGGATGGAGGAGGCTTACCACGGCATCGTCTTTCATGTCTCCCCCACGACCGCCAAGGTCACGGGTCTGATGATGATGATACGATCTTATATACGATCCTCAATAGACTATGCTTCTACCCTGTGGGATTCTGCTAGTGCAAACACTATAAAATCATTACTAAGTCTGTATAAAGGTGCTCTCAAACTAGTCCTTTTAAAGAAGACAAGCTTGTTAGAAGCTGACTATACTCAGTTAAAAATGTTCCCTCTACACCAAAGATTAAAATTTAACAAAGGAGTCCTGATGTTCAAGATTATGACAGGAACTGTTACATCATATTTAAAAGACAAATTTCCCCTAAACCAATCCAGAAATACTATAAAGCCCGGTCCCAATCCCAAGAATAGACTTATTCATTTCTAATTTACTTTACTCAGGCCCTATGCTGTGGAATCCCTTCCTGATTAATTAAACAACAATCAATAAGAACCTACGAAACTCAATTATCAACTCCCTTGATACACCAACAATAGCACACCACAGTCCATAGCCTTGAAAACAAAGTTATATATCTGCCCTTACCTATCTGCCCTTCCCCTTCACCTGTCTATGGATCTATCTGTTATTTTCTCTCTCTTTCTCTCCCTTTTCTCCCGCTCACTCTTCTTTTTTAATATTTCATTGTTGTGTACTTGTAAGTGATTTTACCAAAGTTTGGAAGCTTTTTTCCCCTTTTCATTACACTAAAGTTATAAGAAATATACCTATCATAACCATTATAAATTATGTGTTAATCTGTACCAGTATAATCGAAAAGAGTGGTGATGGAGATGGTGTGCTGTTTTGAGAATTATATTCAGTATTTTGATTGTTGTTGTTTTGTCTGTCTGTTTACAAACAAAAAAGCATGATCTCTAACACACACACACACACACACACACACACACACACACACACACACACACACACACACACACACACACAACACACACACACTCTCTCTCTCTCTCTCTCTCTCTCTCTCTCTCTCTCTCACTTTCTCCCTTACCCCCCTCTCTCTTTCTCTTGCTTACAATGTGTAGATGTTCATTTTATGACTTTATTGATTTTTTTTCTTTATTGTGTGAGTGTATAGGTATTGGGCCTATTTTATTATGACGTTCAATTTGTAGGAGTATAATCAAAAAGAGTTGATGGTAATCCCGTGCTGTCTTGAGAATTGTGGCTAGAAAATAATATAATAATAATAATAATAATAATAATAATAATGATAATAATAATAATAATAATAATATGTGGAATTCATATAGCGCTAGTAAAGCCTATGTTCAATCCTTTGTGAAGTGGGTTAAGATGTGACCTCAGCATAAATATCCACATTTGTCTGGACCCTGTGTCGAAAAAGTTGACCACTGTTTTGATTTTTAAAGAAATATCCTTCTTCATCGTCGTTGTTGAACACTTAGATAGCAATTTACATTGTCTGAACTATAAGTGAAAATGCCTTGTGTTGCTGTTAATTAAGCACCAGACAAGTCAGATACAATGAAACTTGACTTCAGTGTAAAAAGTAAAGGTAAAGGTGTCCCTTAACCTATAAAGTTGTAAGGGAGGAGGCATCAGACCTCACTTCTCAAGGGGCCAGCATTTTGAGGGCGGTGCCCATCTCCTCTCCCTGGCTGCTTTACCTTCCCTAAGGTACCCATATACAACTGGGTGAACTGGGGGACTATACTGAAGCCAAAGCGGGCAAACGGTCACCATCCAAGTGGTAACCACGCTTGATGCTGCTTAACTTGGCTGGGGAAAGCAGTGCTCGGACCACGGAGCTATGCCGTCCCCTTCATTGTGGGAGAGATGTATTATATTTGAAGTCTTTCTGGGGAGAAAGAGGCAGGAGAGTGGACCCAGAAGGCAGAAACTAGACAAGAAGAAGGTGACAGGAAAAGGGGGAGCAAGGCAGAAACACAGAGACCGATAAAAAAAAGGAAATTCCTCGCACAGAATTTTCAGAAGGTAGTGGTGCTATTTATACTGGCAGCTCCCCCCCCCCCCCCCCCCCTCCCAATCTTCACAAGGGAGTAAAATTAGATAAAGTTCATGTTTAGAACATTTTTTAAACTAATTTTTTTTAAGTGTTCCTTTTTCTTGAAACTAAGTGGAGGCTATTGCCTGTGACATCACATCTCATGGACATGGATTGAACATATGCTGCAGACTCATACCACAACTGACATGGATAGAACATATGCCACAGACTCACACCTGCCTGACATACAAAGTATAAACTCAAAATAAGTTACAGCTAAATGCCCTAAAACGGAAGCCATGCTCATAGCGACCAAACATAAACTTTCCTCCATCACAACGACTTCAGTGGAATTCACCAATACGTTGGTTCCCCTGTCCAGCTCTGTGGAATATCTAGGTGTCGTTCTTGACAACACACTCTCTATGAAAAAATTCGTCACCCAGACCTGCCAGTCTTGCTACTATCAATTACGTGTAAGTGTAATTTGCAAGTATCTGTCTACTGACACAACATCCAAACTTGCCACATCTCTCATTCTTTCTCGTCTGGACTACTGTAATTCTCTCTAAGCTGATTTGCCGGCATCATCCATCCACTCCCTTCAACGCCTACAAAACTCTGCAGCTCGTCTAGTTCTTAGAAAGAAAAAATCTGAACACATCACTCCTCTTTTGCGATCTCTTCACTTGATGCCTGTCTATCAAATAATAAAGTATAAGATCAATACCCTTTGTTTCAAATGTCTCCACAAATCTGAACCCTCTTATCTCTGTAACTGTCTTCATCTGTACACACCAACCCGTTCCCTTCGTTCACTTGTAGATACGTTGTGCTTCGAAACCCAGATTTAAACAAACCACTGTTGGCCGTGGCTCTTTCTCTGTTTCCGGTCCCTCCACATGGAACGACCTCCCTCTTCCACTTGGCCAAAAGCCTTCATTTGATTCTTTCAAATCTAGCCTCAAAACGCACTTGTACTCTACTTGGGATCTTCCCCTGTTATCTGTTCCTACTTTTTAATAGCTACCTTCACCTTTCTCCCCCCCCCCATCCCACCTAAGTGTGTTGTTGTGAATGATTTGAATGCATGTGCTTTGATTTGTTTACTTTACAAGATTCAGCCTTATATAAATTCCATACATAATTGTTATACATCATCATCATCATTAGCCATTACACCCAGCAGTGTGTAGGGCAACAATAAAGCGCTTCCACTCCTGCCTATTCTGGGCCAACCTAGTCACTGATCCCCAAGAGTGCTGAATGGCCTTTAAATCTCACTTTCATAGTTCTCCTCCACGTTGCTTTTGGTCTTCCTTTTTTTCTCCTTCCTTCGGGGGTCCAGTGCAATGCTGCTCTTGTGATTGACTGTGGGTCTCTTCGGAGGATGTGCCCAATCCACTTCCACCGTCGTCTGGTGATGATGGTTCCCATGTCTTCTTGCCTGCATCTCCGTAGTAGGTCTTTATTGGAGATCTTCTCTGGCCAAAAGATCCGGAGAATTCTTCGCAGGCATATGGTGTGGAAGGATCGAAGTTTGGTAAGATCCACTTCCGTTATCCTCCATCACTCAGAACCGTACAGGAGTGTAGACACAACACAGCTCTGGTATAGCTTCAGCTTGGTGTTGGTGCTGTACTGAGTTGATCTCCAGATATTGTTCATCTCCCTAAACACATTCCTGGCCTTGCCTAGTCTGTGTGGATGTCTTCTTTTGTGCCGCCCTCTGGTTTGATGCTGCTGCCCAAGGTATGTGAATTGTCTGTCTGGCGAAAGGTCAGTTCCATTCACTTTCACAGGGGCTGGTGTGTTCACATTGAGCGACATTGTTTCTGTTTTCTTGGTGCTAATACAAAGCCCCACTTGCTGTCCGAATGTTTGGAGTCTGCTGGTCTTCTCCTGGATATGTTGGTGTATGTGCGACAGCAGCGCCAGGTCCATCCGCAAAATCAAGGTCGTCTAGTGTTGAGAACAGGCTCCAGCAAATCCCTCTTGGGGTGTCTTCTGTCGTCTTCCTCATCACCCAATCAATGGCCAGATTGAAGAGAACTGCTGACATCACACATCCTTGTCTTACTCCAGTCTTGACTTCGAAGACAGTGTTTTGATAAGGTGTAGTAGTTTCGATGGGATGCCATAGTGTTGAAGGATACTCCAAAGGCTGTCTGTGTATGCTGTCAAATGCCTTTTCGAAGTCCACAAAATTCACATACAGTTGTCTTGCCACTCTGTGCACTGTTCGATGATGTTTCTGAGCGTGAATATCTGGTCTATACATCCTCGTTTTTTCCTGAACCCTGCTTGTTCCTTCCTCAAAGCATCGTCCACAGCGTCTGATATTCTTCTTCTGATGACCTTGGCCAGTATCGTGCTAGGCACAGACAAAGAGTGATTCCCCTCTAGTTGTTGCAGCTGCTCAGGGTTCCTTTCTTGGGATTTTGACTATCACTCCCGTGGTCCAATCATCAGGTACTTTCTCGTTCTTCCATGCAGCTGTGAACAGTGGTTGCAGTATGTCAGTTGCTAGTTCAGAATCTGCCTTGAACAGTTCTGCACCAAGGTTGTCCTGGCCTGGTGACTTGCCGTTCTTGAGGATCTTGATGGCAGCCACTATCTCTTCCTTTGTTGGGGGGTTGACATCAATGTCTAGGTCTTTTGTAGCTTCTGGGATGTGGGCTGTCTCGTCAGGTGGTGGTCGGTTGAGAACTTCCTGGAAGTGTTCAGCCCATCTTTCTTCTTGCTCTTTCTCTGTTGTCAATAAGTCCCTTGTCTGTCCCTGATTGGTCCCCAGCGCTCCTCTTAAATTTGTTGCATACTTTCTTGGTGATCTTGTAGACTTTCCCTTGCTCTCCTTGGGCCGCCGTCCCCTTCTGCCTCATCTGTCAGCTGGTCCATGGCTTCTCTCTTGTCACGGCGTGCGAGCCTCTTCACTTTCCTGCGGGCCTCTCTGTACAACTCTTCCTGCCTCTCTCGTAGCCGTGGAGACTTTACTTGCAGAAGTCTCTTCTTGGTCTCTCTTCTTTCTTTCATGGCATCGAGGGTCTCTTGTTGGATCCATTCATTGTTGGTCTTCTTCTTTTGATGGCCAATGTTGTCCTTGCTGCTCTCAGTGTACAGTTTACAGATCTGCTTCCATGTCGTATCTATTCACGCTGTTCTGTCATGTTCTGCAGGATGTGGAATCTGTTTCTCAGATCGTTGATAAATGCAGACTTCACGTTGGTGTCTCAATCACTGGGTATCAAATCGCGCTTGAGTGGTTGGTCTTGTGTTCTTCTTCAGTTTCATCATTACTCTTTGAGTTTGAGGATAAACCGAATAAGCACTTATGTTTTGTTGTTGTGTTGCTTTTTGGTAAGGGGAGGGGGTCATTGGAAGGGGGGATGGGGGTTCCGAACCCGGGCTCGTCAGACCTTGATTAACGCTCTAACCACCAGGCCAGGCAGTCCCGACCCCCAGCCCCTCAGTTCCCCAGTTCGCCAGTCCCGTCCCTCAGTTCGCCAGTCCCGTTCCTTAGTTCCCCAGTTCGCCAGTTCCTCAGTTCGCCAGTCACGTCCCTCAGTTCCTCAGTTCGCCAGTCCCGTCCCTCAGTTCCTCAGTTCCCCAGTCACGTCCCTCAGTTCCTCAGTTCGCCAGTCCCGTCCCTCAGTTCGCGAGTCCCGTTCCTTAGTTCCCCAGTTCCTCATTTCCCCAGTTCCTCAGTTCGCCAGTCCCGTTCCCCAGTTCCTCAGTTCCCCAATTCCTCAGTTCCCCAGTTCGCCAGTCCCGTCCCTCAGTTTTCCTCAGTTCGCCAGTCACGTTCCTCATTTCCCCAGTCACGTCCCCAAGTTCCTCAGTTCCCCAGTCACGACCCCCAGTTCCTCAGTTCCCCAGTCCCGTTCCCCAGTTCCTCAATTCGCCAGTCACGTCCCCTAGGTCCTCAGTACCTCAGGTCGCCAGTCACGTCCCTCAGTTGGCCAGTTCCTCAGTTGGCCAGTTCCCCAGTTCGCCAGCCCCGTCCCTCAGTTCCTCAGTTCGCCAGTCCCGTCCCTCAGTTCCTCAGTTCGCCAGTCACGTCCCCCAGTTCCTCAGTTCGCCAGTCCCGTCCCTCAATTCGCCAGTCCCGTCCCTCAGTTCGCCAGTCCCGTCCCTCAATTCGCCAGCCCCGTCCCTCAATTCGCCAGTCCCGTCCCCCAGTTCGCCAGTCCCGTCCCTCAATTCGCCAGTCCCGTCCCTCAATTCGCCAGTCCCGTCCCTCAATCCGCCAGTCCCGTCCCTCAATTCGCCAGTCCCGTCCCTCAATTGCCAGTCCGCCCTCAATTCGCCAGTCCCGTCCCTCAGTTCGCCAGTCCCGTCCCTCAGTTCCTCAGTTCGCCAGTCACGTTCGTCAGTTCCCCAGTTCCTCAGTTCCCCTGTTCGTCAGTTCCCCAGTTCCTCAATTCGCCATCCCGTCCCCCAGTTCCTCTGTTCGCCAGTCACGGCCGGTGTATGGATCATGTCCAGCATGCAATCTGTGATTGGGGAGGAGTGGGCTCCGCCAAGTCCAATTTGTCTGGCACACCGTAAAGAAATTGAAAGATTCAATGCGGCGCCGAATGACTCACACAGGCCTCTGAAATGATTTCTTCGTAAGAGGCCATTGGGCCCCTGCAATAAGGCAGGCACCTCACCTCTCCTCACCTCTCCTCTCCTCTCCTCACCTCACCTCACCTCTCCTCACCTCTCCTCACCTCACCTCACCTCACCTCTCCTCACCTCACCTCACCTCACCTCACCTCACCTCACCTCTCCTCTTCTCACCTCATCTCACCTCACCTCACCTCACCTCTCCTATCTCGTAGTCCCACGGACCGTGGTGGGGGCACTAATGAAGATTCTGCAACCAGCTTCCTCCACTCCCCGCGGTCCCCTGCTTTCCATATCAAATCGTTAAGTCAAGGCCAGTAGTCCCCTCTCTGATGTTGCCGATCTTCCCATCCTGTTCTCTGCCTGCCTCCTTGTCCTGTTCCCTGTAGAAGTCTTGGGCCATGAAGGCAGCAGCTGACAAATTCACGATTATGATGTTAAAAATACATAAATAACATGAAAAGTAAGATGAAATAACATTAAAAAACCCACGGTAAAATACATCAGTTACATAACGAAAAAACAAACCCACGGTAAAATAATCATTACATAAAAAAACAAACCCACGTAAAATACATCATTACATA
>CM054157.1:43573611-43578612 GCA_028751875.1 Rapana venosa | reverse complement strand
ACTTCAAATAAATACATCTCTCCCACTATGAAGGGGACGGCATAGCTCCGTGGTCCGAGCACTGCTTTCCCCCAGCCAAGTTAAGCAGCATCAAGCGTGGTTACCACTTGGATGGTGACCGTTTGCCCGCTTTGGATTCAGTATAGTCCCCCAGTTCACCCAGTTGTATATGGGTACCTTAGGGAAGGTAAAGCAGCCAGGGAGAGGAGATGGGCACCGCCCTCAAAATGCTGGCCCCTTGAGAAGTGAGGTCTGATGCCTCCTCCCCTTGAGAAGTGAGGTCTGATGCCTCCTCCCTTACAACTTTATAGGTTAAGGGACACCTTTACCTTTACTTTTTACACTGAAGTCAAGTTTCATTGGATCTGACTTGTCTGGTGCTTAATTAACAGCAACACAAGGCATTTTCAATTATAGTTCAGACAATGATAATTGCTATCTAAGTGTTCAACAACGACGATGAAGAAGGATATTTCTTTAAAAATCAAAACAGTGGTCAACTTTTTCGACACAGGGTCCAGACAAATGTGGATATTTATGCTGAGGTCACGTCTTAACCCACTTCACAAAGGATTGAACATAGGCTTTACTAGCGCTATATGAATTCCACATATTCTTCTTCTTCTTCTTCTTCTTCTTCTTCTTCTTCTTCTTATTATTATTATTATTATTATTATTATTTTCTAGCCACAATTCTCAAGACAGCACGGGATTACCATCAACTCTTTTTGATTATACTCCTATAAATTGAACGTCATAATAAAATAGGCCCAATACCCATACATTCACACAATAAAGAGAAAAAAATAATAAAGTCATAAAATGAACATCTACACATTGTAAGCAAGAGAAAGAGAGAGGGTGGTAAGGGAGAAAGTGAGAGAGAGAGAGAGAGAGAGAGTGTGTGTGTGTGTGTGTGTGTGTGTGTGTGTGTGTGTGTGTGTGTGTGTGTGTGTGTGTGTGTGTGTGTGTGTGTGTGTTAGAGATCATGCTTTTTTGTTTGTAAACAGACAGACAAAACAACAACAACAAAAATACTGAATATAATTCTCAAAACAGCACACCATCTCCATCAACACTCTTTTCGATTATACTGGTACAGATTAACACATAATTTATAATGGTTATGATAGGTATATTTCTTATAACTTTAGTGTAATGAAAAGGGGAAAAAAGCTTCCAAACTTTGGTAAAATCACTTACAAGTACACAACAATGAAATATTAAAAAAGAAGAGTGAGCGAGAGAAAAGGGAGAGAAAGAGAGAGAAAATAACAGATAGATCCATAGACAGGTGAAGGGGAAGGGCAGATAGGTAAGGGCAGATATATAACTTTGTTTTCAAGGCTATGGACTGTGGTTTGTTATTGTTGATGTATCAAGGGAGTTGATAATTGAGTTTTGTAGGTTCTTATTGATTGTTGTTTAATTAATCAGGAAGGGATTCCACAGCATAGGGCCTGAGTAAAGTAAATTAGAAATGAATAAGTCTATTCTTGGGATTGGGACCGGGATTTATATATTTCTGGATTGGTTTAGGGGAAATTTGTCTTTTAAATATGATGGAACAGTTCCTGTCATAATCTTGAACATCATGACTCCTTTGTTAAATTTTAATCTTTGGTGTAGAGGGAAAATATTTAACTGAGTATAGTCAGCTTCTAATGAGCTTGTCTTCTTTAAAAGGACTAGTTTGAGAGCACGTTTATACAGACTTAGTAATGATTTTATAGTGTTTGCACTAGCAGAATCCCACAGGGTAGAAACATAGTCTATTGAGGATTGTACATAAGAGTGGAAGAATAGTTTCCTTGAATGAAAATCAAGAGAGTGCTTGATTTTACAGCAGAAGAGGAGGAACAAGCCACAGCCCTCCTAAACTAGGCCCTACTATACTAGGCATGTACTAGGTGCAGCAAGGCAGCAGGCCGCCTATCTCTGCCAGGCTGCTGTAGGGCGGAGCGTCTGTCTACACCTGACAGCTGAACTACACCAGGCTGCTGTAGGGCGGAGCGTCTGTCTACACCTGACAGCTGAACTACACCAGGCTGCTGTAGGGCGGAGCGTCTGTCTACACCTGACAGCTGAGCTACACCAGGCTGCTGTAGGCCGGAGCGTCTGTCTACACCTGACAGCTGAGCTACACCAGGCTGCTGTAGGGCGGAGCGTCTGTCTACACCTGACAGCTGAGCTACACCAGGCTGCTGTAGGGCGGAGCGTCTGTCTACACCTGACAGCTGAGCTACACCAGGCTGCTGTAGGGCGGAGCGTCTACACCTGACAGCTGAGCTACACCAGGCTGCTGTAGGGCGGAGCGTCTGTCTACACCTGACAGCTGAACTACACCAGGCTGCTGTAGGGCGGAGCGTCTGTCTACACCTGACAGCTGAACTACACCAGGCTGCTGTAGGGCGGAGCGTCTGTCTACACCTGACAGCTGAACTACACCAGGCTGCTGTACTGTGGTCTTCCTTCCACTACTCCTTGGATTGGGCTGCGCCCTCCACACCCAGCAGTAGCTCCGCCCCTTTCTCCCTCAAACTAACACCTGTGTGTGTTGTGAGAGAGAGAGAGAGATGAGAGAGAGGAGAGAGGAGAGAGAGAGAGAGGAGAGAGGTGCCTGTCATGTCAGGCACATGTCAGTCCAGTTTCTGTGTGTACACACACCCACTCACATCTCTGCCAGCCCCCAAGCAGGCAGTGTGTGTGTGTGTGTGTGTGTGTGTGTGTGTGTGTGTGTTTAATATACACACACAATATGAAGTACTCCAGTATCATCATTAAATAAGACATTTTTGTTCTTAGATGGCTTGATAAAAAAAAGCAAATGCATTACTTTTTCACTGTAAAAGGTAAAGGTAAAGGAGTCCCATAACCTATAAGGTCGTAGGGGAGCGAGGCATCAGAGACCTCACTTCTCTAGGGCCAGCATATTGAGGGCAGCGCCCATCTCCTCTCCCTCCCTGCTTTACCTTTCCTGTCCCTAAAGAGGGCAGGTACCCATTTACAGCTGGGTGAACTGGGGGAACACTGTACTGAAGCCAAGGTGCGCAAACGGTCACCCATCCAACTGGTAACCACACTCGGCGCTGCTTAACTTGGCTGTAGGAAAGCGAGTGCTCCGACCACTGAGCTATCCCGTCTCCTTTTCATGTACCATCTGGAAAAAAAAAATTGAACTAAACCACACACACACACACACACACACACACACACAACACACACACACACACACACACAGAGTGGGGAGGGGATAGACAGCTGGTGGTGACAGTGATGTTTTCCTGATCTGCACACACACACACACACACACACACACACAGTGGGGAGGGGATAAACAGCCTGGTGGTTATTATTGAGAGCTTTGATTTGTTGCTTTACAAGATTCAGAGCTATATAAATTCCATACATTATTATTATTATTTATTATTATTATTATTATTATTACAGTGATGTTTTCCTGATCTGTACACACACACACAGAGCACAGAGTGGGGAGGAGGGGACAGCCTGGTGGTGACAGTGATGTTTTCCTTATTTGTACACACTCACACACACACACACGCACAGAGTGGGGAGGAGGGGACAGCCTGGTGGTGACAGTGATGTTTTCCTGATCTGTACACACACACACACACACACACACACACGCACACGCACAGAGTGGGGAGGAGGGGATAAACAGCCTGGTGGTGACAGTGATGTTTTCCTGATCTGTTGACCCCCTGGTGATTCCCTTCAAGAGGATTTTTCCTCTGGAATTAACATCAGTGCCCACTCCACTCTCCCCAAGGTCCCGTGTGCGAACGCACGCATAACATCTTCCCCACATGTTAAAACCCGTTCCGCTTTTCGGAAGAGTAGACCACTGTGTGTCGGTGAGAACGATGAAATGTGTTGGTGGGAACATGAAAAAAATTACAAAACTGCAGAAACATGGGGACTGGATGGAAAAAAAACACGAGTGCTTATTCCACTATCCTCGAAATGAAAGAATAAGAAAAAACTGTCAAACTGGAATTTTGAGTCCCACAGGGATCAGTTCTTGGCCCTGTCCTTTTCACTCTCTACACTGCTACACCTTTCACATATAATAAATCGTCATCAGATCAGCCATCATGTTTATGCAGAGGACTCTCAGATTCTTAGAAGTCATACTCCTGAAAATCCTGCCTTCTTTCTTGATTAATATGTCCTACTGCTTTCAAGATATCCAAAATTGGATGATACAGAACAAGTTACTGCTAAATGCAGATAAACCCGAAGCCATGCTTGTAGGTAGAAACACAAATTGTCTTCCATCACAACTGCTTCAATAGAATTCGGCAATATGTCTGTCCCTCTAGCCACTGCTGTGAAATATCTGGGGGTCTTTATCCACAACACACTCTCCATGCAAAAATTCATCACCCAGACCTGCCAGTCATGCTACTATCAATTACGGCGTATTAGTGCAGTTCGGAAGTACCTGTCCACTAATGCAACATCCAAACTAATCACATACCTCATTCTCTCACATCAGGATTATTGCAATTCTCTTCTGGCTGGTCTGCCATCATCATCTATCCACTCTCTTCAACGTATACACAACTCTGCCGCCCGACTAGTCCTCAGAAAGAAAAAAATTGAGCATGTTACTGCTCTCTTGCGATCTCTCCACTGGCTGCCTGTGTCACAGAGAGTAAACTATAAGATCAGTACCCTCTATTACAAATATCTCCACAAAACAGCACCTTCCCACCTCTGTGAATGTCTTCACTTGTACACTCCTTTACGTTCCCTCCCCTCTGCTGCAGATACCTTGTGCTTAAGAATACCGATATTCAACCAATCCACTGTTGGCCGTTGCTCTTTCTGTATTTCTGGTTCAGTGATCTGGAATGACCTCCCACTCTCCCTTCGCCAAAACCCTACTTTAGACACTTTTAAATCCAGCCTCAAAACACATTTATTTCAAATCTAAGACTTTCACCTCTTGATTCTTCTCATTTCTCAACAGCC
>CM054157.1:43516111-43568611 GCA_028751875.1 Rapana venosa | reverse complement strand
GTTCCATCAACCCCCCCACCCCCTTCCCCCCTTCCTTTTCAACAAGCCTCTGATTTGGATTTCAAGATAAAGCCCCCTTTAAAAATTTCCTTTTTTATTTTATTATCATTATTACAATTATTAACTCATCTCATTATTTTTATTATCATTATTATTTTTATTTTTTTGTTATTATTTTATTATTTTCCTACAAAACCCTTTCTTGCATACAAACAAGGGTCCCCTTCTTGCTTTTCCCCTTTCACACTTTTATAAAAAGATCAAACAACTATATCAAACTTCTTTTATCAAAAAGATCAACTCAACTATACCAAGACTTTGATTATAAGTCTAACATAAAAATTTTTAAACATGTCTAAGGACCCGGAGGCATAAATAAAATTTTTTTTAAGGGCTTTTAAGGCCTTGAAATCGGGGGCCCCAAAATTTAAGGTTTTTTATATAATGAAGAATTCAGGGAATTTTTTATTTAAAATAAACAAGAGGAAACTTATTTTAATAACAAAATTGTAAAAAGGGGAAAAGAGATATCCCGTAAAAAAAGGGGTGGAAAAGGAAAAAAAGTGAGAGGAGAGAGAGAGAGAGAGAGAGAGAGAGAGAAAAGGGGAGGGAGAGGAGAGAGGAGAGAGGAGAGAGTGAGGAGGGAGAGAATATCTAGCGAAATAGATTTGAGTTCAAATCCCAAAATCTTTTTGTTTATTGTATATTTTAAAAAAAAAAAAATTTTACAAGTACACATTATAGGTGCTATACTGGCTATTACCCCAAAAAGAATTGGATTGGAAGCATTCATAAGACTCAAATAAAATTTCCAATTGCTTTTTATAAACCCATCCCCATGTGCAGCATTTTTGAAATTGTCTCTTTTCCACCCGCACACAATGGCTTACTTTAGGAAAAGCGGAACGGGTTTTAAAGTGTGGCAAATTTTTCTGCGTGCGTTCGACACGGGGCCCCGGTTTTTGTCCATCCCAAGGACTTTGGAGAGAGTGGAGTCTGCAGATGTTAACTCCGGGGAAATATTCCTTGAAGGGAATCGAAACCCCGGTCTCAGATTTCGAGTGCAATGTTTAACCCGTAGGCTATCCGATCCCCTGAAAGAGAGGGGGAGAGAGAGAGAGAGAGAGAGAGGGAGAGAGAAGAGAGAGAGGGGAGAGAGAGATGGGGAGGGGGGAGGAGAGAGAGAGGAGAGACAGAGAGAGAGAGGAGGAAAGGAGAGAGAGAGAGGAGGGAGGGAGAGGGGAGAGAGGGGGGGGGGAGGGAGAGAGAGAGAGGGAGGGAGAGGGAGGAGAGAGGGAGGGAGAGAGGGGGGAGAGAGGGGGGGAAAGGGGGAGGGGGGAGAGAGAGGGGGGGGGGAGGGGAGGGGGAGGGAAAAGAGGGAGGGGAGAGGGGGGGGGGGGGGAGGGGGAGGAGGGAGGAGAGAGGGGGGGAAGGGGGAGAGAAGAGGGGGGGAGGGGGAGAGAGGAGGAGGAGGGGGGGGGAGGAGAGAAAGGGGGAGAGAGAGGGGGAGGAAAGGGGGAGGGGGGGAGGGAAGAGATTTCCTTTATGTTCCTTAGCTGAGCCCCAAGGTTCACCCAAAGGTAGATTTTTGCCCTATGCGACCCCCACCCCCCCCCCCCCTCCCCACACACACCAACACAACCACACACGCCATTAAGGCAGCTGCAATCCGACTTCAGGATGGTGTCTAGATAGGACACCTGTGTGCGTGCAGGGTTTTTAAAAAAAAAAAGTCATGTTCCTACCCGCTCGAAATGGCCTACTCTTCCAAAAGGTAGAACAGGTTTTTAACGTGTGCGCCAAGGTGTTCTGCGTGCATACTGGACAATACAGAACAATACAATGCTGAACAATACAATACAGAACAATACAGTACAGTGTTTTATATATGAACACTCAGATTTTCTTTTTTATCCTATTTATTCTTGGCCTAAATATGATAATACAAACTGGTGTGTGGGTGTGCGTGGGTGTTCTCGCGCACGCACTCACGTTCATGAGTACGTGTTACCTATGTGCGTGCGTAAATAATCAGTTGTTATGTCTTCTAGTCAATGTTTTTTTAAATTAAAAATAACAATGTGTTCCCAATTGGTGTGTGTGAGTGTGTGTGTGTGTGAGAGTGCACGTGTGTGTGTGTGAGTGAGAGTGCACGTGTGTGTGTGTGAGTGAGAGTGCACGTGTGTGTATGTATGTGTGTGTGTGGGCCCACATGTGTATGTGTGTGTGAATGCACGTGTGTGTGTGTGTGAGAGTGCACGTTGTGTGTGTGTGTGTGTGTGTGTGGGGGGGGGGGGGGTGGGGCGTGTGTGTGTGTGTGTGTGGGGGGGGGGGGGGGGGGGAGGGGGTGCATGTGTATGTGTGTGTGAGTGCACGTGTGTGTGTGTGTGTGCCTGCATGTTAACTAATATGAAAATAGGTTTTTGTGTCTTTTGATTATAATCGCCCTTCATGGGATGATTAAAGTGTTTTTGACTTGACTTGACTTGACTATGTGTCTTTTCCTTTTAAAAAACAAAACATCTTTTTACTTGAGGCAGTGTATGGCTGAAGGCAATCAGGTCAACATGACCTACATTATTTTTTTCTATTTTCATCACGGGACTGGGGGGGGGGGGAGGGCGTCGGCTCTTCTCTCAGATCAGTTTCACGTTGCTATTTCTGTCGGCGGTGTCCTGTCAAATCAGTTTTGTTTTTCCCAGGCATCAAAAACTTTGTGGCGGCAGATTAGCTTTAGAAATCTACAAGTCGGCACAGGCTCTGGCTCTGTCTCTCTCTCTCTCTCTCTCTCTCTCTCTCTCTCTGTCTCTCTCTCTCTCTCAGCATTATTTTTTTCGTCCTTTGGCTAGAGCTCCTAAGTTCCTCTGTGGTAACATTTGGCATATGCGGCAGTTTGCCCATCATGAAGGTAGCGGTATGCTGACTTCAGGGAGGATGTCTGCTGCACCAGACACAAACCCAAACCTGCATGCCTTGGTTTTGTTGTCTTTCTTCTTTGGTTGATGTTGGGGGTTTTGTGTTGTGTTGGGGGTTTTGTGTTGTGTTGGGGGTTTCCTATGTTGTGTTGGGGTTTGTGTTGTGTTGGGGTTTCTGTGTTGTGTTGGGGTTTTGTGTTGTGTTGGGGGTTTTGTGTTGTGTTGGGGTTTTTGTGTTGTGTTGGGGTTTCTGTGTTATGTTGGGGTGTTTGTGCTGTGTTGGGGTGTTTGTGCTGTGTTGAGGTGTTTGTGTTATGTTGGGGTGTTTGTGCTGTGTTGGGGTGTTTGTGCTGTGTTGGGGTGTTTGTGCTGTGTTGGGGTTTTTGTGCTGTGTTGGGATTTTTGTGTTGTGTTGGGGTTTCTGTGTTATGTTGGGGTCTTTGTGCTGTGTTGGGGTCTTTGTGCTGTGTTGGGGTTTTTGTGTTGTTGTTGTTGTTGTTGTCTTTGATTTTACGTCTGTTCACTCTCATTGATATTAGACGAGAAAAAAAATACAAGGGGTGTATGAGAATTGAGGTGGTGGTGGAGGCCCTACTGAAAAATGCGAGAGGGGGAAAGTAGTCTAATCATGAAAAGAAACCGTGCAAAGCAAAAAGATACAATTAAAAAAAAAACGAAACAAAAACATAAAAAGTGATTAACGTTAATGAAACTATAACAAATGTCCTATAGGACTATGCCAGAGACCTTTTGCAATATCAAATGCCAAATTCAAATTATTGAATATGCTTATAAGGGAGTTTTCAGAAAATTGGGGTAAAAAAGATTTTGCATTTGTAAAAAAGCTTTTTGTGCTGTGTTGGGGTGTTTGTACTGTGTTGGGGTTTTTGTGTTGTGTTGGGGTTTTTGTGTTGCAGGTGAACGTCTTAACCACCTGCCACCTTCCTTCTTGTTTGGTTTCTTGTTTGTTTTGTTTTGGAATAAATCATCCTTTTTGTGTTTAGGGGAAAAGAATAAGTACAGGTCATGGATTTTGGACATCCAGCCCTCAGTCCAAGAAAATTCAGAATCAACATGAAAGAAGTGGGCAAAGATCTGAAAGAAACCCAATCAGGTAGTAACATCAATAATGAAACTCAGTTATGTAGTGATATCAATAATGAAACTCAGTAATGTAGTGACATCAATAATGAAACTCAGTAATGTAGTGACATCAATAATGAAACTCAGTAATGTAGTGATTTCAATAATGAAACTCAGGTAATGACATCAAGAAAGAAAGAAAGAAAGAAAAACACCACCATGTCAATGTAGCAATTAGTGACAGAGATTATGCAAATTAAAATAAATATATAAATATGTACATAAACAATGTGTATTCCGTTTCTTGAATAGAGCACCCGCCAACGCCACCACCATCTAGGCAGCCACATTCCGACTTCGGGCATGAAGGAAGGACTGTAACAAGGCAGTGAATGATGCATGAAGGAAGGACTGTAACAAGGCAGTGAATGATGCATGAAGGAAGGACTGTAACAAGGCAGTGAATGATACATGACTGTAACAAGGCAGTGAATGATGCATGGAGGAAGGACTGTAACAAGGCAGTGAATGATGCATGAAGGAAGGACTGTAACAAGGCAGTGAATGATGCATGAAGGAAGGACTGTAACAAGGCAGTGAATGATGCATGAAGGAAGGACTGTAACAAGGCAGTGAATGATGCATGAAGGAAGGACTGTAACAAGGCAGTGAATGAGGCATGAAGGAAGGACTGTAACAAGGCAGTGAATGATACATGAAGGACTGTAACAAGGCAGTGAATGATGCATGGAGGAAGGACTGTAACAAGGCAGTGAATGATGCATGAAGGAAGGACTGTAACAAGGCAGTGAATGATACATGAAGGACTGTAACAAGGCAGTGAATGATGCATGGAGGAAGGACTGTAACAAGGCAGTGAATGATGCATGAAGGAAGGACTGTAACAAGGCAGTGAATGATGCATGAAGGAAGGACTGTAACAAGGCAGTGAATGAGGCATGAAGGAAGGACTGTAACAAGGCAGTGAATGATAAACATCTTCAACATTTCTCAGCCACATTCCCACTTCGGGCATGAAGGAAGGACTATAAAAAGGCAGTGAATGATAAACATCTTCAACATTTCTCAGGCCCTTTCACGTCAATCCAACACAAATGGATACAAAATACAAGACAAACCATATAGAAAGAGCAATGATTAGAGAAAAAGTGAGGGGGTGGGGGATAGAAAGAGGGAGGGCTACTAGAGAGAGCGAGAGAGAGAGAGAGAGAGAGAGAGAGAGAGAGAGAGAGAGAGAGAGAGAGAGAGAGAGAGAGAGAGATTGAGAGAGAGAGATTGAGAGGAGAGAGAGATTGAGAGGAGAGAGAGATTGAGAGAGAGAGAGAGAAAGAGAGAGAGAGAGAGGTATTGAGAGAGAGAGATTGAGAGAGAGAGGGAGGGAGGGAGAGAGAGAGAGGGAGGGAGGAGAGAGAGAGAGAGAGAGAGAGAGAGAGAGAGAGAGAGAGAGACGCTTTTTGACGCTTTGACGAATTTATTGTCATTGCCCAAAGTGGCCTATTGACAAGGGGGGTTATACACGACTTTCTTTTGTAAATACAAATAAATACAAGAAAAATCACATGATGCATTTAACGTAATGAAAACCAAAAAACCAAAAATGAGCTCTTATGAACGGATACGACTTTAAGCTCTGACATAAACTCAGTTTCAAAATGAACACATAGTAATAACAAGGATGAACAATAGGAACCAATAAGCAATAACTAAAATAATGAAAGAACATTCTAGAATGCTATATTAGACCATCCATTGACATTGTATGTGAAATTTTCAAAAAATATTCTTGCTGGAGACTACAGCGTAATTATAAATGTTTCTTTATGTGTTTCACAAAATGCTGGAGTTTACATAATATAAATGTTACTTTAGTTTAGTCACAAATGTTAAGCTAATTGGAACTTAGCTGTAATTGTCTTAATTTCAGTGCTTCAGCAATAAACTTTGCAACCAATTTGATCACAATATCATCATCCGACGATAAGATAGAAAAAATATCTTGCCTTGGGAAAGCTTCTAGATTGAGAACACCACAGTTTTCACGTATGGAAACATATGATTGACAATGAAACAGGAAATGCACTTCATCATCAAGAATATGACCACACATAAGTGTATTAAGTACTGGCTAAAACTACTGAAACTTCCAGGGTCACGTTTATGTAGGCAGCCTTATGACATGATGGTTATACAAATGGAGCTGGGTAAGAAGAATTGGGCATATCAAGTTAAAAAGTTTTTATCAGAACATGGTTTTGGAATAGAGGAGAGAGAGAGAGAGAGAGAGAGAGAGAGGAGAGAGAGAGAGAGAGAGAGAGAGAGAGAGAGAGAAGAGAGAGAGAGAGAGAGAGAGAAATCCGTGCTGGATCCATAGAGCTGCTTGAAAATTAATTGTAATTTTTGTTTACATTCAGTCCCCGTGTGTATGCGGTTTTACAACTTCTGTCATCTTTTCCCACCCGCACACAATGGCCTACTCTTACGACAAGCGGAACAGGATTTAACGTGTGCGCAAGATGTTCTGCGTGCGTTCGCACACGGGACCTCGATTTATAGTCTCATCCGAAGGACTTTGGGGATAGTGGAGTCTGCACTGATGTTAACTCCAGGGGGAAAATATCCCCCTTGAACGGGAATCGAACCGGGTGTAAAATTGCGAGGCAATTTCAAACCACTGGCTTCCGCCCTGTTTTATTTATGGTTTGCGGTGTGTGTTAATTTAAATTTGAAAAAAATTTAAACTGAAACTTTTGCATGTGTTGAGTAGGATGAATGCAAGCGCATTAAATTTTTTTGCAAGTTTTGTGTATAAAAATTTATTAATAATAATAATAATATTAATAATAATAATAATAAAAAATAATAATAATTCATTAGAAGGACCATGGATTCATGAAAGATAGAGAAATACAGACAGACAGACACGTGAGAGGCAGCAGACGGGAAAAATTTGCGGGGAAAAAATCCTTTACCATATAAGGGGAAACCCATTTTTTATTTTTTTATTTTTCATTTTTTTTCTTTTATATCGAGGATAATGGAATAGACATTTCTTTTTCTACACCCAGTCCGTGTGTATGCCGTTTTGTAAGTAGTAAGTCAGTCTTAAATTTTGTGAAAATAGAGAAAGAGAGAGAGAGAGAGGGAGAGAGAGAAGAAGAGAGAGAGAGAGGAGAGAGGGGAGGAGAGAGAGAGAGAGAAGATCTCTCTTTGTGTGTGGTGTGCGTGGGGTCCCTCATGCTGCGCGTCGTGTGGTAATAAATGAAAATTTGGCGGTTTTGAAATTCTGTAAAGTTCCCCGGCAACCAAGGGCCCTGCTCTTACAAAAAGCGGAAAAAGGTTTTTAACGTTGCGCAGATGTTCTGCGTGCGTTCGCACAGGGAAAGCCCCTGTTTATAGTCTCACCCAAAAGGACTTTTTGGGAGAGGGGAGTCGCCTGATTTTAAACTCCGGGGGGAAAATATCCCCTTGAACGGGAATTGGCCCCAAAAAAAAAAAAAAGGCCAATAAATAAACCTTTTTTTTATTAAAAAAAAAAAAGGTAGAGAAAAAAAAGCAGACAGAAAAAAAAAGCAAAAAGGGACAGATAGATAGGAGGAAATTTGATATTTTGTTTCCCTGATAACTCACATAATTATCATGCAATACAAAATACAATACTGGGGGGGGGGGGGGGGGAGCAGAATAAGCAAGGACCAATAACAGAAAATAGAATAAAAAAAAAGAATGAAATAAAGTAAAATGATAATAGTAAATCGAAAAAGGTTATTTAATTTTTTATTTTTAAACAGTTTTTTTTCCCTTAAAACCAAAAAACATACAGTGTAAACATAGTTTTTGTTAATAAGGGTTATTACTTTGTAACACGTTTTGGTACAAGCATAACAGTGTATTCTATCTCACACGGAGAGAGAGAGGAGAGAGAGAGAGAGAGGGGGGGAAAGGAGAGGAGAAGAGAGAGGGGAAAAGGAGGAGAGGGGAGAGAGGAGAGAAAGGAAGAGGGGAGAGGAGAGAGAGAGGAGAGAGGGGGGGGGGGGGGGGGGGGGGGGGCAGTCAGACAGCAGACAGAAAAAAGGGAAAAACGGAGAAAAAGAAGAGAAAGTTGCAATTGGGTTTGTTTCAGAAACATGTGTGCTGGGTGTAACCCCCTTGGAAGACCGAAATTTGTTTTGTTTTGTGGATGATTGGGATGTTTGTTACATTTTTTGGGTGGTGTTTGTATTGGAAAAAATTAAACAGAAAAATGCATGGTTATATTATTTTCAGTGTCAATTGAGCATTTTTTTTAAAAAAATCACACAAAAAAAAGGCGGTTTTGTGACAAAAAGCAACACACTGTTAACTGAATGTTGTTAAGCCCCTTAAAAGTGTTTAAGTTTTTCTTAACAAAAGCATCGAAATCTCTCAGATGTTTCTTTATCTTTGCAATAATAAAATTTTAGCTGCAGTTTGAGTTTAATTTTATAGGGGCGTATATAATTATCGTTAGGGTTGCTACGTTTGGGTTTTTCCCCTTTTTGGTCCTTGTAATGTTTCAAGTACAAACTGTTCGCATTCGGGGGAATGTTTTCCCAGCAAAAATTTGGGGGAAGGACAATGAGGAAGTGGGAATATTGGGTGATGAAGAACTGCGGTTTCCCTGTCGTTTTTAAAGTCATTGCGATAAAAAAAACACGGCTCTTTTCACTTTTACATTAACGACCCTCACAGAAACCTGCATGAACTTTAAAAACCAAAGGTCGTTGACGGATGCAAGTCACAGCACCTTCCTTTCACCGAAACACCCCGGAAAGCAGATTTGCCCCGCGTATCATTCTATGAGTGGGTTCTAGTTTGGGATTTTTTGTCTTCCATTCCCAAAAACGCTAACTGTACTTTTTGGGATAAAAGTGGGTGTATGGTTTGTTCTTTTTTTAAAAATTTTTTTTGGTTTCCTTAATGAATGATCTTTGAGAAAAAAAGTCTTTTTTTGTATTAATTTTAAGGCAAAACCCCAAATGTTAATCATTTTAAAGGGGACAAAAACATTTATTATTTTTTATGTTATCACGACTTGGTCTTGTATTGAAACCCAAATCCAGCTAATTTAGTCTTTATTTTATAAAAAACAGGACGCTTACAGGGGTAGAAAATGTCTCACAAGACAACAATTGATAAAGAAAGCAAATGTTCCTGTGTGGGGGACATTTTAAAGCCTGACTTAATAAACATGATCTGGGTGGACAGTGGCGGTTGCGTCAAAAGAGGAAAAGCCTAGTTTTAAAAGCGACTGTTAGATTTTAGGAATTTTTAATTCATCTTATTGGTTTTTTTTCTTGCTTCATTTATGTAATAAACAAAAAAAACTGTGTTTTTTAAAAACTGAATTTGTTTCGAAATTTAACTGTGGGTTTATTTATTCTCAATCTGTAAATGTTAGAGAGTCTTACAGTTGCGGGAGGAAACTGTGACCCTTAGTTTTTTGTGCCCCTGTTAGACTGGTTTAAAAGGAAAAAAACAAAACATTTTCCGTCAGTTGTTTCTTCGCAATTTTTATTGTCAAAAGAGTGGTTGCTGAAAAAAAATGTATAGTTTGTCTGCTCGGCTATTTCTGCAGTCACTGGGAGAACGGAGATTTAAGATGTGTTCCCTTTCCACAGGGGGGAAAAAAACTGCGCGGTTTCTTTTTCCGATGAAATGCCATCATTTATTTTTCCCTTTTCCATACATACTATTTTCTTTGTTCAAAGAAACAGAAATGTATTGTTATCGTTAACTCGAGCTATCATCTTTTTCTGTCGCAACGACAGTTTGTTTCTTTTGGTTTTGGTCTTTGTCGGAAGTTGTGGGGGAACCCACTGTTCCGAGTTTTTGTTTCCACGAAAATGCGTCACCACCTTCCCTCCCCCACCTTCTTTCTATGATTTTCAGCAGATGCAATGATGTCGCTCTTTTGGAGAACTCTACCTTGTAGCCTATCTGCCTTGTGTCAAAATATGATTTTATTCAATTTAAAAAAAGGTGAACAGTTGTGTGTGGAAATTAAGCAATTAGTCTGGGCCCATGAGAGATTTTGCTTTTGTTGTCCAACATCATTTCCCCCTAACCTCAGCCCTTTTTTCAAAAACCACAAAATTAAAAACCAACAAATGCTGAGCTCAGCTAAGTATTTAAAAAATTTTTTTTTCAGATGGTTGGTTTCAGTTTTGAGCGAAACCAAGAACACATATCTTCCAAATCATGTTTAAAAAATTTTATGTGGAAAAAAAAAATGGTTATTTCAGTTAACTATCTTTTATTTTTGTTCTAAATATCGTATGTATCAAAATTTTCCCCCACCAGTTTTCACCTCATGCAAAAAAAAAAAATTGTAATTCATACATGAGGCGTGTGTGAGGCGCGCGTGCGCGTGCGTGATGTGTGTGTCTGTGTGGGTGTTGTGTGTGTGGTGTGCTGCGCGCGCCGCTCGAGAAGCAACTTTGTTTTCCCCTTTAAAAGAGCGAAAATGGTCCCGCGCCCTTAAGCGCCTGGGAAATAGGCCCCTCACTTCCGACTTCGGCATAAGAGAGAAAAGAGAAGAGAACCAGACAGCAGAGGAGAGAGGATGGGTGAGAGAGACAGAAGGGGAGAGAGGAGAAGGGGAGAGCAGAAAGAGACAGAAGACGGGCAGAGAAGGAAGCAGACAGAGGGGACAAGGAGAGACAGAGGGAGAGAGAGGGGTGGGGACAGGGCAGAAGAAAAGAGCAGAGGAAGAGAGGGAGAGAGAGAGGAGAGAGGAAGAGAGAGGAAGAGAGAGAGAGGAGAGAGAACAGAGAGAGAGGGGGAGGACAGACGAAGGGAGAGGGGGGAGAGAGACAGCCAGAGAGACAGAGTAGGAGAGAAAGGGGGAAAGCAGCCAGAGAGACGAGCAGAGAGAGAAGGGGAGAGACAGCCCGCAGACAGAGGAGGGAGGAGGACAGCAAGGAGAGAGAGAGGGGGAGAGAGGAGAGAGAGAAGAGAGAGGAGAGCGCCAGACAGGAGAGGGGAGAGAGAGGACGCCAGATAGACAGGAAGAGTGAGGGAGAGAGGGCAGCCAGCCGACAGGGAGAGAAACGAGAGACATAAGGAAAGAGGGACGACGCAGAGGAGAAAGAGAGAACGGCGACAGAGAAATGAGACGGGGCCCGACAGACGGGAGGGAAGGACCACCGAGAGGGGATGAGAGGGGGAAGACAGAGGGAAGGGGGGGGAGGGAAAAAGAGAGAGAGAGCAGAGAGTGAGAGAGAGGAGAGAAGGAGAGAGTCAGAGAGACAAAGAGACAGAGGAGAGGAGAAGACAGCCTAGACAGAGGGATGAGATGACAGACAAAGAGGATAGATACAGAAAGACAAAGGGAGAGAAGTACAGACAGACAGACTAAGAGAGACAAGGAGAGAGAGAGTGACAGCCAGACAGAGGAATGAGAGAGAAGTAGAGTGAGACAGCCGACAGCAGAGGATGAGGGAGAGTGACAGACAGACAGAGGAAGAGAGGCGGGAAAGATACAGGCTAAAACAGACAGACAGACTGACAGAGGAGAGAGGCCAGACATGAGAGAGAGACGAGAGACAGAGGAGAGAGACCCTGACAGTCAGGGATGAGAGAGAGAGCGAAGAGAGAGAGACGAAGAGAGAGAGAGGGAGAGAACCAGAAGGGAGAGGGAGATATTCAGACAGATAGAGGAGACAGAGAGACTGACAGAGAGGAAGGAAGAAAGCAAGCCAGCCAGACAGTGGAAGAGAGAGTGGGCAGACTGAAGAGACATCCAGGGAAGATCAGGACAGAGGATTAGACGGACAGACAGACAGAGGAGCAGGAGGACAGAAAGGCACTAGGAGTTGTGGAAGACAGACATAGGGAGAGAGGGAGCTACAGAATACAGAGGAGAGGAGAGAGAGAGAGGCAGAGGAGAGAGAGGGTGAGAGACAGCAGCAGGGTAGAGAAGGAGACGAGAGAGATGAAAGCCAGGCAGAGGAGAGAGACAGTCAGCCAGACAGACGAGGCTGATGAGAGAGGGGGAGATGAGAGAGATGACAGCCAGAGGTTGAGAAGCTCTGAAGGACAGCCAGAGAGAGAGAGACAGCCACAGGGAGAGTGAGAAGGGAGAGACAGCCAGGATGAGAGACAGACAAGAAAGAAGAGATAGCGGGAGTGCCAGACAGACAGAGGGAGAGAGGGCGGGGGAGAGACAGACAGCAAGAGGAGAGAGAGGCGAGTGAGATACAGACAGTCAGAGAGAGAGGCGAGGGAGGGAGAGACTGCCAGCAGATGAGTACAGACAGAGGAGAGAGAGGAGAGAGAGAGAGAGACAGCCAGGACAGACCGAAGGAAAAGAGAGGAGACACCCAGACAATGGAGAGCGAGATGACAGAGAAAGCCGGATCAGACAGAGGATTGAGAAACAGACAGACAGAAGAGAAACAGACAGACAGAGGAGAAAAAGCGGAGACAGACAGACAGGTACAGAGAGAAAATGATGAGAGAGAGACGGACAGCAGAGGAGAGAGAGGGTGAGAGACAGACCAACGACAGAGGGGGAGAGAGAGACAGTCAGACAGAGGAGAGAGAGAGAAGAGACAGCACAGACTGGAAGGAATAGAAGACGAGAAAAAGAGAGGGAGTGAGGAGATCAGAGGTTGAGAGAGACAGCAGAGAGGAGGGAGACAGACAGAGGAGAGAGAAGACAGACAAAACAGAGGATAGAGACAGAAATGACAGAGGAAAAGACAGGCAGGACATAGGTGAGAGAGCGAGGGGGAGTGACAGAGGAGAGAGAGAGGGAGAGAGACAGAGGAAGAGAGAGTGGGGGGAAAGATGACAGAGGAGACAGAGAGATAGTGCAGAGGAGAGAGAGACAGACATGGCGAAAGAGAGACAGAGGAGAGAGAGAGAGACAGAGAGAGAGAAACGACCGGTAAGAGGGAGCATACAGACTCAGATAGTGGAGACAGAGAGACAGAGAGATAGGAGAGCCAGCCAGACAGAGAAGAGAGAGAGAGAGCAGCATACATAGGAGAGACAGCACAAGTCAGAGGAGAGGGGAGACAGACTCTCTATGAGTAGAGGAGGGAGGGACAGACATGCAGAGGACGAGAGAGGGTGAGAGATCAGCGCCAGACAGAGAGGAGAGACAGACAGATCAGAGGAGAGAGGGAGACAGACAGTATGAGAGAGGGTGGGAGAGACAGACATTTACAGAGGCGAGTCTCAGGACAGAGGATGAGAGACAACATAGGATGAGAGGGAGACAGAGGAGAGAGGAGGACAGAAAGCGGAGGGGAAAGGAGAGACGAGGACAGACATACAGAGGGAGAGAAGAGAGAGAGGCGTGAGAGAACAGACAGAGAGAGAGAGAGAGACTGCCTAGAAAGGCGAGACAGGAGACAGCCACAGGAGAGACAGGACAGACAAATAAGAGAGAGAGGGAAGAGAGAGTCAGGACAGCCAGACTAAGAGATGGGGAGGGAGAGAGAGAGACAGACACGGCAGACATAGGAGAGAAGAGGTGGAGAGAGACAGACAGACATAGGAGAGAGGGAGGAGAGAGCGGACAGTCATAGGAGAGGGAGACAGGGAAGAGACAGACAGACATAGGGAGAGAGAGAGAGTGGAGACATGGAGAGAGGGAGAGACAGGCAGACGAAGAGAGGAGAAACAGAGCAGGAGGAGGGCGACATACAGACAGAGGAGACAGGAGAGAAGACCAGAGAAGAGAGAGAGAGACAGCAGCAGTGGATAGACAGACAGACAGAGGAGAGGAGACAGACATAGGAGAGAGAGGAGCAGAAGGAGGGAGAGAGGGGATGAGACCGTACATACAGAGGAGAGAAGAGGGAGAGAGAGCGGCAGCCAGGAAGAGAGAGACAGCCAGAAGGAGAGAGAGGAGAGAGAGAGAGAGAGAGAGAGAGATTGGATGAGAGAGAGAGAGAGGAAAGAGAGGAGGACAGCGGACAGAGGAAGGAGAAGACCGAGATGAGAGAGTCAGACAGAAGAGTCTGAGCGAGAGAAGAGGGTTGACAGACCAAAGAGAGAGAGACAGGACAGAGGAGCAGACAGAGGGAGTCAGTCAGAGGAGACAAGACAGAGGAGAGAGACAGACAGAGGAGCAGAGAGATCGACAGAGGAGAAGACAGACAGAGAGACAGAGGAGACCAACAGACAGACAGAACAGAGAGACAGACAGAGGAGACCAGATGCGGATGAGGAGAGAAGACAGACAGAGGAGAGGGAGACCGACGAAGAGAGAAAGAGACTGCAGAGGAGAGAGACGAGGATAGAGAGAGAGGACAGCTCAGAGAAGAGAGAGGGAGAGACAGAAGGACATGTACTAGAGGAGACGAGAGAACGGACGATGAGAGATCGCAGCCAGACAGAGGAGAGGAAGACAGACAGGACAGACCGACCGAGGAGGGAGAGAGGCCCGGACATAAAGTATCGACAGCCTCGAGACAGAGGAGAGGGAGACAGACTGACAGACAGAGGAGGGAGAGAGGCAGACAGACAGACAGAGGAGGGAGGGAGAGAGACAGCCAGTCAAACAGACAGAGGAGAGAAACAGACAGACGACAGAAGAAAAGAGAGACAGACAGTCACTAGGAGAAAGAGGAATCAGGCAGAGAAAATGCAAAGAGGACGGCCGATGAGAGACAGACAGACAAGACAGGACGACAGTGGGATAGAGAGAGACAGACAGAGGAGAGACAGGGAGAGACGAAGTGAGACATCACGAGAAGGGAAGAGAGGGAGACGACGAAGAGAGAGAAAGTCAGACACAGAGAGTGAGAAGGAGAATGAGACAGACAGGGAGAGAGTGAGAGGGAGGAGACGATTCAGACAGAGGAGAGACAGAGGACAGAGCGGAGAGAGATTCAGCTGACAGAGGAGGGAGAGAGAGCCAGCCAGCCAGATAGGAGAGAACACTCCGACAGAGGCGAAAGAGAGACAGACAGAGGAGAAAGAGGGAGACAGAGAAAACAAGAGATGGACAGAGGAGATGACAGATAGACCGACAATAATGAGAGAAGAGATGGACAGAGGAGAGAAGAATAGACCACGAAAGGGGGGAATAGAGAGAGACAGTACAGAGGACCAATGGTAAAATGACAACGCTTATTGTGATAGCATCACGCCTCCATTCACAGGGGACAGTGGGTTGGGAACTGGGCACAAAAACACAGAATCAGACGAAAAGCATACTTAATTAATGACAGCCAACAGTTCTTCAGGAAATGGATTTCCACATTCATGTGTTCTATATCATCAGATAATGTCTTTCATTGGACCACAGTTTCTTAAGGTTGTTAAGGACACAGACGAGGAGAGTCGAGAGAGATTCAGACGACTCAGAGACAGTCTGAGAGAGAGAGGAAAGTGATTCAGACAGAGGACGAGAGGGAGAGAGCTCGAAGAGAGAGAGAGGGGGGGGGGGGGGAGAGAGAGAGAGAGAGAGAGGATAGAGAGAGGAGATATCTCAGGACAGACAGAGAGGAGAACGAGATCAGACAGAACAGACGGCGAGACAACAGAGAGAAGAATCAGCGAGACAGAGGAAAGAGAGAGAGATTCAGACATAGGCGAGAGCAAGAAAGACAGAAGCCATAGAAAAACAATGACTATGACCCTATTCTTTAATTTTGAGTGAATAATTAATATGCACCATGTGCTTTTCTACATCTAGTCTCGCCTAAGGGATATATAGTGATAATAAAAGAAAAGAAGCCCCATACCCAATTACACTCACACACTATACGGTATACCGAGGAAATATGTACACTAAACCCCCCCCCCCCCCCCCCCCCCCCCCCCAAAAAAAAAAAATCAACCAAACGAGAGAGGAAAAGGCAACAAAAAGTAATAAAGAAGATAGCAAAAAGAAAACACAGAAAACAACCGAAAAAATAAAATAGCAAAAGAAACCAGAGCAAATAAAAGCACGCAAACAAGGGGAGGGGACCACCCAAAACCAAAAAGATCAAAACCGCAAAACAAAAAACCTCCATAATATAAAGGATAAGGAAACCATGTAAATAGTATTATTTTGGCTAACAGAAAAAAACATCAACAAATTTATTGTACTTTTATGAGAAGCACTAGTTAAGTACCAAAAATGAAATATTATATAAACAGCTTGCGGAGATTATGCACAAGCAATTTGCATTCCCATGCACTCGTTCAAGTACACCGCTCATCTACACACAAACACACGACGGCGCGCCACACCATCCATCAATGCCAAAATCAAATCTGTTTATTAATATCAATATAACTATAGTCATAGGAACAAGGACATCTCTGCACATGGGAATTAGCATAATGGTACACTCAGAAAACAAGATATCAAATCATAAAACATTCAACTAAATCTTAAATACAGCAACTTAAGCAATAAAACTGAATATATTAAAATCTGAATAAAGCATTTTTCAACAGGATACAAAAATGTTAAACTCTACAATTAAGTATTTAAGACAAAAATACAATAAAATGAGAGGAGGGGGTGGGATTGGGAAGAAAGTCAAGTGGAGAGGGGAGCAAGCCAAAAAGGACGCGAGAGACAGAAAGACAGAAGGGGGAGGGGCAACCGAGGTACTGGAGAGATAAGCAGTAGGAACTAAAAGGAAGAGACAATGCATTGAGGGAAAGAGGGGTGGGGCAGTGTGAGCTCATGTTTAGATAGCCCAAAAAGAGGATACAATAGGGACGGGGGGGGAGAGAGAAGAGAGAGAGATGACCGTAGAGGAAGAGAGATGAGAGTGAGAGAGAGGGAGAGAGAGGAGAGAGAGAGAGAAGAGAGAGGGAGGAGAGAGAGGAGAGAGAGAGAGACAGAAGAGACGAGAGAGAGAGAGAGAGAAGAGAGAGAGAGAGAGAGAGAGAGCGAGGGAGCGAGAGAATACACCAGTACATTTTGAATTCCATATAATTCATACCCATTTTCAATTCATCACTACTTATTTTCCATTAGAGCTCACTGCTGTGATTTAACATTATACATGGTTAGGTGCATCCTAGTTCTGTGTGATACGAAGTGGAATAGTGGAAATTGATTTCTAGAAGTCAGTGTTTTGTATAAACACACTTAGCCAGATTTAAGTTAATCATTCTCACTAAGAGAGAGACGAGAGAGAGAGTAGAGAGAGAGAGAGAGAAGAGAGGCAGAGAGAGAGAGAGACGAGAGAGAGAGAGAGATCGCTTGAGGAGTGAAGAGAGGAGAGGAGAGAGAGAGAGAGAGAGCGAGCGAGAGAAGAGAGCGTGGGAGGATAATTTGGTATACGGTAAGGGGGATATAATTTATTTACTTTGTCTCACAACAGTTCACGTGTGGATTTTTTTTCTTTGAGGCATCACGGGGCTCATGACCAATGACTTTTGTTAGATTGTTAATGATTGGTGATGTGTACTGAATCAGGAAGGTGTTCCACACACACCAGGCCTGAGGAAAGTAAGCTAGTATTTGATAAAACGCTATTCCTTGGGATTAGGGACACTGCGATTTCAGTATTTTGGAATGCTTAATTGGGAACTAGTCCTTTAAGATGAAGGAACAGTTCCGGTCATTATCTTAAACATCATGGGCCTTTGTTAACATCTTAGTCTTGGGTTGACGGGGAGAAGAATATTTAACTGAGTATAATCCCCTTCTAACTCAAGGTTGTTCTTCTTCAGAGGAAAGAGAGACAGTCAGACAGAGAAGAAAAGAGAGAGAAGACAGAAGGCAGGGAAAGAGACAGAGAAACAGAGAGAGACATTCAGGACGGAACACTGAGACAGGAGAAAAAGAGAGAGACAAGACAAAGAGAGAGAGAGACCAGACAGAGGGAGAGAGACAGACAACGCTCCAAGAGCGACAGACAAAGAGAATACAGATGAGAGAATGAGACAGGGCAGAGAAGACCTAGCGAATGACAGAAAGAGAGAGAGAGAGACGAGAGAGGGAGAGGTAGAGAGAGAGAGAGAGAGATGAGAGAGAGAGAGAGAGAGAGAGAGAGAGAGAGAGAACAAGTGTCTATATCAACAAGCATATTTCTGAGGTACGAAAAGAAAAGTGTTCTTACTGATCTTGGGAAACCTGGTGACAGGATGGCCTGTCCTCACATGGTAGCTCTGCTGTCTGCTGTCCCTCTGCTGCACATGAAGTAACAAGAGCACCTTGGTCCTGGCTGTGATTGGTGCCTGCAATCACGTGTCCTCGAATCCGCCTCTTGGGTTTTCGTCTGCTACGACAGGACGGCCCGACAGAACGGCCTGCCGTTTGTATGATAGTGATAACTTTCCCATCTCCATATGAAGAGAGGCTGCTACTGGCTAAGTAGGTAAGTGATGCTTACGGTGCGTGTCTTCTCCGCGCGTTTTTCCCCATTGCGTTCATACGAGGAAGCACCTCCAAGTACCAGCCAGTTTTCTGAACCTTGTTTGTGTTTTCTACCACTCCAGCACCTGGCGCATTCAAGTGAGTTTTTTCGTGTTTTTGATCGAGAAGAGTTAAACTATTACAAATAAGTTAGATGGACATGTGTGGTAAGATGTGGGATACCATTCATATTGTTATAGTTGTCAGAATTGTGTGTGTGTATGGGAGGGTGGGCGGGTGTGCCCGGCACATTGTGTCTGGCATGGGCATGCAAGGTGCTAGTGTGTGTGTATGTTGTGGTGTGGTGTGTGTGTGTTATTGGTGAAGTGCGGTGTATTTTGGTGGGTGCGGCAGGGGTGATGATGTTGAGTTGTGATTGTTAATATTTTAATTGTATTCTACATTTATGTCAGGGACTAAATATTGTTTTGTTTGTTTTTACTATGATGTCGTTTACATGTATGTTTTATGTGTATGATTTCAGTAATGGTGTTTGTTCTATTTGCAAAACAGTTTAGAAACAGATGATTTTCTTATTATGTATTCAGGGACGCTTTTCAAAAGAAGAATTTGATGATTAGGTATGCAGCAAAATGATCTGTGCAGTTCCATCACTCACAACACAGTATGACTTCTTTTTACATCAATTATAGTCATTGATGACTTTGGTGAGGTCAATTCCTGTTGCATGGGCTATCTAGTAATAGAGAGGATACACAGGTTTTTAACTGTTTTCAATGAGTGCATTGAGAAAGGCTATTTGGGTGAGATACTCTACCCGCCCAAATATTATTTTTATGAGTGATTTAGCAATCGCATTTTATGTGCGCTTGGTGTACTGTATTTTCACTTGCTCTGAAAACGACTGTATTGTCATGGGCCTGTAGACAAAGCATGGAAACAAAAATTAAAAGAGTTGCTGGAGTACGGAGAGAGCAGCAAGAGAAATTTACGCATACCTCTGTATCTTGAGGCAGAAGTGTGAAGCCAAGTTGAATATGTTGACTGAATTCAAGTGAGTATTGATTTTCCAAGCAAAATGCCCTCTTTTTGACGGATTACCTTGTCCAAAGACATAGTAAAAGACGACCAAAATGAAACTAGGGCCAGCCTGCTCTTCGCCAGGGTAGATTAGTGCCAGCAACACAAATAGGTATCGCACCTGTGGGCTTTTCAACTGTCGGTTCTTAAACAGTATACTTTATCCTTATATTAAAACCTTAAAAAACACAAAAACAAGCGCTGTGGATCGTATTTACTCTTTTGTTTTATTTTAGGTATCATAGAGACTCGCAGCTTGTGAGCAATTAATTATATGGGTGAAACCGGAGAAAACCACTCACAGACACTGAGAAATCGCAAACAGACATATAAAAGTGCCACTGAGTGTTAGTGTATCTGGTTCAGGGACAAAGAAAAATGAATGGGTTGTACCAAGCTTCATCATTATTGGCTATTATGTGCAAAAGGTACCTGACTTAAGACCAGTGGTCAATGTAAGCTAGTATGTCCAGGACTGTAAGGTTTCATACACATGTTTACCTGCCACACATGTACAGATTTTCTATCAGAGCTCCTTACATGCAAACATATCATGCAGTCAAAAACCTTCTCTTAGATACAATTAAAGACCAGGCATTTTACCCACCCCCGCACCAGAAAATGTGGTTAATGAATTGTTAGGTAATTTGGACTTGACCAGGAGCTTTATTTGTTCATCACCAGAAGCAGAGAAATATTTTAAACCTTCCTCTGCAAAAGACAGAGTATACAGTTTGAAAAAATATAGTATACATACTTCGGACAAGAGCTTGAAGTGAAATGAATGGCTTGGATGAGTGATAAGTAATTTGCAAACAGTGTGAAGCACTTTAAAAGTGTCATTGCAATATTACATCAACAATGGCTGTGCGAAAGGGACATAGTTATAAAGCTAGTGAGAGAATTGACAACAGTTTTTGAAGTGCGTGAAAGTAACAGGTAACAACCATTTGAAAGTCAAGAGAAGTGTTGTAAAGTTCTTTTCATCACAAAGAGGAAAAATCCAAGAATAGAAAAAGGCTTAAACTTGGAAACCAGATACTGAAGGAACGTAAAAGGTTATGTGAAATTTACATAACAGACACGTCCAAATTGTCATTTGCATGTTAGAGGAAAGACAATGGTACAAGTGAAGGAAATTTATTGGCGGCCTGTGTATGTACCTGCCATTCCTGGCTGCATGCCACCTGTTTGTAAGATGATTCAGTGATGATAGTGATTACATGTGTCCTCCGTGCCGAAGTCAGTATAAAGATACATCATGGATATCAACTAGGATCTACTCCAGGTCTTCTGAACAAGGTCAGTGATTAGGCTTTGGTAGATATTTTGTTCTTTATGTGTATTCCTGTAAGCCAGTTGAAGTGCTTAATAATGACACCCTTGTGATAGCAAAGCAACTTTTGCATTATATTAAATTTTATAGCAACAAACTTCTCTGCCATAGAGTTTCAAGTAAACCTCATCTTAATTGCATCTTTAAAAAAAATGCATAAAAGCAAAGAGTTGTTATAAAGCTGCTCCTGTTGTATTATATTTTGTTCCTCAGTAAGAAGTGTGTTCAATTACTATTTTTGAGTATTTTGTTCTTGTAGAAGTTCAGTGCTATCAATGTAACAAAATGTCTGTACACATTTTCATTGCCTCATACTCTCTGAAAAATTCAGCTAGTATTGCTTTTACATTTCATTTACAAACTTTCAAAGGATGCTATACTATTTACTGTTGTTAAAACAATAATGATTAGCAATGTGGTATATATACACAAGAGCATAATAGAAGAGAAAGCAGCAACATCAAGAGCACCCTCGCCATTACCTATACTGAGGGAAGAAGTGGAAGAAGCCATCCGCAGCTTACCAGTAGGAAAGTCCCCAGGAGCAGACAATATACCAGCAGAGCTGCTCAAGCATGGTGGCGAAACAGTCATCACATATGTTACAGCTATCTGTCGGAAGATTTGGGAGACAAAACAGTGGCCAACAGACTGGACACAATCACTCATCATACCCCTGCCCAAGAACGGGAATTTACGCCAATGCCAAAACTATAGAACAATCAGCCTCATCAGCCACGCCAGCAAGATCATGCTCAAAGTTATTTTGAATCGACTCAAGAAGGAGGCAGAAGAACACCTTGCAGAGGAACAAGCTGGGTTCAGGGCAGGCAGGAGCACAATCGAACAGATTTTTAACTGCCACATCATGATGGAAAACATCTTCAACATCAGAGAGACCTGTTCCACAACTTCATCGACTTCAAGAAGGCTTTTGACAGAGTATGGCACGAAGGCCTGTGGCAGGTCCTCAGAATGTTTGGCATTGAAGAAGGACTAGTGCAAACCATTCAAGCACTATACAACACTGCAAGCAGTGCAGTCCTTCTGAACAATCAGGTCGGAGACTACTTCAAAACCACAGTTGGGGTCCGACAAGGATGCCTGTTATCTCCAGTCCTGTTCAATCTGTTCTTGGAAAACATCATGAGAGAGACTCTCCATGACTTCCACCCTACCATCTCCATTGGCGGCAGACCCCTCAACAACTTACGGTTTGCCGATGACATTGACCTCATGGGCGGAAGTAACACAGAGCTGCAAGATCTTACGACCAGACTTGAGAACAGAGCTGGAGCATATGGGATGGAGGTGAGCTCGGAGAAAAGTAAAGTACTTGTGAACAGCACGAGCAACGCCACTGCTAAAATTTACATGAACGGCCAACAACTGGAGGAGGTAGACGCTTTTAAATACCTCGGCGCTACACTCACAAAGGACGGGCGATCGACGACAAAAATCAAAGTCAGAATAGCCATGGCAACATCTTCCATGACAAAACTCACCACCATATGGAAAAGTAAAGAGATCAGTTTCCCAATCAAACTAAAGCTCTACAAAGCCCTAATTCAGTCGATCCTGCTGTACGGAAGTGAAACCTGGACATTGACTGCTGAAACAGCAAAGCGAATCCAGTCATTCGAAACAAAATGCCATAGAAAACTACTGGGCATATCCTGGAGAGAACGAAAGACCAACGAATTTGTCAAGAGTCAAATAACACGGCTGGCAGGTCACAGGAACCCCTTCTCACCATCGTCAAGAAGAAAAAGCTGACATGGTTCGGCCACGTCACCCGCCACAACACTCTGCCCAAAACAGTACTGCAGGGAACACTCGAAGGTGGCAGAAGGAGGGGAAGACAGAACAAGTCATGGATGGACAACATCAGAGAATGGACCAGGATGAATGACTCGGCACTACTGCGCAGAGCCGAGGACCGAGATGGATGGAGGAGGCTTACCACGGCATCGTCTTTCATGTCTCCCCCACGACCGCCAAGGTCACGGGTCTGATGATGATGATGATATATACACTGATTAGTTTGCACATATTTACGGTTGTGTTCATTCATGCTTTTGTATTTTGTATGTCCTGTAAAGAATTGTACAAACGAATCACATGTCAAAATGTCTCTGCATGGGTATATGAGTTAGTATATCACTGCCTGTGATCTTGTAACATTTTAGGTACTATTTCTTTTACATTTTATTCACAAACTCTGAAAGTTTCAAAGTGATATTTGTATGTTGTGAGAAGCAATTTATTTTCAACATAAATTTTGTGCCAACTGCCAAATTATAAACAATTCAGACTGCTTGTGCTTACTCCTGAATTCTGTTTGTGATTTACTTGGGTACTGATTAGCTGATTTGGCTAATAAATTTTATTGTCCTGATATTAAACTTCTTACACAAATAGTGAAATACAGATTGTCCTTTCAATGGATTTTCTTTTCAGTTTAGTTTATTCTGCTTCATTTTTGTTTTATGAGTTTATTTTTTAATTTTAGAGAGAGACAGACAGAGGAAAAAGAAGGAGACAGACAGAGAAAATGCGGTGACGGGCAGACAGAGGAGAGAAACAGACAGACAGAAGAGAAAGAGAGGACAGACAGAGGAAAAAAGATGGAGAACAGACAGAGAAAAAGAGTGGACGGGACAGAGCAGGAAGAGAGACAACCGACCAACAGAGGGGATAAGAGAGAGTCAACAAGGAGAGGTAGGGAGAGAGGGAGAGAGAGAGAGAGAGAGAGATAGAGAAGAGAGAGACAGACAGACAGACAAAAGACAGACAGAACAGAGCAGAGAGGGAGAGCTGAGAGAGAGAGACAGCCAAGTAGGGGGGGGGGGGGGGGGGGGGGGGGGGGGGGGGGGGGGGAAGACAGAGGAGAGAGAGAACAAGACAGACAGAGGGGAGGAGAGAGGGAGAGAACTCTGAACTACTGAAATGTAATGATACAGTCCAACAGCCCCTTTCATGGGGAAAAATAACCATTATTCTGACATAATAATATAACATGATCAAGTACACAGTACTGGTACAACATGAACATGTTCACTGAAAGATAATCAACAAAACAAACAACTGCTGAGAAAGCTGAAACAATCTTAATCTCGGAGGTGCTTCACATTTAATTACTCATATTTTCAATAAAGCTCGAGATAGAGAGAGAGAGAGAGAGAGAGAGAGAGAGAAGAGAGACAGTCAGACATACAAACAAGGAAGAGAGAGGGAGAGAGACAGCCAGACAGAGGAGAGAGAGGGGGAGGAGAGAGAAGACAAGACCGACCAACAGAGGGATAGAGGATAGAAAAGACAGAGGAGAGGAGGGAGGGGAGAGAGAGAAGAGAGAGAGGAGAGAGAGAGAGAGAAGAGAGAAGAGAGAAGAGAGAGAGAGAGACAGACAGACAACAGACAGACGAAAGACAGACAGAGAGAAGGGAGAGAGAGAGACAGCCAGACAGACAGAGGAGAGAGAGACAAGACGACAGATGGGGGAGAGAGGGAGAGAACTCTAAACTCAGAAATTTAATGAATACAGGCCAACACCACCTTTCATGGGTGGAAAAAAAAACATTATTCTGACATAATATATAACATGATCAAGTAACACAGTACTGGTACTACATGAGCTTGTTCACTGAAAGAAAAATCAAACAAAACAAACTGCTGAGAGCAGATGGAAACAATCTTAATCTTGGAGGTGATTCACATTTAATTACTCATATTTTCAATAAAGTCCGAGAGAGAGAGACAGACAGACACAGGAGAGAGAGAGGGAGAGAGGAGAGACAGCCAGACATACAAACAGACAAAGGAGAGAGAGAGGGAGAGAGACAAGCCAGACGAGGAGAGAGAGAGGGAGTGAGAGAGAGACATCCAGACAGAGGAGTAGAGAGACAGAGGAAAGACAGAGAGTAGAGACAGAGGAAAGACAGAGAGAGAGAACAGATATAAGAGGAGAGACAGACAGAGGAGAGAGAAAGACATAAGAAAGAGAGCAAAAAGGAGAGAGACAGACATAAGAGATGACAGACAAGAGAGAGACAGACAGACAGGCAGAGGCAGACAGAAAGAGAAGAGACAGACAGAGGAGAGAGAGAGACATAGGAGAGATAGACAGACAGACGGAACCGACAGAGGAGAACAGACAGAAAAGAGAGACAGACAAGGAGAGAGACAGACAGAAGAGAGAGGGAGAGAGAGAGACAGACAGACAGAGGAGAGAGAGAGAGACATAGGAGAGATAGACAGACAACAGAGGAACCGACAGAGGAGAGACAGACATGAGGAAGAGACAGACAGAAGATGAGAGAGGGAAGAGAGAGACAGACACAGGAAGAGGAGAGAGACTGCCAAACAGACCAGAGGAGAGAGATACAGCCGGAGGAGAGTGGAGAGACCCAGACAGAGAGAAAGAGATGGAGAGAGAAGTACAGCCAGACAGAAGAGCGCAGGAGAGAGAGAGAGCACCAGAGAGAAAGAGCACAGAGAGAGGGAGAGAGAGAGACAGCCAAACAGAGGAAGAGGAGAGGAGAGAGGACAGACAGAGAGAGAGAGAGGGGGGGGAATAGAGCCAGAGAGAGAGAGGGGGAAACAGACAGACAGAAGAAAACAGAAACAGGGAGAGACAGACAGAGCAAAGAGAGACATACGAGAGAGAGAGAGAGAGGGAGAGACAGACAAGAGAGTGAGACAGACAGCAGACGAGAGAAAGGGAGAGAAAAGAGAGCGAGAGAGAGAGAGAGAGAGATAGAGTGAGAAACAGACATGAGAGAGGGATACATACAGATAGAGAACAGAGGAGACGAGAGATAGGATAGCCACAACAGACATAGAATAGAGAGAGGGAGAGCAGCCAACAGAACGAACAGAGGAGAGACAGACAAACAGACGAAGAGAGAAGAAACATGACAGACAGAGGAAAGAGACAGACATAGGAAGAGAGGGAGACAGAGAAGAGGGAGACATGACAGAGGAGGGAGGAGAGAGCTAAAATACAGAGGAAGAGAGAGAGCCAAACAGAGGAGAGAGAGACAGACCAGCCAGACAAGAGGAGAGAGAGAGGACGAGAGAGAGACAGCAGAATGTGAGAGAGAGACAGCCAGACAGAGAATAGAGACATGGGGGGGGAGAGAGACAGACAAAACAGAGGATAGAGCCAGAAAGACATAGGATGAGGACAACAACATAGGAGAGAGAGAGGGAAGAGAGGGAGAGAGACAGCCAGGAGAGGAGAGAGAGAGAGACAGCCAGAAAAGACAGAGGATAGAGGGAGAGAGGCAGAAAAAAACAGAGGAGAGAGAAGGGAGAGAGACAGAGAGAGAGAGACAGAGGGAAAGAGACAGGCAGATGAGACAGAGAGACAGACTATGAGATAGAGAAAACGGAGGAGAGAGACGACAGCCAGACGAGAGAGAAGAGAGAGAGAGAGAGAGAGAGAGATTAGAGAGAAACACACAGGAGAGAGGGAGGACATACATACAGATTAGGAGACAGAGAGACAGAGATAGGAGAGCCAGCAGACAGAAATAGAAGAGAGAGAGTGAGATGGAGACACAGAGAGACGAACAGAGAGAGACAGACTGACAGAGAGAGAGAAGACAGACAAAGGAAGAGAGGACAGAGAGAGAGGGAGACAGAGGTGAGGGAGGGAGAGACTGACATACAGAGGAGAGAGAGAGGGTGAGAGAGCAGACAGAGGAGGGAGATAAGACAGAGAACGAGGGAGAGAGAGGGGAGAGTGAGGAAGTAGAGAGGAGAGAGAGAGAGAGAGAGAGAGGAGAGAGAGCCGGACATGGGGGAGAGAGAGGGGAGAGAGAAGAGAGAAAGAAGACAGACAGACAGGAGAGACAGACAGAGGAGAGAGAGATGACAGCCAGACAGAAGCCGCCGGGAAGAAAGAGACAGCCAGACAAGGAGAGAAGACAAGCCAAAGAAAGAGAGGAGAGAGAGGCAAGCCAAGGAGAGAAGAGACAGAGAGACAGAGAAGAAAGAGAGGAAGAGAGAGAGAGAGAGACAACCAGCCAGACGGAAGAGAGAGACAGACAGACAGGAGAGACAGAGGCGAGTAGACAGACCTATGAAAGAGGGAGCAGAGGAGGAGAAAGGGAGAGACAGACATACAGAGCGAAGAAGAGAGGGAGAGAGACAGCCAGAGGATTGAGAGAGAGAGAGATGGAGAGAGAAGGAGGAGACAGTCAGGGATGAGAGAGGAGAGAGAGAGCCAGACAAACAAGGAGAGAGAGAGACAGCCGACGAGAAGAGAGACATCCAGAGAGAGACAGACAGACAGGTGAGAGAGGGGATAGAGAGACAGCCAGACAGACGAACAGAAAGAGACAGAGAAACCAGAGTAGAGAGACAGACCGACATAGGAGAGAGGGAGACAGAGGAGAGAGGGAGACAGAGGAGAGAGGGAGACAGATAGAGAGGGGACAGAGGAGAAGGGAGGGAGGAGAGACTGACATACAGAGGAAAGAGAAGGAGAAGACAGCTTCAGACAGAGAGAGAGGAGAGTGGGAGAGAGAGAGACAGCCAGATGTAGTGAGACAGCCATAGGAGAGGAGAAGACCGCCACAGGAGAGAGAGAAGAGAAACAGCAAAGGAGAGACAAGACAGACAGACAGACAGAAGAGATAGAGGAGAGAGAGACAGAGGATAGAGAGAGAGGGAGAGAGAGCCATACAGAGGCGAGAGAGGGAGAGAGTACAGCCAACAGGGGAGAGAGAGAAGGGAGAGAGAGCGAGAGCCAGACAGAGGAAGAGAGAGACAGCCAGCCAGAACAGACAAGAGGAGAGAGAGAGGAAATGAGAGAGAGAGGGAGAGAGAGAAGAGAGAGAGAGAGAGAGAGAAGCCACAACATGACAAACAGAGGAGAGAGAGAGAGAGAGAGAGAGAGAGAGAGAGAGAGCGAGACGCCAGAACAGACAGTACAAAGGAGAGAGATGATAAGACAGACAGAGGGAGAGAGAGAGAGAGAGAGAGCCAGACACAGGAAAGAGAGGGGACAGAGAGAGTCAGACACAGGAGAGAGTAGAAGAGAGAGAGAAGAGAGAGAGAGAGAGTCTGACACAGAAAGAGAGAGGGAAAGATATGAGTCAGACACAGAGAGAGAGAGAGAGAGAGAGAGGAGAGAGAGAAGAGAGAGGAGAGTCAACACAGGAAAGAGAGAGGAGAAAGAGAGAGTCAAACACAAGGAGAGAGAGAGAGAGAGAGAGAGAGAGAGAGAGAGAGAGAGAGTCAGACACAGGAGAAGAGAGAGGGAGAGAGAAACAAAGGTGTAAGAGATGGAGGGAGAGACAGCCAGACAGAGGGAGAGAGAGGTAGTGAGAGAGAGACAACCAGACAGAGGAAAGAGAGACAGATAGAGAGAGACAGAGTAGAGAGACAGACAAGGAGAGAGAGGAGAGAGACAGAATAAAAGAGAGACAGACCAGAAGATAGAGACAGACAGAGGAAGAGGACAGACAGAGGAGAGAGACAGACAGAGGAGAGACAGACATGAGAAAACAGAGGATAGAGAGAGACATAAGAGAGAAAAAGACAGACAACCATAGGAGACGCGACAGACAGAGTGAGAGACAGACAGAACAGAGAGACAGACAGAGGAGATCGAGAGAGACAGGTATGAGAAGTGAGACAGACAGAGAGAGACAGAGAGGAGAGACAGAGAGGAGACACAGAAAGGGAGAGAGAGAGGGACACCAACAGATAGAGAGAGGGGGAGAGAGAAGAGACAGACAGACAGAGGATAGAGACAGACAGCCAGACAGAGGAGAGAACAACAGACAGAAAGAAAGAGAGACAGAACAGAGGAGAAAGATGGAGACAGACAGAGAAAATAGTGACGGACAGACAGAGGAGAGAAGACAGACCGACAACAGAGGGATAGAAGAGTCAGACAGAGGAGAGGGAGGGCGGGTGAGAGAGAGAGAGAGAGAGAGAGAAGAGAGAGAGAAGATAGAGAGAGAGAGGAGAGAGAGAGAAGAGAGAAACAGACAGACAGACAGAAAGACAGAGGAGAGAGGGAAGAGAGAGACAGCCAGACAGACAGAGGAGAGAGAGACAAGACAGACAGAGGGGAGAGAGAGGAAGAACTCTGAAAATAATGACATACAGCCAACAGCCCCTTTCATGGGATGGAAAAATAAACATTATCTGACATAATATATAACATGATCCAAGTAACACAGTACTGTACTACATGAGCTTGTACACTTGAAAGAAAAATCAAACAAAACAAACAACTGCTTAAGATTCAGAAGGAAACAATCTGTTAACTTGAGGTGATTCACTTTTAAATTTACTCATATTTTCAATAAAGTTCGAGAGAGAGAGAGAGAGAGGACTAAGAGACCGACACAGGAGAGAGAGAGGGAGGAGAAGGAAGACACCACACAACATACAAACAGACACAAGGAGAGAGAGAGGGAGAGAGACATCCAACAGAGGAGAAGAGAAAGGGAGTGAGAGAGACACAGCCACACAGATGAGAGACAGAGAGAGACAGAGGAGAGAGACAGATAAGAGAGACAAAAGAGGAGAGAGAACAGACAATAAGAAAGAGAGACAAAAGAGAGAGACAGACATAAGAGATGACAGACAAGAGAGAGACAGACAGACAGAGAGACAGACAGAGAGAGGAAGAGAGACCCCACCCCCCCCCCCCCCCCCCCCCCCCCCCCCCCCCGCCACCCCCACCCCCCCCCCCCCTCCCCCCCCCCCCCCCCCCCCCCCCCCCCCCCCACCCCCCCCCCCCCCCCCCCCCCCCCCCCACCCCCCCCCCCCCCCCCCGCCCCCCCCCCCCCCCCCCCCGCCCCCCCCCCCCCCCCCCCCCCCCACCCCCCACAGCCCCCCCCCCCATCCCCCCCCCCCCCCCACCCCCCCATCCCCCCCCCCCCGCCCCCCCACCCCCCCCCCCCCCCCCCCCCCCCACCCCCCCCTCCGCCCCCCCCCCCCCTCCCCCCCCCCCCCCCCCCCCCCCACCCCCCCCCCCCCCCCCCCCCACCCCCCCCCCCCCCGCCCCCCCCCGCCACCCCCCCCCCCCCCCCCCCCCTCCCCCCTCCCCCCCCCCCCCCCCCCCGCCCCCCCCCCCCCCCCCGCACCCACTCCCCCCTTAGGAACATTATAAATAGCAATCTTCTTTCCTAAAGAAATGGCAACTGATTCCTGTGTGGGGTGAACTTTAAAGCCTGATCTTATAACATAGAACCTGGTTTGTGAACATGTGCGGTGTTTGGTCAAGAAACGATAGTTTTTACTGGAGCAACCGTTAAGGATTTTTCGGAAATTTGTATTTATTTTCATGCATTATTGATGTTATTACATTGCTTCATTTATGTAATAACAAAATAACTGTGTGTGCTAAATACTGAATTTGATTTTCGAACATTTAACTGTGGGGTTATTATCTCTCAATCTGTAATGTTAGAACCCAGTCTTACAGTTGCGAGAGGAAACCTGAGATGCTAGTTTTTCTTGTCGCCAACTGTCAGATCTGGTAAAGAAAAAATCAAGCAGTTTTGCCTGTCAGTTGTTTTCTTCTGCAATTTTTTTAATCTGTCAATGGAGTGGTTGCTAAAAACACAATGTATAGTTTGGTCTGCCAGGCTATTTCTGTAGCCTGGTAGAACTGAGATATACAGACGTTTTCGTTGCACAGAAAACAAAAACTGCACGGTTTCTTTATCGACTGAAATGCCCATCATTTATTTTTCCTTTCCATACACTACATATTTCCTTTGTTTCAAAGAAACAGAAGGTATTGTTATCGTTAAACTCGAGCTACGTATCTTTTTTCTATCATCGACCGACAGTTGTTACTTTTGCAGTGGTCTTTGTCTGGAAGTTGCTGGCGGAACCCACCCCACCCCTTGGGGGGTGGTTTATTTTTTTTATTTCCGAGTTTTCTTGTTTCCACGAAATGCGTCACCACCTCTCCCCCCCACACCTTCTTTCTCATGATTTTACAGCAGACTGACAATGAATGTCGCCTCTTTGGCCATGACTCTCTACCACTAGATAGCCTATACTGCCTTGTGTACAAAACCAATGCATATTCTATTCATTAAAATAAGGTGAACCGTTTGTGATGTGGAAATTATCAAGTAAGTCAGGTGCTGTACTGATAGATTTTGCTTTATGTGTCCATGACATCACTATTCCTCCTAACCTCAGCCTTTTGTCATATCTCACACAATAAAAACCAACAAATGCTGAGCTCAGCATAAGTATTTCAAATATTTTATATGTCAGACTGGTTGGTTTCAGTTGTGATCCGAAACCAAGAACACCATATCTTCCAAATCATAGTTTGAAAAATTTTATGTGTGAAAAAATGCTGGATATCTTTCAGTTAAACTAACTTTGTTGTGTTCAAAATATCGTAGTAACAATTGGCAGCACCACTGTTTTCACCTCATGCAAAAAAAAAAAATGTAATGATACTTAGTGCGTGTGTGTGCGCGCGTGCGCCGTGCGTCGTAGAGTGTGTGTGGGTGTGTGTGTGTGTGTGTGTGTGTGTGTGTGGTGTTTTGTGTGTGTGTGTGGCGCGCTCGCGATCCTGACAACAGGGTTTGATTTAAAACCGCCCATCCATCGTGAGATCAAAGGCTCCTACCACGCTTGGCACACAGGCAGGTTACAAAAGAGTGATGGTGTGACTCATGGATCGATGCCAGTGATCATTTACCTTTTTTGCAATTCATACCTATAAATAATGTTGAAATAAGTTCACTTGTTTTAGTTTTTTAAATGAATTGCCTTTATTTTCAACTGTTTTATTCTTGACCCTAGTCTTATGTGCCATATACATAGTAGAATATCTCAGGATTTTACTAGAGTTTCATATTCCAAGTTTACAACTTTAACAGACATCCAAAGTGAAAACAGTATCACATACTTTCTTTCTCTCTTTCTATTCTCTTAACTGTAATTGTTCTGGTCTCAGTTATGTTCATTTTGACTCATGCTTGTCATGTCTATGGTTCGTTTCAAGTTGTTATGTAGACTTAGATTCCATGTCACAACTGAAGGGACTCTATGTCACAATTGTAACATTTTGTTTTCTTTACATAATGAAATGCAATAAACAGTATATTATTTTGAAAAGCTGCTTTGTGCCTCTTGTGAGCAAGAATAAGAAGTACTGCATGCCTGACTTGAGCTGTATATTTCAATAATTATGGAGACATGAGAATGTGAAGTTGCCATGAGCATGGAGAACTAATGTGGATTTTCATAATAATTTCGACAGTTCTTTTCATATGGGAACCTTTTCTGTCTTGGTTTACAAGTAATTTATACCAGGTTTTAGAAAGCATGCTGGTATTTTTAAAGACCTCAAATCTCTTTTATTTGGATTCCATGTCACAACAGTAACACAGCAAAAAATTTTCTTTAATCATCTATACAACAAGATGAAATGATCCGCTCCACTTTTCCCTTTAAAGAAAATGATGTATATGAAATGCCTAGTACTGTGTGACATAAAGACATGTAGTAGAGTGGAAATTGAATTTGGGGATCACTATGGTCACAGAATGTACATGTTTTTGAGAACAACCCAATTTTGTTCTGCTGAAAACAGGACAATACAAAACATACATACTTGCCCAAAAAAACCAAAAAACAAACAACCGTTTCTTCTTCTTATTATTATTCTCAAATGCACAGAGAGCAACTACTGTTTTCCCTTATATGAGCGAAAAAGCGTCACGCTGCCGTTAAGCGCCTGACAAGTAAGTCCCAGTACTTCCTACTTCGGCATGAGAGAATTATCTTTTAAGTCTTTCTGGCGGGAAAAACTCAGGAGAATGGACCTCGGAGGCAAAAAATAAACAAGAAGGGGGTGACAGGAAGAAATGGAACAAGGCAGAAATAAAGAGAGGGATAGAAAAGGGGACATTTTTGGTACAGAATTTCCAGAAGGTGAGGATGCTACTCATAATGACTGACAGACCCCGGCAACCCCACTCTTGGTCCAGGCCACAAGCTGCTGTGTCAGTTACTGAGGGCAGTGTCAGCTATGCCAAGGCCTACACTAACATGTTGTTATGGTGTAAAATGTCGTGGTGATAATTGCCTCAGCCTTGATCAAAACCTCTTAACATAACAACCTAGAACTCTCCTTCAAAAAGGAACATCCTCTGAAGTCGGATAAGGCTGCCTATAAGCGAGGTAACTATAACAACAGTCCATACAGCAACCCTCTCATTCAGTGTGCAACATCAACCTCACAGACTCCCAGGTGGGATGATGTGCATATTCTGGGTGACCAACCCCCAGAGTGTTAAGCTGGGGAACGCACAACCACAACAACATGCTGCCACTCATGGCTACTGCAGGGACATGCAAAGACAAAAGTGAGGCTTCACCTTGCACTGCCATCCGCCATATTCTACGATCCTGCCTTCCTTCCTTATGAACAATACCATACGGGGAAGGGGTGTATTTATCTCCTCAACCCTGACCACTTAGGACACATCCCTTAAGGACACCACCACAGCTGTTTGTGGAACTCAGCAGGACTTGAAGACATAGAATAACCAGGAAATGAGCAGGAGACAATGATACACAGTCTGCTGACCAGGATCTTCCCCCCCCCCCCCCCCCCCCCCCCACCCCCTCTCTCTATCTCTCTCTATCTCTTCCTCCCTCTCTCTTTCTCTCTCTCCATCTCTCAACTCTCTCTCTCACTCTCTCTCTCTCCTCCCTCTCTCTCATCTCCCTCCCTCTCCCTCCCTCTTTCTCCTCTTACTGTACCAGGCTACTACTACTCCACTTCGCCCCTGTCAGCTAGGAAGCAAGCTCCCTCCCTCCCCTGACTGATGGCCATTCAGCATCTTTAGTCTTTTATTCCAGAATAATGCCAATGGAAGAAACACCCATTTGCTGCTTTTTCAAAACATCCTACCCACCGTGTTTATGCCAGTTTTGTTAATTGTGTTATCTGTCCCACCCGCCACACACAATGGCCTACCCACTTTGGAAGACAAGGCATCCATCCCATCACCACTAGGCTTGCCTTCCCCGGCTGACAGCACACGCAGCCCACACTGCGCGCGCAGAGTAAGGGCGTGCGGGCGACGTGCGAGCGTGCGTACGCACACGCGCGCGAATGTGTGTCGGCGAGTGCGCACGCGCGCGTAAATGTGTTCTGCGAGTGCGCCGCCGCCGCAGCCTGAGTGCGTGCTTTACGTGTGTGTGTTTTGGTGTGTGTTTTGGTTTTGTTTTGTTTAATGTGCTTTTCACTACATGAGATTTAGAACCCACCCGCATTCATACCAAAGTAACCTATTACTACACACCGGATCTCTCTCGCTCTCACATCATCCTCTCTCCATCATCATCAAGATCCTCTCCTCTCATCCCACCTCTCTCTCCTCTTCACTTATCCCTCTCCCCTACAACGCACCCCCCCCCGCCCCCACACACACACACATAAGTAATATAAATATAATATGTGTGATAAATATATTTTGTGTGTATATATATAATATATTAATATAATAATTGTGTTTGTGTGCTGTGTGTGTGTGTGTGTGTGTGGTGTGTTGTGTGTGTGTGTGTTGTGTTTGTAATACAGCCCCCCAAAGGGGGTCTTACAGTGTGAAGAATATATGACTTCATCAACTAACACTACGCATTGCGAGAGTCATATAAAAACTTCTGACTAGTGGCATATTTCTTATGAAATCCTAAAACCCTCCTATTTATACATTAAATAAGAAATGGGAAATCAAACAACAAACGGTGTGTGTTGTGGGTGTGTGCGTGCGTGCGTGCGTCCCGTCCGGCGTTGTGTGTGTGTGTGTGTGTGTGAGTGTGAGTGTGTGTTGTGTGTGTTGTGTGTGTTGTGTGTGTGGTGTGGTGAGTGTGAGCGGTGTGTGTGTTGTGCGTGTTTGAGCGTGTGTGTGTGCGTGTGAGTTGTTCGCGCGCGCGCCGTGTGTGTTGTGGTGTGTGTGTGTGTGTGTGCGCGCGTGCGGTGCTTGCGTTCGATTTCATTAACACTCTTCACAAAATGTGACATTAGACACTCACTCACTCATTCCAATGTCCCAAAGGACATAGGTGACATGAAGAAGACTCAACAAGATCTTTTTTCTGACATTAGACACATTAAACAAAAAAAATTGCAAGGGGAGGGGAAGGAAATCTGGGGGTGGATAGGGGGATTAATGTATCAATGCAAGATACACAGAAGGGTAAGAAAATGTAAATACAAATAATTGAGTACAGAATAATAAAAATCCCCAATTTCCTAACCCATAATCTTACGAATGAACAATAAAACTATTTGTTACGTAACCAACCACAGAAATCTCAACCACAGAAGGATAACTCTTTAAGTCATAAAAATCACAACAATGAACCAATTGGACAGAGCAAACAATGAATTGAAAAAAGTATACTTCAGTGAAAGATCACTGAATATAGCTGATGAGGATGCTGAGGTAGGAACAGGTATGTAACTTTTCAGCATACTGCATATCATTACATATATGATCAAAAGTTATATTGAGGCCACATATGCATGAAACATGTACAATATGTGTGTGTGTGTGCCCGCGCGCGCGCGCACGTGAGTAAGTACGTGCGTGCGTGCATTTTAGCGTATGTGCATAGCGTGCGTGTGTGCGCGCGCACTATGAAAAATGCAGAACAGTGAAGCGAGGTAAGTGCGTGCGTTCGAGCATGCGAGCGTGCGTGCGTGGTGTGTGTGTGTGTGGAGGATTGGTGGGGTGAGGGTGGTGTGGATACAACAGACAGGCACCAGGCCGGCCTTGACCCCTGTAGTCCCCTGTTTTTGTAAACACGACTGGGACTGGGCCATCCCGGCACTTGACACTTGCGTGTGTGTATGTTGCGTGCGAGCGAGTGTTTGCGGCGCTTGTGTGTGTGCGCTCTTGTGAAGTTGTGCGGTGCGTGTGTGAGTGCGCTTGTGAGTGTGTGTGATGTAAGCAAAGTCAGTGAAACTTTATTTCTAGATTGCAATAGAAAAAGCAGCAGTGCAAGAGGTGTATGTGTAAATGTGTGTGTGTGTGAGTGTGTGTGTGTGTGTGATGTGTTGTGTGTGCGCGTGTTTGTGAGTGTGAGTGTGTAAGAGAGAGTGTGTGTGACTCTGTTGAGTGTGTGTTGTGAGTGTGTGTGTGAGTGCCACAACGTGTGTTTAAGCATACGTTCGTATAAGGGCATGTGCAGGTGTTGGTACATAACCACAAAATAACATTCCTGTGGTGTGCACGCCACATGTGCACGCGTGGTGTGTGTGTGCACGTGAGGAGTACAAACATTACTGACATCATTTATGTTTAATGTGAGTGAGAGAGAAAAGAACGAAAATTTAACTTCTGAGATACATACAGTAATAGAAAAAGTACCAGAACTTTTTTTTACATGCAGCCCGGAGGGGGGGTGGTAGGGGAGCAAACATGTAATTGGACAAAGATGTAGCACCATAATAATAATAAAAATAATAAAAATAATTATAAATATTATTAATTATAAAATATGTAATTATATAGCAAGCTGAATCTTGTAAGAAACAACAAATCGAAAGCGCTTGAATCGTAATAATCACATAAACCACACACACAAGCCCCAAACACTCATACCACAACACCAAACACTCCATTCACACACACACAAGCACCACTCATTCACACACACACACACACACACACACATAGCACACACTCATCACACACACAACACACAAATAGCAATAAACAACTCATTCACAAACAAAACACACAGGCCACACACAAACACACACACACACACACACCAACACACACACACACTGTTAGTAACATTGCATTGGAAATAGAAAAACAGTTTTTTCCCCATCACAGTGGTTTCCTATGAAATTAAAATGACAACCACAAAAACAGCATGACAGAGACTGGCCTGATGCTCTACTAGCTAAGCCATTAACAGCAATACATTTTAAATTTAGGTTCATTTTCTCATCTGCTAGAAAAGGATCGTTGTCATATATTATAGGTTGCAATATCCCTGTTTGTTACAGCTCTTCAACCATGATATGGAATCTATGCCGTCAGGATTATTTGGGCCGTTATACATTGTATTTTCTTCAGTTTTAAGTAATAAGTTAACTAATAATGTGTTCCTCTGCCCAATCCCCTTACCACTGACCCCTTGTAAATGAGCTGAAGTTGACCACAATAAGCTACTCTCTCTCTCAATACACTTCAGCTAAATTATACACTCCCAAAAACAATAGCAGAAACAAAAGCAAAACAATAACCAAAAAAAGGTGAACATTCTAAGGAAAGGAGAAAAGGTTTTTAAAAAGGGGTGATCAAAAAGGATTGCAGAGAGAAAGAGACAGACAAACAGAGAGACAAGAGAAGAGACAGAGTAGAGAGGAGACCATAGAGAGACCACGAAGAGAGACAGGCAGAGGAGAGACAGACAAACAAGAGACAAGACCATACAGACAGACAGACAGAGGAGAGACAGACAGAGGGGAGATGAGATACAAACAAACAGGGGAAAGAGAGGATACAGAGAGACAGAGGAGAAGGAGACAGACAGAGGCGAGGGAGAGACAGAGGAGGACAGACAGACAGACAGACAGAGGATAAGACAGACAGGCAAAGGAAAGAGACAGGAAAAGAGGAGAGAGACAGACAGACCACAAGTTTGATTTTTTGAGAGAGACAGACAGAAAGAAGATAAGAAAGACAAGAGGAGAGAGAGACAGACAGACACATAAAGGAGAGAGAGCAACAGAAGGAGACAGAACACAGGCAAGAGGAGAGAGAGAAGGAGACAGAGGAGAGAGACAGACAGAGAGATATAAGATAGACAGACAGACAGAGAGAAAGACAGACAGACAGAAAAGAAGGAGACATAAGACAAATGCGAGAGACAAAAAGCAGACAGGAGAGGGAACAGGCAAACGTTCAGACAGAGTAGAGAGAGGGAAAAGACAGAAGAGAGAAAGAAATGAAAGAACAGAGAAGAGAAGGACAGACAGAGAAGTAGACAGACATACAGAGAAGACAGACAGACAGAATAAGACGAGGAGAGAGAGACAGAGAGACAGACAGAGAGACATGCAGAGGGAGAGAGACAGAGAGAGATTCAGACAGAAGAGAGATCAGAACATACAGATTGAGAGAGAGACAGAACAGACAGATAAGAGAGATGAGATAGAGACAGACAGACCTGAGAAGAGAGAGATGGAAGACAGGCAGAGAGAGAGAGACAGACATACAGAGATCAAGCGATGGAGAACAGAAGAGGAGAGACAGACAGAGGAGAGACAGACAGAGGAAGACAGACAGAGGAGAGAGAGTGGGACAGACAGTGGGAGACCAGACAGACGAGAGAGAGAAAGACAGAGGATAGAGGGATAGAAACAGCCAGACAGACAGAGGGAGAGAAGGGAGAGAGAGAGAGAGAGTCAGACACAGGAGAGAGAGGGGATAACGATAACGTAAACGATAAACGATATTTATCAAAAAAGCATACCCCATTTGAAGGGGTTTACAAAATGACACACATATATAATAATGTTATATCTCAAGCACACAAACATCTTGTAACCAACTAACTACAATTTAGTACCAAATCCACACCAAGTTACACTGTTTTCTTGTGTTATGAGATCAAACTACCTTCTCCTTTAAAGACATATTAGATATACATAGCAAGATTTTTCATGACAATTTTCATTTTTGGAAGACAGGACGAATCAATCTAAAGTAGCAGGTCTGGCGATAATATTTCTCGGAAAATAGTCTCTTCCTCAGTCATCTAGTGCGGAACAAGAACAAATAGAAATGGACTTCATATTTACGTCTAAGTCTTCACTATTCTACACATAGGAACATATCAAGTTTTTTCGCACCTTTCTATATCTTTGACTATGAAACTGATTATTTCAGAGACAACCAAAACTAAATTTAGTCAGGCGCAAATCTAAAAAAACTTGTTTACACTCATTTCAATTATGGTTTTCTGTAAGTTATTTGTTTTTCAAAGCTTATACAATGAAAACCGAACGCTATTCTCAAATAGGGAGAGAGAGAAAGAGAGAGAGAGAGAGAGAGAGAGAGAGAGAGATAAGAGAGAGGAGAGAGAGAGAGTCAGACACAGGAGAGAGAGAGGGGAGAGAGAGAGTCATACACAGGAGAGAGAGGTAGAGAGAGAGTCAACACAGGCGAGAGAAGGGGGGAGAGAGAGAGAGTCCAGACACAGGAGAAGAGGAGAGGGAGAGAGAGAGAGAGAGAGAGAGAGAGACGCGAGAGACAGACACAGATAACGAAAAGTGTAAAAAAGAAGATAGAGGGAGAGAGAGAGTCAGACACAGGAGAAGGTGATAGAGAAGAGAGAGAGAGAGAGAGAGAGAGAGAGAGAGAGAGGAGGAGAGAGAGGGAGAGTCAGACACCAGGAGATAGAGAGAGGGAGAGAGAGAGGACAACAAAAGGGGACAGAGAGGATGAGAGAGAGACAGAAGCCAGACAGAGGAGAAGAAGAGAGGGAGTGAGAGAGAGACAACTCAGAAACAGAGAGAGAGATACAGATTAGATTAAGACAAAGGAGAGAGACAGACAAGAGAGAGAGGAGAGAAGACAGACATAAGAGAGAGACAGACCATAAAGAGAGAGACAGGCACAGGAAACAGACAGACAGAGGAGACAGACAGTCAGAGGAGAAAAACAGAGGATACGAGACAAAGGATAGAAAAGAAGCAGACAGACAGAGGAGACCGACAGACAGAGAGAGACGACAGAGGAGAATCGAGAGAGACAAGAGAGAGTGGACAGACAGAGGAGAGACAGAGGGTATAACAGAGCAGAGACAAGAGAGAGAGAGGGACAGCCAGACAGAGAGAGAGAGAGAGACAGACAGAGGAAAAAGAAGGAGACAGACAGAGAAAATGCGGTGACGGGCAGACAGAGGAGAGAAACAGACAGACAGAAGAGAAAGAGAGGACAGACAGAGGAAAAAAGATGGAGAACAGACAGAGAAAAAGAGTGGACGGGACAGAGCAGGAAGAGAGACAACCGACCAACAGAGGGGATAAGAGAGAGTCAACAAGGAGAGGTAGGGAGAGAGGGAGAGAGAGAGAGAGAGAGAGATAGAGAAGAGAGAGACAGACAGACAGACAAAAGACAGACAGAACAGAGCAGAGAGGGAGAGCTGAGAGAGAGAGACAGCCAAGTAGGGGGGGGGGGGGGGGGGGGGGGGGGGGGGGGGGGGGGGAAGACAGAGGAGAGAGAGAACAAGACAGACAGAGGGGAGGAGAGAGGGAGAGAACTCTGAACTACTGAAATGTAATGATACAGTCCAACAGCCCCTTTCATGGGGAAAAATAACCATTATTCTGACATAATAATATAACATGATCAAGTACACAGTACTGGTACAACATGAACATGTTCACTGAAAGATAATCAACAAAACAAACAACTGCTGAGAAAGCTGAAACAATCTTAATCTCGGAGGTGCTTCACATTTAATTACTCATATTTTCAATAAAGCTCGAGATAGAGAGAGAGAGAGAGAGAGAGAGAGAGAGAAGAGAGACAGTCAGACATACAAACAAGGAAGAGAGAGGGAGAGAGACAGCCAGACAGAGGAGAGAGAGGGGGAGGAGAGAGAAGACAAGACCGACCAACAGAGGGATAGAGGATAGAAAAGACAGAGGAGAGGAGGGAGGGGAGAGAGAGAAGAGAGAGAGGAGAGAGAGAGAGAGAAGAGAGAAGAGAGAAGAGAGAGAGAGAGACAGACAGACAACAGACAGACGAAAGACAGACAGAGAGAAGGGAGAGAGAGAGACAGCCAGACAGACAGAGGAGAGAGAGACAAGACGACAGATGGGGGAGAGAGGGAGAGAACTCTAAACTCAGAAATTTAATGAATACAGGCCAACACCACCTTTCATGGGTGGAAAAAAAAACATTATTCTGACATAATATATAACATGATCAAGTAACACAGTACTGGTACTACATGAGCTTGTTCACTGAAAGAAAAATCAAACAAAACAAACTGCTGAGAGCAGATGGAAACAATCTTAATCTTGGAGGTGATTCACATTTAATTACTCATATTTTCAATAAAGTCCGAGAGAGAGAGACAGACAGACACAGGAGAGAGAGAGGGAGAGAGGAGAGACAGCCAGACATACAAACAGACAAAGGAGAGAGAGAGGGAGAGAGACAGCCAGACAGAGGAGAGAGAGAGGGAGTGAGAGAGAGACATCCAGACAGAGGAGTAGAGAGACAGAGGAAAGACAGAGAGTAGAGACAGAGGAAAGACAGAGAGAGAGAACAGATATAAGAGGAGAGACAGACAGAGGAGAGAGAAAGACATAAGAAAGAGAGCAAAAAGGAGAGAGACAGACATAAGAGATGACAGACAAGAGAGAGACAGACAGACAGGCAGAGGCAGACAGAAAGAGAAGAGACAGACAGAGGAGAGAGAGAGACATAGGAGAGATAGACAGACAGACGGAACCGACAGAGGAGAACAGACAGAAAAGAGAGACAGACAAGGAGAGAGACAGACAGAAGAGAGAGGGAGAGAGAGAGACAGACAGACAGAGGAGAGAGAGAGAGACATAGGAGAGATAGACAGACAACAGAGGAACCGACAGAGGAGAGACAGACATGAGGAAGAGACAGACAGAAGATGAGAGAGGGAAGAGAGAGACAGACACAGGAAGAGGAGAGAGACTGCCAAACAGACCAGAGGAGAGAGATACAGCCGGAGGAGAGTGGAGAGACCCAGACAGAGAGAAAGAGATGGAGAGAGAAGTACAGCCAGACAGAAGAGCGCAGGAGAGAGAGAGAGCACCAGAGAGAAAGAGCACAGAGAGAGGGAGAGAGAGAGACAGCCAAACAGAGGAAGAGGAGAGGAGAGAGGACAGACAGAGAGAGAGAGAGGGGGGGGAATAGAGCCAGAGAGAGAGAGGGGGAAACAGACAGACAGAAGAAAACAGAAACAGGGAGAGACAGACAGAGCAAAGAGAGACATACGAGAGAGAGAGAGAGAGGGAGAGACAGACAAGAGAGTGAGACAGACAGCAGACGAGAGAAAGGGAGAGAAAAGAGAGCGAGAGAGAGAGAGAGAGAGATAGAGTGAGAAACAGACATGAGAGAGGGATACATACAGATAGAGAACAGAGGAGACGAGAGATAGGATAGCCACAACAGACATAGAATAGAGAGAGGGAGAGCAGCCAACAGAACGAACAGAGGAGAGACAGACAAACAGACGAAGAGAGAAGAAACATGACAGACAGAGGAAAGAGACAGACATAGGAAGAGAGGGAGACAGAGAAGAGGGAGACATGACAGAGGAGGGAGGAGAGAGCTAAAATACAGAGGAAGAGAGAGAGCCAAACAGAGGAGAGAGAGACAGACCAGCCAGACAAGAGGAGAGAGAGAGGACGAGAGAGAGACAGCAGAATGTGAGAGAGAGACAGCCAGACAGAGAATAGAGACATGGGGGGGGAGAGAGACAGACAAAACAGAGGATAGAGCCAGAAAGACATAGGATGAGGACAACAACATAGGAGAGAGAGAGGGAAGAGAGGGAGAGAGACAGCCAGGAGAGGAGAGAGAGAGAGACAGCCAGAAAAGACAGAGGATAGAGGGAGAGAGGCAGAAAAAAACAGAGGAGAGAGAAGGGAGAGAGACAGAGAGAGAGAGACAGAGGGAAAGAGACAGGCAGATGAGACAGAGAGACAGACTATGAGATAGAGAAAACGGAGGAGAGAGACGACAGCCAGACGAGAGAGAAGAGAGAGAGAGAGAGAGAGAGAGATTAGAGAGAAACACACAGGAGAGAGGGAGGACATACATACAGATTAGGAGACAGAGAGACAGAGATAGGAGAGCCAGCAGACAGAAATAGAAGAGAGAGAGTGAGATGGAGACACAGAGAGACGAACAGAGAGAGACAGACTGACAGAGAGAGAGAAGACAGACAAAGGAAGAGAGGACAGAGAGAGAGGGAGACAGAGGTGAGGGAGGGAGAGACTGACATACAGAGGAGAGAGAGAGGGTGAGAGAGCAGACAGAGGAGGGAGATAAGACAGAGAACGAGGGAGAGAGAGGGGAGAGTGAGGAAGTAGAGAGGAGAGAGAGAGAGAGAGAGAGAGGAGAGAGAGCCGGACATGGGGGAGAGAGAGGGGAGAGAGAAGAGAGAAAGAAGACAGACAGACAGGAGAGACAGACAGAGGAGAGAGAGATGACAGCCAGACAGAAGCCGCCGGGAAGAAAGAGACAGCCAGACAAGGAGAGAAGACAAGCCAAAGAAAGAGAGGAGAGAGAGGCAAGCCAAGGAGAGAAGAGACAGAGAGACAGAGAAGAAAGAGAGGAAGAGAGAGAGAGAGAGACAACCAGCCAGACGGAAGAGAGAGACAGACAGACAGGAGAGACAGAGGCGAGTAGACAGACCTATGAAAGAGGGAGCAGAGGAGGAGAAAGGGAGAGACAGACATACAGAGCGAAGAAGAGAGGGAGAGAGACAGCCAGAGGATTGAGAGAGAGAGAGATGGAGAGAGAAGGAGGAGACAGTCAGGGATGAGAGAGGAGAGAGAGAGCCAGACAAACAAGGAGAGAGAGAGACAGCCGACGAGAAGAGAGACATCCAGAGAGAGACAGACAGACAGGTGAGAGAGGGGATAGAGAGACAGCCAGACAGACGAACAGAAAGAGACAGAGAAACCAGAGTAGAGAGACAGACCGACATAGGAGAGAGGGAGACAGAGGAGAGAGGGAGACAGAGGAGAGAGGGAGACAGATAGAGAGGGGACAGAGGAGAAGGGAGGGAGGAGAGACTGACATACAGAGGAAAGAGAAGGAGAAGACAGCTTCAGACAGAGAGAGAGGAGAGTGGGAGAGAGAGAGACAGCCAGATGTAGTGAGACAGCCATAGGAGAGGAGAAGACCGCCACAGGAGAGAGAGAAGAGAAACAGCAAAGGAGAGACAAGACAGACAGACAGACAGAAGAGATAGAGGAGAGAGAGACAGAGGATAGAGAGAGAGGGAGAGAGAGCCATACAGAGGCGAGAGAGGGAGAGAGTACAGCCAACAGGGGAGAGAGAGAAGGGAGAGAGAGCGAGAGCCAGACAGAGGAAGAGAGAGACAGCCAGCCAGAACAGACAAGAGGAGAGAGAGAGGAAATGAGAGAGAGAGGGAGAGAGAGAAGAGAGAGAGAGAGAGAGAGAAGCCACAACATGACAAACAGAGGAGAGAGAGAGAGAGAGAGAGAGAGAGAGAGAGAGAGCGAGACGCCAGAACAGACAGTACAAAGGAGAGAGATGATAAGACAGACAGAGGGAGAGAGAGAGAGAGAGAGAGCCAGACACAGGAAAGAGAGGGGACAGAGAGAGTCAGACACAGGAGAGAGTAGAAGAGAGAGAGAAGAGAGAGAGAGAGAGTCTGACACAGAAAGAGAGAGGGAAAGATATGAGTCAGACACAGAGAGAGAGAGAGAGAGAGAGAGGAGAGAGAGAAGAGAGAGGAGAGTCAACACAGGAAAGAGAGAGGAGAAAGAGAGAGTCAAACACAAGGAGAGAGAGAGAGAGAGAGAGAGAGAGAGAGAGAGAGAGAGAGTCAGACACAGGAGAAGAGAGAGGGAGAGAGAAACAAAGGTGTAAGAGATGGAGGGAGAGACAGCCAGACAGAGGGAGAGAGAGGTAGTGAGAGAGAGACAACCAGACAGAGGAAAGAGAGACAGATAGAGAGAGACAGAGTAGAGAGACAGACAAGGAGAGAGAGGAGAGAGACAGAATAAAAGAGAGACAGACCAGAAGATAGAGACAGACAGAGGAAGAGGACAGACAGAGGAGAGAGACAGACAGAGGAGAGACAGACATGAGAAAACAGAGGATAGAGAGAGACATAAGAGAGAAAAAGACAGACAACCATAGGAGACGCGACAGACAGAGTGAGAGACAGACAGAACAGAGAGACAGACAGAGGAGATCGAGAGAGACAGGTATGAGAAGTGAGACAGACAGAGAGAGACAGAGAGGAGAGACAGAGAGGAGACACAGAAAGGGAGAGAGAGAGGGACACCAACAGATAGAGAGAGGGGGAGAGAGAAGAGACAGACAGACAGAGGATAGAGACAGACAGCCAGACAGAGGAGAGAACAACAGACAGAAAGAAAGAGAGACAGAACAGAGGAGAAAGATGGAGACAGACAGAGAAAATAGTGACGGACAGACAGAGGAGAGAAGACAGACCGACAACAGAGGGATAGAAGAGTCAGACAGAGGAGAGGGAGGGCGGGTGAGAGAGAGAGAGAGAGAGAGAGAAGAGAGAGAGAAGATAGAGAGAGAGAGGAGAGAGAGAGAAGAGAGAAACAGACAGACAGACAGAAAGACAGAGGAGAGAGGGAAGAGAGAGACAGCCAGACAGACAGAGGAGAGAGAGACAAGACAGACAGAGGGGAGAGAGAGGAAGAACTCTGAAAATAATGACATACAGCCAACAGCCCCTTTCATGGGATGGAAAAATAAACATTATCTGACATAATATATAACATGATCCAAGTAACACAGTACTGTACTACATGAGCTTGTACACTTGAAAGAAAAATCAAACAAAACAAACAACTGCTTAAGATTCAGAAGGAAACAATCTGTTAACTTGAGGTGATTCACTTTTAAATTTACTCATATTTTCAATAAAGTTCGAGAGAGAGAGAGAGAGAGGACTAAGAGACCGACACAGGAGAGAGAGAGGGAGGAGAAGGAAGACACCACACAACATACAAACAGACACAAGGAGAGAGAGAGGGAGAGAGACATCCAACAGAGGAGAAGAGAAAGGGGGTGAGAGAGACACAGCCACACAGAGGAGAGACAGAGGAGAGACAGAGGAGAGAGACAGATAGAGGAGAGACAGAAGGAGAGAGACAGACATAAGAAAGAGAGACAAAAGAGAGAGACAGACATAAGAGATAGACAGACAAGAGAGAGACAGACAGACAGAGAGACAGAACAGAGAGAGGAGAGAGAGACAGAGAGAGAGAGAGACATAGGAGAGATAGACAGAGGAGACCGACAGAGAGAGACAGACAGACAAGAAAGAAGAGACAGACAGAGGAGAGAGACAGACAGAAGAAGAGAGAGGAGAAAGAGACAGACACAGGAGAGAGGGAGAGAGACAGCCAGACAGACAGAGGAGAGAGAGACAGCCGAGGAGAGAGAGGGAGAGACAGACAGAGGAGAAAGAGATGGAGAGAGAGAACAGCCAGACAGAAGAGCGAGGGGGAGAGAGAGACAGCCAGAGAGAAAGAGCACAGAGAGAGGGAGAGAGAGAGACAAGCCAAACAGAGAAGAGAGAGATAGGGGGAAAACACAGACAGACAGAGGAAACAGAAACAGGGAGAGACAGACAGACAGAGAGAGAGAGACATAAGGAGAGAGAGAGAGAGAGGGGGGAGTGAGAGAGAGAAAACAGACAGGAGAGGGAGACGTACAGATAGAGGAGACAGAGAGACAGAGATAGGAGAGCCACCAGACAGACAGAGAAGAGAGAGAGGAAGAGAGACAGCCAACAGACGAACAACAGAGGAGAGACAGCCAGACAGACGAACAGAGAAGAGAGACAGACAGAGGAGAGAGACAGACATAGGAGAGAGGGAGACAGAGGAAGGAGAGAGGAGAACAGAGGAGAAGAGAGAGGGAGACAGAGGAGAGAGGAGGGAGGGAGGGAGGGAGAGACTGACATACAGAGGAGAGAGGGAGGGAGAGAGAGAGCCAAACAGAGGAGAGAGAGACAGACAGCCAGACAGACAGAGGAGAGAGAGGAGAGAAGAACAGCCAGATGTGAAGAGAGACAGCCAGACAAGAGAGAGAGAGAGAGACAGCCACAGAGAGAGAGGAGAGACCAGCCAAAGGAGAGACACAGATAGAAGAGATAGAGGGAGAAGAGGGAGAAGAGAACAGAGGAGAGAGAGAGAGGGAGAGAGAGACAGAAAAGAGAGAGGGAGGGAGGGAGAGAGAGACAGACATCCAGAGGAGAGAGAGAGGGTGGAACAGATGGAGAGAGAGGGAGGGAGAGAGAGAAGCCAGCCAGAGGAGAGAGAGAGGGAGAGAAAAAACAGAGGGGGGGAGAAAACGGGGAAAAGGAAGAGAAAGAAACAATAGAAAGAGAGACAGACAAAGAGAGAGAAACGGGGAGAAGAGACAGAAAAACGGGAAAAGACAAAAAGAAAGAGGAGAGAAGAAAAAAGGAGAGAGAGGAGAGAGAGGGGGGGAAAAGAGAAAAAGAGAGAGAGAAAGAAAAAGAAACAAGGAAGAGGGAGAAACAGACAGAAGGGGAGAGGAAGGGGGAGAGCAGGGGAAGAGAGAAGAAGGAAAGAGAAGACAGACAAAGGAACAGAGGAAGAATAGGAGAGAAAAACAAGGAAAGAGACGGGGAGGAGGAGCGAAGGGGGGGAGAAAAAAACGGGAGAAGGGGAAAAGGGAAAAAGGGAAGAGGGGAGAGACCCAGCAGACAGGAAGAAGAGGGGGGAGAGAAAAAAAGAGAGAGAGCCAGAAAACAGAAGAGGAGAGAGCATGGAAGAACAGAGGAGAGAGGGAGACAGGGGAAGAGGACGAGAAGAAAAGGGGGAAAAGAGGAGAGAAGCCAGAAGGGGAGAAAGAGAGGGGGAAAGGGAAGAGACCCAAAGAAAAAGGGAGAGAGGGGCAGCAGAGGAGGGGAAGAGAGAAGAAAGGGGAAAGCCCAGCAGAGGGAGAGAAAGCCAGACAGAGGAAGGAGAGAGCCAGACAGAGGAAGAGAGACAGCCAAAAAGAGGGGAGGGGGGCAGCCAGAAAAAAAGAGAAAAGGGGGGAGACAGCAGACGGGGAGGGAAGAGAAGCCAGAAAAAAAAGGGGAGGAGAGAAAAAAGCCAAAGGGAAAAGGAACAGCCAGACAGGGGAGAGAGAGACACCAGACAGGGGAGAGAAGACAGCCAGAGGGGGAGAGAGAGAGAGAGAGACAGCCAAAGAGGGAGACGACAAAAAGGTGAGAGGGGGGGGAGAGAGAGACATCCAACAGACGAACAGAAAGACAGACAGACAGAGGGAGAGACGACAGAAAAGGAGAGGGGGAGACAGGGGAGAGGGGGAGGGGGGGAAAAAGACTGAAAAAGGAGAGAGAGGGGGAGAGAGACACAGACAGGAAGAAAAGGGTGGGGAGGAGAGAGACACCCAAGTAGAGGGACAGCCAGATTGAGAAGAGACACCTCAGGGGAGAGAGACAGCCACGGGAGAGGGAGAACCCCAAAAGAAGAGACAGACAGACAAAAGATAGAGGGGAGGAAGAGGAGAGAGGACAGAGGAAGAGGGGGGAGGGGGAAGAAAGACGACAGCAAGGAGGGGAAAAGGGGAGAGACAGAGGAGAGGAGAGAGGGGAAGGGGAAGACAACAGCGCAGAGGGAACAACAACATAGGAGAGGGGGAGACAGAGGAAGGAGGGAACAGGGGGGAGGGGGGGAGAGACTGACATAAGAGGAGAGAGAGAGGGTGAGAGACCCAGACAAGGAGGGGATAGAACGAGACAGAGGAAAGAGGGAGAAGAGGAGGGGAGAGAGAGAGAGAAGAGAAACAGACAGACAGACAGACAAACAGGGGGAAGGAGAGGGGGGAGGGGGAGAGGGGGGAAAGAGAGAAGAGAGAAGAGAGAGAGAGAGAGAAGAGAGAGAGAGAGAGAGAGAGAGAGAGAGAGAGAGAGAGAAGAGAGGGGAAAAAAAAAACCCAGACGAAAAAAGGAAAGGAAAAAGAGGGAGAAGGCACCCAGGGAGAGAGAAAAACAGACAAATTTTTTTTTTTAAACCCCATTTTAAGTCAAAGATTTTCTGCTAAAATTGGGGTTGCTCCCCCGGGGGAGAGCGCGTCGCCAAAAGACAGCGCCACCCTTTTTCTTTTTTTTTTTTTTGGTCGCAATGATTTGTTTCCCTATCAGAGTGGTTTTTTTTCTAAGAATTTTCCAGGGACAACTCCCTTGTTCCCGTGGGTTTTTTTTACTGCGCTGAAAATTGTGTAAACGCGGGGCCCCTCGGTTTATCGTTCATCCGAAAGCTAGGGCCCCAAAACCACTCAGGTCTAATGGATGGGGGGAAAATTTTTGGGCCCCAAAAAGGGGGACGAACCACGCACAACCCCGACCCGGATTTTTCCCTTCTGACAGGCGCGTTACCTTAGCCACGATCTCTCGAAAGAAGGGGAGAGAGAAGAGAGAAACCCCCAGACGGGGAAAGAGGGGGGGAGAGGGAGAGGGAAAAGAGGAGGGGGAGAGAGAGGAGAAAGAGAGAGAGAGAGGAGACAGCGACAGACAGCAGACGACAGGGGGGACAGCAGAGGAGAGAACAGACAAGGAAAGAGGGAGAGAGGAGGGAGAGGGAGAGACAGACAACGAGGGGAGAGAGAGAGGGAAGAGACAGCCGAGGAGGGGGGAGGAAAAAAGGAGAGAGAAGGAGGGAGCAGTCAACAGGGGGGGGAGAGAGGGAGAGAGAGAGCCAACAGGAGAGAGAGAAAAGCCCGAGGAGAAGACAGCCAAAGAGAGAAGACAGACAGACAACGATGAAGAGGGAAGAGGAGAGATACCAACAGAGAGAGAGAGAAAGAGGGAAGAGAAAGACAGACGCCAGAAAGGAGAGAAGAGGGGGGAAAAAGAGAGACAGGGGGAGGGAGGGGGAGAGACACCCGCCAGAGGAGAGAGAGAGGGGGAAGAGAAGAAAGAGAGAGAGAAGGAGAGACAGACAGAAGACAGGAGAGAGAGACAGACAACAGAAGAGGGAAAAGGTTTAAAACAACAGAGGGGAAAAAAAAAGGGGAGAGAGACAGCCCGACACAGGAGAGAGGGGAGAGAAAGACAGCAGACGAGGAGAGAGGGGAAGAGAGAGGGAAGGGGAAAAGACAAAAGGGGAGAGAGAGGGGAGAGAGAGAGACAGCCAGACAGAGGAGAAGGGGTAAGAGAGAGGGAAGTGAGAGAAGACAAAGGGGAGAGAGAGGGAGAGAGAGAGACAGCCAACAGAGGGAAAAGAGGGTAAGAGAGAGGGAATGGAGACAGACAAAGAGAAGAGAGGGGGAGAGAGAGACAGCCAACAGATAGTGAGAGGGGAAGAGAGCGAAGCCAAACAAGGGGAGAGAGAGGGAGCGAGAGAAGAAAAGAAAGGAGAGAAAAAAAAGAGAGGAACGGGGGAGGAGACAGACAGAAAAGGGGGGACGAAAGAGAAACAAAGAGACAGAGGAACGACAGGAGACAGACATACAGACAACAGAGGAGGGGGGGAGAGGGGGGAAAAGAGATAGACAAAGAAAGAGGGGAGAGAGAGAAAGGGAAACCAACAGAGGGGAGAGAGAGAGTGAGAGAGAGAGCAAACCCCCCAAAAAAGGGGAAAAGGGGAGGGAGCGAGAGAGAGACAGCCAGGAGAAAGAGAGAGAAGGAAGGAGAAGACAACGGGGAAAAAGAACAGGGAAGAGACAGAAGAAGAGACAGAGTAGAGACGACAACAAAGAGAGACAGAAGACAGGGGGCAGAGGGGCAGACAGAGGAAGAGACAGAATACAGAGGAGGGGAGGGGGGGAGAGAAGAGGAAAAAAGAAAAAGAGAAGGAGAAAAAAGAAATTTAGACCCAAAAAAAGACAGACAGAAAGGGGGAAGAGAGAGAGAGAGAAGAGAAGGGAGAGAAAGAGAGAGAGAAGGAGAGAGAGAGAGAGAGAGAGAGAGAGAGAGGTTCAGACAGATAGAGGGGAAAAACTCGAACGAAAATCGAAAAACCCAAAGATTTATTTACAAAAAGGCCATTGGCCATACATGAAGGGAGTTTTCCGAATGCTTAGTATTTTGTTTTTTAAATTTTAAAACCCTACGCACACATACCACACACACACGCAAAGCACACACACCCCCACCACACAACACACCACACACACAACCCAAATGTTACTGTATAACACAAAGTCAGCTACAAAAATAATCACTTAGAGATAACATTATCGATAGAGGAGAGAGAGAGAAAGAGAGAGAGAGATTCCAGACAGAGGAGAGACAGAGACAGAGAATCAGACAGACAGAGGAGAGAGAGAGGGAGAGAGAGATAGAACAAAGGAGAGAGAGAGAGGAGAGAGAAGCGACAGCCAAAAGGAGGAGAGAGAGGAGGGAGCGAGAGAGAGAAAAGCAGGAGAGAAAGACAGAGAGAGAGAGAGACGGAGGAGAGAGACAGACAGAGAAGAGAGACAGACAGAAGGAGAGAGACAGACAGAAGAGACAGAGGAGAGACAGACAGACAAGAGAGAGAGACAGATGAGAGACAGGAAGAGACAGGACAGAGGAGACAGACAGAGAGAGACAGAGATACAGAGGAGAGAGAGAGAGACAGAGAGAGAGAAAGATTCAGACAGTAGAAAGAGAGTAAGATTCAGACAGACAGAGGAAGGAGAGAGAGAGAGAGAGAGAGAGAGAGATTCAGACAGAGGAGAGACATAGAGAGAGAGGATCAGACAGACAGAGGAGAGAGTGAGAGAGTGAGAGAGTGAGAGAGAGAGAGAGAGGGAGATTCAGACAGAGGGGAGACAGAGAGAGAGAATGAGACAGACGAGTGGGAAGGGGAGAGAGAGAAGAGAGAGAAGAGAGAGAGAGAGAGAGAGAGAAGAGAGGAGAGAGAGAGAGAGAGAGAGAGAGATTCAGACAGACAGAGGAAGAAAGAGAGACAGACAGAGGAGAAAGAGGGAGACAGACAGAAAATGAGACAGAGATGGACAGGACAGAGAGAGACAGATAGACCAACAGAGGGGATAGAGAGAGTCAGACAGAGGAGAGACAGAGATTCAGACAGGACGGACAGTCAGAGAGAGAGAGAGAGAGAGAGAGAGAGAGAGAGAGAGAGAGAGAGGAGAGAGAGAGAGAGAGAGAGAGAGAGAGAGAGAGAGAGAGAAGATTCATACAGAGAAAGATTCAGACAGACACAGGAGAGAGAGAGAGAGAGAGAGAGAGAGAGGAGAGAGAGAGAGAGAGAGAGAGAGAGAGAGAGAGAGATTCAGACAGAGGAGAGAGACATAGAGAGAGAGGACAGACAGAGGAGAGAGAAGACAGAGAGACAGACAGACGAGAGATGAGAGAGAGAGAGAGAGAGAGAGAGATTCAGACAGACAGAGGAGACAGAGAGAGAGAGAGATTCAGACATAGGAGAGAGAGAGGAATCAGACAGACAGACAGAAGAGAGAGAAGAGAGAGAGAGAGAGAGAGAGAGAGAGAGAGAGAGGAGAGAGAGAGAGAGAGAGAGAGATTCAGACAGAGGAGAGCGCAAGAGAGACAGACAAACATAGAAAAACAATGACAATGACAAATTCTTTTATTTTGAGGATAATTAATAAGCCCCCATGTGCTTTTTTACATCCAGTCCCCGCCCTAAGGGATATATGATAATAAAATAAAATAAAGCCCCTACCAATACACTCACACACTATTCCCGAAGAAATATCTACACTAAACACCCCCCACCCCGCAAAATTCACCCAAAAGAGAGAGAGAAAATGCAACAAAAAGTAATAAAGATAGCAAAACAGAAAACACAGAAACAACCGAAAGAATAGCAAAGAAACCCAGAGCAAAAGAAAAGCAGCAACAACAAGGGGAGAGGGGACAACCCCAAAACCAAAACAGATCAAAAACAAAACAAAAACCTCCATAATATAAAGGATAAGAAACCATGTAAATGGTATTATTTTGGCTAACAGAAAGAAACAACAAATTCATTGTACTTATATGAG
>CM054157.1:43470635-43513111 GCA_028751875.1 Rapana venosa | reverse complement strand
ACAGAGGAGTCAGAAAGAAGAGAATCAGATGTGCCAGACAGTCAGAGACAGAGGAGTGACTACAGGACAGGACCAGAAAAGATGAGACAGACAGTACAGAGGAGGACAGATGGAGGAGAGAGACAGAGGAGAAGAGGGAGAGAGGTAGACAGAAGTGAAGATAGAGGACAGTCCAGAGGAGAGAGAGGGGAGACAGACAGAACATGAGCGAGAGAGAGGGGGGGGAGAGAGATCGGACTAGCCAGACTGACAGAGGGAGAGGGAGGAACAGACTGACCGACAGGACAGAGGAGGGAGAAAGGCAGACAGTAAAGACTGAGGTAGGGTGGGGAGAGAGACAGCCAGCCACAACTAGATCCAAAGGGGGGGAGGGTGAGAGTGAATCAGACAGACAGACAGAAAGTAATAATGAGGTGAACAGACTAGACACAGGAGAAATGAGGGAGTCTGACAGAGAAAATGCAAGTGACGGTCAGACAGAGGAGAGACAGACAGACCGGACAGAGGGGATTGAGAAAAGAACAGAAGAGGAGAGAAAGAGAGAGAGTGGTGATGGGTGAGAGACAGAGAGAGCGAGAGAGATGAGAGAGGAAAAGAGAGAGAAGTCAGAGAGGAAGAGAGAATCAAAAAGACAGAGGACGCTGAGAAGTGAGAGAGAGAGAGATTCAGACAGAGGAGGCTAGATGAGAGAGGGGGGGTGGGGGGGGGGGGGGGGGTGGGGTGGGGGGGGGGGGGGGGGGGGTGGGGGGGGGGGTGGGTGGGGGCGGGTGGGGAGGGGCGGGGGTGGAGGGGGGGGGTGGGTGGGGGGCAGAGAGAGAGAGATTCAGACAGACAGAGGAGAGCGAGAGCCAGCCAGCCAGATAGAGGATGAGTACAGTCAGACAGACGGAGATATGATGGGACCAGACTGAGGGTGATAAGATGGGAGACGAGAAAATTGAGAGAGAGATGGACAGAGGATGAGACAGTTAGACGACAGAAGTATTTGGGGTCTAGAGAAAGAGTACACAAGACATGCCATGCTGCATATGCATAATTGACAAAAATTTTATTGTGATATGCATCCAACGCCCATTCCAAAATGGGGAAGTGGGTTTGGGGAATTATGGGCAACAAAAACGCAGAAATCATCCAAACAGTCTCTCATTGACCATGGATTCTACAGTAATCATTGTTATTAGTTTTAGACACATTAATGTCATTATTGGACCACAGTTTCTTCTTGTTGTGTACTAGGACAAGAACAGAGGTGAGACTCGAGAGAGATTCAGACAAGCAGACTGTTTGAGGGAGAGAAGCAGATTCAGACAGAGAGATATGAGTAGAGTATGAGAGATAGAGAGTAGATTAGAGAGTTAAGAGAGAAGATTGAGAACATATTCTAACGATCTTAATCGAGATGAGAGAGAGAGAGAGTATATATTCTGATAGGTCAGAGAGAGAGAAAGTGATATTTTCATGAAGACAGAGGAGAGAATTCAGAGAGAGATATCAGACAGACAGGTACAGCTTGAAGAGAGAGATGATTTCAGGACAGATTTATGGCTTCGAGAGCAGAAAGACAGACTAGACATAGTTTATAATAACAATAATGACCTATGACAAATTTTTTCTTTTGAGGAAATAATAATAAGCAACCCATGTGCATTTTTATCCCATCCAGTCCCCCGCCCTGTGGGAATATATGTATGATAATAATATAAAATGAAAAAGTACTCAATACCAATATCACTTCAACACACTTATAAGGTTATACCGTAATGAATATGTACACTACCCCCTCTTCGAACCCCCCCCAAAAAAAAAGAGAAATCACGCCTATATGGATGAAGAGAAACTACAAGGCTAACAAAAGTTAATTAAAAGTATAGCAAACAGAAACACAGAAACACGAAATAATAGCAAAGAAACCCAGAGCAAAAAGAATAATGCATAGCAAAAATACAAGGGGAGAATGGGGACAACACCCAAAACCACACCACGAATCAGTAAACAAAACTAAAAACCTCCAGATAACATAATGGTATAAGAACACCATGTAAATAGTAGTATTTGGCTAAAGAAAAAAAACCTCAACAAATTATATTGTTCTTTTATGGATGAGAAAGCAACAATAGTTAAGAAGTACACTAAATGAAATATTTAATATAAACAGACTTGCAGTAGATTTATGCATACAAGCCATTTTGCATTCCATGCACTCGTACAAGGACACCCTCTCTGATGATTAACTTACACACACAGCGCGCGCGACTCAGTATACGTCGTTATTTGTGTATTAAAAACATATCAATGCTCCAATTTCTAAATCTTTTTATATTATATTTTACTATAACTTAGTAGTTATAGAATAGGCATTATGCACATTGGAATATTAGCATATTGGCTACACTCAAAACAAGCATATCAAATAGAATTTCACTTTAATCTTAATATAGGGAGGGATAGTCAGTGGTTCGGAGCAACTCGTCTTTCCCCCAGAGTTAATAGCGTCGAGACTTTACTCGTCATTTTGGTTACAAGTTGGGAATGCGGCTGGGACCGTATTGCGCTGCTGGACTGTCAGTACTATTTTCCACAAGAAAAATGATTCCACCCAGCTGAAACTATGGGTACCTGACATCTTTAGAGAGTAGCGCAGTTTAAGTTAGAACATGGTAGATGAGACGTGGTCGATATGTTGGTCAGGAAGGTAATGCAGCGTTGGGTGAGGAGTATGTGCACCGCCTCAATTATGATGGCCCTAGAGAAGTGAGGTCTATTGACACTCGCTCCCTACGACCTTATCAGCGTTTTTATGGGACTCCTTTACCTTTACCTTTTTTTAAATCTTAATACAGTCAATGCTCTATGCAATAAAATACTGAAATATTAAATCTGAATAAAGACATTCACTAGATACAAAAATGTAAACACTATCATTTAAGTATATAATATAAGCAAAACAATAAAATGAGAGGAGGGAGGGGGGAGGGAGGGAAGAGAGGTGTACGAGAGAGACGAGGAGAGGACTGTATGATGAGAGTGAGAGAGTGGGAGTTAGAGAGAGAGATGAGAGAGTACGGAGGGAGTTTAGAGAACTGATAAGACTGGAGAGGTTGATTGGGGGGGATGAAAGAGGAGAGAGAGTCGAGATTGATGAAGAGAGAGAGACACGACCGAGGGATGATGAGAGGTCGATCTAGATGCGAGAGAGAGATGAGAGTGAGAGAGAAATTTACACAGAATACATTTTGAATCCATATATTTCATACATTTTTCAATTTTCATCACTTACTATTACCAGTAGCGCTCACTGCTTGATGTAACATTAATACATGTTAAGATCATCCTAGTTGTGATATAAGGACGTGAGATAGTGGAATTATATCTAGAAGTCAGTTTGCAATAAACACAATAGGCCAGTAGTGATCAAGTTAACATTACATCAGAGAGAGAAGAGTTGAGAAGTGGAGATGAAGATGGATGGAGAGAGAGAGATGCAGAGAAATGATGAATTGAGAGGAGTGAGGAGAAGCGACGTAGATGAGGGGAGGAAAATTTGGTATATGTTTAAGGGTAGGCTATAATTTATTTACTTTGTCTCCAAAAAACAGAATCAAGTGTAAATAATTTTTTTGAGGCCATCATGGGGATGACATAATTGCACTTTTTGAGATAGTTATGAAGTTTGTGGATGTGTAAATGAATCAGGAAGGGAAATTTCCACAAACAGGAATCCTGCGTAAAAGTAAGCTAGATTTGGCAAAAAATGCTATTCTTGGCATAGTAGGACACTGCGCATTCAGTATTTCTTATGAATGATTATTGGGAACTTTATTCATTTAAGGATGAGGGAACTGTTCTGTCTATTACTTAAAACATCATGGAGCCTTTTGTTAAATCTTAGTCTTTGGTGAAGGGGAAGAAAGGAATATTTAAAACTGAGTATAATCCCTCTTCTTACAAGTTGTCTTTTCAGAGGAAAGGAGAGAAAGCAGACGACAAGAGAGAGGACGTGACATAATAAAGAGGACAGGAAACAGAGAGAGACATTCAGACTGACACTGTGACAGAGAAGAGAGAGACAGACAAAGAGGAGAGAGACAGACAGACAGACAGAGGAGAGAGACAGACAGCTACAGAGAGACAGACAAAGAGACATACAAAAGAGAATGAGACAGACAGAGACAGCCTGAGAATGACAGAAAGAGAGAGAGAGAGGGGAAGGGGGAGAGAGAGAGAGAGAGCGAGGAGAGAGAGAGGAGGAAGGGGGGAGAGAGAGAGAGAGAGAGAGAGAGAGAGAGAGGAAGAGAAGAGAAGAGAGGGGAGAGAGAAAAAGAGAGGAGAGAGAGAAACAGTGTCTCATATCACAAGCCAATTTCTTAGGTAAGAAAAGTGTTCTTACCTGATCTTGGGACACCTGTTGACAGGATGGCCTGTCCCCCACATGGTCAGCTCTGCTGTCTGCCTTCCCTCTGCTGCCACATGAAGCTAACAAAGAGCACCTTGTCCGCTTGTGATTGGCTGCTGCAATCACGTGCCGGAATCCGCCACTTGGTTTTTCGTCTGCTACACAGAACGCCCAACAGAACGGCCTGTGTATTGTTTGATAGATGATAACTTTCCCCATCTCCCAATGAAGAGATGCTGCACTGGCTAAGTAGGTAGTGATGCTTACCCGTGGTCTTTCCGCGCGTTTTTCCTCCATTGCGTTCGATACTACGGAAGCACCTCAAGTACAAGCATTTTCTGAACTTTTGTGTTTTCTACCACTCAGCACCAAAGAACTTCTCAAGTGAGTTTTTTCGTGTTTTGATCGAGAACGGTTTAACTATTACAAAAAGTTAGATGACATGTGTAGTAAGATGTGTGGATACCATAAAAATTGTTATAATGTCAGAAATTTTGTGTGTGTATGGAGGGTAATAAAGGTGGGTAGGGTGAAAAAGAAGGGTCAGGTCAGTCAAAATAAGTTCTCTGCTACTGCTACTGGTATCCATGTAACCCAGTACAAAACCCGTCGCATTGTGGGGGAGGAAACCCCAATAGAAAAAAATCCCAAAACTTAGTAATGGGAGACTTGTAGAGAGGAGAGATTGGTGCGCCCCCAAGGAATATCTAAAAGCCACATACAGAGAAAAAACACTGAAAGACCACAATGAAATGCCCGTAAAATGTACCGGATCCGGTCGAGAGCCGGGTTAACGCCAAAAACGACCGCGGACTATTCCATTGATAACACCATGGGTGGAAACCAGTGACAAGTCAAGCACTGGAGGTTAAAAACATTATTAGCTCCTAGGAGAAACAAATCACCATTGGTACATGGAACGCCCCCGTACTCTCTACCTGTGCGGAGAAAAATCAAAGAACTAGAGTTTGAGCTTAGCTCGATTATTGGGAAGTTATTGGACTAGTAGTAAGCGTGTCGGGACAGGGATTTGGGTTGAGACATTGACTGTAAGAGGCAACAAGATCTGGTACAGTGGCCAAGAGAACATCACCAACATGGGACGTGGATTTTATTGTCCAGAAAGGAAGTTCGCAGTGCGGTCGGTACATTATTAGCTTGTTACACATCGGCTTCCAGCAGGATTTCCAGCATACGGGTTGTAGGCTCAAGCCTGTGAACATAACCATACAATACAGAACATCTTTGCACCAGCCAATCTGAAATTCAGTTGATAGAGTAGAGTATAGTAGAGATGTATATAGTGAAAGAAATCCTTGTTACTCGTGTCCAATGTATGAAAATACCACATTTCGACTACCTGGACTCATCTACATCCAAGGGGATTTTAACGCCATGTAGGTCCTGACTCTTTTTCTCAACAAATGGGATGGTACAGTTGGTCAGTTTTGGTTCGGGGGACCCTACACGAAGGGGACTACGGTCTTGCTGGAGTTTGCTAGCACCCACAGACTTTAACCCTTGCCAATACCCTCTATCCCAACATGCAAAGTAAGGCTGACAACCTGGCATGGAAAACGGCAAGATCCATTAAACCATATTAGTTGCTATTTTGCTTTTTGGCTTAGACCACCACGGTCGCATTCTAAATCCAGCTTAAGCAGACAGAAGTACAATAGAACCTCTTAGTACATACCACTGGTGAATGTCATCATAGACACAGTGGATCCTCGACCTTCGTGCTGTGGTAGTCATTATCTGAAGACTGATGTAATAAACAAACTGGAATGCAAACCCACGTATCAATATTGACGTGGACAAACTAAACGATCCTAAGTGTCGATGGAGTTTCTTCCAAGCTAAGCGTGCGGGACGTTTTTGCGGCATATCTAAAACCCTCCTGGGACAATGACATCAAGGAATCACCAACTAACTTTAAAATGAGGCAGTCCGAGAAACGCCAGAGGAGATTGTCCTCGGTCTGTCAGAGCAATAAAACACAGCCATGGACTACCAATGACATTCTTGGACCTCTGCTGATACATGAAGAGCACCTAGATAACCAACCAGGTCTTCCAACCCTACAAGAAATTCCTGGGAAGGCCAACAATCTCGTGAAGAAATTAATCAAGCTTAAACGGCGCCACGATAAAGGGCAGAGAGAAAGTGGTATCGTGATCCATGTGATGAAGATCGAATAATAAACATGAAAGTGGGCAACACGTTTAAAAAAGGCCATACGAACCCTGAAGAAACTCACAAAAAACCCACCTTAACACACACAATCATAGTCATTGGAAGACGATGTCGTGTTGAGGGCCGAGCGGGTAGCGGTGTGGAAAACCTTCTCACGAAAGCTCAGCTTGCATATTGAACCGGTGGTGCTGAGATATTTGTCAAGAAACTGTACAACTACCCAATACACCTGACAAGAGATAATAGAGAGAAAGCAGCGTAAAATCAAGAGACCTGTGTGCATGGATAATGTGGGAAGATAGTGGGAAAAGAAGCATTCTGCAGCTTACCAGTAGGAAAGTCCCAAGGAGCAGACAATTATACCTGCAGAGCTGACTCAAGATGGTGGCGACGCGGAAACAGTCATTCACCATTGTTACAGCTATCTGTCGAAAGATTTGGGAGATAAAACAGTGTGCCAACAGAATGGACACAATCACTCAATCATCAACCCTGCACATGAAGGGAATTTACGCCAATGCCAAAACTATATTTAAAACAATCAGCATCATCAAGCCACGCCAGCAAGACTCATGCTCTAAGTTATTTGAATCGACTCAAGAATGGAGGCAGAAGAACACTTTGCAGGGAACAAAGCTGGGTTCTGGGCAGGCAGGTGCACAATCGAAACAGATTTTTATCTGCCCATATGATGGAAAAACATCTTCAACATCAGAGAGAACTGTCTCCACTACTTCATCGACTTTCAGAAGGCTTTTTGGACAGAGTATGGCAACGTAAGGCATTGTGGAAGGTCCGCGAGAACTGTTTAGGGCTTTGATGAAGGACTGAGTGCAAACCATTAAAGACACGACTACACTGCAAGCAGTGCAGCCTTTGAAAATAATAGTCGGGGAGACATACTTCAAAAACCATCAGTGGGGGTCCGACATGGAAGGCCTGTTATCTCCAGTCCTGTTCAATCTGTTCTTGGAAAAACACCATGAGAGAGAAACCTCCTTGACTTCCACCCTACCATCGCCATTGGCGGCAAGACACCTACAACAATTTACGTTTGCGATTGACCATGGACCTCATGGGCGGAAGTAAAGTTAGAACACATGAGCTGGCATGATCTTACGACCAGACTTGATAACTGAGCTGGGTGCATATGGGGGATAGGATGGTGAGTCGGAGAAAAGTTAAAGTACTGGTGAACAGCACGAGCAATGACCACCACTAAATTTACATATGAACGGCCAACAACTGGCGGGGGGCGAGGTAGAAGAGACTTTTAAATACCTCGGCGCGCTACTTCACAAAAAGGACGGCATCGACGACAGAAATCAAAGTCAGATAGCCATGGCAACATCCTCCATGACAAAAACTCACCCTCCATATGGAAAAGTAAAGAGAATTCAGTTTCCTAATCAAACGAATGCTCTACAAGCCCTAATTCAGTCGATCTGCTGTACGGAAGTGAAACTGGACATTGACTGCTGAAAACAGCAAAGAGAATCAGTCATTTCGAAACAAAATGCCATTGAAAACTACTGGGCATATCTGTAGTGTGAACGCATAAGACCAACGAATTTGTCAGAGTCAAATTAAACACGGCTGGCAAGGTCCACAGGAACACCTTTCACCATCGTTCAAGAAGGAAAAGCTGACTTGGATTCGGCCACGCACCCGCCCACAACACTCTGCCCAAAACATGGTCTGCTGGGAACACTCCTAAAAAGGTAGGCAGAAGGAGGGGGAAGACAGACAGTCATGGTTGGACAAACATGAGAGAATGGACCAGGATGGAGATGATCGGAACTACTGCGCAGTAGCAGCCTGAGGACGAGATGGAGGGAGGAGGGCTTACCACGGATAATCTTTCTATGTTCCCCCAGCGACGCCAAGGTCACGGGTATGAAGACTGATGATGATGGATGATGGGAGGGTGGGCGGGGAGTGCCCGGGCACATTGTCGCCCGCATAGGGCCGCATGCAGGTGCAAGTGTTTGGGTGTGTGTGGGTTTTCGTCTTGTGTTGTTTTATTGGTTGAAGTGGGAGTGGTATTTGGGGGGGTGCGGCAGGGTGATGAAGGTTGTGATAGTTATTATTTTAATTGTATTCTAATTTTAAAGTCAGGGGACTAAATATTGTTTTGTTTTTTTACTATGATGTTGTTTACATGTATGTTTTATGTTTAATGATTCATAATGGTGTTTGTTATATTTGCAAAACAGTTTAGAAACAGATGATTTTCTATTATGTATTCAGACTGCCTTTCAAAAAGAAATGATGATTAGGTTTGCAAACAAATGATCTTGCAATTCACTCACTCCACAACACAGTAATATTTCTTATAAACATCAATTCTGTCAGTGATGACTTGGTGAGCAAATTCCCTGTTGCATGGGCTATTAGTAAATAATAGATACACTATGTTTTAACTGTTTTCAGTGATGCAATTGAGCAAGCTAAAAAGGTGAGATTAATGGCTACTCTAACCAATATATTTATAGTGCTTATACAAACGCATTTTTAACGCTGCTTGGTGTAATGTTTTACAACTGCTCCTTAAAAACGACTGTAATGTACATGGCATGTTGACAAAGCATGGTACAAAAAAATTAAAGGAGTTGCTGGCCGAGTATAGAGAGGCAGCAAGTTGAAATTAATGCAACAACCTCAGTAAATCTTGAAGGCAAGAAGTGATGAAGCCAAGTTTAGAAAATGTTGACTGAATCAGTGAGTACTTGATTTTTCCAAGCCAAATGCCCTTTTTGACGTTACTTTCAAAGACAAATAAAGCCGACAAACTGAAACTCTGGGCAGGGGGGAGAGGAGGCTGGGGGATGACATTGCTTTTTATTATCGCCAGGTAGTGGCTGCAAAATACACCAATATGAGTATGCTGAGGCTTTTCACCTAGTCTATAAAAGATAATTAATTTAACCCCAAAGCCCGACCAAGCGTGTGGATCGTCTACTTTTTGTTTTATTTAGGGTATCAAGAGACAAAGCTTTGGTGACAAAAAATAAATGTGAAAAAGGAAAAACCACTCACAGACACAGAGAAATTCGCAACAGACATAAAGTGTCTGAGTGTTATGGTATCTAGGTACCATGACCAAGAAAATGAATGGTGAACCAGCTTCATCAGATACATTATTGGCTCATTATGTGCAACAAAGGTACCTGACTACAGACAGTAGTCAATGTAAGCTAGTAAGTCTAAGACTGTAAGGTTTTGCATACACATGTTTTACCCTGCACATGTACAGATTTTTCTATCAAGAGCACTACAAGCAAACATATCCATGGAGTTCAAACCTTCAACATTAGAAACCCAATTAAAAGACCCAGCAATTTTAACCCCTGCACCAATAAAATGTGGTTTACTGAATCTGTAATGCAATAATGACCTGACAGAGCCTTTATTTGATACATCCAGAAGCAGAGAATATTTTTAAACCCTTCATCTGCAAAGACGAGATTAACAGTTTGTGAAAAAATAGAACAACTTCGAACAAGAGCTTTAAGTGAAATGACTGGCCTTTGATTGAGGTTGATAAGTAATTGCAAACAGCTGTGAGCACTTAAAAGTGTCATTGACATATTACATCAGCGAACAATGGCTTTGCGAAAGGACATCAGGTATATAAAAAGCAGTGAGAGAATTGACAACAGTTTTGAAGGCGTGAAAAGATAACAGGTACAAACATAAAGAAAGTCAGAGAGTGATGTAAAGTACTTTCAACAAAGAAAATCCAAAAGAAAATTATGCGAAAAACTTTGTAATACCATATACAGAAGAAAGTTAAAATGTTATGTGAAAATTTTACAATAAACGGACAAAACCGTCCAACTGTTGACTTTGCATGTTAGAAGGAAGACCATGACAAGTAAGAAATTCCTTTGCGGCAGTGTTTGTACCTGCCATTCCTGGCTGCATGCAAACTGTGATGATCTCGGTTGATGAAAGTGACTAATGTTCCTCCATGCAGAAGTCAGAATAAAAGTTACACTCATTGAGAAGATCAACCTAGGTTTCTACTCCAGGTCTTCTGAACAAAGGTCAATGATAGTCTTTGTGTAGAGATATTTTGTTCTTTATGTGTATTCCTGTAAGCCAGTTGAAGTGCTTAATAATGACACCCTTGTGATAGCAAAGCAACTTTTGCATTATATTAAATATTATTAGGCAAAAACTTCTCTGCCAGATATTATCAAGTAAACCTCTCTTAATTTGCATCTTTAAAAAAATGCATAAAAGCAAAGAGTTTGTTATAAAGCTGCTCCTGTGTATTTATTTTGTTTCCTCAGTAAAGAATGTTTTCCATTACTATTTTTGAGTATTGTGTTCTTGTAAAGTTTCAGTGTTATCAATGTAACAAAATGTCTTTACATATTTTCATTGCCTCATACTCTCTGAAAAATTCAGCTAGTATTGCTTTTACATTATCATTTACAACTTTCAAAGTGAATCTATACTATTATAACAGTTGTTAAAACAATAATGAATTAGCAATTGTGGAATATACACTGATTAGTATTGCCCATATTTACGGTTGTGTATCATTCTTGCTTTTGTATTTTGTATGTCCTGTAAAGAATTGTACAAACGAATCAACATGTTCAAAATGTACTCTGCATGGGTATATTAGTTAAGTATATCACTGCCTGGGATCTTGTAACATTTTAGGTACGATTCTTTTACATTTTATTCACAAACCTGAACGTTTCAAAGTGACATTTGTAAGTTGTGAAAGCAATTTATTTTCAACATAAATTTGTGTCAACATGCCAAATTATAAACAATTCAGACTGCTTTCTTACTCCTGAATAACTGTTTGTGATTTAACCTTGGGTACTGATTAGCTGAGTTGGCTAATAAATTTTATTGTCCTGATATTAAACTTCTTACACAAATAAAGATTTCCTTTTCAATGGATTTTCTTACAGTTTAGTTTATTCTGCTTCATTTTTTTGTTTTTATGATGTTTATTTTAATTTTCTCATTGCTAGATTAGAACAGTGAATTGTTTACTGATGACAACGAACTGGATACTGTGATTAATGAACCATGTGGCAATTCATATGTCTTAAATATATAAATGAACATGTGGCTGGATACAAAATGATGTGGTGTGTGTGTGTGTGTGTGTGGTGTGTGTGTGTGTGTGGGAGGTGTGTGAGAGAGAGAGAAGAGAGAGAGAGAAGAGAGAGAGAGAGAGGGGGGGGGGGAGAGAGAGAGAATCCAACACTTGTACTGAAAGATAAGGCCTTTTAGGAACACAGAAGATTTCAGATTCACACTGTGGCTAGATTTGAACTTCAAAACGTACTCTAAACTTGAACTTCAATATTGTCCGCCGTGTTCTGTTGTCTGACGTCACACTGACATTTTTCAAGTAAAAGTCGTAAACTGGCTTACTTTATCACACTCTCAATATCAACTGAAGCATAGAAGTAGGCCTAGAGAGGTTCCGTGAAATGGGAGGAGTTCGACAACAGAGTCACTATTTATTAGCGGACGAAAAACCAAGATGGCGGATTCCGGACACGTGATTGCAGCAGCCAATCACAAGCAGGACAAGGTGCTCTCGTTAGCTTCATGTTCTGCTGCCTACACATGGCCAGCTCTGCTGTCTGTCTGCTGCCTTCATCATCACACTGACCATAGGCTAGGTGGAGGCCAGTAGGCTGTGGTGCTGAAAACGCTAGGCCTGCTCACTCCACTCCCCTCCCCTCTTCTGCTGCCTAGCCTAGTGTCTGTCTGTCTCTCTCCCTGCCTGCCTGCCAACACTGCTGCCCTGTCAGGTCTCCTCCTTCCCTCAGTGAGAAAACAACAGGATGGATGGCTGTGCTGCTGCTGCCCACTCTTGGAGGCCCCATCGGGATTGGTGGAAACTAACAGAGCTGTGCCCCCCCCCCCCCCCCCCCTTCTTTCCCTACCTCTACAAGCACGGTAGAAGGCCCCCCCCCCACCCCTTTTATATGTCATGTGTGTCCTACGGGATTGGATTCCCAACGCGGAGACGTCAACGTCGCCTGTGCAAGTCAGAGCTGAAACGAGACCAAACAGAACAGAAGAGGAGTCCGGGGATAGTCGTTCCTCCAGCTACAACTCACCTCTACAACCCACACAACATCATTATAATTCCCCAAATGATACCAGGAGAAGTTCTTTTATTATTTAACCAACAAGCTCTCCCCTGGAAAAAATCTAAACAGGGAGCACTCCCACCGTGGAGATAGGGTGGGGGGGAAGGGGGGGGGGGGGGGGTGGGGCGCTGTCAGTATGAATACATCTCCACCATTGGAAATTCTGTGCAAGAAATTTCCTCTTTTATATCACTTCATTGCTACTAGCCCGCTGTTCCGTTATCCTTCCCTACCACCTCCATGTCAAATTTTCTGCCTCTTGGCCATTCTACCTTTTTTTCCAAAGACTAAAGATAACACTTCTCTCATATGCCCAAGATGGAATTGCTGGGATTTACGTGTGCCCAGATGTTCTGCGTTCGTTTTGCACCGGACCTCGATTTATAGTGTCATCCGAAGGTTCCAGAAAGTGAGTCAACACTGATTTAACTCCAGAGGAAAACTCCTATTGAACGAGTTCGACCCAGGTCAGCAGATCACGAGCGCATCAGTCTAACCCACAAGGTCATCCCATCCCAGAATCAACACACACACACCACACACAACACGAACTATATTGCACACACACACACACACACACCCACACAACACACACACAACACACACACACACACACAGTATACACCATCTTCGATGAGAACTATGAACCGAAGTCCCCGTGTAACTATCGCGCGAACGCCACTCAGAACATCTTGCGCACAGTAAAACCCGGTCCGCTTTTCTGAAGAGTAGGCCAATGTGTACCGCTGGGAACGGATGAACAAAATTTACAAGACGCATACACACGAGGACTGGATTGAAAAAAAGCAGATGCATGCTATTCAATTAATTATCTATCCTCGAATAAAAGAATAAAATTTTTTTTTTTAAAGAATATAAACACAGACTGAGATAAGAGAGCAGACACACGCATACAACACACAGAGACACACAGGCCAAAAAGAGAGAGAAAGAGGGGGGGGGGCGCACACATAGGGCACAGACACACAACAGACCGAGAGAGAGGCAGACACACTCAAACACACACCAGACACACAGGACAAAAGAGAGAGAGGAGGGGGGGGCACACATAGCACAGACCACACAACACCCAGACAGAGAGAGAGCAGACACACCGCATACACACACTCAGAGACACAGAGAGAGAAAGGCAGACACACACGCCGCACGCCGCACACACACACAGAGACAGGAACGGGAGGGGGGGGGGGGGGGGGGAAGGGGGTATGGTTGGAGACGGGATAGCCTAGAGTTCGAACATTGCGCCTCGCAATCTGACGACCCCGGTGTCGATTCCCATTCAAGGGGATATTTTCCGCTGGATGAACATCTGTGCCGACTCCACTCCTCCCCAAAAGTTTCTTTAGATGAACTATCAAACCCAGGCCCGCCTGTGCGAACGCACACAGAACATCTTGCGCACACACGTTAACTCCTGTTCCGCTTTTCGTAAAGTGGGCCATTGAAATAAAATAGAGAGGAAGACACACGCGGGCAACACACAGAGACAGAGAATGAGGTTGCGTTCCGCTAAAACTTAGTATTTCAAATTATCATTATAGGAAAAAGTTCTCTGAATAGAGCTTGAGAAAAAAAACAAATGCATGCTTTATTCAAATGTATACCATCAGTAATTGAAAAATTTGAACTTGACTCAGAGTATCAGAGAGAAGCAGTGCACGCACGCACACACACGACACACTCACACGACACACCACACACAACACACAACACACACACACACAAACCCACACACACAAGAAGGCAGTACGAAAACAGACTGACAGACACACAGAGAGAAAGAGAGAAGGGGGAGGGCAAAGAGACAGAGTTAGAGAGACAGACAGACAGACAGAGCGAAACAGAGAGACAGAGAGAAACAGGCACAGACAGATAGAGAGAGAAACAGAAACAGACAGAGAGTTAGAGACAGGCACAGAGAGACAGACAGGGAGACAGTGAGAGAGACAAACACATAGTCAGACAGAAAGAGAGACAGAGAGAGACACAGACAGAGACACAGAGAGACAGAGAGGCAGAGAGAGAGAATTCAATTCAATGGGAGAGAGAGACAGAGACAGAGCCTGTACATCTTGATTGAACAGCACACTCCACTAGTGCCTAGGGCCCTCCTACTGTTCTGGAAACCTCTAGCCACTATGTGTCCACAGCTCCTGACCTGACTGACTGACTGACTGATGGTACCCTCGCCTCCTCTGTGGCCCAGTCCTATTCTCCTCCACCTCCCTCCTCCACACTGGCCTTGCTGACCATAACAGGCTGTACTTTGATCCGAAGACTCCAGCTGTTTCTGCCATCAACACAATGTTGCATCATAACCATTGCGACAGGAACCCGCACCCTTCACTTCACAGTTTCTAAGGGGCTAGCAAGTTTCTTTCCTTCAGCCAGTTGGTCCTGCAAGGACTGGCCTCCACCGCCCTGAACATAATACCTACCCCCACCCCCCTCTCTCTCTCTAAGGCAAAATAATAGCATTTAGAAGAAAGAGAAGAGAGAGGGAAAACTCAACTGGAAATGTTTAGTGGAAGTAAATGGATAATTACATGGTTTCTTTACACTATGCTCTTTAAACACGCACACACAAACGACAAAAACCCACAACAACAAATACACACACATCTGCACAAAAACAACTTATAAAAACAACAATTTTATGCAAAACAATTAAAGTCAACAAGTTTTTACAAGTAGATTCAAAATGAAGATTTACAAATAGGCACCATAACAAAATAGCAACAATGTTAGATGATATGATCATCCAGGTGGCATGTAGCTTACCGCTATGCCCCCCCGCCCCCCCCCCCCCCTCTCTCTCTCTCTCTCTCACACAACAAGAAAAAACACAAACACACACATACGCACGCAACACACACCAGCGCGCGCGCGCTCATACCAACACACACCGCCGCTCGCAACGCACACACATCAACGCACACACAGGCATAAACACACACCACAACAACAAAGCGCGCGACTGCGAGCGCGACGCCACCACACACAAAATATATGAGAGAGTGAGAGAGAGAGCGAGATAGAGAGAGAGAGAGAGAGAAGAGAGAGAGAGAGAGAGAGAGAGAGAGGGAGAGAGTTGAATGATCATGAAAGAACACTAATGTAATGGAAGACATTAATTTATTTATTGATATGAACAAGCACTCAATAGCTTCTTCATTAAAATCAGTCCTCATTTGTATGTGGTGTCATAAATTCTATCATCTGTTCCCATCGCACACAATGGCCTACTCTTTCCAAAAAGCGGAACAGAATTTAACGAGTGTGCAGACGTTTTCTGACGGGTAATCACACATCCGACTATGTACTTCAGCAAAAGAGAGAACTGATTTACCATTGAAGACTGTGTGGAGAAAACGTCAGGAGAATGAAGGCGCAACTGGACAAGGAGATGACGACAGGAACACCAGGAGCAAAGCAGGAAACAAAGAGAGGGGATAGAAAAGAGGACATTTTGCTATTTATATGATAACCCCCCCCCCCCCCCCTCCTCGGAGCAAAGCAGCAAACAAGGAGAGGGATAGAAAAGAGGACATTTTGCTATTTATATACCCCCCCCCCTAGAACTTTATAAATAGCAATCTTCTTTCCTAAAGAAAGGCACTGTTCCTGTGTGGGGTGATCTTTTAAAGCCTGATCTTAATAAACATAGATCTGGTTGTGAACAGTGTGCGGGTTGGGTCAAGAAACGATAGTTTCTGGAGCAACCGTTAAGGATTTTAGGAATTTGTATTATTTTCATGCATTATTGATGTTTTTCATTGCTTCATTTATGTAATAACAAAATAACTGGGTGTGCTAAATACTGAATTTGATTTTCGAACATTTAACTGTGGGTTTATTTATCTCTCAATCTGTAAATGTTAGACCCAGTCTTACAGTTGCGAGAGGAAACTGTGATGCTTAGTTTTCTTGTCGCCACTGTCAGATCTGGTAAAGGAAAAAATCAAGCAGTATGCCTGTCAGTTGTTACTTCAGCAATTTTTAAAACTGTCAATGGATGTGGTTGCTAAAAACAAAATTATAGTTTTGTCTGCCACGGCTATTTCTGTCAGTCACTGTAGAACGGAATATACCGAACCGTGGTTCGTGCCACAGAAATCAAAAACTGCTACGTTCCTTTTATCGACTGAAATGGCCCATCAATTATTTTTCCCAGTTCCATAGAAACACTACATATTTCCTTTTGTTCAAAGAAACAGAACAGTATAGTTATCGTTAAACTCGAGCTACTCATCTTTTTCTTCAGCAACGACAGTTTGTTACTTTTGCTGTGGACTATATGTCGACAGTTGCTGGCGGAACCCCCTGTTACCGAGTTTCTAGTTTCCACGGAAAAAGCACACCACCTCTTCCTCCCACACCTTCATTCCCATGATTTTACAGCAGACAGACACTGATGTCGCTCTTTTGCCAATGAATCTCTACCACTTGATAGCCTAACAGCCTTGTGAACAAAAACAAATCATATTCTATCATAAAAAATAAGGTGAACATTGTGATGTGGAAATTAGCAATTAAAGACTGGTGCCTACAGATAGATTTATAGCTTTAGTTGTACCCATCACGACACTTCCTGCCAAAACTTCAGCCTTTGGTCTTTGTCAAGATCTCACAAAATTAAAAACCAACAAATGCAGACACACTAAGTATTTCAAATATTTTAAATGTCAGCAACTGTGTTGGTTTCAGTTGTGATGCGAAACCAAGAACACACTCTTCCAAATCAAAGTTTTGGAAAAAATTTTATGTGGAAAAAATGCTGGTTTATCTTCAGTTTAACTATCTATTATTTTGTTCCTAGAATATCGTATGGTATCAATGTGTCAGCACCAACGTTTTCACGCTGCATGCAAAAAAAATTGTAATGAATACATGAGTGCGTGTGTGTCGCGCGAGCGCGTGCTGTGAAGTGTGTGTGTGTGTGTGTGTGTGTGTGTAGAGTGTGTGTGTGGTGTGTGTGTGTGTGTGTGAGGTGTGTGTGTGTTGCGCACGCGCGAGCTGACACAGGGTTTCTTTTTTAAACTCCCATCGTGAGATAAGGCTCCTACCACGCTTGGCCCACAGACAGGTTACAAGCTGATGGTGACTCATGGATCGAAAGCCAAGTGATCATTTACCTTTTTTGCAATTCATCAACCGATACAAAAATGGTTGAAGATAAGTTCACAAAGTTTAGATTTTTAAATGGAATTGCTTATTTCAACTGTTTTATTCTTGAAACCCGACCGAGATCATACGCCAAAACAACAAGACAGCAGTAGAACTGACGAAGAACCGTGACCCTAGTGTTCCCTATGTGCCAACACATATAGAATTCTCAGTATTTTCTAGAGTTGCATTCCATGTTTCAACTTAACAGACTCCAAAGTGAAAACGTATCACATACTTTCTTTCTCTCTTTCAAATCTCTTCACTATAAATTGTTTCTGGTCTCAGTTATGTGTACATTTTGAATCGATGCTTGTACATGTCAATGGTTATCGTTTCAAGTTGTAATGGTAGACTTAGATTCAATGTCCAACAGAAGGGACTCTATGTCACAATTGTAACATTTTGTTTTCTTTACATAATGAAATGCAATAAACAGTATATTATTTTGAAAAGCTGCTTTGTGCCTCTTGTGAGCAAGAATAAGAAGTACTGCATGCCTGACTTGAGCTGTATATTTCAATAATTATGGAGACATGAGAATGTAAAGTTGCCATGAGCATGGAGAACTAATGTGGATTTTCATAATAATTTCGACAGTTCTTTTCATATGGGAACCTTTTCTGTCTTGGTTTACAAGTAACTTATACCAGGTTTTAGAAAGCATGCTGGTATTTTTAAAGACCTCAAATCTCTTTTATTTGGATTCCATGTCACAACAGTAACACAGCAAAAAAATTCTTTAAAATCATCTATTACAACACGATGAATTGACCGATTCATCTTTTTCCCATTTATTTAGAAAATGATGTATATTGAAATGCTGTACTGTGTGACATAAAGACATGTATGTAGAGTGAAATTGATTTTGGGGTCTCTATGTCACAGAAATGGTACATGTTTTTGAGAACAACCCAATTTTGTTCTGCTGAAAACAGGACTATACAAACACACATACTGCACAGTTTCTTCTTATTATTATTATTCTCAAATGCACAGAGAGCAACTACTGTTTTCCCTTATATGAGCGAAAAAGCGACACGGGCTGCCGTTAAGACGCCTGAAAGTAAGTCCCATTACTTCCTACATCGTTATGATAGAAATTATCTTTTAAGTCTTTCCTGCGGAAAACTCAGGAGAATGGACCTCGTGGAGGCAAAAAATAACAAGAGGGGGTGACAGGAAAAATGGAACAAGGCAGAAATACAGAGAGGGATAGAAAAAGAGGAAATATTTATTGGTAACAGAATTTCCAGAAGGAGAGGATGCACCCATATTGACTGACAGACCCCGGCACCCCACTCTTGTTCCAGGCCACAAGCTGCTGTTGACAGTTACTGAGGCATGAGACCGAGCTAATGCCAAGGCCTACACTAACATGTTGTTATGGTGTAAAATGTCGTGTTGATATTGCCTTCAGCCTTGACAACCTCTTAACATAACAACCTGCACTCTCCTTCCAAAAGGAACATCCTCTGAAGTCGGAGTATGGCTGCCTATATGGCGAGGTACTTAAAAACAGTCATACAGGCAACCCTCTCATTCAGTGTGCAACTTCAACCTCACAGACTCCCAGGTGGGATGATGTGCATATTCTGGGTGACCAACCCCCAGAGTGTTAAGCTGGGGAACGCACAACCACAACAACATGCTGCCACTCATGGCTACTGCAGGGACAGGCAAAGACAAGGAGGTCTTCACCTTGCACTGCCATCCGCTCATTTCTACAGTATCTGCCTTCCTTCCTTATGAACAAGACATAGGGGGAGGGGGTGTATTATCTCCGTCCACCCTGACCGCTTAGTAGGACAACATCCCTTAAGGACTACACCACAGGCTGGGTGTGGGAACTAGCAGGACTTGAAGACAATAGAATACAGGATATGAGCAAGATCAATGAATAACACAGCTGCTGACCATCTTCCTTTTCCCTCCTCCCTCTCTCTATCTCTCTCTTTCTTCTTCCTCCCTCCCTCTCTCTCTCTCTCTCGTCTCTCTCTCATCTCATCTCGTCCTCTCTCTCTCTTCCTCCCTCTCTCTCTCTCCCTCCCTCTCCCTCCCTCTCCCAGTCTACTGTACCAGGCTACTACTACTCCACTCCCCCTGTCAGCTAGGAGAGCAGCTCCCTCCCTCCCCTGACTGATGGCATTCAGTCATCTTTAGTCTTTTATTTACAGAATAATGCCAATGGAATAAACACCCATGTGCTGCTTTTTTCAAACATCCTGTCCCCCGTGTTTATGCAGTTTTGTTAATTGTGTTATCTGTTCCCACCCGCACACAATGGCCTACTCTTTGGAAGACAAGGGGCATCCATCCCATCACCACTAGGCTTGCCCTTCACTGCTGACAGCACAGCGCAGCCCAGCACAGCGCGCGCGAGTAAGTGCGTGCGGGCGTGCGTGCGTGCGTGCGTACGCACACGCGCGCGTATGTGTGTCTGCGAGTGCGCGCGCGCGCGTATATGTGTATCTGCGAGTGCGCGCGCGCGCGTGAGTGCGTGCGTACGTGTGTGTGTGTGTGTGTGTGTGGTGTTTTGTTTTGTTTTGTTTTGTTTAATGTCTTTTCACTACATGGTGATTTAGACCCACCCGCATTCATACCAAAGTACCTATTATTACACAACACATACCGGATCACTCTCTCTCTCTCTCTCCTCGTTTCTCTCATCTCTCTCTCCACGTTCTCTCTCTCATCTTCTTCTCTCTCCCCACTTTTTCTTCTCTCCCTACACGCACCCCCCCCCCCTCCCCCAACACACACACACACATAAGTAATAATAATATATATGTGTGTATATAAATTATGTGTGTGTATATATAATGTGAGTTTATATATATATATTTATATAAGAAGTGTGTGTGTGTGTGTGTGTGAGTGTGTGTTGTGTTTGATGTGTGTTGTGTGTGTGTGTGTGTGTGTTAAATTACAGCAAAAGATCTTACAGGTGAAAGAATAATATGAACTTCAGCAAACTAACACTACCGCATTGCTGAGAAGTCATATAAAACTTCTTGACTAGTGGCATATTTTCTTATGAAATAATCTAAAAACCTCTCCTTTTATACATGTAAGAAGAATTGGGAAAATCAAAACAACACATGGTGTGTGTGTGGAGGTGCGTGCGTGCGTGTCGTGCGTGCGTCCGACCGTGCGTGTGTGTGTGTGTTTGTGTGGTGTGTGTTTGTGCTGTGTGTGAGTGTGTGATGGGGTGGGTGAGTGTGTGTGAGTGTGCTGCGTGTGTGTCGTGTGTGTGGAGTGTGCGTGTGATGTGTGCGCGCGCTATGTGTGTGTTGTGTGAGATGTGTGTGACGCGCGTGCGTCGTGGTGCGTGCGTGCGTGCGATCGATTTCAATTAAAGCGTCTCCTTCACAAATGTGAACATAATACACTCACAACTCAGTCCCATGTCCCAAAGGACAAAGGGGGGACCTGAGAGAAGACCAACCGAGATCTTTTTCCATGAGCATTAGACACATTAAGAAGAAAAAAAATTGCAGGTTCGGGGAAGGAATTCGGGGGTGGTTAGGGGATTTAATTTATCAATGAAAAGATACACATAAGGGTAAGAAAACGTAAATACAAATAATTGAGTACAGAATAATAAAAATCCCAATTTCTAACAGAATCTAACGAATGAACAATAAAACTATTTGTTACGTAACCAACCACAGAAAATCTAAACCACAGAAGGATAACGTCTTTAAAGTTCATAAAAATCACAACATTGAACCAATTGGACAGTGCAACAATGAATTGAAAAAAGTATACTTCAGTGAAAGATCACTGAATATAGCTGATGAGGATGCTGAGGTAGGAACAGGTATGTAACTTTTCAGCATACTGCATATCATTACATATATGATCAAAGTTATATTGAGGCCGGACATGCCATGAAACAATGTACAAAATTGTGTGTGTGTGGTGCCCTCGCGCGCGCGGCCACTGTGAGTAAGTACGTGCGTGCGTGCAATTTAGCGTATGTGCATGCGTGCGTGTGTGCGCGCGCACGCGAGTAAGTGCGTGCGTGCGTGCATGCGAGCGTGCGTGCGTGTGTGTGTGTGTGGAGGGGTGGGGGTGAGGGTGGGTGTGGACACAACAGACAGGCACCCAGAGGCCTGGACTTAGCCCTGTAGTCCTGTTTTTGTAACAGACTGGCATGCACCGGCAACCTGACACTTTGCGTGGTAGATTTAGTGCGTGCGTGCCGTGTGTGTGCCGCTCTGTGAGTAGATGCGCGCCTTGTGTGTGATTAGTGCTGTAGGTGTGTCGCTTGTGAGTGTTGTGTGTGTAAGCAAAGACAAGTGAAACTTTTATTTCTAGATGGCACATAGAAAAAGCAGCATGCAAGAGTGTGTGTGTGTGGTGTGTGTGGTGTGTGTGTGTGTGTGGTGTGGTTTGAGCGTGTGGTGCGCGCGCCGTGTATTTGTGTGAGTGTGTGTGTGTGAGTGTGTGAGAGAGAGAGTGTGTGTGACACTGTGAGGTGAGGGGTGTGAGAGTGTGAGAGGAGTGCACACAAACTTTGTGTAAGCCATACGCGTAATAAGGGCATGTGCAGGTGTGTGCACATACAAAAAAAACATGGGCATGTTGTGCACGCGCACAAGAGCACGCGTGTGTGGTGTGTGCACGCGGGTAATTGGAGTGAGCGAGGGGTAGGGGGGGGACATTTAGCGGGGGTACATCATGGGGGGGTAGTTAATATGTGTGAGGAGAGAAAAGAGGAGACGAAATTTAACTTCTGAGATTACATACTAGTAATAGAAAAATACCACAGTCTTTTTTTTACATAGCAGGGCCCTGGTGGGGGGGTGGGGGTGTGGGGAGCAAACATGTAGGAATGACAAAGATGTAAAGCAAAAATAAATAATAATAATTATTATTATTATTATTAATATAATATATTGTGAATTTATATAGCACTGAATCTTGTAAGAAACAACAAATTCGAAGCGCTTAATCGTAATGAATCACAGTAAACACACACACACACACCAACACTCATGTCACAGCCACACAATCACCAAACACCTCATTCACAACACACACAAGCACCACTCATTCACACACACACTACACATCACACAACCACCACTCATTTCACACACACACACACAACAAAAGCGAATAAACACTCATTCACGACACACACACACACACACACACACACACACACACAACACACACACGACACACACACACACACACACACACTGGTAGTAAAAAGTGCATTGGAATAGAAACATTTTTTCCCATCACAGTGGGTTTCCTATGAAATTAAAAAATGAGCACGAACAAAAACAACAGCATGTAATCAGAGACTGCCAGATGTCTAGCCTAAAGCTTTAACAGCAATACATTTTTATTTAGTTCATTGTTCTCTCTGCTAGAAAAGGATAAATGTCATATATTATAGGTTGCAATATCCCTGTTTGTTACAGCTCTTCAACCATGATATGAATCTATGCCGTCTGGATATTTGGCCGTTATACATTGAATTTCTTCTGTTTTAAGTAATAAGTGAAACTAATAATTGTGTTCCTCTGCCCATTCCCTTAACACTGACCCGTTGTAAATGAGCTGAAGTTGACCACAATAAGCTACTCTCTCTCTCAATACACTTCAGCTAAATTATACACTCCCAAAAACAAAGCAGAAACAAGCAAACAATACCCAAAAAAAGGTGAACATTCAAGGGAAAGTGAGAAAGGTTATTTTAAAAAGGGGGTGATCAAAAAGGATATGCAGAGAGAAAGACAACAAACAGAGAGACAAAGAGAGAGACAGGGAGAGATAGACAGAGGAGAGACCGAAGAGAGACAGGCCAGAAGAGACAGACAAACAGAGGAGAGACAGACACACAGACCGACAGACAAGGAAAGAGACAGACAGAGGTGAGAGAGAACAAACAAAACAGGGGAAAGAGAGGAGACAGAGAGACAGTAGTATAGAAGAGGGAGACAGACAGGAGGAGAGGAGAGACATAGTAGACAGACAGCAAAGACAACAGAGGAGAGACAACAGGCAAAGGAAAGAGACATGAAAGAGGAAGAGACAAACATACACAGTTGAGAGAGACCGACAAAAGAAGATAGAGAAAGACAAGGAGAGAGAGACAGACAGACACAGAAAGGAGAGATAGCAACATATGAGACAACACAGGCATAGGAGAGGAGAGAGAGACAGAAGGATAGAGACAAGACAGAAGAGATAAAAGAGAGACAACAGAGGAGAAAGACAGAACAACAAGGACAGAAAGAGACAGACAGACAAAGGAGAGAGTACAAAACAGCCAGACAGGAGAAGGACAGACAAACAGTCAGAGAGAGAGAGGGAAAGGACAGAAGAGAGAGAGAAAAAAGAGACAGAAGAGAGAAGGACAGGACAGAGAAGAACAGACATACAGAGGGAGAGACAGACAGACAGAATAGAGACAGAGGCGAGAAGACAGAGAGACAGACAGAGAGACAGAGGCAGGAAGGGAGAGAGACAGAGAGAGATCAGACAGAAGAGAGACAGACAAACAGATGAGAGAGACAGACAGACAGACAGACAGATAAGAGAGATGGAGAGAGAGACAGACAGACAGAGAAGAAGAGATGGAGGAGACAGACAGAGGGAGAGAGACCTGGGAGAAACGAAAGACAACGAATTTGTCAAGAGTCAAATAACACGGCCCTTGGCAGTCCACAGGAACCCCCTTCTCACCATCGTCAAGAGAAAAAGCTGACATGACGGTAGGCCACGCCACCCGCCACAACACGCTGCCCAAAACATACTGCAGCAAACTCAAAGGTTGCAGAAGTGGGGAGACCATACTAGAAACAAGTCATGGATGGACAACATCAAGAGATATGGACCAGATGAATGACTCGGCACTACTCGCGCAAGAGCCGAGGACCGAATGGATGAGGAAGGCTTACACCAGTCGTCTTTCATGTCTCCCCACGAACCGCCAAGTCACGGGTCTGATGAGGATGATGATGATGATGGAGGGTGGGCGGTGTGCCCGGGCACATGTGCCCCGCATGGCATGGCCGTGCAATGTGTGTGTGTGTGTTGTGTGGTTTTATTGGTGAAGTGGTGGTATTTTGGGGTGCGGCAGGTGATGATGAGATTGTGATTGTTATTATTTCAATTGTATTCTAATTTTTAAGAGTCAGGACTAAATATTGATTTGTTTTTTTTACTATGAGTTGTAGAGAGCGCACACTAGTTTAATTCTCTCTCTCTTGGTGTGTGTTATATTTGCAAAAGATTTTAAAACGCTGTGATTTTCTATTATTATTCAGACGGCCTTTCAAAAAGATATGAGATTAGGTTTGCAAACAAATGATCTTGCAATTCACTCACTCCACAACACAGTAATATTTCTTATAAACATCAATTCTGTCAGTGATGACTTGGTGAGCAAATTCCCTGTTGCATGGGCTATTAGTAAATAATAGATACACTATGTTTTAACTGTTTTCAGTGATGCAATTGAGCAAGCTAAAAAGGTGAGATTAATGGCTACTCTAACCAATATATTTATAGTGCTTATACAAACGCATTTTTAACGCTGCTTGGTGTAATGTTTTACAACTGCTCCTTAAAAACGACTGTAATGTACATGGCATGTTGACAAAGCATGGTACAAAAAAATTAAAGGAGTTGCTGGCCGAGTATAGAGAGGCAGCAAGTTGAAATTAATGCAACAACCTCAGTAAATCTTGAAGGCAAGAAGTGATGAAGCCAAGTTTAGAAAATGTTGACTGAATCAGTGAGTACTTGATTTTTCCAAGCCAAATGCCCTTTTTGACGTTACTTTCAAAGACAAATAAAGCCGACAAACTGAAACTCTGGGCAGGGGGGAGAGGAGGCTGGGGGATGACATTGCTTTTTATTATCGCCAGGTAGTGGCTGCAAAATACACCAATATGAGTATGCTGAGGCTTTTCACCTAGTCTATAAAAGATAATTAATTTAACCCCAAAGCCCGACCAAGCGTGTGGATCGTCTACTTTTTGTTTTATTTAGGGTATCAAGAGACAAAGCTTTGGTGACAAAAAATAAATGTGAAAAAGGAAAAACCACTCACAGACACAGAGAAATTCGCAACAGACATAAAGTGTCTGAGTGTTATGGTATCTAGGTACCATGACCAAGAAAATGAATGGTGAACCAGCTTCATCAGATACATTATTGGCTCATTATGTGCAACAAAGGTACCTGACTACAGACAGTAGTCAATGTAAGCTAGTAAGTCTAAGACTGTAAGGTTTTGCATACACATGTTTTACCCTGCACATGTACAGATTTTTCTATCAAGAGCACTACAAGCAAACATATCCATGGAGTTCAAACCTTCAACATTAGAAACCCAATTAAAAGACCCAGCAATTTTAACCCCTGCACCAATAAAATGTGGTTTACTGAATCTGTAATGCAATAATGACCTGACAGAGCCTTTATTTGATACATCCAGAAGCAGAGAATATTTTTAAACCCTTCATCTGCAAAGACGAGATTAACAGTTTGTGAAAAAATAGAACAACTTCGAACAAGAGCTTTAAGTGAAATGACTGGCCTTTGATTGAGGTTGATAAGTAATTGCAAACAGCTGTGAGCACTTAAAAGTGTCATTGACATATTACATCAGCGAACAATGGCTTTGCGAAAGGACATCAGGTATATAAAAAGCAGTGAGAGAATTGACAACAGTTTTGAAGGCGTGAAAAGATAACAGGTACAAACATAAAGAAAGTCAGAGAGTGATGTAAAGTACTTTCAACAAAGAAAATCCAAAAGAAAATTATGCGAAAAACTTTGTAATACCATATACAGAAGAAAGTTAAAATGTTATGTGAAAATTTTACAATAAACGGACAAAACCGTCCAACTGTTGACTTTGCATGTTAGAAGGAAGACCATGACAAGTAAGAAATTCCTTTGCGGCAGTGTTTGTACCTGCCATTCCTGGCTGCATGCAAACTGTGATGATCTCGGTTGATGAAAGTGACTAATGTTCCTCCATGCAGAAGTCAGAATAAAAGTTACACTCATTGAGAAGATCAACCTAGGTTTCTACTCCAGGTCTTCTGAACAAAGGTCAATGATAGTCTTTGTGTAGAGATATTTTGTTCTTTATGTGTATTCCTGTAAGCCAGTTGAAGTGCTTAATAATGACACCCTTGTGATAGCAAAGCAACTTTTGCATTATATTAAATATTATTAGGCAAAAACTTCTCTGCCAGATATTATCAAGTAAACCTCTCTTAATTTGCATCTTTAAAAAAATGCATAAAAGCAAAGAGTTTGTTATAAAGCTGCTCCTGTGTATTTATTTTGTTTCCTCAGTAAAGAATGTTTTCCATTACTATTTTTGAGTATTGTGTTCTTGTAAAGTTTCAGTGTTATCAATGTAACAAAATGTCTTTACATATTTTCATTGCCTCATACTCTCTGAAAAATTCAGCTAGTATTGCTTTTACATTATCATTTACAACTTTCAAAGTGAATCTATACTATTATAACAGTTGTTAAAACAATAATGAATTAGCAATTGTGGAATATACACTGATTAGTATTGCCCATATTTACGGTTGTGTATCATTCTTGCTTTTGTATTTTGTATGTCCTGTAAAGAATTGTACAAACGAATCAACATGTTCAAAATGTACTCTGCATGGGTATATTAGTTAAGTATATCACTGCCTGGGATCTTGTAACATTTTAGGTACGATTCTTTTACATTTTATTCACAAACCTGAACGTTTCAAAGTGACATTTGTAAGTTGTGAAAGCAATTTATTTTCAACATAAATTTGTGTCAACATGCCAAATTATAAACAATTCAGACTGCTTTCTTACTCCTGAATAACTGTTTGTGATTTAACCTTGGGTACTGATTAGCTGAGTTGGCTAATAAATTTTATTGTCCTGATATTAAACTTCTTACACAAATAAAGATTTCCTTTTCAATGGATTTTCTTACAGTTTAGTTTATTCTGCTTCATTTTTTTGTTTTTATGATGTTTATTTTAATTTTCTCATTGCTAGATTAGAACAGTGAATTGTTTACTGATGACAACGAACTGGATACTGTGATTAATGAACCATGTGGCAATTCATATGTCTTAAATATATAAATGAACATGTGGCTGGATACAAAATGATGTGGTGTGTGTGTGTGTGTGTGTGGTGTGTGTGTGTGTGTGGGAGGTGTGTGAGAGAGAGAGAAGAGAGAGAGAGAAGAGAGAGAGAGAGAGGGGGGGGGGGAGAGAGAGAGAATCCAACACTTGTACTGAAAGATAAGGCCTTTTAGGAACACAGAAGATTTCAGATTCACACTGTGGCTAGATTTGAACTTCAAAACGTACTCTAAACTTGAACTTCAATATTGTCCGCCGTGTTCTGTTGTCTGACGTCACAACTGACATTTTTCAGTAAAAAAGTCGTAAACTGGCTTACTTTATCACACTCTCATATCAACTGAAGCATAGAAGTAGGCCTAGAGAGGTTCCGTGAAATGGGAGGAGTTCGACAACAGAGTCACTATTTATTAGCGGACGAAAAACCAAGATGGCGGATTCCGGACACGTGATTGCAGCAGCCAATCACAAGCAGGACAAGGTGCTCTCGTTAGCTTCATGTTCTGCTGCCTACACATGGCCAGCTCTGCTGTCTGTCTGCTGCCTTCATCATCACACTGACCATAGGCTAGGTGGAGGCCAGTAGGCTTGTTCATGAAAGAAAAATCAAACAAAAAAAAATGGAGGCAGAGGGAAACAATTTTTAAATCGGAGGTGATTACTTTTTAATTACTATATTTTCAATAAATCCGGAGAAAGAAGACAGAAACACAGGAGAGAGAGAGGGAGGAGGAGAGCAGCCAGACATCAAACAGAAAAAGGAAGAGAGAGGGAGAGAGACAGCCAGACAGAGGAGAGAGAGAGGGAGTGAGAGAGAGACAGCCAGACAGAGGAGAGAGAGACAAGGAAAGACAGGGGAGAGAGACAGAGGAAAGACAGAGGAGAGAGACAGATAGAGGAGAGACAGACAGAGGAGAGAGAAAGACATAAGAAAGAGAGACAAAAGAGAAAGACAGACATAAAGAGATAGACAGACAAGAGAGAGACAGACAGAGGAGGCAGACAGAAAGAGGAGAGAGACAGACAGAGGAAGAGAGAGACATAAGAGAGATAGACAGACAGAGGAGACCGACAGAGGAGAGACAGACAGAAGAGAGAGACAGACAGAGGAGAGAGACAGACAGAAGAGAGAGAGGGAGAGAGAGAGACAGACAGACAGGGGAAGAGAGAGAGACACAGGAGAGATAGACAGACAAACAGAGGAGACCGACAGAGGAGAGAGACAGACAGAAGAGAGAGAGGGAGAGAGAGAGACAGACACAGGAGAGAGGGAGAGAGACAGCCAGACAGACAGAGGAGAGAAGAGACAGCCGGAGGAGAGAGGGAGAGACAGACAGAGGAGAAAGAGATGGAGAGAGAGACAGCCAGACAGAAGAGTGAGGGGGAGAGAGAGACAGCCAGAGAGAAAGAGCACAGAGAGAGGGAGAGAGAGAGACAGCCAAACAGAGGAAGAGAGAGGAGAGAGACAGACAGACAGAGAGAGAGAGAGGGGGGGAGAGAGCCAGAGGAGAGAGAGGGGGAAACAGACAGACAGAAGAAACAGAAACAGGGAGAGACAGACAGAGGAGAGAGAGACATACGAGAGAGAGAGAGAGAGGGAGAGACAGACAGAGGAGAGAGACAGACAGGCAGACGAGAGAAAGGGAGAGAAAGAGAGAGAGAGAAACAGACAGAAGAGAGGATACATACAGATAGAGGAGACAGAGAGACAGAGATAGGAGAGCCAGCCAGACAGACAGAGAAGAGAGAGAGGGAGAGACAGCCAGACAGACGAACAGAGGAGAGACAGCCAACAGACGAAGAGAAAAAGAGACAGACAGACAGAGGAAAGAGACAGACATAGAAGAGAGGAGACAGAGGAGAGAGGGAGACAGACAGAGGAGGGAGGGAGGGAGAGACTAACATACAGAGGAGAGAGAGAGCCAAACAGGGGAGAGAGAGACAGACAGCCAGACAGAGGAGAGAGAGAGGAAGAGAGAGAGAGAGCCAGATGTGAGAGAGAGACAGCCAGACAGAGAAGAGAGACAGTGGGGAGAGAGACAGAAAAAAACAGAGGATAGAGACAGAAAGACATAGGAGTGAGAGACAGACAGACATAGGAGAGAGAGAGGGGTAGAGAGGGAGAGAGACAGCCAGGCAGAGGAGAGAGAGAGAGACAGCCAGAAAGACAGAGGAGAGAGGGAGAGAGGCAGACAGAGGAGAGAGAGAGGGAGAGAGACAGAGGAGAGAGAGACAGAGGGAAAGAGACAGACAGATGAGACAGAGAGACAGACATATGAGAGAGAGAGAAACGGAGGAGAGAGACAGACAGGCAGACGAGAGAGAGAGAGAGAGAGAGAGAAGAAAAGAGAGAGAGAGAAGAGAAGAGAGAGAGAGAGAGAGAGAGAGAGAGAGAGAACAATTTTGAACAATTTTTTGAACAATTTTTATTTTTCAGAGGGTAATAGATTAAGCATGACATTGCTTTTTTACATCCAGCCCTCGGGGGAAAAAAAGAAGAAATAAATAATAAGGAAAAAAATGTGCATAATGTCAGAATTGCATAGAAAACAATACACACACATACTTGTGCGCGCATGCGCGCGCGCACACACACACACACACACACACACACACACACACACTGATAAGCAAGCAAGATATAGAATACATCAGAGAGAGAGAGAGAGAGAGAGAGAAGAGAGAGAGAAGAGAGAGAGAGAGAGAGAGAGAGAGAGAGAGAGAGAGAGAGAGAGTTAAGATATACATAGAAATGATGGAAAACAAAAAAAATTAATAGGAATGCATACTAACAAAATTAACTATACCATCCGGGGAGACAACTTATGTGACTGAAACTACTAGCGGTTCGATCAAAACATTTGTGGTGAAAACAGTGTGACATTTTTATGAGTCATCAGAAAATCATAGAACAGACTTTTAAATCTTGAAAACTTTGTTTCATTTTTTAGAAAGGTTGGAGCCTATTCCAAAACCAGCTCCCGCTATAAACTAGACTTGATTTGAATAGAGTAATAGCTGGTAAAGGGAGATTAATTTTATGTGAGTGTCGAAAGTTGTTTTCGCAGAACATGCTGCTCAAGGAAGATGGGGCACTACCATGAAGAATTTTATGCATTAGTACACCTTTATTAAATAGCAATCTTGTTTTGAGAGGAAGGATGTTGACATTTTTGTAATCGGAAAATGTTAATGAAGATGACTTACCTATTATTTTGACAGCTCGTTTGTGTATACTGATTAATGGTTTGAATAGGTTATTACTGGCTAAATCCCACAATGTAGATGCATAATCCACAATAGACTGAATAAATGAATAAAAAAAATATTTTTCTCGCATGCAGATTCAGAAAGTGTTTGATCTTATTTAACTGGTAGGTTTTGGAGGCAATTTTCTTTGTTAGATTACGTATATGTACAGACCAAGACAAATTATTATCGATGGTTATCCCCAAAATTTTGTGACTAGAAACTTCTTCAATTTTAACACTGTTGACATAAATAGAAGGTAAGTTTATGTTAAGATTTTGACGTTTTTGTCTTGATAACAGCATGAATTTTGTTTTACCTGGATGAAGGGCCATGTGGTTCATTTGTGTCCAGTTGACAACTATGTTGATATTCTCTTGTAAACTTTGACATACTTGGAGAGGGGTTTTGTGGCTAGTATCAAGAGTTGTATCATCTGCAAATAGTTCATTTTGTACATTTATACTCAATGGCAGGTCATTTATATACAGAAGAAACAGCAAGGGACCAAGCACTGATCCTTGTGGAACACCAAAGCTATTAAGAAGAAAACTTGAAGACGTGTTGTTTAGATATACCTTTTGAAGTCTGTCAGAAAGGAATGATGAGATAATGTGATGGTACTAGGGATAGTTTTGTAGACTGCAAGCTTCCGTAGTAGAAGTCTGTGTCTATAATATCAAAGGCTTTACAAAATCAATAAAGAGTATACCTGTAAATTCCTTTTTATTCATATTATGCAACCATCTGTCGGTCATTTTTACAAGGGTAGTGTGGCAGGAATGGTTTGCTCTAAATCCAGACTGGTTAGGGTGTAAGCAGATTATATTTGTTTAAGTGGGCTAGTAAACATTTATGAATGTGCTGCTCTAATGGTTTTGAAAGAGTGGACAATATTGAAATTGGTCTGTAGTTTGATGGTTCTGAGGTATTTCCTGATTTATGTAAAGGAATAATTTTTGCCTGTTTTAAGATTCTAGGAAATGTGTTTTTACTTATGCAAAGATTATAAATATATGTAAGTGTTTCAGCTATAACTGATGCAGATAGTTTAAGAATTTTCCCATCTATTCCATCAAGTCCACGAGTTGATGATTGCTTCAGACAATTTAAAGCAGTGAAAACCTCGTTAACTGTAAGAAATGTTAACTCAATTTTAGATTCAATATTTTTACTATCGCAAAAAGCTTTCAAATTTTTTAAGTCATTGTCTTCTGATTTGTCTTCAGAGATTAACTGGTCTGCAAACGGTTGAGAAATGAAGATTTAATGCATCAGCAGTAATATCACAGCCAACGTTTGAGCTTTTATGAAAACTTTTGTTGGTGAGCTGGTTAATAGTTTTCCAAATACATTTACTCTCCCTGTTGTTTTTAAGAAGCTCTCCAAAATACTTTTTTTTTCTCAGTTCGTAAAAGTGAAGTTACATAATTTTTTTGTTTTCTTATAATCTTCTCGGGAACCTTTCTTTAATAGGTAATCCCTATGATGTATATTTTTCTGTATTTCGTTAGTAAGCCATGGTGTTTGGTTTTGTATTTAACTCTTTTAATTTGTAGTGGAGCATGTTTATTATAAACATTATAAAAGATAGAATACCAATATTCAGTGGCTATATTAGATCAGTAATTTGATAAACATCACTCAAACGTGAATTCAGAAGGTCCTGTAGAAAAACGTTGCTGTTAAAGTGTGAGAAATTCCTAAAAGTTATAGTTTTATGGCTAGCTTTGGGAATTTTTACTCCTTTTTTGGACCATGTTATACATATAGGGAAGTGATCACTGCAACCGGAAAGTGGAACATTTATCTCTATAATATGTTTTTATTTGTAACATATATATGATCTATTAAAGTTTTTGAAATATTTGTAATACGAGTTGGTATAGTTATCAATTGTTTCAAGTTGAAAGATTCAGTTGTGTGTATCCAATGATTATTAGGTTTTAATAAATCAATATTGAAGTTACCTAATAAAACAATATCATCATAATCTTTATCTATGCTATCCATCATTAAAATATAGTGATCAATCCACTCTGCTTTTTCTTTGGGATTTCTGTAAAGAAAACATAAAAGAATTGGTCTGGAATTCCTTAGTTTAATTTCAATCCAAATCGTTTCTATATGAAGTTGTTCTAAACTTTTAACTCTTTGAACTGAACTGAGTGATGAATATAAACAACTATACCAGTTTCTTTAGGAATAAGGGAATCTCTGCGAATGGTATTGTAGCTGGTACTGAGATGTCATTGTCTGAAATATGGGAGGATAAATGGGTTTCTGTAAAACCAAATACATGGAAATTTGTTCCTGAATTTGACAATATAGAAGATATTTCTGTCATTTTGTGTACTGCATGGTTGATATTAAGATGACCAATTCGCAGGCCATCTTTAGATAACCAAAGATTGTTTTGATGATCCATATCAAAATGAATTGCTTGTATCATACAACATCTAATCACTAATTCGTACAGTTATTCAACGCAAGATCAAGTACCGTCATCAAATAACACTCACATATAATGGCAATAAATACAACTATAGGAATGAAACAAGATCAAGTAAGCTATATATGAAAAATCCCAAGGCACAAAAATATTTACACAGGGAAGTATGACCCCACTTTCGATGAAGTGTTACTTTTCCAAAGACTACAATGTTTAGTGTAATTATACCAACAAAACAAAACAACAACAACAACAAACCCTGCAAAATCCCTATAAGAAAAAGGATCAAAATGCAGAAGGAAAAACCTCAAAAATGCCAAAACCTTGTTTCCGTTACCAATCTCCGAACAAATGTTTTTCTCTCAGGTTATTCACACAGCCATTGGAGCATCTGGAACTACAACATTCAAACACCATCACACATCATTATTCATTTGAAAATTCTAGACAAAAAAGTAAAGACATGCAATATACACATTCCCATTTCTATCTGTGCATGGGGTAAGGGGTTCTACCCTGATTTGCCATTATTTGAGAGGCCATGGAGAGCAAGTCTAAAGCATATGGATGGATATGTCCTCTAAAAGGAGGGTGGGTTGCTAGGGAACTGATCAGATGTTACAGAAGCATCTTGTTCTAGAGGAAGGTGGAGATTGTGTGCTTCATGGGATGACAGAGGAGGTGGAAAGGGATACAAGGAACTTCTTCCACGATTCGTGTAGTTTGAATGCAAAGAGGGATGTTGAACAGAAGATATTGGGAAGGGAGCATTAGATATGTTTTCACATGGCCTTGATTTGAGAGGTGTGTAGTGAAAAAGGGAGGAGGACATACTGCATTGTCAATGTATGCGTGGTGATCCTGATGGTTGGCATGAGACCTAGACAGAGTTTCTGTAGAATTAGAAGTGTGAGAAGGGGAGAACCTCTGCTGAGGATATATCCTAGGGCCTCTACTTGTCCTACTCTGTTGTGGTCTATAGCTGCTGAACAATGTCTGATGATATCTGTCATCTGTTGATGAACTACTTGGGAGTGAGGTGGAAACATCTCGCCCTATTCGTCTGTTGTGGTAAGCAGGTGGTTGATATACCCTGGTCCCTGAAGAATAACTGTCCTGAAATTTGCCTTGTTGGCGATCATTTCTGTCATTAAGATCATAAGGACGGCCATCAGTTTCATGCATGTTATTTGCATTATTCTTATCAGAATTGCGGTGCTCAGTGTTATTCCAGGCAAGCCAGAGATTGTTTGCAATTTTGGAAGTGCCTCTTTCACTGGGGTGAGTAAGATTGAAATAAAGAGCTAAACGAGGAGATCCAGAACTAGTAGTGAAAGTATTTGTGTGATCAATGAATGTGGTGCTTGAATGATGACAGACTGTTTGAAGGTTTCTGTTGGAAGGAATAATGAAAGTGTTAAGGTGATGTCGACCTCTAGCTGGGATTATGGAACTCATACTGACTGCAGACTGGGGGAAGGAGGAGAAGCATTGTTTGACAAGATCAGTCCATTCTTTTTCTGAAATGACACCAGATTGCAGCTGTTGACACAACGTGAACAACTACACATTTAATATTGAACATGATAGGAAGAGAAGAAAGCCATGTTGATAAGTCTGTTATCTTCATTCCAGATACACAGATCTTGAACATGTTCTCACCCGAGGGGCCAGTCTGTGTGGATCAATATTTCTAATGACAGAATCTCCTACCAAAAGCATAGTTGTAGTATCTGGAATAGAAATCTTGGACAATATTTCATGGGGTGATTGTTTGGTAGTTCTACTGGTTCCAGAGTCCATGATTTTGCTGTACTGGTCTTTGATGTTTCCTCCTGTGGGACCTGGCTGTGCCTCTGTTTGCTGTGTAGTTGTAAGGCCAGGATCCACATCAGCCAGTGCCTCAAAGGAATTTTTGACAGGTACAGTGTAGTGTAGTTTGGGGTCTGTGATTTCATGGTCTGTTGCTTTTGGAGTAGCTGGAAAAGCTGCATCAGTCATGGTGACAGAATTCTCTGCCTGAGATGGCTGGATGGTTGGATCAATAACTGAAAATCCTAATTCTTCATGGTTGGAACACCCACTTTGTTTTAATTCAGATGTTTGTTGTAGTGAAGCATCAGGAAGTTGCTCTGATTGAGGATGGGGGGAAGTCTGAGTGGATGTTGTCTCATTGTTTCTGGAACTGATTCTTTTCAACTGAGACTGCATCGTTCCCATCTGAGTTTTAATTGAGTGATTGTCCTTTTCTAGTTTTGCATTTTTTTCTTCAGGTAATTTATTTTCTTTCTCAAACTGTCCAATTCAAAAAGTAGTGACTCAAGCTTTTCAGAAACATGAACTCGCAGTTCATTTTTCAATGAAACCTTTGGACGTCTTCAATGAGTGAGGCTGTCTTTGATTCATGTTCTTCTTGTGCTGAGGTTAACGACTTTATGCAATCTTTAATTTCTTTAATGTTTGTTTACACGATGACAGTGATGATGGCTGTTTTCTATTGGGTTTCAACCCAGAAGAAAAAAGATTTCTTTTCTTTGGATACGGGTCCTCTTACCGATGGGAGTTGTGTCAAAGTGAGGACTGTCTTTTGACTTTGTAGACACTGATTCAGTTTGAATGGATGGTGTAAAGGTGGAAGGAAAACTGTTTTTGGGTGGTAGATATTGCAGCGTCAGTGACTTCACTGGACAACAATAGATTGGAGTCTGGAGGAGGGGTTGTACCCTGCACATCAGGAGACTGATGGTCTGGAGTCAAGGTGACAGGATCCAGACAGACTTCGTCTTTGAGGGGGGCTTCCAGAGAAACAACTCCTGGAAGTTTTAATGAATAACAGAGGAGTTTTGAGGAGATGTTTTGTTAATTCTTCATTGTCCTTTGTTTCTACGAAAGCTGAAATAACATGTTTGATTTTCTCACACTCTTGATCACGCCACTGCACACAATCTCTTCCTTGACACAACAGGGTGCCCCCTCCCTGCTGTGTGAAATACAGAGTAATTGTGACGCTTTTTAGAAGATTTATGAAAAAGTCTGATCACTGTTTTGGAAAGTTCAGGGGTGGCAGTAGTGGAACAAACTGAGGCATTGAAGAAATGGTTTCGTCATTTGATTGAAGTCAGCCACTGTCACGACGATTGACTTTTCATTGATCGCTGTATAGCGATAAATAAGGGAATTACGCCATGCAGTAAGCTCTTCAGTCCCACAAGAAAATCGTTTCTGGATTTCATCCATGGTGGATTTAAGTTTTTTTGTGCCACTTGTGGAATCTTCCGCCATATTTAAAACAAATCAAAACAAAAGTTATTGACACTCACATGCTGTCATAGTTCCCATCTCCACTTGGCAGGTGCATCAAAGAGTCACAGGCATGCTTAGTTTTCACGTGCACACTGCATCATGACAGCCAGCAGCAGAAGAAGGGGAGAGTTCATGAACCCAGAACAAGTTGCAATTTCTCACGTGCAGTTTGCAATTTTTTGTTTTCAAGTTTGCAGAGGACAGACAGAGAGAGAGAGAGAGAAACACACAGGAGAGAGGGAGACATACAGACAGATAGAAGACAGAGAGACAGAGATAGGAGAGCCAGCCAGACAGAAAGAGAAGAGAGAGAGGGAGAGGGAGACAGCCAGAGAGACGAACAGAGGAGAGACAGACAGAGGAGAGAGAAGACAGACATAGGAGAGAGACAGAGGAGAGAGGGAGACAGAGGAGGGGGGGAGAGACTGACATACAGAGGAGAGAGAGGGTGAGAGAGCCAGACAGAGGGAGATAGAGACAGAGACAGAGGAGAGAGAGGGAAGAGGGGGGGGAGAGAAGAGAGAGAGAGAGAGAGAGAGAGAGAGAGAGAGAGCCAGACAGGGGAGAGAGAGGGGAGAGAGAAGAGAGACAGACAGACAGGGGAGACAGACAGAGGAGAGAGAGAGACAGCCAGACAGAGGAGAGAGAGACAGCCAAAGGAAAGAGAGGAGAGAGAGGCAGCCAGAGGAGAGAGAGACAGAGAGACAGAGAAGAAAGAGAGGGGAGAGAGAGAGAGACAACCAGCCAGACGAGAGAGAGAGACAGACAGACAGACAACAGGAGAGACAGACAGAGGAGAGAGACAGACATAGGAAAGAGGGAGCAAGGAGGGAGAGAGGGAGAGACAGACATACAGAGGCGAGAGAGAGAGGGAGAGAGACAGCCCGAGGAGGAGAAAAAGAGAGAGGAAGAGAAGGAGGGGGACAGTCAGGGGAGGGGGAGAGGGAGAGAGAGCCAGACAAACAGAGGAGAGAGAGAGACAGGGCCAGACAGAGGAGAGAGAGACAGCCAAAGAGAGACAACAGACAGGGGAAGAGGGGAGAGAGGACAGCCAGACAGACGAACAGAAAGAGACAGAAAACCAGGAGAGAGACAGACAGACATAGGAAGAGGGAGACAGAGGAGAGAGGGAGACAGAGGGGAGAGGGAGACAGAGGAGAGAGGGAGAAGGGGAGAGGGAAGGAGGGAGAGACTGACATACAGAGGAGAGAGAGAGGAGAGAACAGCCAATAGGGGGAGAGAGAGAGAGGAGAGAGAAAGACAGCCAGATGTGAGTGAGACAGCCATAGAGAAAGGGGAGAGACAGCCACAGGAGAGAAGAAGGGAAAAAGCCAAAGGGGAGACAAGACAGACAGACAAGAGATAGAGGGAGAGAGAGACAGAGGGGAAGAGAGAGGAGAGAGAGACATACAGAGGCGAGAGAGGGAAAAGACAGCCAGACAAGGGAGAGAGAGAGAGGGAGAGAGCGAGAGCCAGACAGAGGAGAGAGAGAGACACCCAGCCAGACAGACAGAGGAGAGAGAGAGGAAAAGAAAGGAGAGAGAGAGAGAGAAGAGAGAGAGAAAAGAGAGAGAGAGAGAGCCACACAGACATACAAAAGAGGGAGAGAGAGAGAGAGAGAAGAGACAGCCAGACAGACAGAGGAGAGAGAGATAAGACAGACGAGGGAAGAGAGAGAGAGAGAGAGAGAGAGAAGAAAAGAAGAAAAAAAGAGAAGGAAAGAGAGAGTCAGACACAGAAAAAGAGGAAAGAGAGAGAGAAAGAGAGAGAGAGAGAGAGAGAGAGAGTCAGACACAGGAGAGAGAGAGGGAGAGAGAAACAAAGGGGGAAGAGAGGGAGGGAGAGACAGCCAGACAGAGGAGAGAGAGAGGGAGTGAGAGAGAGACAACCAGACAGAGAAAGAGAGACAGATAGAGGAAAGATAGAGGAGAGAGACAGACAAGGAGAAGAGGAGAGAGACAGACATAAGAGAGAGACAGACAGAAGAGAGAGACAGACGAGAGAGACAGACAGAGGAGAGAGACAGACAGGAGAAAAACAGAGGGGAGAGAGAGACATAGGAAAAGAAAGACAGACAGACATAGGAGACCGACAGACAGAGGGGAACAGACAGAACAGAGAGACAGACAGAGGAGATCGAGAGAGACAGGTAAGAAGAGAGACAGACAGAGGAAGACAGAAGAGGAGAGACAAAAGAGAAGACAGAGGAGGAGAGAGAGAGGGACAGCCAGACAGAAGAAGAGAGGGGAAGAGAGAGAGAGAAAACAGACAGACAAGGAAAAGACAGAGGAGAGAAACAGACAGACAGAAGAGAAAGAGAGACAGACAGAGGAGAAGATGGAGAAGACAGAGAAAATGAGTGACGGACAGACAGAGGAAGAGAGACAGACCGACCAACAGAGGGATAGAGAGAGTCAACAGAGGAGAGGGAGGGAGGGGGAGAGAGAGAGAAGAAGAGAGAGAAGAGAGAGAGAGAGAAACAGACAACGACAGAAAGACAGAGGAGAGAGGGAGAGAGAGAGACAGCCAGACAGACAGAGGAGAGAGAGACAAGACAGACAGAGGGGAGAGAGAGGGAGAGAACTCTGAAATTAATGAATACAGGCCAACAGCCCCTTTCATGGGTGGAAAAATAAACATTATTCTGACATAATATGTAACATGATCAAGTAACACAGTACTGGTACTACATGAGCTTTTTCACTGAAAGAAAAATCAAACAAAACAAACAACTGCTGAGAGCAGATGGAAACAATCTTTATCTTGGAGGTGATTCACTTTTAATTACTCATATTTTCAATAAAGTTCGAGAGAGAGAGAGAGAGAGAGAGAGGAGAGAGAGAGAGACAGACAGACACAGGAGAGAGAGAGGGAGAGAGGAGAGACAGCCAGACATACAAACAGACAAAGGAGGAAAAGAGGAGAGAGAAAAGCCAGACAGAGGAGAAGAAAGGGAGTGAGAGAGACACAGCCACACAGAGGAGAGACAGAGGAAGACGAGGAGAGAGACAGATAGAGGAAGACAGAGGGGAGAGACAGACATAAGAAAGAGAGACAAAGAGAGAGACAGACATAAAAAATAGACAGAAAAAAGAAGACAGACAGACAGAGGAGACAGACAGAGAGAGGAGAGAGAGGGCAGAGGAGAGAGAGAGACATAGGAGATAGACAAGGACCGACAGAGGAAGACAGACAACAGAAGAGAGAGACAGACCGAGGAGAGAGACAGACAGAAGAGAGAGAGGGGGAAAAGACAGAACAGGGGAGAGGGAGAGAGGGCAGCCCGACAGACAGAGGAGAGAGAGACAGCCCGGGGGAAGAGAGAGGGAGAGACAGAAAAGAGGAGAAAGAGATGGAGAGAGAGACAGCCAAACAGAAGAGCGAGGGGGAAGAGAGACAGCCAGAGAGAAAGAGCACAGAGAGAGGGAGAGAGAGAGACAGCCAAACAGAAAAGAGAGAGGGAAAACAGACAGACAGAGGAAACAGAAACAGGGAGAGACAGCAGACAGAGGAGAGAGAGACATAGGAGAGAGAGAGAGAGGGGGGGGAGTGAGAAGAGAAACGACAGGGGAGAGGGAGACGTACAGATAGAGGAGACAGAGAGACAGAGATAGGAAAAGCCAGCCAGACAGAAAAGAGAAGAGAGAGAGGGAGAGAGAGACACCAGACAGACGAACAGAGGAGAGACAGCCAGACAGAAAGAACAGAAAGAGAGACAGACAGAGGAGAGAGACAGACATAGGGGAGAGGGAGACAGAGGGAAGGGGAGAGGGAGACAGAGGAGAGAGAGAGGGAGACAGAGGGGAGAGGGAGGGAAGGAGGAGAGACTGACACAGAGGAGAAGGGGGGGAGAGAGGGGCCAAACAAGGAGAGAGACAGACACCAGACAGACAGAGGAGAGAGAGGAAGAGAGACAGCCAATGTGAGAGACAGCCAGACAGAGGAGAGAGACAGCCACAGGGAAGAGAGGAGAGACAGCCAAAGGAGGACCACAGATAGAAGAGACAGAGGGAGAGAGAGGGAGAAAAGAGAAGAGAGGAAGGGAGAGAGAGACAGAGAAGAGAGAGGGGGGGAGGGAGAGAGAGACAGACATCCAGAGGAGAGAGAGAGGGTGAGACAGAGGAGAGAGAGGGAGGGAGAGAGAGACAGCCAGCCAGAGGAGAGAGAGAGGGCAGAGACAGACGAGAGAGGAAGGGAGAGAGAGACAGACAGCCAGAGGAAAGGAGAGAGACAGATGAGAGAGAGACAGCCAACAGAGGAGAGAAAAATGGAGAAGAGACAGACAAACAGAGGATATAGACAGAAAGACATAGGAGTGAGAGACAGACAGACATAGGAGAAGAGAGAGGGAGAGAGACAGCCTACGAGGAGAGAGAGAGAGAGACAGCCAGAAAGACAGACAGAGAAAAAGGGAGAGAGACAGACAGACCCGAGGAAGAGAGAGGAGAGAGACAGAGGAGAGAGAGACAGAAGGGAAAAAGACGACAGACATATGAGACAGAGAGACAGACATATGAAGAGAGAAACAGAGGAAAGAGACAGGCAGGCAGGGAGACAGAGAGAGAGAGGAGAGAAGAGAGAGAGAGAGAGAGAGAGAGAGAGAGAGAGAGAGAGAGAGGAAAGAGAGAAACACAGGAGAGAGGGAACATAGAAAAGATAGGAGACAGAGAGACAGAGCTGGAGAGCCAGCCAGACAGAAAGAGAAGAGAGAGAGTGAGAGAAAAACAGCCAGAGAGACGAACAGAGGAGAGACAGAGGAGAGAGACATAGGAGAGAGACAGAGGGAGAGGGAGACAGAGGAGGAGATAGAGACAGAGACAGAGGGGAGAGAGGGAGGGGAGAGAGAGAGAAAAGGAGAGCCAACAGGGGAGAGAGGGGAGGGGGGAGAGAGAGAGAGAAGCCAGACAAACAGGAGAGAAAAGAGCCAGACAACAGAGGAGAAGAGAGGAAAAGCCAGACAGAGAGCGAGAGAGACAGCCAGACAGAGGAGAGACAGCCAGACAGAGAGAGAGAGACAGCTAGACAGAGGGAAAAGAGACAGCCACAGAAAGAGAGGAAGGGGCAGCCAGAGGAGAGACAGAGGGAGAGAAGGAGGGGGAACAGTCAGACAGGGAGGGAGAGAGAGACCAGACAAGGAGAGAGAGAGAGCCAGACAAGGAGAGGAGACAGCCAACAGAGGAGAGAGAGCAGCCAGACAGAGGAGAGAGAGACAGCCAGACAGAGGAGAGAGAGACAGCCAACAGAGAGAGAGAGACAGCCAGAGGAAGAGAGACAGCCAGACAGAGGAGAGAGAGACAGCCAGACAGAGGAGAGAGAGACAGCCAGAGGAAGAGGAGAGAGAGAACAGCAGAAGAAGAGAGACAGACAAAGGTGAGAGAGGGGAGAGAGAGAATCCAGACAAAAAACAAAAAAAGAACAGACAG
>CM054157.1:43445577-43470135 GCA_028751875.1 Rapana venosa | reverse complement strand
TAAAAAATTATCAAAAGTGGAAAAAGTAGGTGTGGGAAGTTGCCGAAAAAAAAACAAAAGCTCAAAAAATATTTGGCACTCTGAGACTGATCGTTTGTATAGCTGGCCTGCTCACACACACGGCATCCTCCCTTATTTGGTAAGGCTCACAATTTTTGACCAGAAAGGGCCATGGCGGCAAATGCTCTGACTATGATTCTGGTTTAGATGAGCATAAATGGACTTATCTTTTGAAATTTAAACACACACTAAAAGTACCTGCTTGCTTGTTTTTACGAGGTATGTGGTCGTTACATCACTGATGTACGTATTAAACCAGACAACATCAAAACAACTGTCCACATCATGGCCAGTTCCTACAAATAGAGTAGGGTAGTGATTCTTGTATGGTAACCACTTTTGCAAATCAGTCTCTGGGTGCCTTGTGTTGTTTTACTTGAAAGTGTTTTTACTTTCATAAACATAGCAGAGGTCTTATTGTCCACAAGAACACTGGATAGGACAGGCACTGGAGAAATCTGCCCATAGAAATTAGGAAGGGAGTGTATTACACACTGGGGTCTATCCCTTTCTGTTGATATATCTTGATCCAGTAAAGGGGGAGAGTAAATCTGTGTGCTCCCTGCAAAAGTGTGTGTGTGTGTGTGTGTGTGTGTGAATAAATAAATAAATATAGGTATTTTCATTCTGTTTCATTCTCTGTACGTTTCCTGTCTCTGACTGTGTGTACAGATGATCTGAATTCATTGGATCCAAATGTCTGCCCAGTCCTATTTACCCTACTGGTGTATTTAAAATTCTGAATAAAAGGCTTGCAACTGTTTTCAGTTTAACTTGAAGCTAAGGGTGGGGTGTGATGTTTTTGTGTTTTTTTTCTCCTGCTCTACAAAAGTGCTGATCTAAATTTTTAGGTTGCCATTTTGCAAAATTTTCCCAATAACTGATCACATATTTTTCCTTGTCCACATGAAAGGACTGAATGGGTATGTCTGCATGTTATTGTGTGGAGAAAGACTGCTGACTGATAGCCAAGATGAAGTAAGGCAGACTGAGAAAGGTATAGCAGGTCTCCAAAAAGCATGCTGTTTGAAGGATGACAATGTAGAGACAGAGGGAAGAGCAAGATATTCAATGTGTAAACAACACAGCTCTTTGATCCAAGCAAGCTAGGTTTAAATAATTCCTCTTTTTGTCTCTTTTGTGGTCAGTCCATTAATGATTTCGGGAAGAAACGAAACACAGCTGTGTATCAAATTCGGACATGCAATTGCCAGCAGCAGATTCAAGAAAGTGGTTTAAAGCATGGACCAGAGAACAAATGGGCAGAAAGAGTGTGCAAAAGAATCCAAGCTGTCAGTGACCTTCATGCTGCAGATGATGTGTATCACAAGCTGTGCAGTGTCCATTTAACATAATATAAATCTAACCCACTAGCATTCCTCGTTCATCAGAGGAACAAACCACAGCAACTGCAGGCAGACCAGTTGACACAGATCATGAGAGCTTTCAGACATGTCATGACTTATTCAAAGAGAATGGATGATGAAAAAAAGCCACAATCATGGCTTGTGACACAAAGATGAAATTGTATCTCCATAGTGACAACTCCATACACAGAGAAAATTCATGTGGCAGAAACTAGGAAGTCACTTTGGTGATTTAGCAATTATTACTTGCATCAAGGGAAAGAGATGTCATTACAATAAGGTCAAATGCAGAGAGATCCTGGAGAAATTTGCCAAAATCAACATGAGAGAAAGATGAGAGAAGGAAAGAAGATAATCAGAATGCTTCAGACACTACAAACGTTCCTATTAAATTTCAGGAACGGCAACACATTCAACAACAGAGTATCTTTCTGCAGAGCAAGTATCTGCATTCATACCTCACATTCGCACTATCTCTTCTTCCACCATCCCTGACGTGAGGTGACTCTCATCGCGGCTATGAGAGAGGCTGGATGTTTTATTAATTACCACTTCTTTGGATCTGTTTTAGAACTTGGCTGGCGAAGGAAAAACTGATCCTGACTTGACAAATTGCTTCTCTTGTCAGGCACTATAGTGCAGCATCGAACAACAGTACTCATATACCCCTCTCTTAAGATTGCTCTTGGGGTTTGTTGGCCCATGCCAGCAGACTGGCTCAAAAAAAACCTTGTTGAACGTGTCCACAAGCTTGGGTTTTTGTTCTTATACAAGGAGGTCAGTTGGTTTGAAATTTGTGTGCTGCTGTACTGACAGGTACTGTAGGCATGGAAAAACCCCAACAGCTGGATCCAGTTTGTTGCTGACGAATGTAGATAATCAGATCAGGACCAATGGATAGAATGGTACCTTCCATGGTATGGGCATTTATTGGAGCAGCCACCCTGGTCAAACATGTATGGCTGTACATTCCCATAATCTACATTTATCACCAGAGAACAATGTTCACGTTGGCGATTTTGAAAATCTATGCAGCTACTTTGTCATTAGTATTCAAAGTTTTACATGTTTTGGTAAGCATGACAAAAGGCAGGCAAACTGGACATTCTGTTGGGAAAGAAAATGTCTGGCCTCCCTGTGCCCCACCTTCTGGATAGTCAGGGATTAGGGAAGCTGTGTGCAATGGAAAACTATTAGGTCAGAGCAACTTTACATACCTCTACATTATAACATGACCCCACAAATATGAGCTGCCTATTCCCACATGCCATCTAGTATGAGCTTCTTATTATCCACACTGCAATAATAGGAGCTGCCTTATTCTTCAATTTGCACTAATAGGAGTGCTATTCTCCACACATGCACTAATAGGAGCTGCCAATTCTCACACTGCACTAATAGGGGAGCTGCTATTCTCCAACACTGCACTAATAGGAGCTGATATTCTCCACACTGCACTTTTAGGAGTGGTTATTTTCACCCAATGCACTGTAGGTGCACAGGTTATTCTTCACACTGCAATAATAGAGAGCTGGCTATTATCCACACTGTCACTAATAGGAGCAGGTTATTCTCATACTGCACTAATAGGAGCTGGCTATTATCTACACGGCATTATAGAGAGCAGGTTATTCTTCACACTGCACTATAGGAGCTGGTTATTCTCCCACACTGCTCTAATAGGAGCAAGTTATTCTCCACACTTGCACTAATAATATTAATATTAATAATGAATAGCATTTATATAGCACATTTCTCATAGCAATGACTCAATGCGCTTTTTACCAGCGATCCTATACACATGCACACACCAGACATATAACAACACAACAACAACTAACAACAATGATAATGAGCTTTTCTAAAGCGCAAATAAATGTACCAGAGATACCTTCTGCACTGTAGAGGCACCAAATCTTGCCGTCGGGCACACACTAGAGGGCAATTAACAGTACACTCAAGAGGAAAAGGCAATAGGCAATAATATAACTAACAAACAAACATAAAACCCATCACCAACGCCAGGCATGACTGAAGTAAGCCTACAGTGTGACAAACGGCGACCGTCAAGACAAGCACAAAATATTAACTAGCTAAGAAATACATTAAAGAGATGTGTTCTTCCAATGAAGACTTAAACAGGGAGAAAAGTCGGGAGCATGTCTTGACGGCTGGTGGGCAAGAGTTCCAGATCGTGGGCGCAGCAACACCCAAAAGTTACGACCTTGCGGTTTTGAGGTTGTAATGGGGTACAACAAGTAAGTTATCATTCGAAGACCGCAGGGTTCTAGTTGTGGTGCGTGATTTCAAGGCAGCTGACAGAGATGGAGCAAGTGAGCCTTCAGAGTGCGGTATGCCAAGACCGCAACTTTGTATGACAGCGTGCCCTTACAGGTAACCAATGAAGCTCCCTAAGCATGGGAGTCACATGGTCCTTTTGCTCTTTCCAAGGATGAGCTGGCAGCAGAGTTCTGAATTCGCTGCAGGCGTGGTAAACTGGTCATCACTTTATACCGATAAAACAGGAGTTGCAATAGTCCAGTCGCGACAAGACGATCGCTGAAACAAGCTTGATCACTGCATCACGAGGCAAGAATTTCTTAATGTGTGCAATACGGCGCAGCTCTAGAAGCATGCTCTGCAGACGTTACTAATGTGGTCTTTCATGGAGAGAGTAGGATCTAGCTGAACACCCAGATACGCACAGAACTCTGAAAAGCTATGTCACAGCCACCCAAGACCACAGAACTCTCCGACACCCGCATAAGACTAGATGGTGAACCAACTGCCATAACTTCTGTCTTGTCTGTATTTAATTTGAGTTTGTTGCTGTCCATCCACTGAAGGACACTGTGCGTGCAATCTGCCAGTGTGCGTGTGGCGTCTGAAAAATTTTGAGGTGTTCCATTTGCCGAAATTTCTGGCTAGGAGCTGGCTATTCTCCACACTGCACTTATAGGAACTGGCTATTCTCCACACTGCACTTTGTCTCAGGGAAGACTGATCTCCCTCCTGCTCCAGAGAATATAAAGGTCCTGCGATGCGCTTTGATTTGTATGTTTTAAAAGATTCAGTGCTACATAAATTCCATATCTTCTTCTTCTTCTTATTATTATCGTTACTACGGACTGCAGAAAAAGGTATGGGCTCCAATTTTAAATGGCATTAGGACAATGCAAAGACTTGAGCTGTCTCAATGCCCCCATCTTCGGAAGTGGATGGAACTAGGTGTACCTGTCTTTTTTGATTCTGCTGTGTTACTTCATTCCACAAGAGTGCGCGGATGAATGAGTTTCCCTGTTCTGATTATGCTGGATTGAATGACTTGCCACAGTGATTTGAACTAACCTGAGGGTTTTTGCTCTACCTGCACTTTTTTTATTTATATCCTTTGAATTTCTTAACTTCAAGGAGAGACTACCACTTGTTCCCATGGGAATTGTACAGTGTCGAAATTTGGTTTAATTGGTAAATGCATTCTTCCTTTTTTCCAAGGGCTCAGGCAGCAACCATTGTTGTCTGTTATATGAGTAAAATGCGTCACGTCCCCTTAAGCATTACAAGTCAGGCCCAGGATTTCTGTGATAAAAGAAAACTGTTATTTTTATAAGTCTTTCGGGGGGGAAAAAAAGGCGAGAATGGACAAAAAGGCAGAAAATTACAGAAGGAATGACAAGCAGTAAAGGAACAAGGCAAAAAAACAAAGAGAAGAAAAAAAAGAGGAAATTTCTATCACGAATATCCAGAATGTGGGGATGCTTTTTATACTGTAGGCCCCGATCTCCCCGTTTGGGTAAAAAGCTTGAGATATACTTGATTTCCCCTGCTAAAAGGGTTCGAACACTAAAATATGAAAAATATGCGGGTATTTTCATTGTTTTGCTTTCTATTAGTCTAAAGGTGATTCTTTATGAAATCGTAATCAGTAGGTCGAAAAGCTTTCAAATGTATGTCACAAAAACCCTTTTACATTCTGTTTTTTTTTTTTTTTTTTTTTTAAAACCCAATTTGATGAGTCTATCTTTAAAAAAAGGTCTTCCGACATTGACGTCCCACTTTTTTGGATATGTTAAAGTTTGGTACTTTCCTATCCAAATATATAAAAAAAATTTCTATTGCAATTTGTTCCTTTCTCGGCACTTTTTTGCAAAAATTGACTAGATAGGTAGTCAAACCCTTTCATTTCCAAGGAACTAATTTTCAATAGTTCCAAATTTGGTGCAACGGGAGATAAAAATATCACTAAAAAATACAAAAAGTAGGAAAAGTAGGTGTCGGAAGTTGCCGAAAATCAATAAACAAACAAGCTCAAAAACAATATTTGGCACTTGAGACTGATCCGTTTGCTATAGCTGGCTGCCTCACACACACGGCAACCTCCTTATTTGGTAAGGGCTCCCACCCATTTTTGACCCAGAAGGGCCATGGCGGCAAATGCTCTTGACCTACTGATTCTGGTTTAGATGAGCATAAATGACTTATCTTTAGAAATTTAACACACACTAAGTTACCCTGCTTGCTTGTTATTACGAGGTATGTGAACGTTTACATCATGCAGTACGAATTAACCACACAACATCAAAACTACCTGTTTCCACATCCCTGACCAGTTCCTAACAATAACAGTAAGGTTTAGTGATTTCTTGTATGGTAAACACTTTGCCAAAATCCGTGTGTTGGGTGCTTGTGGTGTTTTAATTCAAAGTGTTTTTAACTTTCTAACATAGCCGAGGCCTTATCTGTCCACAGAACACGGTTAGGACCAGGGCACTGGAGAAATCTGCCCATTAGAAATTAGGAACGGGAGTGTATACACTCTGGGGTCTATCCCCTTTCGGTTGATAATCTTTGATACAGTAATGGGGAAGTAGATCTGTGTGTCTTGCTTTTGGAAAGTAAATCTGTGATGCTCCCTGCAAAAGTGTGAGTGTGTTTATTGTTGTGTGTGTGTGTGTTGTGTGTGTGTGTGTGTAGTGTGTTTAAATAATAAATATAGGTATTTTCCTTCTGTTTCTTCTCTGTAGGGTTTCCTGGTCTCTGACTGTGTGTACAGTGATCTGAATTCATTGGATCCAAAATGTTCTGCCCAGTCTATTTCCCATATGGTGTATTTAATATTCTGCATAAATGGCTTGCGAAACTGTTTTCAGTTTAACTTGAAGCTATGGGTGGGGTGTGATGTTTTTGTGGTTTTTTCTCCTGCTCTACAAAAGTTGCTGATTACATATTTTAGTTGCCATTTTGCAAATTTTCCAATACAAACTGATCACATTTTTTCCCTTGTCCCCATGAAAGGACTGAATGGGTATTGTTGTATGTTATTATGTGGAGAAAGACTGCTGATGATAGCCAGATGAAGGAAGGCAGAGTGAGAAAAGGTGTAGCAGTTCTCCAAAAGCATGCTGTTTGCAGGATGACAATGTAGCGACAAGAGGAAAGAGCAAGATATTCAATGTGTAAAACAACCACAGCTCTTTGATTCCAAGCAAGCTAGGTTTTTAATAATTCCTCTTTTTGTCTCTTTTGTGGTCAGTCCATTAATGATTTCGGAAGAAACGAACCAGCTGTGTATCAAATTCGGACATGACAATTGCCTAGCAGCAGATTCAAGAAAAGTGGTTTAAAGCATGGACAGGAGACAACTGGGCAGAAAGAGTGTGCAAAAGATCCAAGCTTTCAGTGACCGTCATGCTGCAGATGTTGTGTATCACAAGCAGTGCAGTGTCATTTCACAACTATGAAATCGATACCTCCAGCATTCGCGTTATCTCAGAGGAAACAAACCACAGCAACTGCAGGCAGACCAGTAGACACAGCTCATGCTGAAGCTTTCAGACATGTCATGACTTATTTCAAAGGATAGATGATGAAACAAATCACAATCATGGACTTTGTGCATAAGATGAAATAGTATCTCCCATAGTGACACTCCATTACACAGAGAAATACAATCCGTGGCAAGAAACTAGGAGGTCACTTTGGTGATTTAGCAAATATTACCTGATCAGAGGGAAAAAGAATGTCATTACATAAGGTCAAATGCAGAGAAGCCGAAGATCCTGGAGAAATTTGCAAAATCCAACAGAGAGAAAGATGCAGAGAAAAGAAAAACTCAGAATGATTCAGACACTTACAAAACTGTCCTATCATATCTCAGAAACGTCAACCATCAACAACAGGAGTATCCTTTCTGCAGAAGCACGTAACTCAAACAATTGAGATTCCCCCCTAAAACAGTTTGGATTATTAATTTTACCATCTTCTTGGATCTGTTTTCAGAACTTGGCTGGGAAGGAAAACAGATCCTGACTTGACAATTGCTTCTCTTGGTCAGGCACTATAGCTGGCAGCACGACCAACAAAGTACTCATCCCCCTCTTCAGATTACTCTTGGGGTGCCATCACCCAGCAGACTGCTCAAAAACCTTGTTGAACGTTGTCCTCAAGCTTGGGTTTTGTTCTTTATCAAGGAGGTCGAGTTGTTTGAAAATGTGTGCTGCTATCTGACTAGAAACAGACCTGGTAGCATGAACCCCAACATAGCTGGATCCAGTTTGTTGCTTGACCATGTAGCAGTATCAGATCAGGACACTGGATTAGAACATGGTACTTCCATGGTATGGGCATTATTGGAAGCAGGACCCCTGGTCCAAAACACTGTAAGGCTGCTACATCTATCTAACATGTATCACAGAGACAATGTGCCCGGTGGCTATTTTGAAAATTCTGCACCTACTTTTGTCTTTAGCATACATAATATTACATTGTTTTGGTAAGATGACAAAGGACAGGCAAAATTGGATCTTTTGAGGAAAGAAAATGTCCTGGCCTCTCTGTTGCCACACCTTCAGGATAGTCAGGATGAGGGAAGCTGTGTGCAATGGAAACTATTCAGGTCAGTGCAATTTTACCATTCTTACCTTATAGACATGGACCCACCAAATATGAGCTGCCTATTCTCCACACTGCACTAATAGGAGCTGGTTATTCTTCACACTGCACTTAATAGGAGTGACTATTCTCTACCCTGCCTAATAGGAGCTGCCTTTTTTTCACACTGCACTAATAGGAGTAGCCTATTCTTACCATGCACTAATAGGAGTGTTATTCTCCACCACGCACGGAATATGAGCTGTCAATTCTCCACACTGCACTCAATAGGGGCTGCCTATTCTCCCCACTGCCCTTATAGGAGCAGGTTATTCTTCACACTGCATAAATAGGAGCTGGTTATTCTCCACACTGCACTTATAGGAGTTGGTTATTCTTCTCACTGACTTATAGGAGCTGGTTTTCTTCACCACTGAACTAATAGGAGCAGGTTATTCCTTCACACTGCACTAATAGGGAGCTCGGTTATTCTTCACACTGCAATACTAGGAAGTGGTTTATTCTCCACACTGCACTAATAGGAGAGGTTATCTTCACACTGCCATTATGACAGCTGGTTATTTCCTCCACACTGCACTTATAGGAGCTGGTTATTCTCCACACTGTTATAGGAGCTGGTTATTCTCCACCCTGCACTTATAGGAGTGGTTTTTATTTCCCACCTGACCTTATAGGAGCTGGCTAGTCTCCACACTGCACTTTGTCTCAGAAAGACTGATCTCCCTCTGCTCAGGAGGAATCTAAAGGTATGCGATGCCGCTTTGATTGTTTGTTTACAAGATTCCGTGTACATAAATTCCTATATCTTTCTTCTTCTTCTATTCTTCTTTTTCTTCTTCTTCTTCTTTCTCTTCTTCTTCTTTCTTCTTATCAATATACGGACTGCAGAAACAAAAGATTGGGCTCCAATTTCAAAATGGCATTAGGAAAATGCACAAGACTTGAGCTGTCTCAATGCACCCACTCTTTCAGGAAGGGATGAGAAACTAGGTGTTTTAAAAACTGATCGTGAACGATCTGCTGTGTTACTTCATTTCAGCAAGAGTGCGTCTGGATGTACTGGAGCTTTCCATGTTCTGATTATGCTGCGACTGAAGTGACTTGCCACAGTGATTTGAACGAAACTCTGATGCTGTTTGCCTCTACTGCACTGTTTTATCTTTTATCCTTGTGAAGATCTTACTTCAAGGAGAGACTACCACTTTGCTCTGCCATGGGCATTGTACAGTGGTCGAAAACTTTGGTTTAATCTGGTAAATGCATTCTTCTTTTGCTTCCACGCTCAGCAGCACCCATTGGTGTCTGTTATATGAGTAAAAATGCGTCACGCTATCTTAAAGCACCTTACAAGTCAGGTCCAGCGCAGTTCTACTGCGGCATAAAAAGGAAACTGTTCTCTTTTTATAAGTCTTTCTGGGAAATAAAAGCGGCAGAATGGACCAAGAAGGCAGAAAATATACAAGAAAGGAGGTGACAAGCCGTAAGGAACCAGGCAGAAAACAAGAGATGAGATAAAAAAAGAGGAAATTTCTATCACAGATTTCCAGAATGTGGGGATTGCTATTTATACTGATAGGCCCTGGCATCTCCTCGTTGGAGGTAAATGCCTGAGATATACTTGTATTTTAGCAGCTAATGGGCTTCGAATATAAATTGATGGAAACATATGCGGCATATTTTCATGATTTTTGCTTTCTATACGTTAATGGTTGATTATTATTTTAATTGTAAATCAGTAGTTGAAAGCTTTCAAATGATATGTCACAAGACCATATTACATTCTGTTTAAAAATTTTTATAAAATCGAAATTTGATGACGTCATATCTTTAAAAAAATGGTCTTCCGACACTTAGATCGTCCTACTTTTTGGATATGTTAAAAGTTAGGTACTTTCCTATCCAAATATCATAAAATTATTACTATTGCAATTAGTTCCTTTCTCGGCACTTTTTTTGCAAAGATTGACTAGACTACTAGGCCTACAGCAGAAGAGGGTAGCTGATCATGTGAGTAGGCCTAGCTTTCTCAGCACCACAGCCCACATGTCTCCTCAGCCTAACTAGCCTAGTCCTGTGGTCAGTACGCCCTCAGCTGCCTGCCATCAGCAACAGCAATAGCAACAGGGGTGTATACTGTATGTATAGATGAGCACAGTCATCACAATAAGCTAAACAACAACATTAACAACTATGGTGTTTGGATCACCACAGTCAGCTACCGTCAACAACAACAACAACGGTGTGGGCTATGGATCTTCACAGTCAGCCCAGTCAGTCAGCTAACAAAAACAGTAATGGTGTACAGGCTATGGATCTTCACAGTCATCACAGTCAGCTAAGCAAAAACATGAACAAGGGTGGGGTAAAGATCATCACAGTCAGCTACCATCAACAACAACAACAACAACGGTGCGGGCTATGGATCATCACAGTCAGCCCAGTCAGTCAGCTAACAAAAACAGTAATGGTGTACAGGCTGTGGATCTTCACAGTCATCGAAGTCAGCAAAGCAAAAACATGAACAAGGGTGGGGTAAAGATCATTACAGTCAGCTACCAACAATGACAGCAGTACAGTGGGCTGTGGATGGTCAGTGTGATGATGAAGGCAGCAGACAGTCAGACAGCTGAGCTGACCATGTGAGGACAGGCCATCCTGTCAACAGGTGTTCCCCAGATCAGGTAAGAACACTTATTTTATTACCTCAGAAATTGTCCTGTTGATATGAGACACTGTTCTCTCTCTCTCTCTCTCTCTCTCTCTCTCTCTCTCTCTCTCTCTCTCTCTCTCTCTCTCTCTCTCTCTCTCTCTCTCTCTCTCTCTCTCTCTTTCTCTCTCTCTCTTTCTCTCTCTCTCTCACTCTCTTTCTGACTTCTCTGGCTGTCTCTGTCTCTGTCTCATTCTCTCTGTGTCTTTGTCTGCCTTTCTATAGCTCTCTCTCTCTCTCTCTCTCTCCTCTCTCTCTCTCTCCTCTCTCTCTCGCTCTCTGTCTCAGTGTCTGTCTGAATGTATCTCTTTCTGTCACTCTCTTTCTCTGTCTCTCTCTTTCTCTGTCTTTCTGTCTGTCTCTCTCTTTCTCTGTCTGTCTGTCTCTCTCTTTCCTCTGAAGAAGACAACCTTGCTAGAAGTGGATTATACTCAGTTAAATATTCTTCCCCTTAAAGATTTAACAAAGGCCTCATGATGTTTAAGATAATGACAGGAACTGTTCCCTCATCCTTAAAAGACATGTTCCCATTTAATCATTCCAGAAATACTGAAAAGCGGAGTGTCCCAATCCCAAGAATAGATTTGTTCAAATCTAGCTTACTTTACTCAGGCCCTGTGTTGTGGAACTCCGTTCCTGATTCATTTAGACATCACCAATCATTAACAGTCTTTAAAAGTCATTTTTTCATCCACTTAATGCCTCAAAAATAAAAATCCACACTTGATCTGTTGGAGACAAAGTAAATAAATTATATCCTCCCTTACATTATACCAAATTATCCCCCCCCTCTCTCCCCTCTCTCTCTCTCTCTCTCTCTCTCTCTCTCTCATACTCAATCTTCTCTCCTCCTCTCTCTCTCTCTCTCTCTCTTGAGTGTGAATGTTTTACTTGTATCTGGCTATTGTGTTATTGCAAACTGACTTCTAGAAATAATGTCCACTATCCAACTTCTTTAATCATGACTAGGAGATCTTACATGTTACAATGTTAATTCAAAGCATTGAGCGCAATGGAGATAGTGTTGATGAATTGAAAATGGTATGAACTATATGGATTCAAAGTAACTGTGTATGACTCTCTCTCTCTCTCTCTCTCTCTCTCTCTCTCTCTCTCTCGTCCTCTTCTTATTGTTTTGCTTATATTTTTAGTTTTTCGTGTTTACATTTGTATCCTGTAATGCATTAATTGCAGATTTAATTTTCAGTTTTATTGCTTAAGTTGACTGTTATTTGAATTAGTCAATGTTTTATTTGATATCTTTTTTGGAGTGTACCAATTATGCATAGCAATATACAATGTAACATATTGTCTTTTCTATGACAATAGATTATATGATGATTCATAAAGATTTGATTTTTGGCATTGATGTATGGTGTCGCCGTGCACAGCGTGGTATGTGTGTGTACGTAAGAAGTGTGTACTTTTACGTGTGCATGGAATGGCAAATGCTTGTGCATAATCTCGCAAGTCTTTTAATATAATATTTCATTTTGTGTACTTTACTATTGTTGCTTTTTTTCTCATATAAGTACAATGAATATTGTTGTTTCTTTCTGTTAGCCAAATATAATACTATTTACAAATGTTTCTTATCCATTATATTATGGAGTTTTTGTTTTGTTTTTGTTCTGTTTGGTTTTTGGGGTTGTCCCCTCTCCCCTTGTTGTTGCTTATGCTTTTATTTTGCTCTGGGTTTCTTTGCTATTTTTTCGGTTGTTTTCTGTGGTTTTCCTGTTTGCTATCTTTATTGACTTTTTGTTGCATTTTCCTCTCTCTCGTCTTGTGAATTTTGCGGGTGGGGGGGTGGGGGTGTTTTAGTGAGATATTTCTTCGGGAATAAGTGTGTGACTGTATGGTAGGGCTTTATTTTATTTTTATTATCAATATATCCCTTAGGGCGGGACTGGATTGTAAAAAAAGCACATGGGGCTATTAATTATCCTCAAAATAAAAGGAATTTGTCATTGTCATTGTTTTTCTATGTTTGTCCTGTCCCTCTCTTTGCCTCTCCCTGTCAGAATCTCACTCTCTCTCTCTCTCAATCTCCTTCTCTCCTTCTCTCTCCTCATCTCATCTCTCTCTGCCTCTCTCCTCTCTCACTGTCTGTCTGATTCTCTCTCTCTCCTAATGTCGAATCTCTCTCTCTCTCTGATCCCTCTGTCTGTCGAGATCTCTCTCTCACTATCTCCTCTCTCTCCTATCTGTCTGTCTCTCTGTCTCTCTCTCTCCTCTGTCTGATCCGCTCTCTTCCTAATGTCTCTCCTCTGTCTGAATCTCTCCTCACTTCTCTCTCATCGTCTCTCTCTCAATCCTCTCTCTCCTCGTCATCTCTCTCTCTCCCTCTCTCCCTCTGTCTGTCTGAAATCTTTCATCTGTCTGAATCTCTCTCTCGACTCCCCTCGTCTCTCTCTCTCTTCCCAGGTCTCTCTCATCTCTCTCTCATCTCTTCTCGACGATCTCTCTCTCTCTCTCTCTCTGACTGTCCGTCTGTCTGAAATCTCTCATCTCGTCCTCTGTCTGACTCTCTCTATCCCCTCTGTTGGTCTATCTGTCTCTCCCTCTGTCTGTCCATCTCTGTCTCATTTTCTTCTGTCCTCCTCTTTCTCCTCTGTCCTGTCTCTCTTTCTCCTCTGTCTGTCTGAATCTCTCTCCTCTCTCTCTCTCAAACTCTCTCTCACTCTCTCAGATCCCTCTCTCTCTCCTCTCTCTCTCTCTCCCTCATCACTCTCTCCCCTTCCCACTCTGTCTGTCATGATTCTCTCTCTCTGTCTCCCCTCTGTCAGAATCTCCCTCTCTCTCCATTCTCTCTCACTCACGCTCACTCATCTCAACTCTCGTCCTCGTCTGTCCCTGATCCTCTCATCTCTATGGTCTACCTCTTGTCTGAAATCCTCTCTCTCATCTCCTCCATCTCATCAGTCCATCTCTCCTCTCCCCTCCTCTCTCTCTCTTCTCATCTCTCTCCTCGTCTGTCTAATCATACTCTCTTTCTCTGTCGAATCTTTCTCTCTCTCTCATCGTCTGTCTCTCTCTCTCTCCTCTGTATCTCTGTCCTCTCTCCCTGCTGTCTCCGCTGTCTGTCTCTCTCCTGTCCTCTCTCTTGTCCTGTCTCCTCTGTCTCTCTCTCGTTTCTTTCTGGTTTCTCCTCCTCGTCTCTTCTGTCTGTCGCTCTCCTCTGTCTGTCTCTCTTCTCTGTCTGTTCTCTCTCCGCCGTCTCTCTCTCTCTGTCTTCTCTCCTGGCTGTCTCTCTCAACGCTCCCTCTCTCTCTCCTCTGTTTGGCTGTCGCTCTCGTCTCCCTCTCTCCTCTCTCCTTTGTCTATCTCTCTCTCCCTCTCTCTCTCCTCTGATCTGTCTGATTCTCTGTCTCTGTCTCTCCTCGTCTGATCTCTCTCTCTCTCTTTCTCTCTCTCCTCCTCTATCGAATAATGTTATCCTAAAGTGATATTTTTGTACGACTTTGTGTTATACAGTAACATGTTGAGTCTGTGTGTGGTGTGTGTTGTGTGTGTGCGCGTGTGTGGCGTGCGGTGTGTGTGTGTGTATGTGTGCGTATGTGTTAAATTAAAACCAAAATACTAAGCAGTTCGCGGCAACTCCCTCATGTATGGGCCAATGCCTTTTTTGTGAATAATTGTTCGAGTTCGAGTTCGTTCGAGTTCTCTCCACTATCTGTCTGAATCTCTCTCTCTCTCTCACTCTCTCTCTCTCGAATCCTCTCATCTCATCTTTTCTTTCCCTCCTCTCGAGACGGCTAAAGTACAGGCCCTTTGCCACTCATCTACCCACAACAAACCAAAGCCGCACTCCCAATCAAGCGAGTCATTCTAAAACCGACACAAAAGACACTCCTCTTCCGTCAAAGACCAACCTCCCAGTTATAAAAACTAAACGGAAGGCGGGCACAGCGGTACACACCAGTCAACCCACATTTAACTCCCTCCCCATCCATGCGCACTGAAATCCTCACACAGTCTCTGACCTCCAACCACCACCATCAACAAATCCATCTCCCTCCACCCCCAAACCCTCCCACTACTACACACCTACCATCTCTCTCGAAGAAGAGACCCCACCAAAAAAAGATCCAGTAGAGTGAGCACCCCAAAGTTCCCCCTCAACAAATCTCCCAACGCCATGCGATCTCCATCACTCTCACCGGACGAAGAGATCTCCAACAACAAACAACCTAAAGATCTCCCACCTGCACGCCACCCCCCACACCACAAATCCTACAATGAACTCTATAACCGTCGCCAAAACACAGCAGCCACGAGGCATACACACCCCAAGAGCCGAAACATAACCAAACGATCATCAACAAACAACTCGCACTACAGTCCCCCTCCAAGACTCCCGAATCCAAACTCTCACTCGCACTCCGCAACCATTTACCCACACCACACAATCCCCATAAAGGACATCATCTAAAACCCCACCTTAACTCACATTCTCACTCGACCCATCGACAAGATCTCAAAAGCAAAGCACCACTCACTCAAACTCCCCGGCTAATTCCACAAATCAACCTCAAAAATTACACCATCTCACAGGCCTCTCTCGAAGCCATAACCACCAACCAAACATGATCCCCAACTCAATCACTTCCTCCCAGGGCAGGAAATATGAACACTCACATATATCTCCTCCAATTTAGGAATCATCCCAAGCACAAAGCCACCAAATCTCAGATATTCATCCAAATCCTCCGCCATCGCTCTATAGTCCCACATCCAACCTCAGTTGCGCTACTGAACATGCGACACACCCGTCACTAAACCCCGAACTACAAAGCAATTAGAGAGAGAACTCCTCCATCAACCTCTGCCCTCGCTCAGTTCCCTCCCAATAAACCCCCAACACTCATCCCTCCCTCAAACGACACTCAAAAGAACTAGACAAGTTCCCCCAACTATTCAAATCCTCCTATCTCAATAAGACCCCACCTTCACTCTCCATAATTGAACGACCCAAGAACACTCCCCCCAACCAAGCACCCCGATAACCCCTTCTGCAACCAAAACCACACAATCAACCCCAAGCCCTCCCGCTCTCTATCTCAAACCCACCAACTCCCAAGAAGAATAAGCGGCAAATGCTCTCGTCCCCATCCCGATCCACCTCAACGTAACACCGCCTTCAATCTGGACAATCAACTCAACTCACATCCCTACAACCAAGATCTCTCAAGACTCAATCTCTCTAAGCCTCCGGCTAAAAAAACAACCCAAATAAAACCCCTTTACAAACATCTATCCCGCCCACCACCAACACAGAAAATCCGATACCTCTCAAACGCCAAGCACACCCTCCATAAACACCTGTATCACCGGAATACCCACGATCTCCTCACACACTCCCAACACATATCTCGTCGAAAAACAACGTGACAACAGGTAAAAAACACCAAGACATCTACAGCAACTCATACTCATCCAATCGCTAACGAAGATGGTCGCAACCCAGTCAAACGACTAAATATACAATCAAGATCCATTACAAGATCAGCAACCGAGAGCAAACGCCGGAACTTCCGGTCAGAGAAACCAATAAACAAATCCAAATACCCTCCGACCATCCGAGAACCCACAGCAGTTCGGATATTCAAGTCTAAACCAAGACCAACCACAAAAAACAAAAAATCTCGCCTTAAAATCCAAATAGACAAAGAAACAAGACCAAAAGGAATAGGAAAAATCGAAGAAACAACCAATATCCAATCCATCTATCTCCATGACACGAAAACATCCCCGCTACCCTAAAAGCAAAGACCACACCACGAACGATCTCTACCCCACTCATCCCTCAACAACTCTGAATTAAAAATCACCTCACCCCCCTACCCGTCGCCCCCACGTAACTTACGTCGACCGCACAGACTAACCCGCCACGCCACATCCTAACCTACCCCTTAACCCATAATCAATCTCTATACACTTATCAACAAAACCCACCAATCCCGCAACGAACAAACCCAAAATTCACGTCATCGTACAACCTACAAGAGGCGCATCCCACAGACAACTCAGTCCAAACACCAACGAAACCAAGACAAACCCTGCACACTCTCACTCTCACTCACATCTCTCCTCTCTCACTTCTCTCTCCTCTGTCAGTCTGAATCTTTCTCTCTCTGAGTCTGAATCTCTCTCTCTCTCTCTCTCTCTCTCATCAATCGTCTCTCTCTTCTCTCTCTCTCTCTCTCTCTCTCCTCTCTCTCCACTGTAAATGTCTGTCTCTCTCCTCTTTCTGTCTGTCTCCTCTGTCTTCCTGTCTGTTGTCCTCTCCTTGTCTGTCTGTCTCTACTCTTGTCTCTTCTGTCTTCTCTCTCCTCTGTCTCTCCTTCTCCGTCGTCTCTCTCCTCCGTCTCTCCTCTCATCTTTCTCTCCTGGCTGACTCTCTCGTCGCTCCCTCTCTCTCTCCTCTGTTTTGCTGGTTGCTCTCTCTCTCACACTCATCTCTCTCCTCTGTCTGGCTGTCTCTCTCTCTCTCACTTCTCTTCTTTGTCTACTCTCTCCTCCCTCTCTCTCTCTCTCATCCCCTCTCTCTCCTCTGTCCTGTCATATGTCTGTCTCCTTCTGTCCTCCTCTGTCTCTTCTGTCTTCTCTCTCCCTGTCTGCCTCTCTCTGTCTGTCTCTTCTCGCCCCGTGCTTCCATCTCTCTGTCTTCTCTCGCTTTCTGTCTCCTCTTCGCTCCCTCTATCTCTCTCCTCTGTATGGCTGTCGCTCTCTCTCCCTCTCTCACTCATCCGTCCTGGCTGTCTCTCCTCTCCCTCTTCTCCTCCTTTGTCTGTCTCCCCACTTCCCTCTCATCTTACCCTCTTCTCTCCTCTGTCCTGGCTGTCCTCTCTCCTCTCCCCTCTCTCTCCTTTGTCCTGTCTCTCACTTCCCTCTCTCTTACCCTCTCCTTCCTCTTCTGGCTGTCTCTCTCTCTCCCTCTCTCTCTCGTCCTTTGTCTGTCTACACACTTCCCGCTCTCTTACCTCTCTCTCCTCTGTCTGGCTGTCCTCTCTCTCCCCCTCTCCCTGTTGTCTGGCTGTCTCTGCTCTCCCTATCGTTCTCCTCTGTCTGTCTTAAACTCTCTCATCCCTGTTCTGTCTGTCTGTCCCTCTCTCTCCTGTCTGTCTGTCTGTCTCTCCCTTCTCTCTCTCTCTTCTGTCTGTCTCTCTCACCTCTCTCCAGTCTCCTCATGGCTGGCTGTCTCTCTCCCTCACTCTCTCTGTCTCTCTCTCTCTCCCTCTCTCTCTCCTCTGTCTGGCTGTCTGTCTCTCTCGTCTCCTCTCCCTCTTTCTCTCTTCTCTCTGTCCTGGCTATCTCTCTCTCACTCCCTCTCTCATCTGTCTGTCTGTCTGTACTGTCTCACTTCTCTGGCAGTCTCTCTCCTCTGGCTTTCTCTCTCTCCTGTCTGGCTCTCTCTCTCCCTCTCTCCCTCCCCAGTCTGACTGTCTCCCTCCTTCTCTCTCACTCTTTTTTCCTCTCTCCCTACCTCCTGGCTGTCTCTCTCCCTCTCTCTCTCTCCCTGTATGTCTGTCTCTCCCTCTCTCCCTCCTCTGCTCCCTCTTCCTATGTCTGTCTCTCCTCCTCTGTTCTGTCTCCCCTGTCATGTCTGTCCTGTCTCCCTTCTGTCGTACTCTCACTCTCTTCTCTCTCTCTCTCCTCTCTCCTCTCTCTCCTCATCTCTCTCTCTCTCTCTCTCTCCATCTCCCTCCCTCTTCTCCGTCTGGCTGGTGTACTTCCTCTCGTCTCTCCCTCTCTCTCTTCGAGAGATCCGTGGACATAGAGTAAACGACGCCGTCTAAAAATGCGAAAAGTCCGGGTCCGGGTGTGTGCGTGTTCGTACCACCTTTTTGGGCCCGAAAGTTTTCCACCATCCATTAGACCATGATGGTGTCTGGGCGCTAGTCTTTCGGATGAGACGATAAACCGAGGTCCCGCGTGTTACACAAGTTTTTCAGCGCACGTAAAAGAACCCAAAACGGCAACAAGGGAAGTTGTCCCTGGTAAAACTTCTTAGAAAAAAGTCCCCACTCTGATAGGAAACAAAAAAAAATATTACAGTTGCAGACCAAAAAGAAAAAAAAAAGAAAAAAGGGTGCGCTGCTCTTGTGGCGACGCGCTCTCCCCCGGTGAGAGCAACCCGAATTTCACGCAGAGAAATCTCGTGACTTAAAGTGGTATAAAAAAAAAATTCTGTCTGTTTGTCTCTCTCTATCTCCTCTGGCTGCCTCACTCACTCCTCTAATTTCCTTTCCTTTTCCTCTGTCTGGCGCTCTCTTTCTCTCTCTCTCTCTCTCTCTCATCGTTCTCTCTCTCTCAACTCACATCTCTCTCTCTCTCTCTCTCACCCTCTCTCACTCTCTCTCTCTCTCCACCTCTCCCTCTCTCTCTCTCTCTCCTCTCTCTCTCTCCTCCCTCTCTACTCTCTCCTCTGTTTGTCTGTCTGTCTGTCTGTCTGTCTGTCTTCTCTCTCTTCTCTCTTCTCTTCTCACCCTCTCTCCCTCTCTCTCGCTCTTACTCTGTCTCTACTTCCCTCCTCTTTGCTCTCTCACACCTCTCATCTCTCACTGTATGTCCAGCTCTCCCTCCCTCCCTCCTCCTCTGTCTCCCTCTCCTCCTCTGTCCCTCTCTCCTATGTCTGTCTGTCCCTCCTCTGTTCGTCTGTCTGTCTCTCTCATCAAGCCACTCTCTCTCTCTCCTCAGTCTCTCGCCTCTCTTCCTCCTCTGGCTGTCTGTCTCTCTCTCCTCACCCCTCCCTCTCTCTCCTCTGTCCTCTCTCTCTACTCTCTCTCCCTCGATCTCTTCTGTCTGTCTGTCTCTTGCTTTGGCTGTCTCTTTCCTCTCTCCTGTGGCCTAGTCTCTCTCCTCTGTCTGGCTGTCTCTCTCTCACATCTGGCTGCCTCTCTCCTCACATCTGGCTGTCTCTCTCCTCGTCCCCACCTCTCTCCCCCTGTCTGGCTGTCTTCTCTCCCTCTCTCTCATCGCTCTGTATAATTGTCAGTCTCTCCCTCACCTCCCTCTCTCACCTGTCTCCCTCTCATCATCCTTGTCTGTCTGTTCTCTCCCTCTGTCATGTCTGTCTCTTCTCTTTCGTCAGTCTGGATCTCTCTCTCACTCCCCCCTCATCTACCTGTCGTCTGTCTCTCTCTCTTCTGGCTGGTCTCTCTCATCTCTCTCTCTCGTCCTCTGGCTGTCTCTCTCTCCTCTGTCCTGGCTGTCTCTCTCCTCCTCTGTCTGGCTGTCACTCTCTCCCTCAGTCTGGCTGTTTCTCTCGTCTCTCTCCTCTTTTGTCTGGCTCTTCTCTCGCTCCCTCCCCCCTTTCTGACTGTCTCACCTCCTTCACTCTCTGTCTCCCTCTGGCTGCCCCTCTCTCCTCAACTTTCCTTGGGCTGTCTCTCTCTCCTCTGTCCCTAGCTGTCTCTCTCGCTCCTCTGTCTGCTGTCTCTCTCTCCTCTGTCTGCTTGTCTCTCTCGCTCCTCTGTCTGGCTGCTCTCTCTCTCTCCTCTGTCCTGTCCTGGCTCACTCTCTCTCCCGTTTGTCTGGCTCTCTCTCTCATCTCTTCCCCCTACTCTCTCTCCCAGTCTGGCTCTCTCTCTCTCTCTTCACCTCTCCCTCTCTCACTGTCTCTGTCTCTATCTCCACCTCCTCTGTCCCCTCTCTCCCTGTCTCTCACCTATGCTCTTCTCCTCTGTCATGTCCCTCTCCACTGTTCGTCTCTCTGGCTGTCTTTCTCTCCCTCGTCTCTCATCTCTGTCTGTCTCGGCTCTCCCCACTCTGTCACCTATCTGTCTGTATGTCTCCCTCTCATCCTGTTGTTTTTCTCTCTCTCTCCGTCCGCTCTGCCATGTCTCTTTCCCTTCTGTTTTCTCTCCTCCTCATTTTCTGTCCCTCTGTCTCATATGTCTGACGTCTCTTTCCTTCTGTCTCTCTTCGTCCTCCTGTCTCTCTCCCTCTCTCTCTCCTCTGTCTGTCTGTCTCTCTCCCTCTCTCCTCTGTCTGTCCTTTCTGCTTCTCTCTCTCCTCCTCTGTCTGCTGTCTCTCTCCTCTCTCTCTCTCTCTCTCCTATGTCTGTCTGTCTCTCACTCCTATGTCCTTTCTGTCTATATCCTTGTTTTGCCTGTCTCTCCTCTCCACTGTTTCTCTCCTCTCGCTGTCCTCTCTCTCTCTCTGTCTCTCTCTAACTCTCTCGCTCGGGCTGGCTGTCTCTCTCCCCTCCTCTCCGTCTGTCTCTCTCTCCTCGCTCTCATCCTCTGGCTGGCTGTCCTCTCCTCCTCCTCACTCTCCTCTGACTCACCCTCTCTCTCTCCTCTATGTCTGTCTCTCTCTCCCTCCCTCCCCCTCTTCTCTGTCTCTCTCTCCCTCTCCTCTCTCCTCTGTCTCTCTCTCCCTCTCTCTCCCTCTATTCTTCTATGTTCTGTGTCCTCTCCTTGGCTGTCTCTTCCTCTCTCATACCTGTGGCTGTCTCTCTTCTCCCTCTGTCTGGCTGCTCTCTCTCACATCTGCTGTCTCTCTCACTTCCACTTCTCTCCTCTGTCTGTCTGCTGTCTGTCTCTCTCTCCCTGTTTGGCTCTCCATCTCTCCCTCCTCTCTCCTTCTTGTATGTCAGTCTACCTCCCTCCCCCCTCCCTCCTCTCTCCTCTGTATCCTCTCTCTCTCTCCACTGTCTCCTCCCTCTCCTCCTTCCTCTGTCTCCCTCCTCCTATGTCCTTCACTCTCCTCTGTGTCTCTCTTCGCTGTTCGTCTGTCCTGGCTGTCTCTCCTCTGTTCGTCTGGCTGTCGCTCTCTCCCTCTCTCTCAGTCTCTGTCTGGTCTGCTGCTCACCTATCTCTGTCCTCTCTGTCTCCTCTATCTGTAACGTTACCCTCTCTCCTGTCTGTTTCTCTCTCTCACTCCCTCTCTCAATTCTCTCTCCCCAAAGTCTCTCTCTCCTCTGTCCTGTCCTGCCTCTCCCTGTTTCTGTTTCCTCTGTCTGTCTGTTTCTCTCTCTCTTCCTCTGTTTGGCTGTTCCCTTCTCTCTCCCTCTCTCTTGCTCTTTCTCCTGGCTGTCTCTCTCTCCCCCCTCCACTTTCTGTCTGGCTGTCTCTCACTCCATCACTCTTTCTCACTGTCTTCTCTCCCTCTTGTCTCCTCCGGCTGTCTCTCTCCTCCTCTGTATGTCTGGCTGTCTCTCCTCGCCTCTCTCCTGTTCTGTCCCTCTTTTCTCCCTCTCTCACTTCTGTCTGTCTCTCTCCATCTGTCCTGCTGTCTCTTCTGTCTGTCAGTCTCCCTTCTGTCGGTCTCCTCTGTTCTATCTCTCCTAAGTCTCTCTCTCTCCTACAGTCTCTCTCTCCTCTCTCTGTCTGGTCTCCTCTGTCTGTCTGTCTCTCTCTTGTCTGTCTAACTCTATGTCTGTCTCTCTCTTTTGTCTCTCTTTCTTATTCTGTCTCTCTCCTCTGCTCTCCCTATCTGTCTCCTCCTCCCTCTGTCTCTCCTCTGTCTCTCCCTGTGTGGCTGTGTCTCTCTCACTCCCTTTCCTCTCCTCTGCCTGGCTGTCCTCTCTCCCTCTCTCTCTCCTTTGTCTGTTTGTATGTGTGGCTGTCTCTCCTCTCTCCCTCCTCTCTCTCCGAGTCTTCTCAATCTCTCTCTCTCTTCTCTCTCCAGAAATTTATTGAAAATAATGAGTAATTAAAAAGTGATCACCTCCAAGATAAAATTGTTTCCATCTGGCTCTTAGCAGTTGTTTGTTTTTGTTTGATTTTCTTTCAGGTGAAAACAAGCTCAAGTAGTACCATTACTGGTTTAACTTATCATTTAAAATATTATGTCAGAATAATTTTAATTTTTCCACCCCATGTAAGGGTCGTTGGCCTGTATACATTAATTCCAGGAGTTCTCTCCCTCTCTCTCGCCCTCTGTCTGTCTTGTCTCTCTCTCCTCTGTCTGTCTGGCTGTCTCTCTCTCTTCCCTCTCTCCTCTGTCCTTTCTGTCTGTCTGTCTGTTTCTCTCTCTCTTCTCTCTCTCTCCCTCTCTCTAATCTGTCTCTCCTCCCGAAACTCACTCCCCTCACTCAAAACTCTCTCCGAAGCCCTCTTCGATCGTCTCCCCCCCCACCTCCTCTCTCTCCCTCTCACCAAGCTCTACTCAACTCTCTCTCTCTCTCGTCCCGGACTCTCACTCTTCATCCTTCAACTCTCCCACCTCATCCCCCCTTTCACGTACATTCTTCTCCACTCTCTCTCTCCTCCCTCCTCACTCACCCACTCTCCTCTCCAATCGCAACTCTCTATCTCTCACTCTCTCCTCACCTCTCAAGGGCTCTCGCCTCACCCTCTCTCTCAATCTCTCACTCTCACTCGTCCCTTCGCTCACTAACCTCTCTCCCTCCCTCCTCACTCTCTCTCAGCATAACCATCCATCATGCTCCACCTCCGCTCTCCCCCCGTCACTCCTCCTCCCGGACCAACCTCTCTCCCCTCTCTCCAGACCCTCTCATCTCCTCCTCTCATCTTCAACTCCCTTCCCCGACATCTCCCTCTCTCATCTCCTCTCCTTCTCTCCCTTCTACTCCCCGCATTCGAACCATCAACATCGTCCCCTCCTCTCTCTCCCTCATCTCTCATCCTCTCTCGTCTCTCTCGACAACCCTCTCATCTCCTCTCCTCTCACTCAACCAACGCCATCTAAGACGGTTCTCCCATCACTCTCATCTCACACTCTCCGACTCTCACCTCTCACTCTCTCCGAACTATCTCTCAGCACTCCCCTACCAACCAACTCACTACTCACATCCTCTCTTCCTCATCCATACCACAATACGGAATCATCGTCTCCTCACCTTCTCATCCCTCCGCACTCATTCCCCTTCTCTCGAATCAACTCAACGTCGTCAAATCAGTTCCTGCATGTCCCCTCCCTACCCTCTCCTCTTCTGGACTCTCACTATCCCCTCTGTTGTCGATCGGTCTCTCTCTCCTCTGTCTGTCCGTCACTCATTTTCTCTGTCTGTCCTCATCTTTCTCCTCTGTCTGTCTCTCTATCTCTTCATCTGTCCTGTTTTTCTCTCCTCTGCTGCTGTCTGTCTCTCTCCTCTGTCTGCTGTCTCTCTCATCTCTCCCCCTCTCGCTCCTCTGACTGGCTGTCTCTCTCTCTCTCCCTCTCCTGTCTCTCCTCTCTTCTCTCCTCTCTGGCTCTCCTCTGTCTGTCTCTCTTTCTCTACCTGTCTCTCTCGATCTCCTCAGTCTGTCTCTCTGTTCTGTCTGTCTCATTCCATCATGTCAGTCGTCTCCTGTCTGTCCTGTCTTTCTCTCCTAAGTCCTCTCTCTCATCCTCTGTTTTTCTCCTGTCTGTCTCTCTCCTCCTGTCTGTCTCTCCCTCTGTCTGCTCTCCTCCTCCTGTCTGCTCTCCTTCTGTCTGTCTCACTCTTATGTCTGGCTCTCATCCTCTCTCTCCTTGTCTGACTCTCTCCTCTGTCCTCTCCTCTATCTGTCTCTACTCTTTCCTCTGTCTGTTGCTCTCTCTCACCCCTCCTCTCTCTCCTCTGTCCTGGCTGTCTCCAAG
>CM054157.1:43422902-43445077 GCA_028751875.1 Rapana venosa | reverse complement strand
AAACCAGAGGGAGGAGACAGACACCCAGAAAAGGGGAGAGAGAGGGAAAAAACGAGAGAGAGCAGATTGTGAGAGAGGACCCAGACAGGAAAGAGACAGGGGGGGGAGGGGACAGACAAAACAGAGGTAGAGACAGAAAGACATGGGAAATTGGAAGACAGACTGGGAGAGGAGAGGTAGGGGGAGAGAGACACCCGGCAGGGAGAAGAGGAGACGCCAGAAGACGAGGGAGAGGGGGGGAGACAGAGGGAGAGAGAGGGGAGAGACAGAGGAAGAGAAAAGGGGGAAAAGAGACAGCAGATGAGCAGAGAGACAGACATATAAAGAGAGGAAAACGGAGGAGAGAGACAGACAGGCGGACGGGAAAAAAAAAGGAGGGGAAAGGAGAGAGTTAGGGGGGAGGGAGGAGACGAGGGGGAGAGGAGAGAGAGGAAAGAGGAAGAGGAGAGAACAATTTTTAAACAATTTTTGAACAATTTTTTTTTTTCGAGGGTAATGATTAAGATGACATGTTTTTTCACCAGCCTGGGGGGGAAAAAAAAGAAGAAATAAAAAAATAAGGAAAAAAATGTGTAATGTCAAAATTGTAAAAACAATACACACACTTACTTGTGGGGCCCCATGCGCGCGCGCCACACACACACACACACCACACACCACACCATGTAAGCAAGAAGATATAGAATACTCGAGAAAATTGAGAGAAGAGAGGAGAGAAGGGAGAGAGAGAAGGTAGAGAGAGGGAGGAGATTGAGAAGAGAAGGGGAGGAGGAGAAGTAAGATTACATGAAATGTGGAAAACAAACAAAATTAATAGGAATGCAATAACAAAATTAACTTATCCATCGGGGAGAAAAACTTATGTGATGAAACTACTAGCGGTTCGACAAAACTTTTGTGGTAAAAACGGTTTGTGACATTTTTAGAGTCTCAAAAAAATAATTGAACAGACTTTTAAAATTTTTGAAAACTTTGTTTCTTTTTTTTAAAAAAGGGTTGGGACCTATTAAAAACCAGCCCCCGCTATAAATAGACTTGATTTGAATAGAGAATAGTGGAAAAGGGAGATTAAATTTTATGTGGTGTCAAAAGTTGTTTTCGCAAAAACTGTGCTCAAGGAAGAGGGGGGCACTCCCCAGAAAAATTTTTATGCATTAGTACCCTTTATTAAATAGCAATTTTTTTTGAGAGGAAGGATTTTGACATTTTTGTAATCGGAAAATGTTAATAAAGATGACTTATCATTACTTTTTTTGCGCTGTTTGTGTATACTGATTAATGTTTGAATAGGTTTTTACTGGCTAAATCCCACAATGTAGTGCAAAAACCCACAATAGACGAATAATGAAAAAAAAATATTTTTCTCGAATGCAGATTCAGAAGTGTTGATTTTTTTAAAGGGTGGGTTTTTTTGGAGGCAATTTTCTTTGTTGATTAGGATATGTCAGCCAAAGAAAAATTTATTTGGGGTTTACCCCCAAAATTTTGTGACTAAAAACTTCTTAAATTTTTAAACCCTGTTAATAAATAGAAGGTAAGTTTTGTTGTTTTGACGTTTTTTTTGATAACGCAAAATTTTGTTTTTACCGGGATGAAGGGCCTGGTTCTTTTGGTCCAGTTGAAAACTATTTTGTATTCTTTGTAACTTTGACATCTTGGAGAGGGGTTTTGTGGCTAGTATCAAGATTGTATCATCTGAAAATAGTTTTTTTGTACATTTTTTTATCAATGGCAGGTCATTTATTACAGAAGAACAGAAAGGGCCCCAAGCATGACCCTTGGGGAACCCAAACTATTAAGAAAAAAATTAAAGGGAGTGTTGTTTAGTATCTTTTAAAGTCTGTTCAGAAAGGAATGATGGATAAGTTGATGGTATAGGGGATTTTGTAGACGCAAGTTTCCCGTAGTAAAAAGTCTGTGGTCTAAAATATCAAAGGGCTTTAGCAAAAATAAAAAAGAGTATACCTGTAAATTCCTTTTTATCTATTATGCAACCTCTGTCGGTCATTTTTAAAAGGGTTTTAGGGTGGGGGAATGGTTTCCCTTTTAAATCCAGAGGTTAGGGTGTAGCAATTATATTGTTTAAGTGGGCTAGTAAACATTTATAAGGTGTGCTTAATGGTTTTGAAAGATGGACAATTTTAAAATTGGTCGTGTTTGGGGTTTCTGAGGTATTTCTTATTTATGTAAGAATAATTTTTGCCTTTTTTAAGTTCTAGGAAATGTGTTTTTACTTATGCAAAGATTTAAATATTGAAAGGTTTCAGCTATAATATGCAGATATTTTAAAGAATTTTCCCATCTATTCCTAAAAGCCCACGAGTTGATGATTGCTTCAGACAATTTAAAGCAGTGAAAACCTCGTTAACTGTAAGAAAGTTAACTAAATTTTAGATTAAATATTTTTATTCGCAAAAAGCTTTAAAATTTTTTTAAGTCTTTGTCTTCTGATTTGTTTCAGGATTAACTGGTCGAAAACGGTTGAGAAATAAGTTTTAATGCATCAGCAGAAATTTCACAGCCAACGTTTGGCTTTTTATGAAAACTTTTTTTGGTGAGGGTTAATAGTTTTTCCCAAATTACATTCTCCCCCTGTTGTTTTTAAAAAGCTCCCCAAAATATTTTTTTTCTCATTTCGTAAAAGTGAAGTTCTAATTTCTTTGTTTCTTAAAATCTTTCGGGAACCTTTCTTTAATAGGTAATCCCTATATGTATATTTTTTTGTTTTTCGTTGTAAGCCTGGGGGTTTTGGTTTTGTTTTTAACCCCTTTTAATTTTGTAGGGAGATGTTTTTAAAAAACATTATAAAAGATAGAATAAATATTCAGGGGAAAATTTTTGGACAGTAATTTGATAAACATCACTAAAAAGTGAATTCGAAGGTCCTTAAAAAAATCGTTGCTTTTAAAAAGTGTGAAAACCCTAAAATTATATTTTTATGGCTAGCTTTGGAATTTTTACTCTTTTTTGGACATGTTTAAAATATGGGAAGTGATCCTGCCCCCGGAAAAGTGGAACATTTATCTTAAAATAGGTTTTTTTTTGAAAAATTTTTATATGATCTATTAAGTTTTTGAAATATTTGAATACGGTTGGTATATTATCAATTGTTTAATTTTGAAAGATTCGTTGTGTGTATCCAATGATTTTGGGTTTTTAAAAATCAAATTGAATTTTCCTAAAAAAACAATATCTTCTAATCTTTATTAGCTATCCATCATTAAAATTAGTGATCAATCCCTTGCTTTTTTTTGGGATTTTGTAAAGAAAACTAAAAAATGGTCGGAATTCCTTAGTTTATTTCATCCAAATCGTTTCTATTGAAGTTGTTCAAAATTTTTAACTTTTTGAATGACTGAGGATAAATATAAAAAATATCCAGTTTTTTTTGAATAGGAATCTTGGAATGGTTTTGTAGCTGGTATGAGTGTATTGTCGAAATATGGGGGGATAAAGGGGTTTCTGAAAAACAAAAACAGGAATTTTTTCCTAAATTTGAAAATATAGAAGATATTTTGTCATTTTGTTTTACTGCATGGTTGATTTTAAAAGATGCCAATGAGGTCTTTGAAAACCAAAGATTGTTTTGATGATCTAGTAAAAATGAATTGTTGTTTTTAACCTTTAAACCCCAAATTGTACGTTTTCAACGCAAGATCAAGTACGTCTCAAATAACACTCACATTAATGGCAAAAATTACAACTATGGGAATAAAACAAGATAAGAAAGCTTTATGAAAACCCCCAAAGACAAAATATTAACGGAAGTATGACCCCATTTTCGTGAAGTTTTTACTTTTCCCAAAGCTACAATGTTTAGTGTAATTATACCAACAAAACAAAACAACAACAACAACAAACCCTGCAAAATCCCTATAAAAAAAAAGGATCAAAATGAAAAGGAAAAAAACCTCAAAAATGCCCAAAACCCTTGTTTCCTTTACCAATCTCGAAAAAATTTTTTTCTCTCAGGTTATTCACAAGCCATTGGGCTCTGGAACTACAAATTAAACACCATACACATCTTATTCTTTTGAAAATTCTAGCAAAAAAAGTAAAACATGCAATATACACTTCCCATTTATTTTGTGCTGGGGGAAGGGGTTCTACCCCGATTTGCCTTATTTGAGAGGCCATGGAGAGAAGTCTAAAAATATGGATGGATTGTCCCCCTAAAAAGGGGGGTGGTGCTAGGGAACTGATCAGATGTTACAGAAGCATCTTGTTCTAGAGGAAGGTGGAGGTTGTTTTCTTCATGGGATGACAGAGGGGATGGAAAGGGATAGGAGAAAAAATCTTCCAAGATTTGTGTGTTTGAAGCAAAAAAAGGGTGTTTAAAGAAGATATGGAAAGGGGCATTGATATGTTTTCAGGGGCCTTGATTGAGGGTGGGTAGTGAAAAAGTGAAGGGAGGGGAAGCGATGTTGTTTGCGGGGACGATGGGGCAGAGACCTAGACAGAGGAGTTTGAAGGGAGAAGGGGGGGAAAATCGCTGAGTTATCCTTGGGCCTTTTGTCCTATTTGTTGTTTGGGTAAAGGGAACAATTTTTTGAGATATCTGCTTTTGTCTCTTGGGGTAGGTGGAAATCTGCCTTTGTTTGTGGTAAAGCGGTTTTGGGTTTATATACCCTGGTCCTGAAGAATAAATGTCTGAAATTTGCCCTTTTTGGGATCATTTCTGTCATTAAGATCATAAGGACGGCATCGTTTCATGCTTTTTTTTGCATTTTCTTTCAGAAATTTCGGTCTCAGTTTATTCCCGGCAAGCCAGAGATGTTTGCAATTTTGGAAGTGCCTCTTTTTGGGGGGAGTAAGATTTAAAAAAAGAGCTAAAAGAGGGATCCAGAATGTAGTGAAAATATTTGTGGATCAAGATGTGGTGCTTGAATGAGACAGACTTTTGAAAAGGGTTTTGTTGGAAGGAATAATGAAAGTGTTAAGGTGTGTCGACCTCTAGCTGGGTTTGGAATCATACTGACTGAGGGTGGGGAGGAGGAGAAGATTGTTTGACAAGATCAGCCTTCTTTTTCTGAAATGAACCAGATTTGCAGTGTTTTACCCACGGAACAAAATACCATTTAAAATTTAAATATGGAAAAGGGAAAAAAACCCTGTTGATAAATTGTTTCTTCATTCCAAAATCACAGATCTTGAACTGTTCTCACCCGAGGGGCCGCTGTGTGGATCAATATTTTTAATGACAGAAAACTCTACCAAAAGATAGTTGTAGTATTGGGGAAAAGAAACTTGGACAATTTTCATGGGGTTTGTTTGGTATTTACTGGGTTCCCGAGTCCTGATTTTGCTGTATGGTCTTTGTGTTTCTCCCGTGGGACCCGGGCTGTGCCTTGTTTGCTGTTAGTTGTAAGGCCAGGATCCCCATCAGCCAGTGCCTCAAAGGTTTTGACGGACAGTGTAGGTAGTTTGGGGGCTGTGTTTCATGGTTGTTGCTTTTGAGAGCTGAAAGCTGCATCAGTCATGGGGACAGGAAAATTTTGCCCGAGAGGGTGGTGGGTTTGGATCAAAAACTGAAAAACCAATTCTTTATGGTTGGAAAACCCACTTTGTTTTAATTCGTGTTTTTTGTAGTGAAAGCATCAGGGAAATTGTTGATTTAGGTGGGGGGGAAATCTGAGTGGTGTTGTCTCATTTTGTTTTGGAATGATTCTTTTCAATGAGACTGCTTTGTTCCCCTCTGAGTTTTTAAATTTAGTGATTGTCCCTTTTTTAGTTTTGCATTTTTTCTTCCCGGTAAAATTTATTTTCTTTCAAAATGTCAAAATTTAAAAAGTATGATCAACTTTTCAGAAACATGAACTCGCAGTTCATTTTTCAAAGAAAAATTTGGTCTTAAGAGTGAGGTGTCTTTGATTTATGTTCTTTTGTGTGAGGTTAACGGACTTTATGCAATCTTTAATTTCTTTTAATGTTTGTTTACACGATGCGTGATGTGGGTGTTTTATTGGGTTTCAACCAGAAGAAAAAAAAATTTTTTTTTTGGATAGGGTCCTTTACGATGGGGTTTTGTCAAAAATGAGGATGTCTTTTGTTTGTAGACACTGTTAGTTTGAAAGGAGGTGTAGGTGAAGGAAAACTGTTTTTTGGGTGGGAGATTGCAGCGTCATTGCTTCATGGACAAAAAGATTTGGGGTTGGGGAGGGGTTTTTTACCCCCGCCCTCAGGGCTTGGTTGGGGTCAGGTGACGGATCCAGGACAGCTTGTCTTGAGGGGGGGCTTCCAGGAAAAAAATCCTGGGAAATTTTTTAATGATAACAGAGGAGTTTTGAGGAATTTTTTGTTAATTTTCATTGTCCTTTTTTTTCCCGAAAAAAAGTTTTTTTTCTCCCTCTTGATACGCCAGCACAAATCTCTTTCCCTTTACCAAACAGGGTGCCCCCCCCTGCTGTGTGAAATCAGAGTAAATTGTCGCTTTTAGAAGATTTATGAAAAAGTTGATCATGTTTTGGAAAGTTAGGGGGTGGGGTAGTGGGGAAAAAAATGGGATTGAAAATGGTTTCGTCATTTGATTTTAAATCAGCCCTGTCACGACGATTGACTTTTCATGACGGTTTTTTGCGATAAAAAAGGGAAATTTTCGCCCTGCGTAAGCTCTTTAGTCCCACAAGAAAATCGTTTTGGATTTACCATGGTGGGGTTTAAATTTTTTTGGCCCCTTTTGGATTTCGCCATATTTAAAACAAAACAAAACAAATTTTTGACCTACATGCTGTCATAGGGTTCCCCTCTCCCCTTGGGGTGCTCAAAGAGTCACAGGCATGCTTGTTTTCCAGTGCCATGCATCATGACAGCAGAGCAGAAGAAGGGGAGAGTTCTGAACCCCGAAAAAAGTTGAAATTTTTCACGTGCGTTTGAATTTTTTGTTTTTAAGTTTGCAGGGACAGACAGGAGAGGGGGAGAGAGAAAAAACACAGGAGAGAGGGAGAATACAGACAGAAGAGACGAGAGACAGAGTAGGAGAGCCAGCAGACAGAAAGAGAAAGAGGAGAGGGGAGGGGACAGCCAGAGGAAGAAAGAGGGGGACGACAGAGGAGGAGAAGCAGACATAGGAGGGGACAGAGGAGAGGGGAGACAGAGGGGGAGGGAGAGATGACATCAGAGGAGGGGGAGGGGTGAAGAGAGCCAGACAGGGGAGTAGAGACAGGAAGAGGAGAGAGAGGGGAGAGGGGGGGAGAGGAGAGAGAGAGAGAGGGGAGGGAGAGAGAGAGAGAGAGAGAGCCCGACAGGGGAGAAGAGGGGGGGGAGAGAGAGAGAGAGACAGACAGACAGGAGAGACAGACAGAGGAGAGAGAGAGACAGCCAGACAGAGGAGAGAGAGACAGCCAAAGGAAAGAGAGGAGAGAGAGGCAGCCAGAGGAGAGAGAGACAGAGAGACAGAGAAGAAAGAGAGGGAGAGAGAGAGAGAGACAACCAGCCAGACGGATGAGAGAGACAGACAGACAGACAGACAGACAGGAGAGACAGACAGAGGAGAGAGACAGACATAGGAAAGAGGGAGCAGAGGAGGGAGAGAGGGGAGACAGACATACAGAGGCGAGAGAGAGAGGGAGAGAGACAGCCAGAGGAGGGAGAAAGAGAGAGAGGAGAGAGAAGGAGGGAGACAGTCAGGGAGGGGAGAGAGGGAGAGAGAGAGCCAGACAAACAGAGGAGAGAGGAGAAGACAGCCAGACAAGAGGGAGAGAGAGACAGCCAGAAGAGAGACAAAACAGACAGGTGAGAGAGGGGGAGAGAGGAGACAGCCAGACAGACGAACAGAAAAGAGACAGAAAACCAGGAGAGAGACAGACAGACATAGGAGAGAGGGGAGACAGAGGAGAGAGGGAGACAGAGGAGAGAGGGAGACAGAGGAGAGAGGGAGACAGGAGAGAGGGAGGGAGGGAGAGACTGACATACAGAGGAGAGAGAGAGGGAGAGAGACAGCCAGATAGGAGAGAGAGAGAGAGGGGAGAGAGAGAGACAGCCAGATGTGAGTGAGACAGCCATAGAGAGGAGAGAGACAGCCACAGGAGAGAGAGAGAAGGAGAAAACAGCCAATAGGAGAGACAGACAGACAGACAGAAGAGATAGAGGGAGAGAGAGACAGAGGAGAGAGAGAGAGGGAGAGAGAGACATTACAGAGGCTGAGGAGAGGGAGAGAGACAGCCAGACAGGGGAGAGAGAGAGAGGGAGAGAGAGCGAGAGCCAGACAGAGGAGAGAGAGAGAGACACCAGCCAGACAGACAGAGGAGAGAGGAGGGAAAAGAGAGAGAGAGATGAGAGGAGAGAGAGAGAGAGAGAGAGAGAGAGAGAGAGCACCGAAAACAGAGGAGAGAGAGAGAGAGGAGAGAGAGAGAGAGAGAGAGAGAACAGCCAGACAGACATGAGGAGAGAGAGATAAGACAGAAGGGGGAGAGAGAGAGAGAGAGATAGAGAGAGAGAGAGGAGAGATAGAGAGAGAGAGGAGAAGAGGAGTCAGGACACAGAAGAGAGAGGGAGAGAGAGAGTCAGACAAGGAGAGAGAGAGGGAAAGAAAGACAGCAGGACAAGGAGAGAAGAAGGGAGGAGAAGAACAGAAGAAAACAGAGGAGAGGGGACGGGAGGAGAGACAGAGGGGGAGAGACAGACAGAGGAGAGACAGGGGAGAGAGACAGAATAAGGAAAGAGAGGGGAACCAAAGAAGAGAGAGAGAAAAGAGTAAGGACAGACAAAGAGGAGAGACAGACGACAAAAAGGGGACAGACAGAGAGAAAGAGAGAAGACAGAGGAGAGAGAGAGACATAGGAATAGACAGACCGACAGAGGGGGAGGACAGACAGGGAAAAAGGGGAAGAGCCCAACAGGGGGGAAGAGAGACAGACGGGGAAGAGGAGGAGGGAGAATGAGAGACAGACAAGGAGAGAGAAGAGAGAACCAGACAGACAGAAGAAGGAACGGAGGAGAGAGGGGAGAGAGGACAGGGGAAAGAAAGGAGGAGAGAGGAAAAGCCAGACAGAGGGGAGGGGGGAGAGAGAAAATGAATACAGGCAACCCCCAGGGGGAAAAAACACAAAAAAGGAGAGGGAAAGAGCAGAGAAAAAAACAAACAAACAAGAGAGAGAGAGGGAAAACAACAACTGAGGGATCACAAAAACAAAACAGGGAGGAGAAGACAGAGAGGAGAGGAGAGGAAGAGGAGAAAAGAAAAAAGGAGGGGGGGGGAGGAGAAAAGAGAAAAAAAGAAAAAGGAGGGGAGGGAGGAGACAGAGAAGAGAAAAGGGGAAAAGGGGAGATAGGAGAGCCAGCCAGCAACAGAGAAGAGGAGAGGGAGAGAGGGGAGAGGACAGACGAGGAGACAGAGGAGAGGACAGCCAGAAAGAGAACAAAAGAGGGGACAGACAAGGAGATAGACAGACAAGGAGAGAGGGAAGACATGAGGGAAGGGAGAGGGAGGAACAGAGGAGAGAGAGAGAAGGGAGAAGGGGAACAGAGGGAGGAGGAGGGAGGGAAAGAGAGGACATACAGAGGAGAAAAGGGAGGGAGGGAGAGAGCCAACCAGAGGAAAGGAGGGGGAGAGAGACAGCCGGGACAGACAGAGGAGAGAGAGGAAGAGGGAAGAGAGAGGGAGAGACAGACAGGCAAAAAGGGGAGAGAGGACACCCAAACGGGAAGAGGAGGGGGGGAGGAGACACCCAAAAGGAGAGGGCACAAGATAGAAGAGACAGAAAGGAAAAGAGAGAGAGGGAAAGAAGACGAGGAAAACAAAAAGGGGAGAGAAGACAGAGGGAGAGAGGAAAAGGGAAGAGAGAGGGGAGGGGGGGACAGGAGAAGGAACCAAAAGGAGAGGGGGAGAGGTAGAAGAGGAGAGAGAGAAGGGGGGAAAGGAGACAGCCAGCCAGAGGAGAGAGAGGGAGAGAGAACGGGCCGAAGAGGAAGGGAGAGAAGAGACAGACGCAGAGAAGAGGAGAAGACAGAGGAGAGAAAAGAAAAGGGCGGGGGAAACAGGGGGGAAAAGAAACAGGGAGACAGAGGAAAGGGGACAAAACAGAGGATAAGGGGAAGGGGGGAAGAGAACAAAAGGGGGGAGAGGGAAGGGAATAGGAGAAGGGGAGAGAGGAGAAGACAGCCAACAGAGGGAGGAGAGAGAGAAAAAGAGGGGCAGCCAGAAAAGAAGACAGAAGGAGAGAGGGAGGAGAGAAAAGAAAAGGGAAAGACAGAGGAGAGAGAGAGGGAGAAGAGACAGTGGAGGAGAAGGGACAGAAGGAAAGGAGGACGCAGAAAGGGGACAGAAGGAAGGGGGGAAAGGGGAGAGAGAGAAAACAGGGGGAAGGGGGAGGCAGGCAGAAGAGGAGAGGAGAGAGAGAGAGAGAGAGAGGAGGAGAGAGAAGAGAGAGGGGAAGGAAGAGGAGAAGAGCAGAGGAAGAGAGAAACAGGATGAGGGGAGAGACACAGAAGAGGAGAGAAACAGTGGAGGGAGAGACGCAAAACAGAGGAAAAGACGAAAGAAAGGAGTGAGAGAAGGGACAGAAAAGGAGAGAAGAGAGAGGGGGGAGTGAAGACCTAGGAGAGGAAGAGGACAGGGGGAAAAAGACAGAGGGAGGGAGGAAGAGACAAAAGGACAGGGGAAAGAGAGAGGGGAGGGAGGGGAGAGAGAGGAAGAGAAGCGGGACATGGGGAAAACAGAGAGAGAGGGAGGAAAGAGAAGACCCAGACACAACAGGAGAGAGAGAGAGAGACAGAAGGGAGAGAGAGAGACAGCAAGACGAGGAGCGAGAGAGGAAAGAAAAACAGAGGGGGGAGATCAGCAGGAACAGGGGAAAAGGAGGAGACCAGCAGACAGAGGAAAGAGAGAGGGGGAAAGACAGCCAAGGAAAAGAGGGAGAGAGGGGCAGAAAAGAGGGGGAGACAGAGGAGGGGGAGAAGGGGGAAAAGGACAGAGACAGGGGAAAAGGGAGAGGAGAGAGAGAGGAGAGAGAGAGAGCCAGACAGGGAGAGAGAGGGCCAGAGGAGAGAGAGGCCAGACAGAGGAGAGAGAAGAAGCCAGACGAGGAGGAGAGAGACAGCCAGACAGGGGAGGGGAGAGAGACAGCCAGAAGAGGAGAGGACAGCCAGACAGAGGAGAGAGAGACAGCCAGACAGAGGGGGAGAGGGGACAGCCAAGGAAGAGAGGAGGAGGGGGAGAGAAGAGAAGAGGAGAGAGAAGGAAGACGGGTAGACAGGGGGGAGAGAGAGAACCAGACAGAGGAAAGAGAAAGAAGGAAGGGGACAGACAGAGGAGAAGAGACAGACAGAATAGGAGAGAGAGGAGACAGAGGAGAGAGGGCAGGGAGGGAGAGAGCGACAAAGGGGGAAAGAAAAGAGGAGGGGAGAGACAGCCAGACAGGGAGAGAGAAAAGAGGGGGAGGAAGAGAGGAGAGACAGCCAAAGGAGGAGAGACAGCCAGAGGTGAGAGGGGGGGAAACAGCCAGCAGAGGAAGAGAAGAGCCCAGAAAACAGGAGGGGGAGAGACAGCCAAAGGGGAAGAGACAGAAGAAGAAAGAATATGAGGGAGAGAGAGGGAGAGAGAGACAGAGAAGAGGGGAGGGGGGGGGAGAGAGAAAGACAGCCAGCAGAGGAGAGACGAGAGGGAGAGAGAGAAAGGAGAAGAGAGAAGGGAGAGGGGGAGAGAAGCAGAAGACAGACGAACAGAGGAAAAGGAAGAGAATAGAGAGCAGAGGAGACAGAGGGGGGGAGAGGGAGACAGAGTGGGGGAAAAGGGAGAGAATGAAACAGAGGAGAGAGAGAGGGGGTGAGAGAGCACAGACAAAAAGGAGGGAGAAGAAGACAAGGAGAGAGGAGAAAAGAGGAGAGAGAAGAGGAGGAGGAGAGGAAACGGGGAGAGAGAGGGGGACAGACCAGACAGGGAAAAGGGGAAGGAGAGAGGAGAGGAGGGGGAAGAGGAGAGAGAGAGAGAAGAGGAGAGAGAGAAAAGGAGAGAGAGAGGGAGAGAGATGAGAAGAGAGAGGAGAGAGAGAGAGAGAGCGCCAGACAGACGAAAAGGAAAGGAAAAGAGAGGAGAGAGAGGCAGCCAGGAGAGAGAGACAAACAGACAGAATTTTTTTTTTATACCACTTTAAGTCACGAGATTTCTCTGCGTGAAATTCGGGTTGCTCTCCCCGGGGAGAGCGCGTCGCCACAAGAGCAGCGCCACCCTTTTTTCTTTTTTTTTTTTTTGGTCTGCAACTGTATTTGTTTCCCTATCAGAGTGGCTTTTTTCTAAGAATTTTGCCAGGGACAACTCCCTTGTTGCGGTGGGGTTTTTTTACGTGCGCTGAAAATTTGGTTGTAACACGCGGGGACCTCGGTTTATCGTCTCATCCGAAAGACTAGCGCCCAGGGCCACCATCATGGTCTAATTTGGTTGGGGAAAACTTTCGGGCCCAAACGGGGTACGAACCACGCACACACCCGACCCGGACTTTTCGCATTCTAGACAGGCGCGTTACCTCTAGACCACCGATCTCTCGAAGAGAGAGAGGGAGAGAGAGAGAGAGACAACCAGCCAGACGGGAAGGGGAGGGGGAGGGGAGAGGGAGAGGGAGAGGGAGAGAGAGAGGGGAGAGAGAGGGGGAGAGAGAGAGAGAAGGACAGACAGACAGGGCAGACAGACAGGGGAGACAGACAGAGGAGAGAGACAGACATAGGAAAGAGGGAGCAGAGGGAGGGAGAGAGGGAGAGACAGGGCATACAGAGGCGAGGGGAGAGAGGGAGAGAGACAGCCAGAGGAGGGAGAGAGGAAAAGAGGAGAGAGAAGGAGGAGGGGCCCGTCGACAGGGGAGGAGAGAGGGGGAGGAGAGCCAGACAGGAGAGAGAGAAAGCCAGAGGGAGAGACAGCCAGAAGAGAGACAGACAGACAGACAGACAGATGAGAGAGGGAGAGAGAGAGAGATAGCCAGAAGAGAGAGAGAGAAAGAGGGAGAGAGAGACAGACAGACAGCCAGACAGAGGAGAGAGAGAGGGAGAGAGAGAGAGACAGGAGAGGAGGGGGAGGGGAGACAGCCAGCCAGAGGAGAGAGAGAGGGAGAGAGGAAGAAGAGAGAGAGAGAAGGAGAGACAGACAGACAGACAGAGGAGAGAGAGACAGACAGACAGAGGAGAGAGGAGAGTTAAGACAGAAGAGGAGAAAGATAGGGAGAGAGAGACAGCCAGGGCACAGGAGAGAGGGGAGAGAGAGGACAGCCAGACAGAGGACGGAGGGTAAGGAGAGGGAAGTGAGAGACAGACAAAGGAGAGAGAGAGAGGGAGAGAGAGAGACAGCCAGACAGAGGAGAGAGAGGGTAAAAGAGAGGGAAGTGAGAGACAGACAAAGGAGAGAGAGAGGGAGAGAGAGAGACAGCCAGACAGAGGAGAGAGAGGGTAAAAGAGAGGGAAGTGAGGGACAGGGCAAAGGAGATAGAGAAAGGGAGAGAGAGAGACAGCCAGACAGATGAGTGAGAGAGGGAGAGAGAGCGACAGCCAAACAAGGGGGAGAGAGAGAGGGAGCGAGAGAGAGACAGAAAGGAGAGAAAGGGCAGAGAGAGGAGACGGGGGGGAGAGGAGACAGACAGAAGAGAGGCAGACAGAGGAGAGAGACAGACAGAAGAGACAGAGGAGACAGACAGGAGGGCAGACATACAGACAGACAGAGGAGAGAGAGGGAGAGAGAGATAGACAAAAGAAAAAGAGGGAGAAGAGAGAGAGCAGCCAGACAGAGGAGAGAGAGAGAGAGGGGAGAGAGAGAGCAACAGCCCGAGGAGAGAGAGAGGAGCGAGAGAGAGACAGCCAGGAGGGGAAAGAGGGGAGACGGAGGAGATAGACAGACAGAGAAGAGAGACAGAGGAGAGGACAGACAGAGAGACAGAGTAGAGACAGACAGACAAGAGAGGGGACAGACAGACAGGAGACGAGGAGGGCAGACGAGGAGAGAGGGCAGACATACAGAGGAGAGAGAGGGGGGAGAGAGAGAGATTCAGACACAGAGAGAGAAAGATTCAGGACAGACAGACAGAGGAGAGAGAAGAGAGAGAGAGAGAGAGAGAGAGGAAAAGGGGAGAGAGAGGGGAGGAGAGAGAGAGAGAGAGGTCGACAGATAGAGGAGAGAACTCGAAACGAACTCGAACTCGAACGATTTATTCACAAAAAGGCCATTTTGGGCCCCTTCCCTGAGGGAGTTGCCGAACTGCTTTGTATTTGGTTTTAATTTAACACATACGCACACTACACACACACACACACACACGCACACACACGCGCACACACACAACACACACACACACCCCACACACACACACAAACCACACAGACCAACATGTTACTGTATAACACAAAGTCAGCTACAAAAATATCACTTAGGATAACATTATCGATAAGGAGGGAGAGAGAGAAAATGAGAGAGAGGGGATTCAGACAGAGGAGAGACAGAGGGCAGAGAATCAGACAGGACAGAGGAGAGAGAGAGAGGGAGGGGAGAGATAGACAAAGGAGGAGAGAGAGGGAGAGGGGAGCGACAGCCAAACAGAGGAGAGAGGAGGGAGCGAGAGAGAGACAGCCAGGAGAGAAAGACAGAGAGAGGAGAGACGGAGGGGAGAGACAGACAGAGAAGAGAGACAGACAGAGGAGAGAGGGCAGACAGAAGAGAAAAGGAGAGACAGAAGGGCAAGAGAGAGAGACAGATGAGGACAGGAGAGAGACAGGGCAGAGGAGACAGAAGGAGAGAGACAGAGATACAGAGGAGAGAGAGAGAGACAGAGAGAGAGAAAGATTCAGACAGAGAAAGAGAGTAAGATTCAGACAGACAGGAGAGAGAGAGAGAGAGAGAGGAGAAGAGAGAGAGAGAGATTCAGACAGAGGGGGAGACATAGAGAGAGAGGATCAGACAGACAGAGGAGAGGAGTGAGAGAGTGAGAGTGGAGGGGAGGGGGAGAGAGGGAGATTCAGACAGAGGGGAGACAGAGAGAGAGAATGAGACAGACAGAGAGGGAAGGGGAGAGAGAGAGAGAGAGAGAGAGAGAGAGAGAGAGAGAGAGAGAGGAGAGAAGAGATTGGGGAGAGTGAGAGAGAGAGAGAGAGAGATTTCAGACAGACAGGGGGAGAAAGAGAGAAAAGGACAGAGGAGAAAGAGGGAGACAGACCCGGAAAATGAGACAGAGATGGACAGACAGAGGAGGACAGATAGCCAACGAGGGGATAGAGAGGGTCAGACAGAGGAGAGACAGAGATTCAGGGCAGACGGGGCAGTCAGAGAGGGGAGAGAGAGGAGAGAGAGGAGAGAGGAGGGAGAGGAAGAGGAGAGAGAGAGGAGAGAAGAGATGGAGAGAGGAGAGAGAGAGAGAGAGTGAGAGGGGAGAGATTCATACAGAGAAAGATTCAGACAGACACAGGAGAGAGAGAGAGAGAGAGAGGGGAGAGAGAAGAGAGAGAGAGAGAGAGAGAGGGTTCAGACAGAGGAGAGACATAGAGAGAGAGGATCAGACAGAGGAGAGAGAGGACAGAGAGACAGACAGACAGAGAGAGAGAGAGAGAGAGAGAGAGAGAGAGATTCAGACAGACAGAGGAGACAGAGAGAGAGAGAGATTCAGACATAGGAGAGAGAGAGAATCAGACAGGGCAGACAGGAGGAGAGAGAGAGAGAGGAGTGAAGGGGAGAGGAAAGGGGGAGAGAGGAGAGAGAGAGAGAGAGAGATTCAGACAGAGGAGAGCGCAAGAGAGACAGACAAACATAGAAAAACAAAAGACAATGACAAATTCTTTTATTTTGAGGATAATTAATAAGCCCCCATGTGCTTTTTTACATCCAGTCCCGCCCTAAGGGATATATGATAATAAAATAAAATAAAGCCCCTACCCAAAAACACTCACACACTATTCCCGAAGAAATTTCTACACTAAAACCCCCACCCCCCACCCCGCAAAATTCACCCAAAAGAGAGAGAGAAAATGCAACAAAAAGTAATAAAGATAGCAAAACAGAAAACACAGAAACAACCGAAAGAATAGCAAAGAAAACCCAGAGCAAAGAAAAGCAGCAACAACAAGGGGAGAGGGGAAAACCCAAAACCAAAACAGATCAAAAAAAAAAAACAAAAAACCTCCATAATATAAAGGATAAGAAACCATGTAAATGGTATTATTTTGGTACAGAAAGAAACAACAAATTCATTGTACTTATATGAGAAAAACAACAATAGTAAAGTACACAAAATGAAATATTATATAAAGACTTGCGAGATTTTTGCACAAGCAATTTGCTTTCCCATGCACACCCTAAAGTACACACTCATACGTACACACACATACACACGCGTGCACGCGCACACCATACATCAATGCCAAAATCAAATCTTTATGAATATCATATAACTATAGTCATAGAAAAGACATCTGTACATTGGAATTAGCTATGCTAATTGGTACACTCAAAACAAGATATCAAATAAAACATTCACTAAATCTCAAATACAGTCAACTTAAGCAATTAAAATGAAATATAAATCTGCTAAAGCATTCAACAGGATACAAAATTTTAAACACGACAACTAAAATATAAGCAAACAATAAAAGAAGAGGACGAGAGAGAGAGAGAGAGGGAGAGAGAGGGGGAGAGAGAGAGAGGGGAGGAAGAAGGAGGAGATGAGAGAGAGGAGATGGGGATAGAGAGGAGAGAGAGAGAGAGAGAGAGAGAGTATACACAGTACATTTTGAATCCATATATTTCATACCATTTTTCAATTCATCAAACACTATCCCATTAGCGCTCACTGCTTTGATTTAACATTGTACATGTTAAGATTTATCCTAGTCATGATTAAAAAAGTAGGATAGTGGAAAATTATTTCTTGAAGTCAGTTTGCAATAACACAATGCCAGATACAAGTAAAACATTCACACTCAGAGAGAGAGAGAGAGGGGGGGGGGGATAATTTGGTATAATTTTAAGGGGGGGATATAATTTATTTACTTTGTCTCCAACAGATCAAGTGTGGATTTTTATTTTTGAGGCATTAAGTGGATGAAAAAATGACTTTTAAAGACTGTTTTAAAGATTGGTGATGTCTAAAAGAATCAGGAACGGAGTTCCACAACACAGGGCTGAGTAAAATTAAACTAGATTTGAACAAATCTATTCTTGGGATTGGGACACTCCGCTTTTCAGTATTTCTGGAATGATTAAATGGGAAAATGTTTTTAAGGATGAGGGAACAGTTCCTGTCTTATCTTAAACATCATGAGGCCTTTGTTAAATCTTTAAGGGGAAGAATATTTAACTGAGTATAATCCACTTCTAGCAAGGTTGTCTTCTTCAGAGGAAAGAGAGAGACAGACAGACAGAGAAAGAGAGAGGGCAGACAGAAAGACAGAGAAAGAGAGAGACAGAGAAAGAGAGTGACAGAAAGAGATACATTCAGAAGACATGAGACAGAGAGGAGAGAGAGGAGAGAGAGAGGGAGAGAGGGAGAGGGGGAGAGAGAGAGAGAGAGAGAGAGAGAGAGAGAGAGGGGAGAGAAAAGAGAGAAAAGAGAGAGAGAGAGGAAGAGGAGAGAGAAAAGAGGCGCAAAGCACAGAAGAATGAGACAGAGACAGAGACAGCAAGAATGTCAGAAAGAGAGTGAGAGAAGAGAAGAGAAGGATGAGAGAGAGAGAGAGAGAGAGATAGGAGAGAGAGAAGAGAGAGAAAAGAGGAAGAGAGAGAGAGAGGGGAGAGAGAGAGGAGAAGGAAAGGAAATTCTCTATCAAAGGACAATTTTCTGAGGTAATAAATAAGTGTTTTACCCGATTGGGGAAACACCTGTTGACGGGGCTGTCCTCAATGGTCAGTCAGCTGTCTGATGTCTGCTGCTTTCATATCACACTGGACCATCCACAGCCACTGTACTGTGTCATTGTTGGTTGTGACTGTATGATCTTTACCCACCCCTTTTTCATGTTTTGCTTTGCTGACTTCGATGATGTGAAGACCAGCTGTACCCATTACTGTTTTGTTAGGATGATGGGCTGACTGTGATGATCCATAGCCGCACCGTTGTTGTTGTTGTTGTTGTTGATGGTAGCTGACTGTGATGATCTTTACCCCCCCCTTGTTCATGTTTTTGCTTAGCTGACTGTGATGACTGTGAAGATCCTTTAGCCTGTACCCCATTACTGTTTTTTGTTAGCTGACTGACTGGGCGGGACTGTGAAGATCCATAGCCCACACCGTTGTTGTTGTTGTTGTTGACGGTAGCTGATGTGGTGATCCAACACCATAGTTGTTAATGTTGTTTAGCTAATTGTGATGACTGTGCTCATTATACATACAGTATACACCCCTGTTGCTATTGTTGTTGCTGATGGCGGGGCAGCTGAGGGCGTACTGACCACAGGACTAGGCTATTTTAGGTGAGGAGACATGTGGGCTGTGGTGCCTGAGAAAGCTAGGCCTACTCACATGATCAGCTACCCTCTTCTGCTGTAGGGCCTAGGCCTAGTTAGTCTACAAGACCTACCTTAGTGTCTGTCTGTCTTATTGCCTGCCTGCCAACACTGCTGCGCCTGTCAGTGAGAACAGGCTGGCTGACTGTGCTGCTGCCCACTCTTGGAGGCCCAATCAGGGTTGGTAGACACTAACAGAGCTGGGGAGGGGGGGGGGGGGGGGGGGCCTCCTTCCCTTCCTCCACAGAGCCCCTCCTAGGTCTTGTGGTGTCCTTAACGGGATGGTGTCCCAGACGGAGACTCAGCGTTCGCCTGTGCAAGTCAGAGCTGCAACGAGACCAAACAGAACAGAAGGGGAGTCAGTGGATAGTCAGTCCTCCAGCGAAAATCTAAACAGGAAGCACTCCCCTTAGAGATAGGGGGAGGGGGGGGCTGTCTGTCAGTATGAATAGCATCCCCACCGTCTGGAAATTCTGTGCAAGAAATTTCCTTTTTTATCACTCTCTTTGTTTCTGCCTTGTTTCTTTTCTTCATGTCACCTCCTTGTCTATTTTCTGCTATCTTGGTCCATTCTCCTACCTTTTTTTCAGAAAGACTTAAAAGATAACACTTCTCTCTTATGCCGAAGTTGGAAGTGCTGGGGATTTAACGTGTGCCCAAGATGTTCTACGTGCGTTTGCACACGGGACCTCGGTTTATAGTGTCATCCGAAGGTTCCGGAAAGTGGAGTCAACACTGATGTTAACTCCAGAGGAAAACTCCTCTTGAACGAGATTCGAGCCCAGGGCAGCAGATCACGAGCGCATCAGTCTAACCACAAGGCTATCCCCTCCCAGAGAGAGAGAGACAGACATCCTTCGGATGAGACTATGAACCGAGGTCCCGTGTGCGAACGCACGCATAACATCTTGCGCACACGTTAAAACCGGTCCGCTTTTCGGAAGAGTAGGCCATTGTGTGCCGGTGGGAACTGATGACAAAATTTACAAGACTGCATACACACGGGGACTGGATGAAAAAAAGCACATGAATGCTTAATCTACTATCCTCGAAATAAAAGAACACATTTTTAAAAAGGAATAAAACACAGGCGGAGATAGTCAAACACACGCATACACACATACAGACAGAGAGAGAGATACAGAGAGAGAGGCACACACAGGCACAGACAGACACACAGACACACAGAGAGAGGCAGACACACGCGCGCGCACACACAGACACAGAGAGAGAGAGAGGGAGAGAGAGGGAGAGGAGAGAGAGAGAGAGGAGAGAGAGGGGAGAGGAGAGAGAGAGAAAAGAGGCAGACACACGCGCGCACAGAGAGAGAGACACACACACACACACGCGCACAGAGAGAGAGAGAGAGGGGGGGTGGGGGGGGGGGGGGGGGGCGGGACAACACGTGTGAAAACTCAGAGCACAAAGAGAAGGGAGGGGGGGGGGGGGGGGTACCCTAGTGGTTAGAATATTGCGCTCGCAATCTGACGACGGGGTTGATTCCCTTCAAGGGGATATTTTCCCCTCGGTAAAACATCAGTGCAGACCCCACTCTCCCCAAAAGTCCTTTGGGTGGTCTATAAACCGGGGCCCGTGTGCGAACGCACGCAGAACATCTTGCGAACACGTTAAATCCTGTTCCGCTTTTCGTTAGAGTAGGCCATTGTGTGCCGGTGGGAACAGATGACAAAATTTACAAAACAGCATCACACGGGGGATGGATGTAAAAAGCACATAAAAGCGTATTCCATTATCTCGATATAAAATAATAAAATAATAAATAAAATAGAAAGAGAAGGGCAGCACGCGAGCGCACACACACACACATACACACACATTGATGTCTGTGTTGTGTCAAATAAGTCTATATGACTTAAATTTGGGAATAAAATATTCTGAATCTGAATCTGAATGACACAAGGGCAGAGAGAGAGAGAGAGGGGGAGGCACGCGCGCGCACACACACACACACACAGACACACAGAGGCAGGCAAACAGACAGACTGACACACAGAGAAAGAGAGAAGGGGAGGCAAGAGAGAAAGAGAGACGATTCAGAGAGAGCAACAGACAGATAGGAGAAACACACCCGAGACAGAAACAGAAACAGGAGAGTGGAGAGAGAACAGAGAGACAGACAGGGAGGACGAGTGAGAGGACAGACACTTTAGACAGAGAGGCAGAGACAAGACAGAGATACAGAGAGAGGGCACAGAGAGAGACAGAGAGGATTCAATTCAATTCAATGAGAGACAGAGCCTGTACATTTGATTGACAGCACACTCCACTAGTGCCTAGGGCCCTCCACTGTGTCAGGAAACAAATAGCCCACTAGCCGAGAGGTGTCCACAGCCTCCTGACTGACTGACTGACTGACTGATGGACCCTCACCTCCTCTGTGGCCCAGTCTATCCTTCTCCCCTCCTCCTCCACACTGGCCTGGCTGACCAGTAACAGGCTGTAAGTTGATCCAGGAAGACTCCAGCTGTTTCTGCCATCATCAGAATGTTGCATCATAACCTTGCCACAGGAACCCACACCCTTCACTTCACAGCTAGGCTTGGCCAAGTTTTCTTTTCCTTCAGCCAGTTGTCTCTGCATGGACTGGCCTCCACAGCCCTGACCATAATACCTACCCCCCCCCCCCTCTCTCTCTCTAAGGCAAAATAATAGCATTTAGAAGAAAGAGAAGAGAGAGGGAAAACTCAACTGGAAATGTTTAGTGGAAGTAAATGGATAATTACGTGGTTTCTTTACACTATGCTCTTTAAACACACACACACAAACGACAAAACCCCACATCAACAAATACACACACATCTGCACAAAAACAACTTATAAAAACAAACAATTTTATGCAAACAATTATAGTCAACAGTTTTAAAATGATCAAAATGAAGATTTACAAATAGGCACCATAACAAAATAGCAACAATGATTAGATGATATGATGATCCAGGTGGCATGTAGCTTACAGCTATGCCCCCCCCCCCCGCCCCCCCCCCCCCCCCCCCCGCCCCCCCCCGCACCCCACTCTCTCTCTCACACACACACAAACGCACGCACTACACAGGCACGCGCGCGCGCTTACATACACACACGCGCTCGCACGCACACACAGGCATAATAATAATAATAATAATAATAATGTATGGAATTTATATAGCGCTGAATCTTGTAAAGCAACAAATCAAAGCGCTCAGATTGTATTTCATACCACTTTAAGTCACGGCAGATTTCTCTCCGTGAAATTCGGGCTGCTCTCCCCGGGGAGAGCGGGAGAACGCGTCGCCACTTAGCGCTGCGCCACCCTTTCACCCTTTTTTTTCTTTCTTTCTGCAGCTGTATTTGTTTCCCTATCAGAGTGGCTTTTTTCTAAGAATTTTGCCAGGGACAACTCTCTTGTTGCCGTGGGTTTTTTTACGTGCGCTAAATAATTACGTGTAACACACGGGACCTCGGTTTATGTCTCATCCGAAAGACTAGCGCCCAGCCACCCTCATGGTCTAATGGATGGGGGAAAAATTTCCGGTTCCCAAAAGGGGTACGAAACCCCCGCACACTTCAGGACCGGACTTTTCGCTTTTTTAGACAGGCGCGTTACCTCTGACCGATCCACTGCGCGCGCACGCACGCACGCACGCGTGCACACGCACACACACTAATATAGATAATTGAGAGAGAATAAATAAAAAGAAAATAAATTTAAGATAAAAATTTTTTTTGAGATAAGGGAGAGAGAGAGAAGAATTGAAATTGAAAGAGAGGAGAGAAGG
>CM054157.1:43391615-43422402 GCA_028751875.1 Rapana venosa | reverse complement strand
TATTTATTTATTATTTTATTTTATATCGAGGATAATGGAATACGCTTTTATGTGCTTTTTTACATCCAGTCCCCGTGTGTATGCGGTTTTGTAAATTTTGTCATCTGTTCCCACCGGCACACAATGGCCTACTCTAACGAAAAGCGGAACAGGATTTTACGTGTGCGCAAGATGTTCTGCGTGCGTTCGCACACGGGGCCTCGGTTTATAGTCTCACCCAAAGGACTTTTGGGGAGAGTGGAGTCTGCACTGTCGAAAATATCCCCTTGAACGGGAATCAACCCGCGTCGTCAGATTGCGAGCGCAATGTTCTAACCACTAGGCTATCCCGTCCCCCTCCCTTCTCTTTGTGTCTCTGAGTGTTCACACGCGTGTGTCCGCTCCCCCCTCTCTCTGTGTCTCTGTCTCTCTCTCTCTCTGTCTCTCTCTGTGCGCGTGTGTGTGGTCTCTCTCTGTGCGCGCGTGTCTGCCTCTCTCTCTCTCTCTCTCTCTCTCTCTCTCTCTCTCTCTCTCTCTCTCTCTCTCTCTCTCCTCTCTCTCTCTCTCTCTCTCTCTCTCTGTCCCTGTGTGCGCGCGCGTGTGTCTGCCTGTGTGCGCCTCTCTCTCTATCTCTGTATGTGTGTATGCGTGTGTTTGACTCTCTATCTCAGTCTGTGTTTTATTCCTTTTTAAAAATGTGTTCTTTTATTTCGAGGATAGTAGATTAAGCATTCAGGTGCTTTTTTTCATCCAGTCCCCGTGTGTATGCAGTCTTGTAAATTTTGTCATCAGTTCCCACCGGCACACAATGGCCTACTCTTCCGAAAAGCGGACCGGTTTTAACGTGTGCGCAAGATGTTCTGCGTGCGTTCGAACACGGGACCTCGGTTCATAGTCTCATCCGAAGGATGTCTGTCTGTGTTTCTCTGGGAGGGGATAGCTTTGTGGTTAGACTGATGCGCTCGTGATCTGCTGACCTGGGTTCGAATCTCGTTCAAGAGGAGTTTTCCTCTTGAGTTAACATCAGTGCCGACTCCATTTTCCGGAACCTTCATATGACTCTATAAACCGAGGTCCCGTGTGCAAACGCACGCAGAACATCTTGGGCACACGTTAAATCCCAGCACTTCCAACTTCGGCATAAGAGAGAATTGTTATCTTTTAAGTCTTTCTGGAAAAAAAGGTAGGAGAATGGACCAAGAAGGCAGAAAATAGACAAGGAGGTGACAGGAAGAAAATAAACAAGGCAGAAACAAAGAGAGTGATAAAAAAGAGGAAATTTCTTGCACAGAATTTCCAGACGGTAAGGATGCTATTCATACTGACAGACAGCCCCCCCCCCCCCCCCCCCCCATTTCCCCCCCATCTCTAAGGGGAGTGCTCCCTGTTTAGATTATTTTTTTTCCAATGGAGAACTCCTTATGAATAAAAAGAAAAGAACTGTCCGGGCGGGAACAATAATGATGTTGTGTGGGCTGTAGAGGTGAGTTTTCACTGGAGGACTGACTATCCACTGACTCCTGTTCTGTTCTGTTTGGTCTCGTTGCAGCTCTGACTTGCACAGTCGAACGCTGAGTCTCCGGTTGGGACACCATCCCGTTAAGGACACCACAAGACCTAGGAGGGGCTCTGTGGAGGTAGGGAAGGACGCTGAGTCTCCGTTTGGGACAACATCCCGTTAAGGACACCACAAGACCTAGGAGGGGCTCTGTGGAGGAAGGGAAGGAGGGCCCCCCCCCCCCCCCCCCCCCCAGCTCTGTGTGTGTCACCCAACCCTGATTGGGCCTCCAAGAGTGGGCAGCAGCACAGTCAGCCAGCCTGTTCTCACTGACAGGCGCAGCAGTGTTGGCAGGCAGGGAGAGACAGACAGACACTAGGGTAGGTCTTGTAGACTAACTAGGCCTAGGCCTACAGCAGAAGAGGGTAGCTGATCATGTGAGTAGGCCTAGCTTTCTCAGCACCACAGCCCACATGTCTCCTCAGCCTAACTAGCCTAGTCCTGTGGTCAGTACGCCCTCAGCTGCCTGCCATCAGCAACAACAATAGCAACAGGGGTGTATACTGTATGTATAGATGAGCACAGTCATCACAATAAGCTAAACAACAACATTAACAACTATGGTGTTTGGATCACCACAGTCAGCTACCGTCAACAACAACAACAACAACAACAACAACAACGGTGTGGGCTATGGATCTTCACAGTCAGCCCAGTCAGTCAGCTAACAAAAACAGTAATGGTGTACAGGCTATGGATCTTCACAGTCATCACAGTCAGCTAAGCAAAAACATGAACAAGGGTGGGGTAAAGATCATCACAGTCAGCTACCATCAACAACAACAACAACGGTGCGGGCTATGGATCATCACAGTCAGCCCAGTCAGTCAGCTAACAAAAACAGTAATGGTGTACAGGCTGTGGATCTTCACAGTCATCGAAGTCAGCAAAGCAAAAACATGAACAAGGGTGGGGTAAAGATCATTACAGTCAGCTACCAACAATGACAGCAGTACAGTGGGCTGTGGATGGTCAGTGTGATGATGAAGGCAGCAGACAGTCAGACAGCTGAGCTGACCATGTGAGGACAGGCCATCCTGTCAACAGGTGTTCCCCAGATCAGGTAAGAACACTTTTATTTTATTACCTCAGAAATTGTCCTGTTGATATGAGACACTGTTCTCTCTCTCTCTCTCTCCTATCTCTCTCTCGTCTCCTCTCTCTCTCCTCTCTTTTCTCCCCTCTCATCTCTCTCTCTCTCTTTCTCTCTATCTCTCACTCTTTTTCTGACATTCTCTGGCTGTCTCTGTCTCTGTCTCATTCTCTCTGTTGTCCTTTGTCTGCCTCTCTATAGCTCTCTCTCTCTCTCTCTCTCTCTCTCTCTCTCGCCTCTCTGTCTCAGTGTCTGTCTGAATGTATCTCTTCTGTCACTCTCTTTCTCTGTCTCTCTCTTTCTCTGTCTTTCTGTCTGTCTCTCTCTTTCTCTGTCTGTCTGTCTCTCTCTTTCCTCTGAAGAAGACAACCTTGCTAGAAGTGGATTATACTCAGTTAAATATTCTTCCATTTAAAGATTTAACAAAGGCCTCATGATGTTTAAGATAATGACAGGAACTGTTCCCTCATCCTTAAAAGACATGTTCCCATTTAATCATTCCAGAAATACTGAAAAGCGGAGTGTCCCAATTCCAAGAATAGATTTGTTCAAATCTAGCTTACTTTACTCAGGCCCTGTGTTGTGGAACTCTGTTCCTGATTCATTTAGACATCACCAATCATTAACAGTCTTTAAAAGTCATTTTTTCATCCACTTAGTGCCTCAAAAATAAAAATCCACACTTGATCTGTTGGAGACAAAGTAAATAAATTATATCCTCCCTTACATTATACCAAATTATCCCCCTCTCTCTCTCTCTCTCTCTCTCTCTCATCTCTCTCTCTCTCTCTCTCTCTCCTCTCTCTCTCTCTCTGCTCTCTCTCTCTCTCTCTGAGTGTGAATGTTTTACTTGTATCTGGCTATTGTGTTATTGCAAACTGACTTCTAGAAATAATTTCCACTATCCTACTTCTTTATCATGACTAGGATGATCTTAACATGTACAATGTTAAATCAAAGCATGAGCGCTAATGGTGATAGTGTTGATGAATTGAAAATGTATGAAATATATGGATTCAAAATGTACTGTGTATACTCTCTCTCTCTCATCTCTCTCTCATCTCTCTCTCTCTCTCTCTCCTCTCTCTCCTCTCTCTCTCTCTCTCTCTCGTCCTCTTCTTTTATTGTTTGCTTATATGTTTAGTTGTCGTGTTTACATTTTGTATCCTGTTGAATGCTTTATGCAGATTTAATATTTCAGTTTTATTGCTTAAGTTGACTGTATTTGAGATTTAGTGAATGTTTTATTTGATATCTTGTTTTGAGTGTACCAATTATGTATAGCTAATTCCAATGTGCAGATGTCCTTTTCTGTGACTATAGTTATATGATAGTCATAAAGATTTGAATTTGGCATTGATGTATGGTGTGCGTGCGCACGTGTGTGTATGTGTGTGTAGGTATGAGTGTGTACTTGTACGAGTGCATGGGAATGCAAATTGCTTGTGCATAATCTCACAAGTCTGTTTATATAATATTTCATTTTGTGTACTTTACTATTGTTGCTTTCTCATAAAAGTACAATGAATTTGTTGATGTTTCTTTCTGTTAGCCAAAATAATACTATTTACATGGTTTCTTATCCTTTATGATATGGAGGTTTTTGTTTTGTTTTTGATCTGTTTTGGTTTTGGGGTTGTCCCCTCTCCCCTTGTTGTTGCTGCTTTTATTTTGCTCTGGGTTTCTTTGCTATTTTTTCGGTTGTTTCTGTGTTTTTCTGTTTTGCTATCTTTATTACTTTTGTTGCCTTTTCTCTCTCTCTGTGTCTGTCTCTCCTCTGTCTGTCGGTCTCTTACATTTTCTCTTTCTGTCTCCTTCTTTCTCCTGTGTCTGTCTCTCTCTTTTTCTTCTGTCTGTCTGTCTGTTTCTCTCCTCTGTCTGTTTGGCTGGCTGTCTCTCTCCCTCCCTCCTCTGTCTGTCTGTCTCCTCCCCTCCTCTGTCTGTCTGTCTGTCTCTCTCTCCTCCTCTCTCCTCTAGCTGTCTCTCTCTCTCTTCCTCTCTCTCTCCTCTGGCTGTCTCTTTCTCTCCTCTGTCCCGTCTCTCTCTCCCTCTCTCCTCTGTCTGTCTCTCTACTGTATAATTCCCCCTCTGTCTGTCTGTCTCTCTGTTCTGTCTGTCTGTTGGTCTCCTCTGTCTCTCTGTCTCTCTGCCTCCTCTCTCGATCTCTCTCTCCTCTGTCTGTCTGTCTCTCCCCTGTCTGTCTGTCTCCTCTGTCTGTCTCCTCTGTCTGTCTCTCTCTTGTCTGTCTCCTCTGTCTCTCCTCTGTCTCTTCTGTCTGTCTGTCTCTCCTCTGTCTCTTCTGTCTGTCTGTCTCTCCTCTGTCTCTTCTGTCTGTCTCTCCTCTCTCTGTCTTTCTCTCCTCTGGCTGTTCTCTCTCTCTCTCTCTCTCTCTCTCTCTCCTCTGGCTGTCTCTCTCCTCTGGCTGTCGCTCTCTCTCCCTCTCTCTCTCCTCTGTCTGGTGTCTCTCTCTCCCTCTCTCTCTCTCCTTTGTCTGTCTGTCTCTCTCCCTCCTCTGTCTGTCTGTCTGTTTGGCTGTCTCTTCTCTCTACCTCTCTCTCCCTCTCTCTCCCTCTCTCTCTCCCTCTCTCTCTCTCTCCTGTGTCTGGGTGTCTCTCTCTCCCTCTCTCTCTCTCTGTCTGTCTGTCTCTCTCCCTCTCTCTCTCTCCTCTGGCTGGCTGTCTCTCTCTCCCTCCCCCTCTCTCCCCTGTCTGTCTGTCTCTCTCCCTCTCTCTCTCTTGTCTGGCTGTCTCTCTCTCTCTCTGTCTGGCTGTCTCTCTCTCCCTCTCTCTCTCCTCTGGCTGTCTGTCTCTCTCTGTCTCTCCCTCTCTATCTCCTCTGGCTGTCTCTCTCTGTCTCTCTCTCTCTTTCTCTGTCTGTCTATCTTCTGTCTGTCTGTCTATCCTCTGTCTGTCTGTCTATCCTCTGTCTGGCTGTCTATCCTCTCTCTGTCTGTCTCTCTGTCTCCTCTATCTGTCTTATGTCTCCCTCTCTCCTGTCTGTTTCTCTCTCTCTCATCCTCGTCTGCCTGTCTCTCTCTCTCTTATGTCTGTCTCTCTCTCTCCTATGTCTGTCTGTCTCTCCCTGTCTCCCTCTCCTATGTCTGTCTGTCCTTTCCCTCGCTCTCTCTCCTCTGTCTGTATGTCTATCTCCCTCTCCCCCTCTCTGCTCTGTCTGTATGTCTCTCTCCCTCTCCCCCTCTCTCCTCTGTCTGTCTGTCTCTCCCCCCTCTCTCCTATGTCTATCTGCCTCTCTCTCCCTCTTTCTCTCCTATGTCTGCCTGTCTTTCTCTCTCTCTCTCTCGTCTGTCTGGCTGTCTGTCTCTCTCTCCCTCTCTCTCTTTTGTCTGTCTGTCTCTCTCTCCTGTGGCTGTCTCTGCCTCTCCTCTGTCTGGCTGTCTCTCTCTCTCTTCTCTGACTGGCTGTCTCTCACCCCCTCTCTCTCCTCTGTATGTCTGTCTCTCCCTCCTCCCTCCTCTGTCTGTCTCCCTCTCTCCTCTGTCTCCCTCTCTCCTCTGTCTCCCTCTCTCCTATGTATGTCTGTCTCTCTCCTCTGTCTGTCTCTCCTATGTATGTCTGGCTCTCTCTCTCTCTTCTCTGTCTGCTGGCTCTCCTATCTCTGTCTCTCTGTCCCTCTATCTGTCTGTATATCTCCCTCTTACCTGTCTGTTTCTCTCTCTTTGTCTATCTCCTCTGTCTCTCTCTCTCTCCTATGTCTGTCTCTCTCTCTCCTCTGTCTCTCTCTCCCTGTCTCTCTCTCCTCTGTCTGTCTGGCTGTCCCTCTCCCTCTCTCTCTCTCCTCTGTCTTTCTGGCTGTCTCTCTCTCTCTCTCTCTCTCTCTCTCTCTCTCCTCTGTCTGGCTGTCTCTCTCCCTCGCTCTCTCTCCTTAGTCTGTCTGTCTCTCCTCTGTCTTTCTGTCTCTATCTGTTTTGTCTGTCTCTCTCTCCTCTGTCTGTCTCCTCCTCTCTGGCTGTCTCTCTCTCTCTGTCTCTCTGTCTCTCTCTCCTCTATCCTCTGTCTGTCCTTCTGTCTGTCTCTCTCTCTCTCTCTCCCTCTCTCTCCTCTGTCTGTCTGTCTCTCTCCCCTCTGTCGGTTGGTCTGTCTCTCTCTCTCCTCTGTCCGTCTCTCTCTCTCATTTTCTCTCTGTCTGTCTGTCTCCCTTTTTCTCCTCTGTCCTGTCTCTCTTTCTCTTCTGTCTGTCTGTTTCTCTCCTCTGCCTGTCTGGCTATCTCTCTTTTTCCATCTCTCTCTCCATTGTCTGGGTGGCTCTCTCTTTTCCTCTGTCTGTCTGGCTGTCTCTCTCTCTCCCTCTCTCTGTCTCTCTCCTCTGTCTGTCTGTATCCTCCTCTGGCTGGCTGTCTCTCCCTCCCTCCCTCTCTCTCCTCTGTCTGGCTGTCTCTCTCTCTCCTCTGTCTGGCTGTCTCTCTCTCCTTCTCTCTCTGCTCTGTCTCTCTGGCTGTCTCTCTCTCCCCCCTCTCTCTTCTGTCTGTCTCTCCTCTCCTCTTCTCTGGCTGTCTCTCTTTCTCATCCTCTGTCTCTATTCTGTCTGTCTGTCTCCCACCCCTCTCTCTCTCCTCTGTCTGCCTCCTTCTGTCTGTTTCTCCTCTGTCTGTCTGTCTCTCTCTGTCTGTCTCTTCTCTGTCTCTCTCTCTCTCTCTCCCCTATCTGCCTCTCTCTCCCTCTCTCCCCTCTGTCTGTCTGTCTGTTTCTCTCTCTCTCTCCTATCTCTCTCCTCTGTTTGTCTGACTGTCGTCTTCTCCTCCCTCTCTCTCTCTCTCCTGTGACTCTCCTGTGTCTGACTCTCTCTCCCCCCCCCCCCCTCTATCTCTCCTGTGTCTGACTCTCTCTCTCTCTCCCTCTCTCTCCCCTCTGTCTGCTTGTCTCTCCTTCCTCTGTCTGTCTGGCTGTCTCTCTCTCTCCTCTGTATGTCTGTGTGGCTCTCTCTCTCTTTTTCCCTCTCTCTCCTCTGTCTGTCTGGCTCTCGCTCTCTCTCCCTCTCTCTCTCGCCCCTGTCTGGCTGTCTCTCTCCCTCTCTCGCCTCTCTCTCTCTCCCTCTCTCTCTGTCTATCTGGCTGTCTCTCTCTCCTCTGTATGTCTGTCACTCCCCCCTCTCTCTCTCCTCTGTTTGTCTCCATCTCTCCTCTGTCTCCCTCTCTCCTCTGTCTGTCTGTCTCTCTCCTCTGTCTGTCTGTCTCTCCTCTGTCTGTCTGTCTCTCCTCTGTCTGTCTGGCTGTACTCTCTCCCTCTCTCTCTCTCCTCTTTCTGTCTGTCTCTGTGTCTTTCTCCATCTCTCTTTCTCTCTCTCTCTCTCCCCCCCCCTCCCCCCCTTTTTCCCTCCCCCCCCCCCTGTCTCTCTCCCCCCCTCTTCTCCTCTGTCTGTCTGTCTCTCTCCCTCTCTTCCTATATGCTTTGGTTCTCTCTTTTCCCCTCTCTTTTCCTCCTCTGTTGGCTGTCTCCCCCCCCCCCCCTCCTCTCTCTCCTTTTTCTGTCTATCTGTCTCTCCTCTGTCTTTCTGTCTTTATCCTCTGCCCCCCCCCCCGTTTGTCTCTCCCCTGTGCTGCCCTTCCTCTGCTGGCTGTTCTCTCTTTCTGTCTCTCTCTCCCCCCTTTGTCTTTTTTTTTCTGTCTCCTCTCCCCTTCTCCTCTGTCGTCTGGCTGTCTCTCCCCCTCTCTCCTCTTCTTTTTTTCTTTTCCTCTCTCCCCTCTTTGTCTTCTCCCCTTTGTCCCCCCCCCCCTGGCCTTCTCTCCCCCCCCTGTTTCCCCCTCCTCCCCCCCCCCTTCCCCCATTCTCTCCTTTCTGTCCCTTTCTTCAAAAATCTCTATCTCTGTCTCTCTCTCTTCGTCTCTCTGTCTCTCTCTCCTCTGTCTTTTTTTCTGTCTGTCCCACCCCTCTCTCTCTCCTTGTCTGCCTTTTTCTGTCGCTCTCCTCTGTAGTCTGTCTCTCTCTGTCTGTCTTTCTTCTCTGTCTCTTCTTCTCTCTCTTCTCCTCTCTTCTCTTCGCTGCCCCTCTCTCCCCTCATTCTGTCTGTCTTTCTCTCCCCTCTTTTGTCGCCCCTCCTTCCTGTGGGGCTGTCTGTCTCTTCCTTTGTTCCTCTTTCTGCTGTCGTCTCTCTCTATCTCTGTCGTCCCCTGCCCTCTGTCGTTTTCTTTTTCTTGTTTGTCTTTTCTGTCGTCTTTTTTCTGTGTCGTCTTTTTTCCTCGTCTTTCTCTACCCCTTTTCTGTCTGTCTCTCTCAATTTTACTGTCTTTTTCCTCTTTCTGTCTTTTTCCTCTGTCTGTCTCTCTCCCCATGTATTCTGTCTCCCCCTCTGTCTGTCTTCTCCCCTCGTATCCTCCTCTGTCTCTCTCTCCTCTGTCTTCTCTTCGTCTCTCTCTCCTCCTCTGTCTCTCTCCCCTTTTGTCTGTCTGTCTTCGATTTTTTTTTTATCACCCTTTTTTTAAAAAAAAAAAACTTTTTCATTTTTTTAAAATTTTCACCTTTTTTGGTTTATTGTTTTCTTTTGTTTCGCTATGTTTTTGGGGGTGTATAATTTAGTTGAAGGGTTTTAAAAGAGGGGATAGTTTATTGTGGTCAACTTCGTTCTTTCAAAAGGGGGAGGGGGAAAGGGGGTTTGGGCCAAAGAACACTTATTAGTTAATTTATTACTTATTTTTAGAAGAAACTCAATTAAAAAACCCAAAATAATCTCAGGGCATAGATTCCATTCAGGTTGAATAGCTGTAACACGGGATTTGCAACCTATAAATAATTATGAAACTCTCCTTTTCTAACAGAGGAACAAGAACAAATAAAAATTATTTGTTAAAGCGTGACTAGAACCCATTCAGCGGGGCAAGGGCCGTCCTGATACATGCCGTTTTTGTTGTTGTTGTTTTTGTTGTCAAAATTTAATTGTCATATTGGAAACCAATGTGATGAGGAAAAACTGTTGCCAAAGCATTTTTTACAGGGGGTGGGTTTTTGTGTGTGGGTGTGTGTGTGTTTGTGTTGGTGTGTGTCTATGTGAAATCACGATTTTGTTTGCTTATATAATTATGTCCCTTTACATGTTTGCCCCCCCCCCCCCCCCCCCCCCACGCGGGCTGATGTAAAAAAGGGGGGGGGGGGTACTTTTTCAATTTTGTCATAAGTTTAATTTTTGCTTCTCTGTCTCAAACTCTCTCTCCTCTCTCTCTCTCTCTCTTCTCTCTCATTTTCTTCTCTCTCTTCCCTTTTCCCTTCCTTCCCTCTCTCCTCTCTCTCCTCTCTCTCTCTCAAACACAACACTCAACAAAGTGGGGTAGTTAATGTTTGTATACGGACCCCACACACACACAACGGGCGCCGGCAGAGCAGGAAAAGTATGCACACACACGTATGTAGTAGCGCGCCCGCACGCACGCACGAACGCAAACACAACCAAAACACACACAACACACACACACAGGGGGCGGGGTGCCTTTAGGGTTTAAAAATTTCCTTCCCAAACTGAGACCCCCGGGGTTTTATTCCCCTTTTAAGGGGGTATTTTCTCCTGGAGTTAACCCCAACCAGTGCCGACTCCACTCTCCCCAAAAGTCCTTGGGATGAGACTATAAAGCGAGGCCGACGAACGCACACAGAACATCTTGCACACACGTTAAAACCCGTTCCGCTTTTCGGAAGAGTAGGCCATTGTGTGCTGGTGAGAACGGATGACAAAATTAACAAAACTACATACACACGGGGATTGGATGTAAAAAAGCACTCAAGTACTTATTCCATTATCCTCCATAGAAAAGAATTAAAAAAATTAAAAAGACACACATGTACCCACGCACGTAGGCAAGTGGAAGGAGTGTCAGGTGAGGGGCCTGCTGTACCATAGTCTAGTCAATCCTTGCATTTCCCAAGGAACTAATTGCAATAGTTTTCAAACTTGGTGCAACAGGTAGATAAAAATATCACAAACAACATATCAAAAAAGTAGGAAAAAGTAGGTGTCGGAAGTTGCCGAAAATCAATAAACAAACAAGCTCAAAAACAATATTTGGCACTCTGAGACTGATCGTTTGCTATAGCTGGCCTGCCTCACACACCACGGCATCCTCCCTTATTTGGTAAGGCTCCACCCATTTTTGACCCAGAAAGGGCCATGGCGGCAAATGCTCCTGACCTACTGATTCTGGTTTAGATGAGCATAAATGACTTATCTTTTGAAATTTAACACACACTAAAAGTACCTGCTTGCTTGTTTTTACGAGGTATGTGGTCGTTACATCACTGATGTACGTATTAAACCAGACAACATCAAAACAACTGTCCACATCATGGCCAGTTCCTACACAATAGAGTAGGGTAGTGATTCTTGTATGGTAAAACCACTTTTGCCAAAATCAGCTCTCTGGGTGCCTGTGTTGTTTCACTTGAAAGTGTTTTTAACTTTCATAAACATAGCCAGAGGTCTTATCTGTCCACAGAACACTGGATAGGACAGGCACTGGAGAAATCTGCCCATAGAAATTAGGAAGGGAGTGTATACACACTGGGGTCTATCCCCTTTCTGTTGATATATCCTTGATCCAGTAAAGGGGGAAGTAAATCTGTGTGCTCCCTGCAAAAGTGTGTGTGTGTGTGTGTGTGTGAATAAATAAATAAATATAGGTATTTTCATTCTGTTTCATTCTCTGTACGTTTCCTGTCTCTGACTGTGTGTACAGATGATCTGAATTCATTGGATCCAAATGTCTGCCCAGTCCTATTTACCCTACTGGTGTATTTAAAATTCATGAATAAAAGGCTAGCAACTGTTTTCAGTTTTAACTTGAAGCTAAGGGTGGGTGTGATGTTTTTGTGTTTTTTTCTCCCTGCTCTACAAAAGTGCTGATCTAAATTTTTAGGTTGCCATTTTGCAAAATTTTCCCAATAACTGATCACATATATTTTTCCTTGTCCACATGAAAGGACGAATGGGTATGTCTGCATGTTATTGTGTGGAGAAAGACTGCTGACTGATAGCCAAGATGAAGTAAGGCAGACTGAGAAAGGTATAGCAGGTCTCCAAAAAGCATGCTGTTTGAAGGATGACAATGTAGAGACAGAGGGAAGAGCAAGAATTCAATGTGTAAACAACACAGCTCTTTGATCCAAGCAAGCTAGGTTAAATAATCCTCTTTTTGTCTCTTTTGTGGTCAGTCCATTAATGATTTCGGGAAGAAACGAAACACAGCTGTGTATCAACTTCGGACATGCAATTGCCAGCAGCAGATTCAAGAAAGTGGTTTAAAGCATGGACCAGAGAACAAATGGGCAGAAAGAGTGTGCAAAAGAATCCAAGCTGTCAGTGACCTTCATGCTGCAGATGTTGTGTATCACAAGCAGTGCAGTGTCCATTTCACAACTATAAAATCTAACCCTCTAGCATTCCTCCGTTCATCAGAGGAACAAACCACAGCAACTGCAGGCAGACCAGTAGACACAGCTCATGATGAAGCTTTCAGACATGTCATGACTTATTTCAAAGAGAATGATGATGAAAAAAATCACAATCATGGACTTGTGCACAAAGATGAAATAGTATCTCCATAGTGACACTCCATACACAGAGAAATACATGTGGCAGAAACTAGAAGTCACTTTGGTGATTTAGCAATTATTACTTGCATCAGAGGGAAAGAGAATGTCATTACAATAAGGTCAAATGCAGAGAAGATCCTGGAGAAATTTGCAAAATCCAACAGAGAGAAAGATGCAGAGAAAGAAGAAAATCAGAATGATTCAGACACTACAAAACTTTCCTATTAAATATCAGGAACGTCAACACATCAACAACAGAGTATCTTTCTGCAGAAGCAAGTATCTCAAACAATTGAAATTTCCCCTCTAAAACAGTTGGGATTATTAATTTTACCACCTTCTTTGGATCTGTTTCTCAGAACTTGGCTGGGAAGGAAAACAGATCCTGACTTGACAATTGCTTCTCTTGGTCAGGCACTATAGCTGGCAGCACGACCAACAGTACTCATCCCTCCTCTTCAGATTGCTCTTGGGGTTGCCATGCCCCAGCAGACTGGCTCCAAAAACCTTGTTGAACGTGTCCACAAGCTTGGGTTTTGTTCTTCATACAAGGAGGTCAGTCTGTTTGAAAATGTGTGCTGCTGCTGACAGACCTGGTAGGCATGAACCCCAACAGCTGGATCCAGTTTGTTGCTGACGATGTAGATCATCAGATCAGGACACTGGATAGAACTGGTACCTTCCATGGTATGGGCATTATTGGAGCAGCACCCCTGGCTCCAAACATCGTAAGGCTGTACATCATAATCTAACATTATCACCAGAGACAATGTTCCCGTTGGCGATTTTGAAAATTCTGCAGCTACTTTGTCATTAGTATACCAAGTATTACATGTTTTGGTAAGCATGACAAAGGCAGGCAACTGGACATTCTGTGGAAAGAAAATGTCCTGGCCTCCCTGTGCCCCACCTTCTGGATAGTCAGGGATGAGGGAAGCTGTGTGCAATGGAAACTATTCAGGTCAGAGCAACTTTACATACCTCTACATTATAGACATGGACCCCACAAATATGAGCTGCCTATTCTCCACACTGCACTAGTATGAGCTTCTTATTCTCCACACTGCACTAATAGGAGCTGCCTATTCTTCACATTGCACTAATAGGAGCTGCCTATTCTCCACACTGCACTAATAGGAGCTGCCTATTCTCCACACTGCACTAATAGGAGCTGCCTATTCTCCACACTGCACTAATAGGAGCTGCCTATTCTCCACACTGCACTTATAGGAGCTGGTTATTCTTCACACTGCACTAGTAGGAGCAGGTTATTCTTCACACTGCACTAATAGGAGCTGGCTATTATCCACACTGCACTAATAGGAGCAGGTTATTCTCCATACTGCACTAATAGGAGCTGGCTATTATCTACACGGCACTTATAGGAGCAGGTTATTCTTCACACTGCACTAATAGGAGCTGGTTATTCTCCACACTGCACTAATAGGAGCAAGTTATTCTCCACACTGCACTAATAATAATAATAATAATAATGAATAGCATTTATATAGCACATTTCTCAAAGCAATGACTCAATGCGCTTTCATACCATGCGCATCTATACACATGCACACACAGCACATAATAACAACAACAACAACAACAACAACAATGATAATGAGCATTTCTAAAGCGCAAATAAATTTACCAGAGATACCTATCGCACTGTAGAGGCACACACTGCGTCCGGGCACACACTAGCAGGCAATTAACAGTACACTCAAGAGAAAAGGCACTAGCAATAATATAACTAACAAACAAACAAAAACCCATAACCAACACCAGGCATGCACATGAAGTAGCCTACAGTGTGACAAACGGCGACCGTCAAGACAAGCACAATATATTAACTAGCTAAGAAATACATTAAAGAGATGTGTCTTCAATGAAGACTTAAACGGGATAAAGTGGGAGCATGTCTGACGGCTGGTGGCAGAGAGTTCCAGATCGTGGGCGCAGCAACACCAAAAGATCTACGACCTGCGGTTTTGAGGTTGTAATGGGTACAACAAGTAAGTTATCATTCGAAGACCGCAGGGTTCTAGTTGTGGTGCGTGATTTCAAGGCAGCTGACAGAGATGAGCAAGTGAGCCTTCAGAGTGACGGTATGCCAAGACCGCAACTTTGTACTGACAGCGTGCCCTTACAGGTAACCAATGAGCTACCCTAAAGATGAAGTCACATGGTCCCTGTTTTGCTCTTTCAAGGATAGCCTGGCAGCAGAGTTCTGAATTCGCTGCAGGAGTGTAAACAGGTCATCACTTATATACCGATAAAACGATTGCTATAGTCCAGTCGCGACAAAACGATCGCTGAAACAACTTGATCACTGCATCACGAGGCAAGAATTTCTTAATGTGTGCAAATACGGCGCAGCTCTAAAGCATGCTCTGCAGACTACTAATGTTTCTTCATGGAGAATAGATTCTACTAACACTCCAGATACCGCACAAGAACTCTGAAAAGCTATTCACAGCCACCCCAAGACCACAGAACTCTCCGACACCCGCAAAAGACTAGATGGTGGAACCAACTGCCAAACTTTCTGTCTTCCTGTATTTAATTTTGAGTTTGTTGCTGTCCATCCACTGAAGGACACTGTGTGGCCAATCTGCCATGTGCGTGTGGCTCTGAAAAATTTTGAGGTTGTTCCATTGCCGAAATTTCGGCAAGAGGCTGCTATTCTCCACACTGCACTTATAGGAACTGGCTATTCTCCACACTCGCACTTTGGTCTCAGGGAAGATGATCTCCCACTACCTCCTGCTCCAGAGAAATATAAAGTCCTGCGATGCGCTTGATTTGTATTTTTAAAGATCAGGTTACATAAATTCCATATCTTTTGCCTTGCTACGTATTATTATCGTTACTACGACGGCAAAAAAAGGTATGGCTCCCAATTTTAAATGGCATTAGGAACAAGCAAAGACGTGAGCTGTCTCAATGCACCCACTCTTCAGGAAGTGGATGTGAACTTACTTTTTGCTGGATTTCTTCCCATTGATATTGGTATCTACTTTAATGAAAAAGATGACAAAATAGCAAAATGTGGTGCAAAGCATAGTAATGGGTCGACAGCATAAATCTCCCCATATCCATTCACGAAGGCTATAAATAGTATGTTACAAAATGTATGTTGGAAACATTTTAAAAAGAAGCTAAAATATATCTTCTCCCTGGAATTATGATGTAGCCCATGTATTATCTCTTGATAAGATCAAATGCCTAACTCACATGAATATAGAAACGTATCTCTTATCTACAGGTTCAAGCTCAATGCTTTGAAAACTAAATTTTCCAAAACAACATGTATCTGTGGCAAAAATTATTACCATTGCTCACATTATTTTAAAATGCAGAGATTTGAAAAACTGTTTACCTCTTTTCACATTCCTTTTCACATTCATAGTCCTATTTTCAGATTTTTATGGTTTAAGGATGTTCATTAGTTGTGTGAATTGCAAAGTTAGTTTTGAAGCTATTATTTTTTCCCTTCAACTTTCTCTATTTATGATTTTAATTAGTGTTTCTTATAGGTGTTTAATGCTGATCATTATATTATGTGCACAACCACCCCCCCCCCCCCCCCCCCCCCCCCCCCCCCCTCACACACCCCAAATACAAAACAAAACTCACACCCCCCCCCCAAAAAAAAACAAAACAAAAACCCTTTCCGCTGTACACAAAAACAAAACAAAAACAACACCCCTCCTCCCCCCCCCCCCCAACCCCTCCCTCTCTCCTCCTCTCTCTCTCTCTCTCTCTCTCTCTCCCTCTGCTCTGCTCTCCCTTCCCCTGTTGCGTGGTTAATAATATTTTTTTTTATTATGCAGATTGTTTTTGACGCTTTTTAATGTTATACACTGTCGTATTTGTTCGTTTTTTTCTAAATTACATTCAAAATTTTCTTTTTCAAGGGGACTGTGCCCCCCCCATTTTTTCACTCCTAAAAATAAAATTTGCTTATTTTAAAATGTCCTTTTCCCTAACCCCCCTTTCTTTCTGTTTTCCCCCTCCTTTATTTTTTTTTTTCTATCCTCTATTGTCATTTTTGTATTTGTTCTTTTTATTTGTCTATCGGTCCACATTTCTTTCTTTCTTTGTTTGTTAATTCTTGTTGTTGTTCTTTTTTTGCAAATTATACCCTTCTTCTTATTTTTTCCTTATTTCTTTATTTCTTTTTCTTCCTCTATTGTAGTTTCTTTTTTTTTTTGTTTTTACTATTTCATCTTCTGTTTTTTTCTTTATTTTCCGCCCCTTAGTTTACAGCTTCTCTTTTTTTCTTTCTTCCTCCTTTCTGAGTCTTGTTCTTTCTTCTTTCCGCTATCTGTCAGTTTTTGTCTTTTTCTTTCTTTCCCTCTACTTCATCTTCTGTTCTTTCTTTCTTTCTTTTCCGTCTGTCATCTGTCTGTCTGTTCTTGTCTTCTTCTTTCCGCATCTGTCGTCAGCCCTGTGTCTTTTCTTTCTTTCGTTCTTTCCGTTACTTCAGTCTTCGTTCTTTCTTCCCGCCCTATCTTCAGTTTGTCTGATTTTCTTTCTTCTTCTTTCTTTCGTCATCTGTCAGTTGTTGGTCTTCTTTCCGCCCTACCTTTCCTGTCCCTGTTCTCTTTATTTCTTTCCCGTCTTTTCTGTCCAGTCTGATTGTTTTTTCTTCCTTTCTTCCGTCTGTCAGTTTTTAAATGTTCTTTCTTCTTTTTTCCGTTATCTTAGCCCTGTCTTTTTTTTTCCCCTTTTCTTTTTTTCCGTCTATCTGTCATGAATTCTGTCGGTCTGTTCTTTCTTTTCCGTCTATCTGTCAGTCTCTGTCTGTTTCTTTCTTTCCGTCTATTTTTCCCTTTCCCCGAATGTCAGTCTGTCTTTCTTTTTTTATTCCCTGTCTTTTATCCACTTGGCTTTCATTGTTCTCTTCCAAATCATTTTTTTTACCCCCAATAAACACAAGCCGAATAAAAAAAAAAGAAGAGGAGAAAAAGAGAGAGAAGAGAGAGGAAAAGAGAAGAAAAAAATGAGAAAGGGACAAATTGAACATTCATGACAAATTCTTTTTTTCGAGATAATAATAAGAAACACACGTGTTTTTATATCCAGTCCCCGCCCTTAGGGATCATCTTATAAAAACCCAACCTTTTTTTTTCAGTCTCACAATAAAACAAGGGGAAATTTAACCCTTTTTTCAAAACACAGAAGAGAGAGAGAGAGAAGAGAGAGAGAGAGAGAGAGAGAGAGAGTGTGGTGGTGGTGTGGTGTGGTGTGTGTGTGTGTGTTGGTGTGTGTGTGGTGTGTTGGTGTTTTTGGTGTGTGTTTACTGGTAATTACGATTCCCTTTTCCTTACATATTTGTCCATTTATGTGCCCTTTTTCCCCCCCCCCTTTCCCCCCGCTAGATGTTAAAAAAAAAAATCCCTTATCCTCAAAAAATAAAATGTCATCTCTCTCTCTTTCTCTCCCCTACACACACACAAAACATGCACGCAGGCACACATACACGCACGCAACGCAGCACAACACATTCACACACCTTATTATGTGGTATTTAACACACAACACAAACCCCACCACACACAACACCACACACACACACACACACACACACACACACACAACACACACACAACACACACCCCACGCAATGCACACAGGACCAACGTAATAAACACACACACATTGCACTGTTTGTTTCTTAGGTCCCTTTTGGTGTGGCGCGGTTTTCGTGCCGCGTTGTTTTGTGTGTATTTGAACTTTTTAAACTATTATCATTGTTGGTTCGTGAGGAGTGGAATGGGTGCAAGCGCTTGATTTTTGTTGTTTTTTAAAGATATACGCTTTTTCCATTAATTATTTTTTTTTTTCAATTATCTTTTCTATTTATTTTTTATTATTACACACAACATTGCACTGTTTTTTTCTTCAATTATTGGCCATCAACAACACACACACACCACCACGGCACACACACACACCAAACCCACACACACACACAACCATCACCCACGAGCCCGGGCGATGCTCTTCGAATCTTAAAAAACCCCGGTTCGATTTCCCCTTTAAGGTATTTCCCGGAGTTAAAACATGCAACTCCATTCCCTCCAAAGCTTTGGATGAGAACTAAACCGAGGCCCGTGTGGAAAAAACCATTTCAGAAATCTTGGAAAAAATTAAATCCCCTTTGTGGGTAGGCCATTTTCCGGGGAACAAGGGAATTTAACAAAACCCCCTACAAAAGGAATGGAAAAGTAAAAAAGCACATAAGTGCTATCATAACCGCGATTAAAAGAAAAAATTAAAAAAATAAAAATAAATAAAAAAACCAAATTGACGCACAGCCGCCACAACACACACCCCACACACACTAGCCCACACCCCCCCCAAACACGCACAGCGCGGCCACACACACACACACATACACACTCTGGCATGCTCACACCACAGCAGTCAGTTTCTCCCATTTTCTGCTGGTCTCAGACTCTGGAACTTGATCCCTAATGAGCTAATCTTAGCTCAGGCACTGACTGACCAGATGCTAGGGTCCAGGTTGCCACATCAAGATAGTGTGGCCTTCTTCCCACTGTTACAGTGGAGAAAAGTGGCCACAGGGATTTTGGAGACCAAATTTCCAGTGCTTTGTTATCCATTTGCAATATTCTTCAGGGCTATATTCAAGTGTATTCAGTGCAGTGTTCTCTTGTTGTTGTGAAGAAGTTAATGTGAATCAGTATATATAACTTATGTGTAGGAGCTATAAACAAAAATAACAGAATAACAAAATGTGTCTGTTTGCTGTCTCTGCCTAGTGCCTGCCTGTGTGTGGGAGGACAGGTTTGCCGCACACAGCAGGCTTGTCTTACCTAACCTAAGCTTTGCCATCCTTCCAGCTTTTAGCCTAGTTTCTGATTCTCTGTGCCAGTGTGTGTTTTATTTATTTTTATCTATTTTATTTTATTCTTTTATATCGAGGATAATGGAATAAGCACTTATGTGCTTTTTTTACATCCAGTTCCCGTGTGTATGCGGTTTTGTAAATTCTGTCATCTGTTCCCACCCGCACACAATGGCCTACTCTTACGAAAAGCAGAACAGGATTTAACGTGTGCCCAAGATGTTCTGCGTGCGTTCGCACACGGGGCCTCGGTTTATAGTCTCATCCGAAGTGTGTGCGCGCGCGCGCGCGCGCGCGCGTGTGCGGTGCTGTGTATGTGTGTGTGTGTGTGTGTGTGTGTGTGTGTGTGTGCCCGCGCGCGCGCGTGTGTATGTGTGGTTTAAATGAGTAGATTGATAGTAGTGTGTTATCGAGATGTTACGTATTTTTGGCGTGGATTTTCTTTTTCTGTGTTCCAGAATATTCGTATTCTAGTAGTAGGCCTAATTGCTGTGATGTATATGTTCACAAGGACAGATAGTAAGACTAGGCTTGGCTTTAAATCTTCATCCATTTGTATCAAAGAGCTGGTGACTCTCTCTCTCTCTCCCTCCCTCCCTCCCTCTCTCTCTCTCACACACACACACACACAACACACACACACACACACACACACACACACACACACACAAGTGTGCACATGATTGTTAAAACTAAGTTGTTTCAAGCTGATTTGTTTGGACTAGGCTAGCATTAGGTCCATCTGGGCTGTATGTAACCCTTTCCTGTAGGGCTGGCCCAAGCTAGCCTAGCCCAGATCTGTGGCGTGGATTAGCCAGCTAGGGGCCAGGCATGAGAGGCTGTGAGGAGGGGGAGGGGGAAGAAATGGGAGGGTGGGGGTGGTGTTATGGGGGGGGGGGGGTACATTGACAGGGCAGGATAATTTTAGCACTGGGCCTGGACCTTTGGTAGAGAGCTGCTGGATAGGTGCACTGTGACATGCAAACAAGCGCACACACTCATGCATACACACACTAATACACACATACACACACACATTCAGGCACACACACAACACAATTTATCTGACATATTAACACACACGCATGCACGCGCATACACACATACACACACACACATCTTACAAACGCCCACAATTTCACTCATATACTCACATTCACTCATACACACACACACCACTCAAACACACACGCGCGCGCGCCCCCGCACGCACGCACATATACTGTACACACACTCATTCAGATGAGACTATAAACGGGAGGTCCCGTGTGCGAACGCACGCCATTGTGTGCCGGTGGGAATAGATGACAGAATTCACAAATCAGCATACACACGGGGACTGGATATAAAATAGCACGAGTGCTTATTCCATTTTTCTGGATATAAAAGAATAAAAAATAAAATATTAAATCGTCCACTCATACATACATGCAGTATTCACACTCACATACCCCCCCCCCCCCCCCCCCCCCCACACCACACCCACACACACACTTAACCTTTACATTGCTGGATATAATTATTGGTGCTCACAGGAATTGATTGCACTTAAAAACCAAGAATGTTGAGCTGTGGCTGCCTTGTGCCTTCCTTCTGTTATAGGGTTTGTACATGCTTATGACTAACACTAGATGGGTAAACCTATACATGTTTGGAAAGTAGAGACAACTAGAATGTGAGACAAAAAACAAACAGCCATTACTTAGTATGTAGCAGGAGATATCCCACAAATTGTATTGAAAAAACCCCTCCCTGACAGGCAAGCCACCCCACCCTCCACTCTTCATTAACTACACCCCCCAGAGACACAGAACAGACTGAACCAGGCAAAGCAACATGTGTTAGAGGCATTAGGCCTAGCCTAGTAGTAGGCTAGTAGTGTTAGATAAGACTCCACTTCATCCACCATGGTTACTTTGGTGTCTAGCCTATCACTTACAACAACTGACTCCTTTAGGTGGTGTCAGCAACTGTCCTTTCCAGATCGTTATCACACACAGGAATGGAAGTGAGACACTTGAGGGAGGGACACTACCAAATGAAAAGGAGGCAGTTTTCAGGTTACAGATAGGCCTAATAGTCTATTAGAATCTGACCTGTGCAATGTGCCAAAACTCTGGCCTATCACAGTTTACAGGGAAGCCATGATCATAGGCTAGGCTATGGTGCACAGCTGTATGGGTTAACAGTCTGATATCATTTTTCTGTGGAAGGACATTAGGCCTAAACTGAAGAACTAACACACCTGCACTGCCTTTCAATGTAGGCCTACCATCAAGAAATAACAAACTTGACTAGGACTATTTTATTATTTTATTTTATTTTATTTTATACCACTTTAGGTCACATATTTCTCTGCGTGAAATTCTGGCTGCTCTTCCCGGGGACAGCGCATCGCCACAATTTATTTATTTATTTATTTATTCTTTGATATTGAGGATAATGGAATAAGCACTCATGTGCTGTTTTACATCCAGTCCCCGTGTGTATGCGGTTTTGTAAATTTTGTCATCTGTTACCACCGGCACACAATGGCCTACTCTTTCGAAAAGCGGAACAGGATTTAACGTGTGCGCAAGATGTTCTGCATGCGTTCGAACACGGGGCCTCGGTTTAGAGTCTCATCCGAAAGTCGAGAGCAGCGCTACCCTTTTTTTTTTCTTTTGGTCTGCAACTGTATTTGTTTCCCTATCAGAGTGGCTTTTTTCTAAGAATTATGCCAGGGACAACTCTCTTGTTGCCGTGGGTTCTTTTACGTGCGCTAAAAATGTTGTGTAACACACGGGACCTCGGTCCATTGTCTCATCCGAAAGACTAGCGCCCAGACCACCACTCATGGTCTAATGGATGGGGAAAAATTTCGGGCCCAAACGGGATACGAACTACGCACATACCCGACCCGACTTTTCGCATTCTAGGCAGACGCGCCGATCCACTTTGACTAGCCTAGTATAGGGCCCTAGGCCTTGGCCTACACACACACACACACATGTATACACACACACATGTACACACACACAACACACACACATAGGCGTCGCTGTTGTTGTTGTGTACGTATGTTTGTGTTTGTTGATTGTTTATTTCCTTGTTGTGATTGTTCTTGTTGATTCATCATTTTTTGTGTTGTTTTATTCAGTTGTTTATATGGTTGAAGGTTTGTGTGTGTATGTGTGTGAGGGGGGGGGGGGGGGGGGGGGGAAGAAGCAGTTGGTGTGAGTTTAAAAAAAATATTCTGTTTTGTCTTCTTTGTTTGTTTTGGTTTTGTTTTTCTTTGTTGCTTGTTTGTTTGTGTTATGACGGATATATTTTCAAGATTTTTGAATTATTTGAATTGTATGGTTTAATATTTTTCGGGGTTTTTGTTTTGTTTTTAATTCCACATATGCATATCTTATTGTTTTTCTTGTTTGATTTGTATAGTTTACCATAGATTAGGTTTTTTATTCTATATCTGCATATACATTATCTTTTTTTCTAGCTTTTTCTTTTTTAGATAGATGGCTTGATGAAAAAAAAGCAAATGCACTGCTTATTCAATGTACCATCTGAAAATAAAAGTTTGACTTTGACTTGACACACACACACAATCACACACACAATCACACACACACACACCACACACACACACACACACACACACACACACACACACGCGCGCGCGCGCGCGCGCACGCACGCACGCACGCACGCAAGTGAAAGGAGGGGGAAGTGAAGTGTCATGTGAGGTGCCTATCTAGTCTGCTTACAATGATAACAATAACAGGACAGGGCTGAAGGCAGGCCACATCCACCCTCACTTTCACCTCCACCCTCCCTCTTCTGTATAAACAATGCTGACCTGCATGTCTGCCACCCCTCCAGTATACTGATGGAGAGAGAGAAAGTATTCTATTATTTTCAAGAGAATGAATAAGCCTTCATGTGCTTATTTTCGTTACATCCAGTTCCTTCCTTTATCAGGTATAACAATCCTCACAGTAGGAAAAGAAAACAAACTGAAACATGGTGAAAACGAAAACGAAAACAAACACCAAAAGTAACACAGAGAAAAACACCAACCCTATAACAGTTCAACCAAATCAACAAGCACCACACAAGAAAAAGCAACACAACTCAAACCACTACAACACCTTCCTGTGTACCACCACCACCACCACCAATCATTATTAACAGGAATCATTTAAATCATGAGATTTTGGCAAAAAGGAAAAGGAAAGAATATACTTCAACCAATTTTTCTTTGTTATAAGAAAAAAGCAGTAGCAGCAGCAAACTATGCAGGACTAAAATCAGTGGTATATTCCAGAAAACGAAATGATGAACAAGCATTCATTAAAGGAAAATAACGACATAATAAATGGCACAAGCACCACATACACTGACCATTCACTTATGGCCTGTGCCCAGCACACACACACACACACACACACATGTACACACACATGTATACACACATGTATACACACACATGTATACACACACACACACACAGAACACTTAACTGTGAAAAGATGCATTTTATATCCTTAAAAGTCCTTAAGATCAGGCTTTAAAAGTTCACCCCACACAGGAACAGTTCCTTTCTTTAGGAAAGAAGATTGCTATTGCTATTGTTCCTGGGGAGGGGAGGGGGGGGGGGGGGTTATCATATAAATAGCAAAATGTCCTCTTTTTTATCCCTCTCTTTGTTTCCTGCTTTGCTCCTGGTCTTCCTGTCGTCATCTCCTTGTCCAGTTGCTGCCTTCATTCTCCTGACGTTTTCTCCACACAGTCTTCAAAGATAACAATTCTCTCTTATGCTGAAGTACAAAGTCGGATGTGCGATTACCCGCAGAACGTCTTGCACACTCGTTAAATTCTGTTCCGCTTTTGGAAAGAGTAGGCCATTGTGTGCCGATGGGAACAGATGACAGAATTTATAACACTGCATACAAATGGGGACTTGATGTAAAAAAAAAGAAGCTAATGAGTGCTTGTTCCATGATATAAATAAATAAATAAATGTCATCCATTACATAGTGTTCTGTCATGATCATTCAACTTGTTCTCTCTCTCTCTCTCTCTCTCTCTCTCTCTCTCTCTCTCTTTCTCTCTCTCTCTCTCTCTCTCTCTCTCCACTCTATCTATCTATCTATCTATCTACTTTCTATCTCTATCTCTCCCTTCCTCCATATTATCATATAATTAGTGTGTGTGCGTGCGCACGCGTGCGTGCGTGCGCGCGCGCGTGTGTGTGTGTGATTATGCCTGTGTGCGTGCGAGCGCGTGTGTGTATGTATGAGCGCGCGCGCGGCCTGTGTGAGTGCGTGCGTATGTGTGTGTGGAGTGAGGGTGTGTGGAGGGGGGAGGGGAGAGGAGGAGAGAGAGAGAGGAGTGGGGGGGGGGGAGGGGGGGGGCATAGCTGTAAGCTACATGCCACCTGGATCATCATATCATCTAATCATTGTTGCTATTTTGTTATGGTGCCTATTTGTAAATCTTCATTTTGATCATTTTAAAACTGTTGACTATAATTGTTTGCATAAAATTGTTTGTTTTTATAAGTTGTTTTTGTGCAGATGTGTGTGTGTGTATTTGTTGATGTTGGGGGGTTTTGTCGTTTGTGTGTGTGTGTTTAAAGAGCATAGTGTAAAGAAACCACGTAATTATCCATTTACTTCCACTAAACATTTCCAGTTGAGTTTTCCCTCTCTCTTCTCTTTCTTCTAAATGCTATTATTTTGCCTTAGAGAGAGAGAAGGGAGAGGGGGGACGGGGGGGGGGGGAGGGGGGGGGGGGGGGGGGGGGGGGGGGGGGGGGGGGGGGGGGGGGGGGGGTGGGGGCATGGGGTCAGAGGGAAGGCGAAGGAAGAAGAAAACTGGGCCTAGCCTAGCTGTGAAGTGAAGGGTGTGGGTTCCTGTGGCAAGGTTATGATGCAACATTCTGATGATGGCAGAAACAGCTGGAGTCTTCCTGGATCAACTTACAGCCTGTTACTGGTCAGCCAGGCCAGTGTGGAGGAGGAGGGGAGAAGGATAGACTGGGCCACAGAGGAGGTGAGGGTCCATCAGTCAGTCAGTCAGTCAGTCAGGAGGCTGTGGACACCTCTCGGCTAGTAGGCTAGTTTGTTTCCTGACACAGTAGGAGGGCCCTAGGCACTAGTGGAGTGTGCTGTTCAATCAAGATGTACAGGCTCTGTCTCTCATTGAATTGAATTGAATTCTCTCTCTGTCTCTCTCTGTGTCTCTCTCTGTATCTCTGTCTGTGTCTCTGCCTCTCTGTCTAAAGTGTCTGTCTCTCTCACTCTGTCTCCCTGTCTGTCTCTCTGTCTCTCTCTCACTCTCTCTGTTTCTGTTTCTGTCTCTGTGTGTTTCTCTCTATCTGTCTGTTGCTCTCTCTGAATCTGTCTCTCTTTCTCTCTTTGCCCTCCCCCTTCTCTCTTTCTCTGTGTGTCAGTCTGTCTGTTTGCCTGCCTCTGTGTGTCTGTGTGTGTGTGTGTGCGCGCGCGTGCCTGCCCCTCTCTCTCTCTCTCTGTCTGTGTGTCATTCAGATTCAGATTCAGAATATTTTATTGCCATTTAAGTCATATAGACTTATTTGACACAACACAGACATCAATGTGTGTGTATGTGTGTGTGTGTGCGCTCGCGTGTCTGCCCTTCTCTCTCTATTTTATTTATTTATTTTATTATTTTATATCGAGGATAATGGAATACGCTTTTATGTGCTTTTTTACATCCAGTCCCCGTGTGTATGCTGTTTTGTAAATTTTGTCATCTGTTCCCACCGGCACACAATGGCCTACTCTAACGAAAAGCGGAACAGGATTTAACGTGTTCGCAAGATGTTCTGCGTGCGTTCGCACACGGGGCCTCGGTTTATAGACTCACCCAAAGGACTTTTGGGGAGAGTGGAGTCTGCACTGATGTTTACTCGAGGGGAAAATATCCCCTTGAAGGGGAATCAACCCGCGTCGTCAGATTGCGAGCGCAATATTCTAACCACTAGGCTATCCCCCCCCCCCCCCTCCCTTCTCTTTGTGTCTCTGGTGTTTTCCAGGGTGTGTTGCCCCCCCCCCCCCCTCTCCCTCTCCTTCGGTGTGTTTGTGTGGTCCTTTTTTTGTGCCCCGTGGGGTTTTTTTCCTCCTTCCCCCTCCCCTTTCTATTCTTTTTTTTTTTATTTTTCCCTTTTCCCTTTTTCCTTTTTTTTCCCCCCCTCCTTCCCCTTTTTTCCTGTTTGTTTGGGCCCTGTTCCCCCCTGCCTCTCTCGGGCGGGTTTCTGTCCTGTCCTGGGTCCCCTCCCCGTTCCTTTTGCTTATTTACGGTTTTTGATATTCCCCCGCCTTGTTTATTTTTTTTTTAAAAATGGTTTTCTTTTTTTTTCGAGGAAAAATTTAACACTGGTTTTTTTTCTCCACCCCCCTATTTTTGTCTTAAAAATTTTTCACAGTTTCCCCCCCCAACCTCTTTTTCCCCGGGGGCCGGTTTAAAGGGGTGCCTTTCGGCGTTCGCCCCCGGGGACCCCTCTTTCAAATCCCTTTCCTTCTTCTGCCTCTCCTTAGCCTTGGGGTTAGGTGCGCCGGTCTCCCTCCCTCTGTTGTCGAGGGTTTTCCTTGGTTCCGTGTTTCCTTTCCGGAATTGGTTATAAACCGGTTTTTGGAAACCCCGCCTGGACCTTTTAAAACCCGCATTCCCAACTTGGATAAAAGGAATTTTTATCTTTTAAGCTTTCTAAAAAAAAGTAAGTGGCCAAAATGCAGAAAATAGAAAGGGTGCAAAAAAAGAAACGGCGAAAAAAAGAGGTTAAAAAAAAATTTTCTTGCCCAGAATTTAGACGGGGGATCTTTCTACCCGCAAAGGGCCCCCCCCCCCCCCCCCCCCCCCCCCCCCCCCGCCCCCAAAATCCAAGGGGGTGCCCGAAAACCGCTGGGCCCGAAATCCAGACCCCCTTCGTTTTGTTTGGTCTCGTGGAAAGCCGATTGAAGGCAAGGGTTCCCTTTGGAAAAAACCACCCCGTTAAAAAGGAAACCCAAGCCAAGGGGGGTCTTAAAAAAAAAGAACCCCCCCCCCCCCCCCCCCCCCCCCCCCCCCCCTTTAATTCTAAAGAGGGGCCCCCAAGATGGGAAGGACTGAACCTTTCCACTGACCCGATTTTTGCGCCCCCTAAACGACAGCCAAGGTGGTCTGGACAATTTTCCCCCTAGGCCCACCAAAAGGGGGTTGTAGGAGTAGGCCATCCCTTTTAGCACCAACCCCTGCTCCTCACCAACAGCCAGCCTGTTCAGTACGCCCCAGTGTGCAATCCAAAAAAACAAAGAACATGTATCGTAGAAATACCAGCTCACAAAGAAAACAAACATAACCTAGGGTTTTGGTCACCACAGCGCTCCTCCCCCCAAACAACCAAAAGGTGGGGGTGGGGATCCCTCAGCCCTCATCACAACAAAAAAAGAAGGGTAACGTATGATCCACACATCCATCACAAAGAAAAAACATAAAAAATGGGGTAAAGATCCAACAAAAAAAAGTGGGGCTTACCCCATCAACACAAAAAAAAAACAAAAGGTGCGGGTATGGAAAATCATCAAGTCAAAGCCCGGGGGGTTAAAGTATCAGCAAACAAAAAACAACGGGGGGGTTTGGTACAACAGTGGGAAAAAATTTCGTTTTCACAGTCATCGAAGTCAGCAAACAAAAACATGAACAAGGTGGGGTAAAGTCTTACAGTCAGCCCCAATGCACTCGGGCCCCCCTTGTTCTTTTTTTCCCTCCCTCTCCTTCCCCCCCTCCTTTCCCCCCTTTCTAAAACCTTTTTTTTTCCTCAAATTTCCTTTTTAACCATCCTCTCCCCCCCTTTCCTCCCCTCTCTCCCACCCCCCTTCCCCCCCCCTTCTCTTCCTCCCTCTTCCTCTTCCCCCCCCCTCTTCCTTCCCCCCCCTTTTCCCCCCCCCTCCTTCCCTTTCTTCTCTTTCTCCCCCCCCCCACTCCTTTCTCACTCTCTTCCTGTCCTTCCTCTCCTTTTTTTTTCCCCCTTTCTCTCCCCTTTTCCCCCCCTCTTTCCTCTCCTCTCTCCCCCCCCTCCCCTCTCCTCCTTTTTCTCTCTCTCTTTCCCCCCCCCTCTCTTCTCCTCTACCTTCTTCTGTCTTCTTTTCCCTTTTTCTTCCTCTTTTTTCTCCCTCTCTTTCTCTGTCTTTCTGTCGTCTCTCTCTTTCTCTGTCTTCTTCTCTCCTTTCCTCAAAGAAAAAACCTTTGCAAAGTGATTATACCAGTTAAATATTCTTCCCCTTAAAGATTTAAAAAAGGCCTCATGATGTTTAAGAAAAAGACGGGAAAACGTTCCCCCCCTTTAAAAACTTTTTCCCATTTAATCATTCCAGAAATACGAAAAGGGGAGTGTCCCAATCCCAAGAAAAAAAGATTTTTTCAAATCTATTTACTTTTCTCAGGGCCCCGTGTTGTGGAACTCCCTTCCGATTTATTAGACATCCCAATCATTAACACCTTTAAAAGTCTTTTTTCATCCCCTTAATCCTCAAAAATAAAAATCCACACTTATCTGTTTGGGGACCAAAAATAATAAATATATCCTCCCTTACATTATACCAAAATTATCCCCCCCCCCCCCTCTCTCTCTCCTCTGATTGAATGTTTTACTTACTGGCAAATTTTTATTGCAAACTGACTTCTAGAAATAATTTCCCTATCCTACTTTTTTATCATACTAGGAATCTAACATGTACAATGTTAAATCAAACTGAGCGCTAAAGGGAAGTGGTGAATAAAATGGGATAAATATATGGATTCAAAAAAGTACTGTTAAAACCCCTCTCTCTCTCTCCTCTCTCCTCTTCCCCCCATTCTCTTCTCTCCTCCCTTCTCAATCTCCTCCTCTCTTTCTCTCTCTCTCTCCTCTCTCCCTCTCTCCCCTCCCCCTCACTTCCTCTTTTATTTTTTTTTGTTTTGCTTTTATGTTTAGTTGTCGTGTTTTCATTTTGTATCCTGTTAATGCTTTTTGCAGATTTAATTTTCATTTTTTAATTTCTTAAGTGACTGATTTTAGATTTTTGAATGTTTTATTTGAATCTTGTTTTGAGGTACCAATAGCAAGCTAATTCCCAAAGTACAGAGTCTTTTTTATACTATAGTTATATTTATATTTATAAAATTTATTTTGGCATGAATTTTGTGTGCGCTGCACCTGTGTATGTGTGTGACGAATGGTGTTACTTTACGTGGCATGGGAAAGCAAAATTTCTTTTGCATAATCCCGCAAATCTTTATATAATATTTTTATTTTGTGTACTTTCTATTGTTGCTTTTTTTCCCAAAAAGTACAATGAATTTTTTTTCTTTCGTTTCCAAAATAATACCATTTTTCATGGTTTCTTTTTTCCTTTAATTATGGGGTTTTTTTTTTTTGTTTTTGATCTGTTTTTTTTGGGGTTGTCCCCTCCCCCTTGTTTTGCTGCTTTTTTTTGCTCTGGGTTTTTTTTGCTATTCTTTCGGTTTTTTCTGTGTTTTCGTTTTTCTAACTTTATTACTTTTTGTTGCATTTTCTCTCCTCTTTTGGTGAATTTTGCGGGGTGGGGGGGGGGGGGGGGGGTGTTTAGTGTGATATTCTTCGGGGAAAAGTGTGTGAGTGTATTGGTAGGGGCTTTTTTTTTATTTATTATCATATATCCCTTAGGCGGGGCTGGATGTAAAAAAAAACACATGGGGCTTATTAATTACCCCCAAAAAAAAAAAATTTGTCATTGTCATTTTTTTTTTTCTATTTTTCTGTCTCTCTTTCCCTCCTTTCCCCTTTTGAATCCCCTTTTCCTTTTCTCTCTCTCTCTCTCTCCTTCCCAACTCCCTCTCACTCCCCCTCTCTCTCTCTCCTTCTCCCCTCTTCTTCTGTCTGATTCCTCTCCTTTCCCATGTCTGAATCCTCTCTCTCTCTGTCTCCTCTGTCGTCTGAATCTCTCTCTCTCTCTCTTTCTCTCTCTCTCCCCTTCTTTGTCTGTTTTTTCTCCTCTGTCTTTTTCTCTCCTTTCCTCCCCTGTCGAATTTTTTTTTCCTCTCTTAAAACCTCCTCTCCCCCTTATTTCCCTCTCTAAAATTTCTCTTTTTTCTTCTCTCATCTTCTTCTCTCCCCTTTTCTCCTTCTCTAAACTTTCCTTAGAATTTTTTTTTCTCCTCCCCTCTCCTCTCTCCCCTTCCCCTCTTCCCCTCCTCTCCATCTCCCTCATCTCTCCCCTCTCATCTTCTTCCCCCTTTTCCTCCCCTGCTGTCCCTCCCGTCAAAATTTTGTCTCTCCCCTTTCTCTCTCTCCCCCTCCCTTTTTTCTTCTGTCTCTCCTCTTCTGTCCACTCTTCCATTTTCTGTCTTTCCCTCTTTCTCCCCTTCTTCTCCCCTTTCCCCCCTTTTTTTCTGTCTAATCTCTCTCTCTTTTCCCCCTTCTCTCCCCTCTCTCCTCTCCCCCTCTCCCCCTCTCACCCCTTCCCTTCTGTTTTCTATTTCCCCTCTCTGTCTCCCCCCTTTTGAAACTCCCTCTCTCTCCTCTTTTCCTCTCACTCTCCACCCTTTTTCTTCCTCTTCTGTTTCTTCCTCCCTCTCTTGTCTCCTCCTCTTCTGAATCTCTTTTCCTCTCTCCCCTCCCTTTGCCCTCCCTTTTCTACTTCTCTCCCTCTCTCTCTCTCTCTCTCCTCTGTCCCTTTTGTCTTCTCTCCTTTTTCTTCTCTTCCCTTTTCCTTCTCTCTCTTTCCTCTGTCCTTCTCCTCCCTTCCC
>CM054157.1:43381741-43391115 GCA_028751875.1 Rapana venosa | reverse complement strand
TGCGCAAGATGGTCTGTGTGCATTCGCACACGGGGCCTCGGTTTATAGTCTCATCCGAAGGACTTTTGGGGAGAGTGGAGTCTGCACTGATGTTAACTCCAGAGGAAAATATCCCCCTTGAACGGGAATCGAACCCGGGTCGTCAGATTGCGAACGCAATGTTCAGACCACTAGGCTATCCCGCATTGAGTGTGGTGACCAGTTGGATGGTTGACCGTTTGCATGCCTTGACTTAAGTACAGTTTCCCAGTTCCCCCGAGCTGTAAATAGGTACCTGCCTCTTTTAGGGTCAGGGAAGGTAAAGCAGTGAGGAAGAAGAGATGGGCGCCGCCCTCAATATATTGGCCCCTAAAGAAGTCTCTGACGCCTCGCTCCCCTGCAACCTTATAGGTTGTGGGACACCTTTACCTTTAATCAGAGGTGTGCAATTTGTGATTGTTGTGTTCAATACTGAATTAGTGAAGTGTGTATTGGTGATTGTTGTGTTCAATACTGAATTAGTGAAGTGTGCATTGGTGATTCTTGTGTTCATTTTGTAATTAGTTTTGTGCGCATTGTAAGGGTTATGTACAATATGGAATAAGTGTAACATATTGTTTGTTTTCAACACGGAATTACTGAAGTGTGCACTTGTAAGCGTTGTGTTCATTTCCTCTGTACTTAGCCTCTTTCTCCATGCAGGGACCTGAAAGGATTTTGTCTTTGGTCAGCGTGTTTGTTGTTGTTTCGTTGTTGTTTTTGGGTGGGGGAAAGATGAGGACGGAGGTTGTCATGGGCATCTGAGTGCTGTGTGTTTACTGTCTGGTCACAGGGAAGGCAGGCTGTGACATTAGGAGAGCTGAAGACTGCAGAGACAGAGAGAGAGAGGAGAGAGAGAGAGAGAGAGAGAGACAATGACAATGACAATGACAATGACAAATTCTTTTATTTCGAGGATAATGAATAAGCACCCATGTGCTTTTTTACATCCAGTCCCCGCCCTTAAGGATATATATGATAATAAAATAAAATAAAGCCCATAGCAATACACTTACACAGCTTACGGGAAAAAAATATCTACACAAATTATCCCCACAAAAATCACCGAAAAGAGAGAGAGAAAAAAAAAGTAGCAACAAGTAAGAAAGAAAGCAGAACAGAAAACACAGAAACAACCGAAAAAATAGCAAGAACCAAGAGCAAAACAAAAACGGCAACAACAAGGGAGAGGGAACAAAACCCAATAGTCCCCCCTCAAAAAAGCAACAACAACCCCAAACCCAAAACCAAAACAGAACCCAAACAAAGAAAAACCTCTTAAATAATAAAGGAGAAAAACCACGTAAGAGAGAGAGAAGAGAGAGAGAGAGAGAGAGAGGAGATAGAGAGAGGAAAAGGAGGAGAGAGAGAGAGGGGAGAGACAAAACAGACAGACAGACAGACAGACAGGATATTGGACTTGGTGACTGGGATTTCCTTATGCAAGTTAGTGGTGTGCATGTGTTGTGGTAATTGTATTGTACTGTGTTCTACTGTACTGTGATGAATTGTGTTGTACTGTATTGTATGATATTGTACTGTGTTGTACTGTATTGTATGATATTGTACTGTGTTACGCTATATTGTATTGTGTTGTATATCCCTTTGTCAGGGCAGACTTCACTTCCTGAGGTTCAGGCTGCAGTCCCAGGGAAATTATTTTATGTTAAGTTATTTATTTGTTTGTTCTTTCATTTCAAGAATAATGGAACAAGCATGTGAGGTGCTGGATTTTTTTTTAAACATCAAGTCCCTGTATATAATTATGCAGTTTGTAAATTTTGTCATCTGTTCCAACCAGCACACAATGGCCTACTCTTCCAAAAGGTGGAACAGGTTTTTAATGTGTGTGCAAGATGTTATGCGCGTGTCACTACTAGAGCAGGAGTACCACCCCCACCCCTCCCCTCCTTTCCAACCCCACACACATACATGCATGCACACACACACACACACACACACACACACACCACACACACACACACACCACACACACACACACACCACACACAACCCCACACACACACCCCACACACACGCAAATTCTTAATATCTAATATCTCTCTTTCTAATATCACGTAATGTGAAAAGACGTAAATTTAAAGAAGAACACACACACACACACCACACACACACAACACACCACACACACAACACCAAAACACGCAAACGCACGCACGCTCGCCTATACACACACGCATGCATTCACGCACACACACACATCGTGTCTTGTTTCTTTTTGGTCTTACTTTTCCTGTCTGTCTGTGTTCTCCAATGCCCCCTGTGTAGATGGAGGGAGGGAGGGAGGGAGGGGGGAGGGAGGCTGACAGCCAGCAGAGCTGACACATTTCCCAGCAGTTATTAGCAGGATGGGCACTTTTCTCTCTTGTTTTATTCATAGCTAGGGGAGGCTTGGGGGGTCACGAAGTAAAAAGGAATATATTGTTTTGGTGGTTTACACATGATATATTTTTTGCTTAAAGATAGCTAGAAGTGGTTGGCACATGTTGGTCCACTTCAGTGTTAAACCAGTGTGGGTGTTCTGAGGTATGTTTCACTTGTTTTTATAGTGACCTTGTTGTACTGTCAACATTCTGTTATCTGTGTTGACAGTAAGGAAGGGAGCTGTGACGTCATCCTCCAGTGCTGTCAGCTGTGACGTCATCCTCCAGGGCTGTCAGCTGTGACGTCATCCTCCAGGGTTGTCAGCTGTGACGTCATCATCCAGTTCTGTCAGCTGTGACGTCATCCTCCAGGGCTGTCAGCTGTGACGTCATCCTCCAGGGCTGTCAGGTATGACGTCATCCCCAGTGCTGTCGGCTGTGAGGGAAGAAAGGAAGGAAGGGAGAAAGAGAGGAGGGATGGAAGCAGGGACGATGACTATTCAAAGCTACATGTCCAGAATGGACCTGGAAATCTTCCCCTGAAGCTCCTAGAGAGAAAAGGGTGTGTATGTGTGTGTGTGTGTGTGTGTGTGTGTGTGTGTGTGTGTGTGTGTGTGTGTGTGTTGTGTGTGTATGTGTGTGTCAAGTCAAGTCAAGTCAAGTCAAACTTTTATTTTCAGATGGTACATTGAATAAGCAGTGCATTTGCTTTTTTTCATCAAGCCATCTATCTAAAGAAAGAAAAAAAGCGAGAAAAAAAAGATAATGTATGTGCAGACATAGAATAAAAAAAAATTTTTTTTTAAACCTAATCTATGGTAAACCATACAAATCAAACAAAAAAACCAATAACATATGCATATGTGGAATTAAAATAAAACAAAAAACCCAGAAAAATGAGAACATACAATTCAAATATCAAAAAACCCTGAAAAAAATACCCGTCATAACACAAACAAACAAGCAACAATAAAAAAAAAAACCAACCAAAACAAACAAAAAAGAAAAAACAGAATAAAAATATATAAAAAAAACCACACCAACTGCTTTCCTCCCCCCCCCCCCTCCTCACACACATGTACACAAAAAACCCTTCAACCATACTAACAACTGAATAAAACAACAAAAAAAGGATGAATCAACAAGGACAACCACAACAAGGAAATAAACAATCAAAAAAACACAAATATACATTACAACAACAACAACAGAAAACTATAACAACATGGGACAAGAATAACAGCCAAGACAAATGAAGAAAATATAGAACTAACAAAAGACGAGAAAAAGAGTCCAAAATATCCCCCTCCCCTCCCCAAGAAAACCACCCTAAACCCAAACAAACAAAAGGCAAAATAAACCAGAACCCCACCCCCACCACTACCAACAATAAAAACAACAACAACCAAAATTAATGGATATAAACAGAGAAAAACTGATGTATCATTTAAACACTTACATACACATACACATCCTCACCCATATCCCCTTTACCACATAATATACTATATATTAGAAAAAACAAGAATAACCAACAGCTATGGATTCAGAGCAAAGAAGTATACAAAAGACATCCATTTCCCTTTCCCTTTCCCCGGGTCATATACACATGTACATGTTTGCTTTTTGGTTTGAGGCAGAGCAACTTTAAATCCTTCGATCAAAGAATAAATTCAGCAATGTAAATCCACCAGCGTACTAACGTCGCAATAACAATTTAGCTCATCAAAGTACAATGAACCAGAAAAACTAACAGTGACAAAACTAAATAGATCAGCATATTTATGTGTAATACAAAAGAACAAAAAAAGGGTCAAAACAGCAAAAAAGTAAAAAACCAAAACCCGAACCAATTACACAACACACACGCACTCACACACTTGTACACACACACTTGTACACACCCCACACACACACACACAACACATCAGATTCAAAGCGTGCGGGGTTGATATCAAAATCAACCCATATATAGATCAATTTTTTACCATGTACTCTATATGAATATGAAAATTTGGGTCATATCTGATTTTAATGAAAAGAATACGTCAGTGACACTTAAATCACTCTCTTAATTTTACAAGTCGTGCTCTGTACTTTTATTCATGAAATATCTTTTTAGATGTGTTTTATACTGATTTTTGCTTTTATACATTTCAAATTTTGGGGGAGTTTATTCCATAGTCACTGCCTGAATACAAGAGGCTCGATTTTTATAGGTTATTTTTGGGTCTTGGAAATGTTAGCAAATGGTTGTGTCTATGTTGGTTAACTTTGAAAGCTTTGGTAATCTTGGGAGGTGCATTTTGATTAACAACTTTTTGCATAAACACAGCTTTATTGAATAAAAGTCGGTTTCGAAATGTCAGGACATTTATTTGCTTATAATCCTCAATTGTCAGGGTGCTTGTTTTTAACAATACAAGTTTTACTGCTCTTTTATATAAACGATGAATGAATTTCAAGTTCTTCCACTGCAGGTATCCCAAATAGTTGATGCATAGTCAATGATTGGTAGAATGTGACCGCAAAAAATAGTTTTCGAGAATGATTATTTAAAAAGTGTTTTATTTTGGATAATTGAAATAGCCTGTGAGCTAGGCGTTTACCTAGTGACATTATGTGATCAGTCCAAGTAATATTTTTGTCAATGGTAACACCTAATATTTTAATGTGAGTCAACTTCTTCAACTATTCCGTTATCCAACAACAGAGGTTTTAAACCCATCATTCATTTTTTGCCTTTTCTGTCTTGTGATACGTACATACATTTTGTTTTTGTGCATTTAAGGACATGTGGTTTAATTGAGTCCAAATAATCAATCTGTCAATACTGTATTGAAGTTTGCTAGTTAATCTGCTGGAGTCTGGAATCACTACAAAAAGAGTGGTATCGTCAGCAAACATTTCACAGTTTCATTTAATAAAACAGGGTAATCATTTACATAGACTGAAAACAAGAGTGGTCCCAATACTGAGCCTTGTGGTACCCCATGTCTAATGGGTAGTAGTTCTGATGCTTGGTTTTTACGATCAAGCTGCTGCCTATTGGACAGAAAATTTTCTAGTAGTGGATAACTTCAGGGGGCAGTTTGTACAATTCTAATTTACGCCCAAAAACAAAGAGTGGTTTATCACATCAAATGCTTTTTCAAAGTCAACAAAAAGGAGGCCAGTAAACTTATTGTCATTTATATTTTTGTAGGAGACTGTCAGTGAGCTGAGTTAGAGCAGTGTGACAGGAATAGTTTTACGAAAAACCCCGATTGATCCTCGTGCAATAGATTGTTTTTTTTAAAGTAAGAATTTAGGGATGTTTGTATGTGTTTTTTTAAAGGTTTAGATAGTACAGAGAGAATTGGGAAATTGGCCTGTAATTTGAAGGAGAAGAGCAGTCACCTGATTATGGACAGGTATAACTTTTGCCTTTTAAACTTGAGAGGAAAACATTTTTTTCTCAATACACAAAATTGTATAGATATTCAGTGTTTTCAAAAAATCGGACTAGCGAGTTTTATAATCCGAGCATCTAACTTGTCTAGACACTGTTCTTTGAATCGTTTGCATTTTTAGCTTTCTAATACATCAAAGGGTTTTCTGCTGGAGATTAATTTGGGGAAATTATATGTTTTGAGTTAATATATTGTTGTAGTAATGAAGATCATTTTCGCTTGAGTTGTCACAGTTATAACTTTATTGCTACATTGGGAAAAATGGCTGTTTAATCAAGTTGATATGTCTTAATGAACTGTTGACTTTTTGAAACATGTTTATAACATAATGTATTATGGCTTTTCAATCTGGCGAGAGTCCTAGTGTAATTAAAAACTGTTGAAAGTAATTACGCTTTGATCTGCGTTTAAATGGAATTCACTTTATTCCTTTGTCCTGAATTTTCATGTGTTACCTGGGTTTTCAGTGGTTTCTAAGTTTATCTCAGATTCCCATGTCTTTTGTATCCATGGAGGTTTGGTTTTTTCTTTAACCTCTTTTTTTAGTAAAGGGAGATGTTTGGGCATACTGAATAAATATTTAACCCCAAATTTAGCAGCTTCATCGGGGCTCGATTTGGTATACATCGTGTAATGGTGAGTTCATCAGGTCCGAAAGAAAATTATCCTCACAGAAGTGTTTGAATCGTCGGTAATATATAGTTTTATGCCCAACTTTAGGAATTTTTATGCGACGCTTAAACCAGGTACAGCAGACAGGATTATGATCACATGTGTGTGTGTGTGTGTGTGTGTGTGTGTATGTGTGTGTGTGTGTGTGTGTGTGTATGTGTTGTGTGTGTGTGTGTGTGTGTGTGTGTGTGTGTGTGTGTGTGTGTGTGTGGGTGTAGTGCCGACAGTCAGTGTTACAGCAATGCCAGACAGGATGAATGAATCAGACAGTCAGTGCAACTGAACTGAACGACTTACTGCTCACCGCTCATCGTCTGTGGATGAACAGCTGTGCTGTGAACTGTACCTGACTTTATTTATTTATTTATTTATTCTTTTATATAGAGGATAATGGAATAAGCACTAATGTGCTTTTTTTTACATCCAGTCCCCGTGTGTATGCGGTTTTGTAAATTTTGTCATCTGTTCCCACCGCCACACAATGGCCTACTCTTTCGAAAAGCGGAACAGGATTTAACGTGTGCTCAAGATGTTCTGCATGCGTTCGCACACGGGGCCTTGGTTTACAGTCTCATCCGAAGGACTTTGACATTCAGAGGTCTGCCATGACCCACAGTGGTATGCAATACAATGCAACACAACACAGCACAACCCAACACAGCACAACCCAACACAGCACAACCCAACGCAACACATCACAACACAACATATCACAACGCAATGCAATGCATATGACAAAATGGTCAAGTGAGGGCGCCGTGCTGTCAGCTTTCTCCTGACAATGTCTTGTTGTCTGTGTTGACTGTAAGGAAGGTCTTCATTGAAAAAATGAGTGTGACAAGCTAGGAAGGAGAGTGAAGGTGTTGTCAGTTAGTAAGCTCCCAAGCACGGAGTCAGGACACACAGCAACACTTAAAGTGACCTGGCAACTTTTCTGCTTCTGTAAGAAAAAAAGAAAAAAAGAAGATACTGCCAAGAAGTCTGTGTTTTAGATTGGCCTGAAAGTGGAGTAGTTTTTGTTATTCCTGAAGAAAAATGTTTCAGCTTGAGAAAGAGTTTTCAATTTTTATGTGTGAATGAATTTATTTTCTTGGCTGTAGTTGTTGTTGTGCGTTCCCCAGCTTAACACTCTGGGGGTCACCCAGAATGGTACACTCTGACTCACTCATCATACCACCTAGGAATCACTGTGAAATAAAAGTTGCGCACTGAATGAGAAGTTTGCGTGTATTGCTGTTTTAAGTATCTCGCCATATAGGCAGCCATACTCTGACTTCAGAGGATTTTTTTCTCCTTTCAAGGAGAGTGCAGGTTTTTTTGTTAAGAGCTTGTCATGGCTGAAGGCAATCTCAACACACCATTTTACAAGACAGCATTTGAGTGCAGGCCTTGGCATTTGGCTGACATCGATAAGAGACACAGCAGTTGGCCTGGCCCATAAATTGGCATGGCGAAACGAGCTAGAAAATAATGATAAAACATGTCAGTTTTTCATCATGGGTAAACAGTTTGAAGTGATTATGATATGTTTGAAGTATTTTAAGCTCATTCTGAAAAGCTCTCTTGTTCTTGGGAAGTAGCAATAATGCATGGACTACAAAATAGTACAGACAAAAAATAATTGTTACATGCCTGTGTTTTCTGATATTGACATTGCTGGGTATGTGGAATGCTATGCTAAAATGCTTTTAAAAGAGCAATGGAGTGAGATATTACAGAGGACTATAATATTGTTGAGGAAGTATAGAAATGTGATTTTCTTCAGTGTGTGACACTAGTCACTGAAATTTTGTCATTCTCTTGTGGGAATTTTTTTAATGTGACTTATGAGTCAGAACTGCCTGAAGACCTAAACTGAATGAAATTGTGGGGGTTTTGTCTTTTTATTATCATCATTATTCCTTTTTTTCGATAAGAACACATTTTTTTATTTATAATGTTTTTGTTATTGCACAAGTTCTTTGTTTATGAAAGAAATAAACTCAGTGTTTTCATGCATACTGTTTTTTATTATTGCACTTTTTTTTTTTGGACGATGACAGATAAACTCCAAGATTTTTTCATTCATACTGTTTTCATTATTGCACAAGTTCTTTGTTGATGAAAGCAATAAACTTTTCTTTCTCCTTCATATTGTTTTTATTTTTGCATAAGTTCTTTGCTGATGAAAGAAATGAACTCTTCGTCTTAATGGTGTCCATGTGTGGATTTTACCCTTTGCTCTCTTTTTTAATAGATCTGTTCCTGGTCTCTGTCTCTGTGTCTCTCTATCTGTGTCTCTGTGTCTCTGCGTCTCTCTCTCTCTGTCTCTGTCTCTCTGTCTCTGTGTATGTGTGTGTCTCTCTCTCTCTCTCTCTCTCTCATCTCTCTCTCTCTCTCTCTCTCTCTCTCTCTCTCTCTCTCTCTTCCCTCTGTCCCTTTCACTTGTATTGTGGCCCAAGGCCACAGTACAATTAAAATGTTCAGAGTTCTCTCTTCTTCTCCTCTCTCTCTCCTCTCTCTCTCTCTCTCTCTCTCTCTCTCTCTCTCTCTCTCTCTCTCTCTCTCTCTCCTTCTGGAACGGGATATCCTGGTGGTTATGAGTGATGTATTTGTGATCTGCTGAACCGGGTTCCATTCTCGTTCAAGAGGATTTTTCCTCTGGAGTTAACATCAATACCGACTCCACTCTCCCCAAAAGTCCTTCGGATGAAACTATAAGCCGAGTTCCGGTGTGCAAGCACACGCAGAACATCTTGCGCACACATTAAAACCCGTTCCGCTTTTCAGAAGAGTAAGCCATTGTGCGCTGGTAAGAACAGATGACAAAATTTACAAAACTGCATACACATAGGGACTGGATGAAAAA
>CM054157.1:43371741-43376741 GCA_028751875.1 Rapana venosa | reverse complement strand
AGCTCTTTGATCCAAGCAAGCTAGGTTTAAATAATTCCTCTTTTTGTCTCTTTTGTGGTCAGTCCATTAATGATTTCGGGAAGAAACGAAACACAGCTGTGTATCAAATTCGGACATGCAATTGCCAGCAGCAGATTCAAGAAAGTGGTTTAAAGCATGGACCAGAGAACAAATGGGCAGAAAGAGTGTGTAAAAGAATGCAAGCTGTCAATGACCTTCATGCTGCAGCTATTGTGTATCACAAGCAGTGCAGTGTCCATTTCACAACTATGAAATCTAACCCTCTAGCATTCCGCCGTTCTTCAGAGGAACAAACCACAGCAACTGCAGGCAGACCAGTAGACACAGCTCATGATGAAGCTTTCAGGCATGTCATGACTCATTTCAAAGAGAATGATGATGAAAAAAAATCACAATCATGGACTTTGCACAAAGATGAAATAGTATCTCCATAGTGACACTCCATACACAGAGACATACATGTGGTGATTTAGCAATTATTACCTGCATCAGAGGGAAAGAGAATGTCATTACAATAAGGTCAAATGCAGAGAAGATCCTGGAGAAATTTGCAAAATCCAACAGAGAGAAAGATGCAGAGAAAGAAGAAAATCAGAATGATTCAGACACTACAAAACTTCCCTATCAAATATCAGGAACGTCAACACATCAACAACAGAGTATCTTTCTGCAGAAGCAAGTATCTCAAACAATTGAGATTTCCCCTCTAAAACAGTTGGGATTATTAATTTTACCATCTTCTTTGGATTTGTTTCTCAGAACTTGGCTGGGAAGGAAAACAGATCCTGACTTGACAATTACTTCTCTTGGTCAGGCACTGATGCCGGCAGCACGACCAACAGTACTCATCCCTCCTCTTCAGATTGTTCTTGGGATTGCCATGCCCCAGCAGACTGGATCCAAAAACCTTGTTGAACGTGTCCACAAGCTTGGGTTTTGTTCTTCATACAAGGAGGTCAGTCTGTTTGAAAATGTGTGCTGCTGCTGACTAGGAAACAGACCTGGTAGGCATGAACCCCAACAGCTGGATCCAGTTTGTTGCTGACGATGTAGATCATCAGATCAGGACACTGGATAGAACTGGTACCTTCCATGGTATGGGCATTATTGGAGCAGCACCCCTGGCCCCAAACAATGTAAGGCTGTACATCATAATCTAACATTATCACCAGAGACAATGTTCCCGTTGGCTATTTTGAAAATTCTGCAGCTACTTTGTCATTAGTATACCAAGTATTACATGTTTTGGTAAGCATGACAAAGCCAGGCAACTGGACATTCTGTGGCCACCCTGTGCTCCACCTTCTGGATAGTCAGGGATGAGGGAAGCTGTGTGCAATGGAAACTATTCAGGTCAGAGCAACTTTACATTTCTCTACATTATAGACATGGACCCCACAAATATGAGATGCCTATTCTCCACACTGCACTAATATGAGATTCCTATTCTCCACACTGCACTAATAGGAGCTGCCTATTCTTCACACTGCACTAGTAGGAGCTGTTTATTCTTCACACTGCACTAATAGGAGCTGCCTATTCTCCACACTGCACTAATAGGAGCTGCCTATTCTTCACACTGCACTAGTAGGAGCAGGTTATTCTTCACACTGCACTAATAGGAGCTGGCTATTATCCACACTGCACTAATAGGAGCAGGTTATTCTCCACACTGCACTAATAGGAGATGGCTATTATCTACACGGCACTTATAGGAGCAAGTTATTCTTCACACTGCACTAATAGGAGCTGGTTATTCTCCACACTGCACTAATAGGAGCAAGTTATTCTCCACACTGCACTAATAGGAGCTGGCTATTCTCCATACTGCACTTTATCTCAGGGAAGACTGATCTCCCTCCTGCTCCAGAGAATATAACGGTCCTGCGATGCGCTTTGATTTGTTTGTTTTACAAGATTCAGTGCTACATAAATTCCATATCATCTTCTTCTTCTTCTTCTTCTTCTTCTTCTTCTTCTTCTTCTTCTTCTTCTTCTTCTTCTTATATTATTATTATTATTATTATTATCATTACTACGGACTGCAGAAAAAGGTATGGGCTCCAATTTTAAATGGCATTAGGACAATGCAAAGACTTGAGCTGTCTCAATGCACCCACTTTTCAGGAAGTGGATGAGAACTAGGTGTACCTGATCTTGATTGATTCTGCTGTGTTACTTCATTCCAGCAAGAGTGGGCTGGATGAACTGAGCTTTCCATGTTCTGATTATGCTGGACTGAAGTGACTTGCCACAGTGATTTGAACTAACTCTGATGCTGTTTGCCTCTACCTGCACTGTTTTATCTTATACTCCTTGTGAAGTTCTTACCTTCAAGGAGAGACTACCACTTTGCTCTGCCATGGGAATTGTACAGCGGTCGAAACTTTGGTTTAATCCTGGTAAAATGCATTCTTCTTTTTCTTCCACCGCCCAGGCAGCAACCATTGTTGTCTGTTATATGAGTAAAAATGCGTCACGCTACCCTTAAGTACCTTACAAGTCAGGCCCAGCGCATCTACTGTGGCATAAAAGAAAACTTATCTTTTATAAGTCTTTCTGGGGAAAAAAAGGCAGCAGAATGGACCAAGAAGGCAGAAAATATACAAGAAGGAGGTGACAAGCAGTAAAGGAACAAGGCAGAAACAAAGAGAGAGAGATAAAAAAGAGGAAATTTCTATCACAGAATTTCCAGAATGTGGGGATGCTATTTATACTGATAGGCCCCGGCATCTCTACGTTGGAGGTAAAATGTTTGAGATATACTTGATTTCCCATGCTAATGGGCTTCGAACACTAAATATAGAACACATGCGGCATATTTTCATTGATTTTTGCTTTCTATTACGTCTAATGGTGATTCTATTATCAAAATCGTAATCAGTAGGTCGAAAGCTTTCAAATGATATGTCACAAGACCATATTACATTCTGTTTAAAAAAATTTATAAAATCGAAATTTGATGACGTCATATCTTTAAAAAAAATGGTCTTCCCACACTTAGATCGTCCTACTTTTTGGATATGTTAAAAGTTAGGTACTTTCCTATCCAAATATCATAAAATAATTACTATTGCAATTAGTTCCTTTCTTGGCACTTTTTTTGCAAAGATTGACTAGACTAGTGTTGACCATCACCTATTGCTGTCCTCCCTCCCCCCTCCTCAGCCCCCTCCCCTACAGGGGCTGGTTGGTGGAGGTTTGGTAAACAAACAACAGCCTGGGCCGAGTGCCAGAGCCAGGCCCAGAGCCCTCTCTTTCTGTAAACGGCTGAGGAAATGTTAATCTTCATGCGTACATATCCTGCTCTGTGTGTTTCCGTTCTCACTGAAGTACGAGATTGTGTGCATTGTGTAGCAAGTCAACTGAGGATCAAAGCTGAAATGCTTTTGGCGTGTTTGTTAAGCTAAAATCCTTCGGATGAGACTATAGACCGAGGCCCCGTGTGCGAACGCATGAAGAACATCTTGCGCACACGTTAAATCCTGTTCCGCTTTTCGAAAGAGTAGGCCATTGTGTGCCGGTGGGAACAGACGACAGAATTTACAAAACCGCATACACACGGGGACTGGATGTAAAAAAAGCACATGAGTGCTTATTCCATTATCCTCGATATAAAAAAGTAAAAATAAATAGAAGGTGGCTACCTTAATCAGCAGATGGCTACTTAATCAGCAGATGGCTACTTAATCAGCAGATGGCTACTTAATCAGCAGATGGCTACTTAATCAGAAGATGGCTACCTTAATCAGAAAATGGCTACTTAATCAGCAGATGGCTACTTAATCAGCAGATGGCTACCTTAATCAGAAGATGGCTACTTAATCAGCAGATGGCTACTTAATCAGCAGATGGCTACTTAATCAGAAGATGGCTACCTTAATCAGAAGATGGCTACTTAATCAGAAGATGGCTACTTAATCAGCAGATGGCTACCTTAATCAGAAGATGGCTACCTTAATCAGAAGATGGCTACCTTAATCATCAGATGGCTACCTTAATCGGATAAAAATGGCTGCATACCCAAAATCTCTCTATTGGTGAACCCTGCAGCTCTAGCCCATGAAAATGAAATCCAAACACACAAAATTAAGAGAAGGCTAAAATAGTCTTAAATACATGTAAAAACAACAGCAACACAGATATCTAATCCACACAGCTAAAACCTACAGACATAAAGAATGTATACAAAATCAGATAACGCTAAAATACATTAAAGACGGGCGTTTAGTCCACACACAATAAACAGACACGGCTAATTTACATATGAAACACTGATATGATATTCACATTGCTAGATCCACATGTAATAACACTGTTCAATGTACAGACGCCCAAACTAAAGATTCTATTTCATACAGATATATAGACATGGTGAAGACATCCCTGACATACAACAACAACAACCGCAAAATCTGATTTCCACAGAAAGAGAAATTACATTTACAGACACTTAAAAACATATGATTTCACACAGAGAATAAATACAGACAGCTTAAACACATTACAGTGACAGATATCTGAAGATCCAGAGATCTTATTCATAGGGATAAAATACAGATGGCCAAAACCAGTCTTGAATATCTGCATTCTACAATTATCAATTTTTCTGTGGAAATTATTGCCTGTATTATAGATGTAAATCAACACATAAAATAGAAACCACTAAAATGATACAGAATACAGACATCTAGGCTACGGGTATATAATCTTCACAAATAACAATTTAGCAAAAGAGCATATAAAATACAGGTGCTTAATCCACGCACACTGAATAGAGACAGTAAGATATGCAAATTAAATAAACATGAATTTGATATAAACACCACATCAACACGGAAAGTAGAAACTACAAAATCAAACCGATACAAAACGAAATATACATGGCGTACAAACATTTAATCCATGTAAGTAAAATAAACAGCAAAAATACATCTAGAATATCACCTCTAACCCCAAAATAAAATCGATTTCTAAAT
>CM054157.1:43355888-43371241 GCA_028751875.1 Rapana venosa | reverse complement strand
ACTGCACTAATAGAGCTGCCTATTCTTCACACTGCACTAATAGGAGCTGCTTATTCTCCACACTGCACGAATATGAGCCGTCAATTCTCCACACTGCACTAATAGGAGCTGCCTATTCTCCACACTGCACTAATAGGAGCTGCCTATTCTCCACACTGCACTAATAGGAGCTGATTATTCTTCACACTGCACTAGTAGGAGCAGGTTATTCTTCACACTGCACTAATAGGAGCTGGCTATTATCCACACTGCACTAATAGGAGCAGGTTATTCTCCACACTGCACTAATAGGAGCTGGCTATTATCTACACAGCACTTATAGGAGCAGGTTATTCTTCACACTGCACTAATAGGAGCTGGTTATTCTCCACACTGCACTAATAGGAGCAAGTTATTCTCCACACTGCACTAATAGGAGCTGGCTATTCTCCACACTGCACTTATAGGAGCTGGTTATTCTTCACACTGCACTAATAGGAGCTGGTTATTCTCCACACTGCACTTATAGGAGCTGGTTATTCTCCACACTGCACTTTGTCTCAGGGAAGACTGATCTCCCTCCTGCTCCAGAGAATATAACGGTCCTGTGATGCGCTTTGATTTGTTTGTTTTACAAGATTCAGTGCTACATAAATTCCATATCATCTTCTTCTTCTTCTTGTTATTATTATTATTACGGACTGCAGAAAAAGGTATGGGCTCCAATTTTAAATGGCATTAGGACAATGCAAAGACTTGAGCTGTCTCAATGCACCCACTCTTCAGGAAGTGGATGAGAACTAGGTGTGCCTGATCTTGATTGATTCTGCTGTGTTACTTCATTCCAGCAAGAGTGCGCTGGATGAACTGAGCTTTCCATGTTCTGATTATGCTGGACTGAAGTGACTTGCCACAGTGATTTGAACTAACTCTGATGCTGTTTGCCTCTACCTGCACTGTTTTATCTTATACTCCTTGTGAAGTTCTTACCTTCAAGGAGAGACTACCACTTTGCTCTGCCATGGGAATTGTACAGTGGTCGAAACTTTGGTTTAATCCTGGTAAAATGCATTCTTCTTTTTCTTCCAAGGCTCAGGCAGCAACCATTGTTGTCTGTTATATGAGTAAAAATGCGTCACGCTACCCTTAAGCACCTTACAAGTCACGCCCAGCGCATCTACTGTGGCATAACAGAAAACTGTTATCTTTTATAAGTCTTTCTGGGGAAAAAAAAGGCAGCAGAATGGACCAAGAAGGCAGAAAATATACAAGAAGGAGGTGACAAGCAGTAAAGGAACAAGGCAGAAACAAAGAGAGAGATAAAAAAGAGGAAATTTCTATCACAGAATTTCCAGAATGTGGGGATGCTATTTATACTGATAGGCCCCGGCATCTCCACGTTGGAGGTAAAATGCTTGAGATATACTTGATTTCCCATGCTAATGCGCTTCGAACACTAAATATAGAACACATGCGGCATATTTTCATTGATTTTTGCTTTCTATTACGTCTAATGGTGATTCTATTATCAAAATCGTAATCAGTAGGTCGAAAGCTTTCAAATGATATGTAACAAGACCATATTACATTCTGTTTAAAAAAATTTATAAAATCGAAATTTGATGACGTCATATCTTAAAAAAAATGGTCTTCCGACACTTAGATCGTCCTACTTTTTGGATATGTTAAAAGTTAGGTACTTTCCTATCCAAATATCATAAAATAATTACTATTGCAATTAGTTCCTTTCTCGGCACTTTTTTTGCAAAGATTGACTAGACTAACACCCCTCCCTGGTCCTCCTCTCTTGCCAGCACTGCTGTCCCTAACACATTGACATGATCTATAGATAGATAGCACTTACCATTAGATCCTCATGTTGCTTATATAATGGTGTTTCCATCTGAACACCTTTCTTGTTGAAGCCAAAGGACAAATAACAGAATGCTCGATGCAACGTTTGCACTTTGTTCTTGCTGTTCATGTCTAACAATCGGCTGCTGCGATTTCTAAAGAGATGTAAAATAAAATGTAAAAAATGCACTCGGGCAGGGGAATGAAGGCCTGTCATAGTGCAATATGGTGTGCTGCTATTGTGCTATGTCATATTGCAATATGGTGTGCTGCTATTGTGCTATGTCATATTGCAATATGGTGTGCTGCTATGTCATAGTGCAATATGGTGTGCTGCTGTGTCATAGTGCAATATGGTGTGCTGCTGTGTCATAGTGCAATATGGTATGCTGCTATGTCATATTGCAGTATTGTATGCTGCTATGTCATATTGCAGTATGGTGTGCTGCTATGTCATATTGCAGTATGGTATGCTGCTATGTCATAGTGCAATATGGTGTGCTGCTATGTCATAGTGCAATATGGTATGCTGCTATGCCATAGTGCAGTATGGTATGCTGCTATGTCATATTGCAGTATGGTATGCTGCTAAATCATATTTATATTGGAAGATAGTGTGCTACTATCATATCGTCATTATCATCTTCGTCATCAAACACACATACACACACGCGCGCGCGCGGGCCTGTTATACATTTCCTATGACATATCACTTACAATAAATGCAGCATTCCAAACCAAGTTACCAGGGGATGAGGGGGCAGAGGCTAGGCTCATAACCAGTTTAGGACAACACCCACTTAGGGACACGCACTGCCTGTTCGATGGACAGTTCCCACGGTTCCAGTGCTGGAGCCTGGGAGGGAAGGAGGAGGGGTGGGATGGGAAGGGGGGGGGGGGTGCAGGGAGGAGAGGGGGGTGGAGGGTAGCTAGATAAATAAATAAATACAGGACTGAAGTTTATCTGAGATGCCAAGACAGGTCAGCACTGTACAGACACCCCCCCCCCCCCCCCACACACACACACCTTCTCCTCTCTCTCTCTCTCTCTCTCTCTCTCTCCTCTCTCTCTCTCTCTCTCTCTCTCTCTCTCTCTGCCAGGTGGTTAGTGTGATGCGTTCGTGATCTGCTGACCCGGGTTCGGGTTCGCTTCTCCTTCAAGAGGATTTTTCCTCTGGAGTTAACATCAGTGCAGACTCCACTCTCCCCATAAGTCCTTCGAATGAGACTATAAACCGAGGTCACGTGTGCGAACGCACGCAGAACATCTTGTGCACACGTTAGGCTAAAACCCGTTCCGCTTTTCGGAAGAGTAGGCCATAGTGTGCCGGTGGGAACAGATGACAAAATTTACATAGCTATACACAGGGGGACTGGATAAAAAAAGAAGCACATGAGTGCTCATTTCATTATCTTCAAAATGAAAGAATCCTCTCTCTCTCTCTCTCTCTCTCTCTCTCTCTCTCTCTCTCTTCTCTCTCTCTCTCTCTCTCTCTCTTTCTCAGTGCCTTCGATCGGATGAGACTAGTAATGTAGCCTAATAATAATAATATAAACCGAGGTAAAGTAAAGTCTTGCGCACACGTTAAAACCAGTTCCGCTTTTGGGAGAGTGTTTATTCCATTATCCTCAAAACAAAAGAGTAAAATAATTTTGTGTAAAATCTCAAAATCATATACACACATGCCCATGCCCGCGCGCACACTCACACACACACACATGCACGCGCGTGCCACACACACCACACACACACACACACACACACACACACACACACACACACACACACACACACGGATGTACACACACAGGTATGCACACACTCACACACAGTGTAACACACACAAAACCACCACCACCACCAACGCCGCCGACACCACCACCACAAGCACAACAACAACGTCCCCACCTCCTATACAATGACAACCCAGAGGCAGCTTTCACACAACAACAATAACAACATTACACAACAGGAGCAAGAACACTTTAAAAACAATTACAACAATAACAACAAACTAGGGGTTCGAACACTTAAAAAAAAGAACAACAATAACAACAACGACAATCACAACATTAGACTACATACTAGGAGCAAGAACACTTCAAAAACAACTACAATGATGACAACAATTATATTAACATTATACATTAGGAGCTATAACACTTTAAAAACAACAATAACAACAATGACAACATTATACATTAGGAGCAAGAATACTTCAAAAACAACAATGACAACATAACACAAAAATGACAACATTGAACAGCCTTAAAACACCAAAGAAATAACCCAACAACCCAGAGCCATGGCTAGTGTACTCACCCACCTCCAGGGATGTTCTTTTGATTCAATGTCTGTTCACTATACTACATGTATCTATAGTGATGTTAGCTGACAAGTCTGTCTAGTGTCTGTCTTTCTCAGCTGTGCACCAAACAGCACTGTGCCCTGCATGCCCTCTGAAGACAGTGTAGTGTGACACTGACTTGTCAGCCATAGAAGGCATCTAGGGCCTATAGGTCTGTCCTTAAATAGGCCTAAGAGCTTTTCTGGCAAAACTTTAAACTGGCTAAAAAATGCTTTCTAGACTGAGTGTCTTCACAGGATGTGCCATGATAGCAGTCACACAGTGATAATCACTTCACATAATATTGTGCCATGTTAGCAGTCACACAGTGATAATCACTTCACATATTGTGCCATGTTAGCAGTCCCACAGTGATAATCACTTCACGTATTGTGCCATGTTAGCAGTCACACAGTGATAATCACTTCACATATTGTGCCATGTTGGCAGTCCCACAGTGATAATCACTTCACATATTGTACCATGTTAGCAGTCCCACAATGATAACATGCACCAAAGCTCAAGGCAAAGGAATGATGATGTTCACCACTGTCAGCTGGTAGGCCTAGGTAGGTAGGCTAGGTCTTCACTTGCCTTGTTCTGAAATAGGCCTACAGTGACCCCTCCTTCTCACTGGACAGTGGATACCACATGATTTCTTCATGTAGGCCTACAAGGAGAACACCATCCATGACAAGTTTCAGTAGGCTACAACAGTTCGAACCACTTCCCTTATTTATTACACCAATAGACAGTGACAGACTACCCATTGGTCTGGTAGGGGCCTAATCTAATCACTGCCTTCATGTTCATCACACCAGGAGAGCCACAGAAACAAGTCAGCATGAAAACTTAAACAAGGCTTTCCTCCTGGGCCTAACACCACAAGAGCCACAGACAGACTCTAGCCTAATTAAAACCTACACACATTTGAAATCCTTCTCACACTAGGCCAGGCTAGGCTAGGCCACAACACACAATACACACCACCCCTCCCTCTCTCCCTCCCCTTCACGGGGTAGGCTAGCCCTAGGCCTAGCAGAGTCAGCAACAAGCCTGGCTCGATCTCGCCTACATTCAGTGGGGATGGGGGGCGGGGGGGGGGGGGGGGGGGGGGGGGGGGGGGTGGCAGTGGTACTCTACACATTGTCTGTTTCCACTCTTATCTCTCTAAAGTAGTACGGCCTATTACAGCAGACTGGCCTGTTCCTTTAGACTGGTGTCAGGCTGTCAAATGGTAGTGTGTGTACGTGTAGTTTGTCTCCCTGTGCGTGTGTGTGTGTGTGGTGTGTGTGTGTATGTGTGTGTATGTGTGTGTCTGTCTGTGTGTGTGAGTGTGGGTTTTTTTTCTTGTTCTCTCTTATTTGGAGGATATTGGAATAAGCACTCATGTGCATTTTTTCCATCCAGTCCCAGTGTGTATGCAGTTTTGTAATTTTTGTCATCCTTCCCAGTCAAGTCAAATTTTTATTGCCAGATGGTTCCACTGTGTGTTTGTGTGTTCATGCGTGTGAATGTGTGTTCATTCGTGTGAATGTGCCTGTGTGCGCAGGTGTGTGTGTGTGCCTGTGTGCGCGCGCGCGTGCATGCACATGTGTGACTGTGCGCATGTCTTTGTGAGGTATCAGGGGTTTGTGCTCATGATCCCAGTCATTCTCTTGTAATGGTCCGGGTTCAAACCTCAACAACTTTGATGCACTGAGGGCCAGTGATGATTTTTCTCATTTTCCACTCAACCTCTGTGCAGCCCTGCCAATGCCTTGCTCCCCTTTGTATATATATATATATATATATATATATATATATATATATATATATATATATATATATATTATATCTTGCTAAAGGTTAAGTATGCACTTTAAAGGTCCTCAAATTTATGTCAGTGTAAGTGTGCAACATTCATGCCTTTCTGTGCACGGGCTCCTCTGTGTGTTTATTTTATTTATTTTTTATTTCATTTTATTCTTTTATATCGAGGATAATGGAATAAGCACTTATATGCTTTTTTACATCTAGTTCCCGTGTGTATGCGGTTTTGTAAATTCTGTCATCTGTTCCCACCGGCACACAATGGCCTACTCTTACAACAGGCGGAACAGGATTTAACGTGTGCGCAAGATGTTCTTCGTGCGTTCGCACACGGGGCCTCGGTTTATTGTCTCATCGAAGGACTGTTGGGGAGAGTGGAGTCGGCACTGATGTTAACTCCAGGGGAAAATATCCCCTTGAACGGGAATCGAACCCAGGTCGTCAGATTGTGAGCGCAATGTTCTAACCACTAGGCTATCCCGTGTGTGTGTGTTGGGGTGTGTGTGTGTGTGTGTGTGTGTCCGTGCGTGTTTTGGTGTGTGTGTGTGTCCGTGCGTGTGTGTTGTGTGTGTGTGTGTATGTGTGTGTGTGTGTGCGTGTGGTGTGTGTGTGTGCGTGCGTGGTGTGCATGTCTGTGCGCGTGTGTCCTTTCTTTAACTTAAGTGTCATTCCATGGCATTTTGTTCAGCCTCATTGGCACATCTTGGGCTCTGCGAATTTCAGGGGGAAAAACATGGGAGAAACAACGACCCAGGAAGACCACAAATTATACTTTTTTTTACATTGGAAAACGGGATAAACATAACACGGCGTGGGGTTTCTCGTTCACAAAGACACCGTGAAAAACCGTCATGAGCTGTCAGCCTGTGTCCAGCAGACTTATTACCATCCGCCTGAGAGCAACCCCTTTAACATAACTATAGTACAGGCATACGCCCAACATCAGACTGCACGATGAAGCCGTAGAAGAATTTTTATGACCAGCTACAAAAAGGTTCTGAATCAAACACCCAAGAAACCATCCTCGTTGTGCAAGGCGCCCTGGAAGCCCAAGGTAGGAGAAGATGCATGGAAAGACTGGGAGGCGTTTGTGGGCACATTGTAATAACCAATCAAATGAAAGAGGCTTGAAACTCCGGGAGTTTGCCAGTAACAACCACCTCCAGCTAGTGAATACACTTGGCCCACACAAGAAATCCAGAAAATGGACTTTGGCATACCCCAAATGGAGAACACCACAAACCAAAATAATTACATCATGGTAAAAGACGGTTTCAGTCTAGCGTTAACACGCCCAGACACAAGTTTTTCCCGGAGCAACATAGGGAGTGATCATGATCTTGTGATGATGACTTTCCGACTACGTCTAAAAGAAAACCACAAGCGGAACAACATCAGATCAAATTTGACCTCGAGAAGCTGAAGGACCCAGAGGGATAAGAAATTTTTCAAGCAAGGATAGGTGAAAGTTTGCAGCACTCACTGTGATAGACTCAACATAGATACACTGACGAATAGTTTTTATACAGCATGACTGAAACAGCAAACGAGCTTCTTGGCAAACGCCGACCAGTCAAAAAAACCATGGGTCACACCTAACATCCTACAAACTATGCGACAAGCGTAGAGAGTTGAAGAAAAAGAAAAATGAAACAAAAGAAAGAGCAAACAATATAGGGCAGTCAACAAAAGAATCAGGAAGTCCAAAAAAAGGAGGCAAAAGAGAAATGGATCGGGGAACAGTGCCAAACATTGAAGAGAACATCAAGAAAAGCAATAGCAAAAAGCATACAGCTGGTGAAAGACCTGACTAGCACGAAACAGAGAAAAGGTTTAACAATCCAAGACAAAAAAGGGAATGTCTCACTGACGACCAGGAATTCGAACAGATGGACAGAATACTGCTCCGACCTGTATAACTATAAAAACCGCAGGAGATCCAGAAGTCCTTAATGTACCCGAAAGCAAAGACACAGACAGTCACCTATCCTCCGAGCAAAAAGTGGAAACAGCAGTCAGATCGCTGAAAAAGGGGAAATCAGCAGGGGCTGACACATTCCAGCTGAGTTGGTCCCAAACTGGAGGGGAAGCCATGATCAGCGCCCTACTAAGAATCTGCAACAAGATCTGCAGACAGGAAAAAGGCCAACACCATGGACGCAGTCGCTCATCAAACACCCTCCCCAAGAAAGGAAATCACAACAATGCCATAATTACCGCACAATCAGCCCATATGTCACCCAAGCAAGGTCATGCTGCCCGATAATATTGAATAGACTGAAGCCACAAGCAGAGAACCATCATTGCTGAGGAACAAGCAGGTTTCCGAGCAGGCGCAGCACAACAGAACAGATTTCAACCTCAGAATACTATGTGAGCGGTACCTTCAACATCAACAAGACCTATACCACGTATTTATCGATTTTAAGGGAAAGGGATTTGACAGGGTGTGGCATGCAGCTTTGTGGGCAACCATGAAATTGTACAGCATCATGCAAACCTGATCAAGTCATCAAACAGCTGTACAGGGGGGCCACCAGTGCAGTGTACACAACAACAACATTTGGGGAAAGGTTTTTGAACAACGTTGGGTAAAGGCAGGGCGTTCTTCACCCACCCTTTTAAACCCTCTTCCTTGAGAGAATCATGGCTATGCACGGGAAAACATCATGAAGGTTCATCACAATGGTGGCGAACGATCACAAACTCGCTTCGCAGTTAACATTGATGGAATACGGGATCAGAAAAAGAGTTCCCTCCTAACAGAACATTTGGATAAGGCCTCCAAACATACGGCATGGAAAAACAGTGCAGAGAAGACCAAACTGATGACTAATAACACCAACGCATTAGCACTGATATCAGGGTTAATGACCAGAAGCGGGAAACAGTTCAAAGCTTCAAGTACCTGGAGCCATTGAAATCCGACCAGGGATCCAGCCAGAAGAATATGCAGGACTGCACAGAAAATTTAAACAGCTTTGTCAAAACAAAAACACCATCTGGAGAGATAAGAAATCTCACTTATCTCCAAGATCAGACTAATGCGCTCCCTTGTCATATCCATATTTCTGTATGCCGTGAATCTGGACCCTGACTGCAGATTTGAGGGGAGATACAGGCAGTGGAGATGAGATGCTTTCGGAGACTCCTTGGCATCTCCTACAAAGACCACATAAGCAACGAAAGCGTGCATAACAAATCCAGCAAACCATTGGACCCTATGAGAACCTTCTAACGATCGTGAAAAAGCGTAAACTTAAGTGGTATGGGCATGTCACAAGATCCCAAGGAATTACAAAGACAGTTTTGCAAGGCACTGTCCAAGGAGGAAGAAGAAGAGGCAGACCAAGGAAGAGTTGGGAGGATAACATCAGTGAATGGACAGGCCTAGAACTCAACAAAACCCTGAGAAAGGCAGAACAGAGAGAAGAATGGAGGGAACTGGTTGCTGAGTCTTTGAGGGTGCCCCCACGGTCGTCAGACTACGGGACAGATAGATAGATAGATAGATGTCAAATTATTATCTTTGTAAGCTGGTAAAATGCAAATCTCAAGTTCTATCTCTGTCAAAATGTATCAGATTTGCCCGTATTTGATGAAAATATATACTACAGTGGAAAACAGGATAAACATTATACTACAGTGGAAAACAGGATAAACATGAACACGGCGTGGGGTTTCTCGTTCACAAAGACACCGTGAACACCGTCATGAGCTGTCAGCCTGTGTCCAGCAGACTTATTACCATCCGCCTGAGAGCAACCCCCTTTAACATAACTATAGTACAGGCATACGCCCCTACATCAGACTGCACAGATGAAGCCGTAGAAGAATTTTATGACCAGCTACAAGAGGTTCTGAATCAAACACCCAAGAAAGACATCCTCGTTGTGCAAGGCGACTGGAACGCCAAGGTAGGAGAAGATGCATGGAAAGACTGGGAGGGCGTTTGTGGGCCACATTGTAATAACCAATCAAATGAAAGAGGCTTGAGACTCCTGGAGTTTGCCATAACAACCACCTCCAGCTAGTGAATACACTTGGCCCACACAAGAAATCCAGAAAATGGACATGGCATAGCCCAAATGGAGAACACCACAACCAAATAGATTACATCATGGTGAAAAGACGGTTTCAGTCTAGCGTTAACATCGCACAGACACGAAGTTTTCCAGGAGCAGACATAGGGAGTGATCATGATCTTGTGATGATGACTTTCCGACTACGTCTAAAGAAAATCCACAAGCGGAACAACAACATCAGGATCAAATTTGACCTCGAGAAGCTGAAGGACCCAGAGGTATTAGAAATTTTTCAAGCAAGGATAGGTGGAAAGTTTGCAGCACTCACTGTGATAGACTCAGACATAGATACACTGACGAATAGTTTCAATACAGCAGTGACTGAAACAGCAAACGAGCTTCTTGGCAAACGCCGACCAGTCAAAAAACCATGGGTCACACCTAACATCCTACAACTATGCGACAAGCGTAGAGTTGAAGAAAAAGAAAAATGAAACAAAAGAAAGAGCAGAACAATATAGGGCAGTCAACAAAAGAATCAGGAAGTCCATGACGGAGGCAAAAGAGAAATGGATCGGTGAACAGTGCCAAGACATTGAAGAGAACATCAAGAAAAGCAATAGCAAGAAAGCATATCAGCTGGTGAAAAGACCTGACTAGCACGAAACAGAAAAAGGTTTAACAATCCAAGACAAAAACGGAAGTGTCTCACTGACGACCAGATATTCTGAACAGATGGACAGAATACTGCTCCGACCTGTATAACTATAGAACCGCAGGAGATCCAGAAGTCCTTAATGTTCCCGAAAGCAAAGACACAGACAGTCACCCTATCCTCCGAGAAGAAGTGGAAACAGCAGTCAGATCGCTGAAAAAGGGGAAGTCAGCAGGGCTGACAACATTCCAGCTGAGTTGGTCCAAGCTGGAGGGGAAGCCATGACCAGCGCCCTACTAAGAATCTGCAACAAGATCTGCAGACAGGAAAATGGCCAACACCATGGACGCAGTCGCTCATCATCACCCTCCCCAAGAAAGGAAATCTACAACAATGCCATAATTACCGCACAATCAGCCTCATATGTCACCCAAGCAAGGTCATGCTGCAGATAATATTGAATAGACTGAAGCCACAAGCAGAGACCATCATTGCTGAGGAACAAGCAGGTTTCAGAGCAGGGCGCAGCACAACAGAACAGATATTCAACCTCAGAATACTATGTGAGCGGTACCTTCAACATCAAACAAGACCTATACCACGTATTTATCGATTTTAAGAAGGCATTTGACAGGGTGTGGCATGCAGCTTTGTGGGCAACCATGAACTTGTACAGCATCAATGCAAACCTGATCAGAGTCATCAAACAGCTGTACAGCGAGGCCACCAGTGCAGTGTACTACAACAACAACATTGGAGAATGGTTTCGAACAACAGTTGGAGTAAGGCAGGGCTGTCTACTCTACACCACCCTTTTCACATCTTCCTTGAGAGAATCATGGCTGATGCACTGGAACATCATGAAGGATCAGTCAGCATTGGTGGCAGAACGATCACAAACCTCCGCTTCGCAGATGACATTGATGGAATAGCAGGATCAGAAAAAGAGCTTGCCAGCCTAACAGAACACTTGGATAAGGCCTCCAAAACATACGGCATGGAAATCAGTGCAGGAGAAGACCAAACTGATGACTAATAAACACCAACGGCATTAGCACTGATATCAGGGTTAATGACCAGAAGCTGGAAACAGTTCAAAGCTTCAAGTACCTGGGAGCCATTGTATCCGACCAGGGATCCAAGCCAGAAGTAGTATGCAGGACTGCACAGACAATAACAGCTTTGTCAAAACTAAACACCATCTGGAGAGATAAGAATATCTCACTTATCTCCAAGATCAGACTAATGCGCTCCCTTGTCATATCCATATTTCTGTATGCCTGTGAATCATGGACCCTGACTGCAGATTTGGAGAGAAGAGTACAGGCAGTGGAGATGAGATGCTTTCGGAGACTCCTTGGCATCTCCTACAAAGACCACATAAGCAACGAAAGCGTGCATAATAGAATCCAGCAAACCATTGGACCCTATGAGAACCTTCTAACGATCGTGAAAAAGCGTAAACTTAAGTGGTATGGGCATGTCACAAGATCCCAAGGAATTACAAAGACAGTTTTGCAAGGCACTGTCCAAGAAGGAAGAAGAAGAGGCAGACCAAGGAAGAGCTGGGAGGATAACATCAGTGAATGGACAGGCCTAGAACTCAACAAAACCCTGAGAAAGGCAGAACAGAGAGAAGAATGGAGGGAACTGGTTGCTGAGTCTTTGAGGGTGCCCCCACGGTCGTCAGACTACGGGACAGATAGATAGATAGATAACTTTTTTTCACAACTGAGTATATTTTCCCCTGAGCCTTCATTCAGTTTCTATTTCGAAAAGAAAGTGGATGTAATGGCTTTTAAAACCACTAGACTGCCCCACCCCGGAAATTTTCCAGGTTGTAGGCACATTTAGCGAACCGAGGTAAACAAGCCAGCTTCCTTGACTACAGTTAAAGGGAAAGAACTCCAAAACTAGCGGAGATCACTCTCCTGTTGCTTGGCAACATCCAGTCGCAAAAATCGTGGCAAACACGATCGTTTATTTTAGCTCGTATTCTGTGTTATTATGCATGACTGCTTAGGCAGTTATTGTTCAAAATGGTTCACACTTCTCATTGAAGGTATCAATAACTTTACAAAGCTGAAAAAGTGGCAAATAAAACTTTAGATATACCTGACAGTGATGGAAATGATGGTGTGATTCAGGAAATAGTGAATTAAAAAAAATGAATGAGATTTTGCCTGGATTTATGTTTTGATGTTAATTAGATTGGGGGGGGGGGGGGGGGGGGGTGGGGGGGAGTTACTCAGAATGACAGTGGTGATGAAGAAAGTATATTTTTTTGTCGATATTTTAGTTTGAATATATTTTCGTAGTGAAATATCATGATAACTAATTTGAGCTTACCTCAAAGTAATCTACCTATATGTATACTGCCATTGGCCAAACTATCAAGATTATTCATTTAGTAATTTCTGAGTAAGAGCGACATGAACATAACAAGTACATAGGATTTTATTCCCAGGCATATAGGGTGCACCTGCACTCGGCAGTTAAGAGGTTTTAATTAATTAAAACACTTTGCACTTTTTGTTTTGTTGATTATTTCACTATAGTTGCCCTAGCCCTTCCATGCTAAACACTTGTTTTTCAGTTTCTGTTGGTACTGATCCCTTTAAGTCAATTCCTGTCAGGTTCATTCTCCTGTGAAGTTTGTTTGTCATCCTTTCTACCCCAAAAGGAGTTAAAGGAATTAAATCTTAAATCTTGTGTGTCTGAGTATGCCTCTGTGTGTGTGAGTGTGTGTGCAGGCGTGAGGGTATGAGTTTTAAAAAGAGAACTTCATCCCCTATAACAGACATTTCATTTGGAACATAATCTGTTTTCCTGTGGAATTAAAAAAACTGCATACACATGGGGACTGTATGTAAAAAAGCACAGGAGTGCACATTCCAATATCCTTGAAATAAGAGAATTTAAAAAAAAAATATTTAAAAATGAGTGTGTGCGTGCACAAGTGTGACTGTGCACATATCTTTGTGAGGAATCAGGGGTTTGTGCTCATGATCCCAATCATTTTCTTGTAGCGGGTCATAGGTTTTAGCCTCAACAGCTTTGATGCACTGAGGGCCAGTGATGATTTTTATGATCTCTCCACTCAACTTATGTGCAGCCCTGCCAATGCCTTGCTCGCCTTTGTGTACACAGCTTAAAAAGGTTAAGTATGCATTTTAAAGATCCTCAGATTTGTCAGTGTAAGTGTGCAAAATTCATGCCTTTCTGCAAGCACGTGTTTCTGTGTGCGTGCACACGCATGCCTACGTGCATGTGTGTGTGTAAACATGTGTGCTCTCACACACAGAACTCATGCTTGTGCAAGTGCGTGTATGTGCATATGTGTGAGTGTGTGTGTATATCACAATGTGCACACAAATTGACTGGTTCTTACTCAGAAATACCTGAACAGCTATTGTTGCAAGTTTCATTCTGAGGATTAAAAAAAATCTGTACACGCACGCACGCACGCAAGCACGCACGCACGCACGCACGCACGCACACACACACACACACACACACACACACACACACACATACATTTTAAGAATGTGTTCATACCTCAAAATCACAGGAAGAAAAATGGAAAACTGTTATTTATGATAAAACAAACATCTGACATCGTTTCACTTCAGATCACTTCTGATAAAACAAACCGTTTGACATCATTTCACTTCACTGATCACACAGACTACAGTTATCAGTCAATTCACACACATATATAAATTTTTTAAATTTTCAACACATATAAACCCCACTACATAATTATCAATGTCCACAATCATCAAAACAAATAATCACAATTTTCCACACATGTAAACAAAACAAGTAATTTATCAATTCACATATACATATATATATTTCAAAACCCATTATTTCCAACACATATTACCCCCCCCCCCCTAATTATTTTCCACACATATAAACATAAACCAAAAACTATCATTTTCCACATATGTTCTTTCGAGCCAGAAGCCCATAGAGCCGGAGCTTATCCCGGTTTCTGTAGCGTTAAGCGAACTGATGGTTTTTCACCACCCCTGTGACAGGACGCTAGTCTGTCGCCAGATACTTCCCCAGCAGAGCTGGTACCCACTTGTACACCTGGGTGGAGTGAGGAAAATAGGAGTAAAGTGTCTTTCCCAAGGACACAACACCGAGCCGAGCGGGGATCGAACCCGCGACTTCTGGATCACGAGTTGACCGCCTAAACCACTCGACCACGGTGCCTCCTTTTCCACATATAATTCCCCCCAAATAATCAGTTAATTCCGAAACAAAAAAGCCACATAATCAATCAATTCCCGCACATATCCCCCCAAACTCCACATAATTATCAATTCCCACATTAAAAAAAAAAAGCAGCAACACATAATTATCAATTCCCACATAAAAAACAGCAACATATTATAAATTCCCACATATAAAAAAACAGCAACACATGATTATCAATTCCCACATATAAAAAACCAGCAACACATAATTATCAATTCCCACATATAAAAAACCAGCAACACATAATTATCAATTCCCACACATTAAACAGTTGCAGAAAAGAAAAAATAAATAAAAGAAAGAGAAATCTGCAGTGATTTAAATGGTATATATAAATAAAGAAAGAAAAATAAAGAAAGAACACATAATTATCAATTCCCACACATCCCCCCACCCCCCATACACACC
>CM054157.1:43316942-43355388 GCA_028751875.1 Rapana venosa | reverse complement strand
AAATTGGGGTACCCCCCCCGAGGAGAGCGCGTCCCCCAAAAGAGCAGCGCCCCCCTTTTTTTGTGATACTATAGCTACCTTACTTGGAGTATTCAGCAACAATTGAAGGTCCAGTTGTCATCGTTTCCATTCTGTGGGTACCTGACTAGCCCTGCTAAACTTTGACCACCTGCTGATGACTTGTGGTAGTAACTACAAGAACAACAATTGGAACAATATTGATGATAATGATTTTAGCAATAAAATATATAATAATAAAAACAATAATAATGAGAAGAAGAAGATGATGATGATGATAATGATGGAGGTGATGATGCTAGTGGAGATGATGATCATGTTAAGAAAATCAAAATAATCATTGTTTCCAAATTCTTGTCACCAACAGGCAGGTTTCATGGCAACACGAGTGTATAAAATTGCATACTGAACAAATTCATCTGAAATCCCAGAGAAACCACAATAAATATATCTATCTTAATTCTTCCATTTATAGATAGTAAATAAGCACTCTTGTGTTTTTGTTAAAAAAATAAATCCAGTCCCTTTACGCATGACTTTCTTTTAAATTGTTTCATCCGAGCCTACCGGTGCGCAGTAGCCCACAGAACAGGTTTTAACGTGTGTGTAAGATGTTCTGCGTGCGTTCGCGCACTGGACCTTGGTTTATAGTCTCACCCAACAGACACCAAACCACAAGCTACACCAACACTGTTTATTCTTTTTTTTTAGTGGTAACAGGATGACCAAAACCAAGATGGGGCTAAGATTAAAAACAAGACCATGGCGATGAAACTGTTTTACAAGCTTACACCTCCATGGGAAATGTCCACCATCACGTTCTGTATTTTGATTCCTTCTGACCTGATGGCTCTGGTTGCAACCAAGGGCAACCTCCGCTTTTCCTGAGTCTTGTTTTCCTCCCTGACTTGTGGGCAGGCTGTGCATTGTTGTTTTCTTATCATTGTCTTTCGGTCCTCCGCTACACCTCCCAGGTTTACCAACGGTGAGATTTTCGCCTAAACCCCCGTTTTCACCCGCCAGTACGGTAGCTGCATTCCGACTTCTGGGATGATGTCTAAACACGACATCTGTGTGCGTGCATTTAACATAAACTTCTCATCCATTCCTACAGCCACGAAATGGCCTACTCCTCCGAAAGGCGGAACGGGTTTTTAAAGTGTGTGCAAAATGGTCAGCGTGCGTTCGCACTTCGGTCCTCAGTTTATAATCCCATCTGAAGGACTTTTGGGAAAGTGGAGTAAGTAGTGATGTTAGCTCCAGGGAAAAATCCCCTGAGAAAATCCCCTGAGAAAATCCCCTGAGAAAATCCCCCGTGGTGGTTGGATTCCGGGCCGTCCGATCACGCGTGCAGCACTCCAACCACTAGGCCACCCTGTTCCCCTAGGGGGTGTTTAATGTGTATCCCCCCATCGGCATAGTTTAGCCGACTCTTTCAGGAAGATGGATGGGCATTAGCTTGTTTCAAGTATCATGCCGTTGTCGTGTACGTAGCTTCAGTTTAAAGTCTCTCAGAAAGTGTTATGAAAAACCATGTTGAAAAATTTCTTTCGTGGATTTGTTTTCGTAATAAGGATAAGTCCTTTTTGATTGCGTTGTTGTTATTGAAGTGTCTGCTGTATGATGGGTTTAAAATATTTAAAAATAATGTAATAATAATAATATGTTTAAAAATAATAATAATAATAAAAATAATGCGACTGAGTGGTTGGATGTTGTCATTGGATGAGGGCCCTTAAACGAGGTCCCATTGTACCGCTTTAGCTCACGTTTAAAGGAAAAAAACCACAACGCAAGAGAGTTGTATGGGGAAATATTTTTTGATAAAAAACCATTCGTTGGAAAACAAATGCACATGCGATGGAAAAAAGACAAAAAGGGGGGCGCTGCTCTTGTGCGACGCGCTCTTCGGAGAGAACAGCCAAATTTTTCACGCAGGAAATTGCCGTGACTTTAGTGGATACAAATCAGAAGTCGAAATTCGGTTTTTCCTGAATGAGGGAAAAAACGATGCATACAAAAAAATTTCCTGTGGGGAATTCGGAATTTTGCTAGGAACAAATGAAATTTTTGAGAGTGGGTTTTTGAATAGTATGTTATAGCATTCTTAAGTGAAGAGTATGCTGGTTTATTTTAAGTAAAAATACTACTATGGTTTTTCCCAAAAGTGATTCCAACCCAATCCAATCTTTAAAACCCCTCCCGACAACACAGGGTATAGGGCTATCACCTCGTAAAATTTTAACTTTCAGATTAAATCTGTGCAACTCTATTCCTAAGTGAAGAGCACTGCTTCGGTATTTCCAAGTGAAGGGTACTACTATGATGCTCCTAAGTGAAGACTATGGCTGAAGTGTTCCCAAGTTCAAAGGTACAGCGAGAATCAACAACTAACCCTGACAGGCACACAGCTAGTGTGGCTGATAGCTGACTGCAAGAGGCCTGACAGTAGCGCAGGTCAGCGTTATCAGTGTTCCCTTTGTCAGACCAGTGATAACCTTTGCATTGCGATGATGATGCCACAGTTCAGAGACACACACACACTTACACACACACACACACATACATTTACACACACACACGAATACACACACACACACTACGGACAGATGCTGTGGTTAACAAGGCAGCGTGTTCTCTGGTTGGTCGGTACGTCATTGTTAGCAGATAACAGCAAGCATTGTTTCGTTGTCCCTATCAGGTGTTGGAGCTTAGCTCAGGACGTAGGCCCTAACGCTTGTGCTGTTATCGTGGGTGGAAAACTTGGCTGGCTTGCGCACACACAGTCGTGCACTTACACATAAATATACACATTCATGTACGAACACAAGCACACACACACATGCACTTACACGTAAATATACACATTCATGCATGAATACAAACACACACATGCACTTACACATAAATATACACATTCATGTACGAACACAAGCACACACACACATGCACTTACACATAAATATACACATTCATGTACGAACACAAGCACACACACATGCACTTACACATAAATATACACATTCATGCACGAACACAAGCACACACACATGCACTTACACATAAATATACACATTCATGTACGAACACAAGCACACACACATGCACTTACACATACACATTCACAAACGAACACAAACACATAAACACATGCAAAATACACGCATGCACGTGCACACATGCTCGTACGCACGCACACGCACACACTCATGCACTTACACATACACTTTGATGCACGAACACAAGTGTACGCACACACATGCAAGTACGCGCGCGCCCACATTAATGTGAGGAAAGGGAATGTTCTGACCACTAAGCTATCCCGTCCGCATTTTTCTCTCTCTCTCTCTCTCTCTCTCTCTCTCTCTCTTCTCTCTTTCTCTCTCTCTCGCTCTGTTTTTCTGTCTGTTTGTCTCTGTGTATATGTGTGTGTATGCAGACATACAGAGGCACAGAGAAAGTGAGACAGAGGTACACAGAGCTTGGGCTATAAGCAAGTAGTAGGCTATTGATCAGATAAAAACAAAAGTAGACACTGATAAAACACAATGGTATCTGCACACCAGACAAACACGTACTTCCGGGTAGCATTTCAACTACACCACACACACACACACACACACACACACACACACACCCCACACTCCAAACACAGAAAAAACCACACACACCACACACACACACAACCACAGACAGGTGGTCCACAGTGCGGCAGACACACTCCCTCACCCTCAGTGTTGCGTTAGTCGCTCTCTGTGCCAGCTGCTGGTCACGCTGTCTTGGCTGTCCAGCTGAAGCGAGTGACCGACAGAGTGACCAGTGCTGACCGTGACCACCCCAACCAGTGCTGACCGTGACCACCCAACCAGTGCCTCACAGCGTGACCCACCACCCCCGGACAGGAAGCCAACAACAGGTCGTGGGCTGTGGTAGGTTCAGCCTCCAGGCCTCCATTGGTGGAAGTAGCCGTCCTCTGGTGCTGAGTAGTGCTTGTGGAGCCTGATGTTTCTGTACTGGGATAGCCTGGTGCTTAGAGTGATGCCCCTTGTGCTCGTCATCTGCTGACCCGGGTTCAAATCTCGTTCAAGAGGATTTTTTTTCTGGAGTTAACATTAGTGCCGACTCCACTCCCCCTAAAAAGTCCTTCGGATGAGACTATAAACGAGGTCTAGTGTGACGAACACACGCTGAACATCTTCCGCACACGTTAAGATCCGTTTGGCTTTTTGGAAAAGTAGGCCATTGTGTGCCGGTGGGAACGGATGAAAATGTTTTACAAAACTGCATACACACGAGGACTGGATGTAAAAAGCCACACGAGTGCTTATTCCATTATCCTCGAAATAATATAATGAATAAATAAATAATGAAATATAAAGTAAAGATCTTCGTATTGATTTGAGAAAATCGAAGCAAACATTTGAGAATATCATTAGTTGTAGCCAAGATATTAAAAATGTCACGCTTCTGATAATGTCAGTATGGATAACTAAAATGTTGAAGATGTCTCGAATCATAAGTAAGTGGGGATTGTTTTTGATCACAAGTTAACTTGAAAAACTAGCACTGACTCTATTTTCATAATGGAGCATGCAACGACGTGTGCGTTTTCTGGGGAAGCTTAATTCATGCTTGTAGATAGAAAGCTCTTTTTTTTCTTGTTTCATAAGCCGTATAGAGAGAGTGTTCTTAGCCTTGTTTTCTTTAGGGGGGGGGGGGGTGATAGTATAAATTTTAATGTAACAATGGTCTTAAAAGAATTGTAAAAAAAAATTGCTTAAAAAATGGAGAAGAACAAAATTAGGAGTTGTTCTGCAATCAGCATCTTGTATGCAAAGCGACTGCCATGTTCATCCATCCTTCCCATGCTCTGCTTTCTGAATTTCAACTGTTGCCTTCAGGACGCGGTTTTCAGTGCCCCAACAGAAAAACAAAAGGAGGAAAAGAAATTATGGTGTGCCAGTAGTCATTTGAATTCCAAATCAGCGATAACACTGACTGCAAAAAAATCACATTTTCCTGCAATACCTGCCGCATTATTACGGTTTTAAGTGCTGTTAGTAAGTATATACGAGTACTTGTGTGATTGTGTGTGTGTGTGTGTGTGTGTGTGTGTGTGTGTGTGTGTGTGCGTGTGTGTCTGTATGTGTGTGTGTGTGCGTGCGCACGTGCGTCATTAAGTGTAAGTACGCGCCTGCAAGCGCGCACATGTGTTTGTGTGTGTGTGCGTGCGTGTGCGTGTGTGTGTGTGTGTGTGTTGTGTGTGCGTGTGTGTGTGTTGGTCTGGGTGTATATGTGTGGGTGGGTGTCCATTCCTTCATGCTAAAGAGAGAATATACTTGTGTTTGGTTGTAATGATTGTTCTTTTTCTTTCTTTCCCTTCATTCTTTGTATGCACATATCTACTTGCAGTATTCTCTCTCTCTCTCCTCTCTCTCTCTCTCTCTCTCTCTCTCTCTCTCTCTTCCTCTTCTCTCTCTCTCTCTCTCTCTCTCTCTCTCTCTCTCGCTCTCTCTCCTCTCTCGTCTCTCTTTTGTCTCTTGCTCTCTCTTTGCGCGCGCGCGCGTGTGTGTGTGTGTGTGTGTGCGCGAGCGCGAGCGCGTGCGCGCACGGGCATGCGCAACAACAGCAACCAAGGTTTTTACGTAGCCAGCTTGTCTCCCCTCCCTTTCTGAAGGTATAATGAGAAAAAGAGGCAGATAACTTGATAAAAAAAAAGTTTTATCATCATCTTCTTTTGCTGCCCAGGTTTATTCAGAGTTTCCCTTCCTTCCTTTCCCCCTGTCTGCTTTCAAAGGGATGCCACACTTCTGAACGGTTTTGTTTCAGTGATGGCGACGGCGGCTGACCACTCTACCCTGGACTGCCCGGTGTGTGGCGAGCACTTTACAGCCCCGAAACTCTTACACTGCAACCACGTTGTGTGCAAGAGGTGCATTGTGAACTGGCTGGGGAAGGCCGGGCGAAGTGGGGGGTGTCCTCTGTGTCGAGCCCCCATCCTGCCCCCCTCTCCAGCCCCACACGATGACCTTGAAGGGCTCGTGGACGCCCTGCCCACTGACCTCGTTCTGGTGGCCGAGGTGGAGGCAGAGCAGCTGCTGACCAGCGCGCACGTGTGCACGAGCTGTGACGCCAGCCTGGCGGCCACCTCCCTGTGCTTGCAGTGCAGAATGAAGCTCTGCGCGGGCTGCACCACGACACACAAGAGAATCCCAGCTCTGAGGAGTCACGAGGTAGCAGTTTTACAGCAGCTGAGGGCGGAGCGTGTGGCCGCAGCGCCACGCGTCAGCTGTCAGAGTCACGATGACCGGCTGGCTGAACTGTTTTGCTCCGCCCATGGCGTGTTGATCTGCGGCCTGTGCTCCTCCACCTCTCACCGCCAGTGTCCCGTGCAGATCCTTCACCAGGCAGCTGTGCAGAAGAGGCAGCAGCTCAAACGGCAGGTTCAAGGCCTGCGGGACAGTGAGGCACGCTTGCGGACACAGGTGTGTGAGATGAAGGCACCGTGTGTGGGTGACACATGCGCGCTTCCATACATGTATGTTTGGATCAGCGTCTTGTCTGCATTTTTGGTGTGTATGTGTGCATGCTGCGTGGATGGTTGGTGTTGTATTCATGTGCACTCGGTAAACAACTTGTTACATCTACACCGGTTTTAATTCACCATATTGATACAGAACTCTCCCGGTTCCAATTCCGGTTTTCCTTTGACTCTTTATAGCAGTTACTCCCCTTCGTTGTGACTGTTTATGAAACACAGGCGGATACGACAGTCAGTGGTCAAGTCCAGTCAAGTGTTTATTTCCATATGGTACATTGAGTAAGTAGTGCATTTGATTTGTTTCATGAAGTCATCTTTTATTTATCTATTTTATTTGAATTTTATGTATACCACTGTAAGTCACGACAGAAGCCTTTGCATGTAATTCGGGCTGCTCTCTCTCCCCGGGGAGAGCACGTCGCCACAAGAGCAGCGCCTCCCATTCTTTTTTTCTGTTTTCCTGTCTGCAAACAGTATTTGTTTCCCTATCAGAATGGCTTTTTTCTTACAGAATTTTGCCAGGGACAACTCTCTTGTTGCCGTCGGTTCTTTTACGTGCGCTAAATAATTATGTGAAACACACGGGACCTCGGTTTATTGCCTCATCCGAAAGACTAACGCCCAGACCACCACTCATGATCTAATGGGTGGGGGAAAAGTTTCGGGTCCAAACGGGACAATCTATGGAGGAACAAACATTTCTGAATGCTAGTATTTAACTACAACACTGGTGGAGTAGACAGTGTGTACATCTGTTGCACGCCCCTGAAAAACGCTGCACTGCTGCTATGCCCATCAACATGTGTGACTTGGGGTAAACAAGGAGCAAGAACACTGAACTTGGCTGCCACTTTAATAAGCCCCAGCACATTTCTCTGCGTGAAACTGGAGTTGCTCTCCCTACTTATTTATTTATTTTTCTCTTTATTTATTCTTTTATTTAGAGGATAATGGAATAAGCACAAGTGGGTTTTCATCGTCCCGTGTGATGCAGTTTGTAAATTGTGAATCCGTTCCCCAGGAACACAATGGCCTCTTTCGAAAGCGGAATGGTTTTAAGTTTTGCAAGTTGTTCTGCGGCGTTCACACACGGGACTCGTTATAGTCATCACGAAGGATGCGGGGGGGGAGGGGAGGGGGGGAGGTGGAGTCTGCACATGATGTTAACTCCAGAGGAAAAATCCTATCGAACGAGATTCGAACCTGGGTCAGCAGATCACGAGCGCATCACTCTAACCACCAGGCTATCCCGCCCCCCTCCCTGTGTAGAGAAGAGAAGAGATGACTTCTGTGTTGAGGTTACAAAACAATGTCTACATCTTTTTTTCATGGATAAGTATCTTTTGTATTATATCTTTTGCAAATAAGTATCTTTTGTATTCACAATATACCAGGCAGTTCCGAAAAAGCATTTACTGCAGCTGTGCTCTGTCACCTCAGATGGCACTGATCCTTTACAGGATTGTCCCTGCCCTTAAGTTCTCCTCAGTGTTCACCTGGAAAGCGTGTTAGACTGTTGGGGTCATTAGTACAGATGAGCTAGTAATAATAATAATAATAATAATAATAATAATGATAATAATGATAATAATAATAATTAATAATAATAATAATAATAATAATAATAATAATAATAATAATAATAATAATAATGAATGGAATTTATATAGGGCTATATCTTGAAGACACAAATCAAAGTGCTTGCACTCAACTTATTCTTATATAGTCATGCAACTAGTTTCAATTAATAGTTCTAACAAGTCCAAATGTGTACACACGCACGCACGCACGAACGCACACACACAACCACACACCACACACACACCACACACACACACACACACACACACACACACACACACACACACACACACACACACACAAAGGCCATACACCCTGGCAGGGCGATAGAATTTCGGCTGCCGAAGGCAGGGAAAAGCTATGAGATGAAGCAGGAGAGAACAGTCTTAGGTTTGAAAAAAATATGTCTTGAGACTAGATTTAAAAGTGTCATAAGAAGGCTTTTGGCGAAGAGAGAGAGGGAGGTCATTCCAGATCAATGGACCAGAAATAGAGAAACAGCGACGGCCGACAGTGGATTGGTTGAATCTAGGTATTCGTAAGCACAAGGTATCTGCAGCAGAGTAGAGGGAACGAGAAGGAGTGTACAAGTGAAGACATTCACAGAGGTAGAAAGGTGCTGTTTTGTGGAGACATTTTGTAACAGAGGGTACTGATCTTATAGTTAACTCTCTGTGGCATAGGCAGCCAGTGGAGAGATCGCAAGAGAGGGGTAATGTGTTCAGAGTTTTTCTCTCTGAGGACTAATCGAGCTGCATAGCTTTGTATACGTTGAAGGGAGTGGAATGATGATGCTGGCAGACCAGCCAGAAGAGAATTGCAATAGTAGGAGACATGAAAGAATGAGAGATGTAACGAGTTTGGATGTTGCATGGTAGCGGGACTGTTGACACTGAATGGTAAAGATGTTACATTCTTGCCACATGAAAGATCTAATTATATACTCCTGGATTTAACTGACGATTGTCTGATTGTTGCATAAAGTTGTTCCTTTGTCATGTTTTTCAGTTTATATTCTTTATGTGTACATAGTTAAATGACATCATGGCTGCCATGCTCTCTCTCTCTCTGCCTCTGTCTGTCTGTCTGTCTCTGTCTGTCTCTCTCTGTGTTAAAATTTTGTGCGTTGAAGGATACATAAATATCCTGGCACAATTCGTATCGCAGTTTAATGTACATAAATATCGGGTTTTTTTACCTACAGATAATAATACAGCATGTCCTATATGTAATCGTACGAAAGAAGATGAAGCACACGTTTTGTTTAAATGTCCCTTATAGGAGGACATTAGACAGAAGTTCAATTTCAACGTTGATGTTGACGTTAACCCAGACAATGCACTTGTCAGTGTGCTAGCTTGTAAATTCACAAGCATTACTGGTAAATCTTGCAAAATACCTTTTGAAGGATTTCAGGCTAAGACAGAATTTCGTTGATGATATGGACAAATAAAAGCAAAAAGTCTGCACGATTAAGATTGTTTTCATTTGTGTTCTACAATTATTGTCTCGATGAACATTTTCACGTAGTACCAGTGTTGTGTTTCTAGATCATGTTATATATCACGACAGAATAATGTATTGATGTTTGTGTTTCTCACCATGAAAGGGGCTGTTGGCCTGTATTCAGTAAATTTCAGAGTTCGAGTTCTCTTTGTCTTTCTCTCCGTGTATCTGACTGTCTCTGTATCTCTCTGTCTGTCTCTGTCTTTGTCTCTCTCCCCTAACATCTGTTACCAAGACTGTTTCCCTAATGGTAAAAATTATACTGCCTGCCGCCTGTTGCTTGTCTTTATTTTTCTATTTCGTATTTATAATGCAGTGAATGCCCAAATACCCAGTGCAGCAACATATTGCTGTTGCCCAACCAAACCAACAACATCTGGGTGTCTGCCCAAATAACCATTGCAGCAACATCTCAGTGTTTGCCAAAATACTCATTGCAGCAACATTTGGGTGTTTGCCACAATACTAATTGCAGCAACATTTGGGTGTTGCCCAAAGTACCCATTGCAGCAACATTTGGGTGTTTGCCCAAAATACCTATTGCAGCAGCATCTGTGTGTTTGCCAAAAATACCCATTGCAGCAACATATCATCATTTCTTTGTTACATGCGCTGCAGATCAAGCAGTCTAAGGACAAAATGGCCGACACGCGCACACGAGCCCAGAGAGTCTTCGAGGAGCTGCATCAGTGCGTGGAGAGGCAGCGTCAGCAGGTGGAGAACAGGGTCCAGGCCTGGGAAGCGGAGATGGGGCTGAGCCAGCTTCAGCAGCTGAGGGCGGACATGGCCTCCCTGGCCGCTGTGCTGGAGACCTTGCTGCAGTCTGCGGCAGAGGATGCCGTGCTGGCCATGCACGGAGACATCAACCGCCGCGTGGAGCTGCTGGCAGAGCGGGAGGCAGGGCAGCAGAGCGTTCAGCAGCAGGCAGGGCCCGCCTGTGTGGAGCTGGGCAGCCGCCAGCTGATTCAGCAGGTCATCGCTGCCTTAGGTGAGGTGGTGGTGGTGGTGAGGATGTGTGTGTGTGTTGGGGGGGGGTGGGGTGGTGGGGTGGGGGTGGGTGGGTGGGTGTGGGTGTGTGGTGGGTGGGTGTGGGTGTGTGTTGTGGGGGGGGGGTGGGGGGGATGTGTGTGGGTGTGGGTGTGTGTGTGGGGGTGTGTGTTGGGGGGGGGGGTGCGTGTGTGTGTTGTGTGTGTGTGTGTGTGTGTGTGTTGGTGTGTGTGTGTGTGTGGTGTGTGTGTGGTTGTGTGGAGCATTTACAGAGAGGTGTATGTTTGTTCCTATAGTGAGGCTGTTGTTTTGTGACAGGACAACACAAATCGCACACCCATCACACCCCCAGGGAAGCCGGTGACCTCAATGTCCAAGCTGGTATGTGTGTGTGTATGTGGGGGGGGGGGGGGAGGTTGTTGTTGTTGTTGTCGTCAGTCAAGCCAAGGAACGAAAAAGAAATAACACTAAACGGAGAAAGTAGGCCTTTTGAAAACAGCCATACCTGCCAGAAGAGAGAGTCAAGTCAAGTTCTTTTATTTCGAGGATAATGAATAGGCACATACGTGAGAGAGCGAGAGAGAGCGGTACATAGATAGATACATAGACAGACAGACAGACAGATAGATAGATAGATAGATAGATAGATAGATAGATAGATAGATAGATAGATAGATAGATAGATAGATAAATAGACAGGCAGACAGACACCCAGAGAGAGATAAACAGACTGTCTCTGACGGGACGGCAGACAGACAGACAGACGGACAGTAGATAGATAGAGATAGATAGATAGATAGGGTGAGGATAGATAGATAGATAGATAGATAGTAGAAGATAGATGATGTGAGAGGAGAGACAAACAGACAGAAAGAGAAATAAAAGACAGCGAGACAGGGCAAAGACAGAGATAGATAGATAGTTTGATAGAATAGATAGATAGATAGATAGATAGATAGATAGATAGACAGCTAGATAGACAGACAGACAGACAAACACACAGACACACACAGAAAGAGGATGTGTTAAACAGCGACCTGTGTGGAAGCGGCACACAGTGAGGTGATATGTTTGTCCCTACATCGCAGTCTGTTGTTTCTGTGGACAGGACAACAAACCCCCCCCCCCCACCTCCACCTCCACGTCCACCACGCCCCTCCTCCACACCCCCAGGGAGGTCAGTGAGCTCAGTGTCCACTCCCCCTACACCCCCAGGGAGGTCAGTGAGCCCAGTGTCCACTCCCCCTACACCCCCAGGGAGGTCAGTGAGCCCAGTGTCCACTCCCCCTACACCCCTATGGAGGTCATTGAGCCCAGTGTCCACTCCCCCTACACCCCTATGGAGGTCATTGAGCCCAGTGTCCACTCCCCCTACATCCCTATGGAGGTCAGTGAGCCCAGTGTTCACTCCCCCTACACCCCTAGGGAGGTCAGTGAGCCCAGTGTCCACTCCCCCTACATCCCTAGGGAGGTCAGTGATCCCAGTGTCCACTCCCCCTACATCCCTATGGAGGTCAGTGAGCCCAGTGTTCACTCCCCCTACACCCCTAGGGAGGTCAGTGAGCCCAGTGTCCACTCCCCCTACACCCCTAGGGAGGTCAGTGAGCCCAGTGTCCACTCCCCCTACACCCCCAGGGAGGTCAGTGACTCATGTCCACCCCCCTTTACACCCCCAGGGAGGTCAGTAAAGCCCAGTGTCCCACTCCCCCTACACCCCCAAGGAGGTCAGTGACCTCAATGTCCACTCCCCCTACACCCCCAGGGAGGTCAGTGACCTCAATGTCCACTCCCCTTACACCCCTAGGGAGGTCAGTGATCCCAGTGTCCACTCCCCCTACACCCCTAGGGAGGTCAGTGATCCCAGTGTCCACTCCCCTTACACCCCTATGGAGGTCAGTGATCCCAGTGTCCACTCCCCTTACACCCCTAGGGAGGTCAGTGATCCCAGTGTCCACTCCCCTTACACCCCTAGGGAGGTCAGAGATCCCAGTGTCCACTCCCCCTACACCCCCAGGGAGGTCAGTGAGCCCAGTGTCCACTCCCCCTACACCCCCAGGGAGGTCAGTGAGCCCAGTGTCCACTCCCCCTACACCCCCAGGGAGGTCAGTGACCTCAATGTCCACTCCCCCCACACCCCGCGGTTCAGCCCTGGCCAAAGTCTTGAAGGTGGGGGACAGGGTCCAAGCCAACCTGGACTTCGGCTTTTGGCCTCCAGAGGTAACGTTTGGTGTGAGTGACCAGTGTCTAATAATACATTAAGTGTTTGTTTTTTTAATATATAAATAAAATATAGAGGTGCTCCACCACATAGTGAATTGCATTGCACCAGAGGTCCGCTTTTAGTTGTTATCATCTTATTAATCGGCAATAAAAAGGATATTCAGTTTTAAAAAATTTTAAAAACAAAAAAACGGGTTGAAAATCGAACAATTCTCTGAAAAGTTATTACAAATTGAAATGATAAACAGCAGAAGGAGACAAAATTTTTTTAATGAGAAACTGACAATTTTTGCTTGGGTGTTTTAAAGTGCATTTTTAGACCAAAGGGAAACAAAATTACGCTTTGATACTTCAGGTCTAGGTAGAAGAACGGCTAAACGTTTATAATCAATCCAAATCTCAAAATCTAAAATGGCTCCTAGCGGAAAAGTGGGTGAGGTGCAAAGTGACTCATTTTGTGGTGGAGTGTCACTGTCACTGTTCAATCATGATAATGTTAGTACATGAATGTCACTGTGTTGTGAGTGATGTGTTGTTATCATCATGTTGTTATTATGTCACTGTGTTGTGAGTGATGTGTTGTTATCATCATGTTGTTAGTATGTCACTGTGTTGTGAGTGATGTGTTGTTATCATCATGTTGTTATTATGTCACTGTGATGTGAGTGATGTGTTGTTATCATCATGTTGTTAGTATGTCACTGTGTTGTGAGTAATGTGTTGTTAAAATCCATGTTGTTATTATGTCACTGTGTTGTGTGTGATGATTTGTATAATGATGTTGTTGTATGTATATGTCAATGTGTGATGTGCTGTCATCGTGACGTTGTGCTATGTTTTGTTGGCTTTACAAGATTCAGCACTATGTCAATCCAATCCATGATGATGATGATGATGATGTTGATGATTATTATTGTCTATCATCATCATCGTCCGTCGTCGTCGTCATCATCATCATCGTCGTCGTCGTCATTGTCATCGTCATCATCGTCGTCATCGTCGTCATCAATCATCATCATCATCATCATTATTATTATTATTATTATCAACATCATCATCATTATTATTGTCATTATTGTAATTATTGTTATTATTACTATCATGATTACAATAGCTATAACAGAGGTTTCCAGCTCAGACAGAAATGACCAACACACAAACAGAACTGATCAGCCAACACACAGACAGACAGACAGAACAAAACACACAGGGAACAAAAACCCAGAACTGACCAACCAACACAGCCAAAACAGAAGTCACAAACACACACCACTCACACACACACACACACAACACTCACACACTCACACACTACACACCACACCACACACTCCCCACACTCACACACTCACACCCCACACTCACACACACAAAACACACACAACTCACCCACACACCCACACTAACACTCACACCACTCACACCTCACAAAACACACTCAAACCCCACACACACTCAACACCACACACACACAACACACACACACACCACACAAAACACACCACACACACCCCAACTACAACACCCCACACTCACACAACACACACACACACATCACCACCCCACACACACACACACACACCACCACACACACACACACACACACAACACACTCACACACACACACACAGTGCAGGTTCAGAGGTGATCCTGTTCATGTGTGCAGTTCAGAGGACGCCATGGCACGGTGACGGCTATACCCTCCAGAAGGTCATCCTCACAGGGCATCAGCCCAGAAGGCTGTGTGGACGTCTTGTGGGATGATGGTCAGGTGGACTGGTACGGCATGGGCTGGAAGGGCAAATACCACCTGGACCTGGTGTCACTGACCATCTGACTGACCAGTGCTGAACTGTGTGCTCCCCAGGTGAGGATTTGTTATATATTTGTTATTTATTTTATACCACTTTAAACTTTGAGTCGTGGCAGATTTCTCTGCGTGAAATTCGGGCTGCTCTCCCTAGGGGAGAGTGCATCGCCACAAGAGCAGCGCCACTCATTATTATTTTTTCTTTTTCTGCCCTACGTAAACAGAAATGTAACGGGGGTAGCTCAGCGGTCAAGCAAACGTTCCCCAGCCAGGTTTGAGATTGAGCGTGTTACCAGTTGGATGGGTTTACCGTTTGCATGCCTTGACTTTAAGTACAGTTTCCCAGTTCCCCGAGCTGTAATAAAGGGGCCTGTCTCTTTAGGGTCAGGAAGGTTTAAAACTTTTGGAAGAGAGATGGGCGCCCCCCCTCATATATTGGCCCTAAAGAAGTCTTTGACGCCTGTCCCCGCAACCTTATAGGTTGTGGACACTTTACCTTTAATCGAGGTGTGCATTTGTGATTGTTGTGTTCAAACTGAATTAGTGAAGTATGCATTTGGGGATGTTGTGTTCAATTATGAAAAGTGAAGTGTGCATTGGTGATTTTGTGTTCATTTTGTAATTAGTTTTGTGCCGCGTGTAAGGGTTTGTACATATGGAATAAGTTAACATATTGTTTGTTTTCAACCGAAATTACTGAAAGTGTGCACTTGAAGCGTTTTGTGTTCATTCCCCCTTTTTCTTAGCCTCTTTCTCCATGCGGGATGAAAGGTTTTGTTTTTTGGTCAGCGTGTTTGTGTTGTTTCGGTTGTTTTTGGGTGGGAGAGATTGAGGAGGAGGGTTTCTATGGGCATTGAATGCTGTTTTTTACTGTCTGGGTTTAAGGGAAGGCAGGGTGGAATTAGGGGAAGCTGAAGCTGCAGAGGAAAGCACAGAGACAGAGAGAGAGAGAGAGAGGAGAAGAGAGAAAAGAGGGAAAGAGGGGAGGAGAGAACCCGAAGACACAGCAGACACAGACAGACAGCAGGAGGATAATGGATTTGGGGGAGGGGAAATTTTTCCTTATGCAAGTTAGGGGTGTGTTTTGTTTTTTGGAAATTGTATTGTACTGGTTTATTGTACTGTGAAAAAATGTGTTTACTGTATTGTATGGTATTTTTGTGTTGTACTGTACTGTAGTTTTTGTTCTGTGTTACGCTATATTTTTGGGTTTTGGGTTTTCCCTTTGTCGGGGACTTACTTCCTGGGTTCAGGCTGGCCCCGGGAAATTATTTTATGTTAAGTTATTTATTTGTTTGTTCTTTCATTTCAAAAATAATGGAACAAGCATTGAGGTGCTGGTTTTTTTTTTAAAATAAGTCCCTGTATAAAATTATGCGTTTGTAAATTTTTGTTCTTTTCCCCAACCAGCAACAAGGGCCCTACTTTCCAAAAGGTGGAACGGTTTTTAAGTGGTGAAAGATGTTATGCGGTGTCACTACTAGGCAGGAGTACCCCCCCCACCCCCCCCCTTCCCAACCCACCACATAATGCATGCCACACACACACAAACACACCACAACACACCCACACACACACACACAACCACACACCAAAACCACACCCCCACGCACTTCAAATATCAAAAATCATTCTTTCTAATATCCAAATTGGAAAGACGTTAAATTAAAAAAAACCACACCAAACACACACACACAACCACCACACACACCCCAACCCCAAAACAACACACACACACACCACACGAAAAACGCACGCCGCTCGCCTTACACCCCCGCATGCATTCCGCAAACACCACATCGTGTCTTGTTTTTTTTTGGTCTTTTTTCACTGTCTGTCTGTGTTTCCAATGCCCCCTGTGTAGATGGGGGGAGGGGAGGGAGGGAGGGGGGGGGGAGGTGAAGCCGCAGAGCGACACATTTCCCAGCGTTTTAGCAGGAGGGGGCATTTTCTCTCTTGTTTTTTTATGTAGGGGAGGTTGGGGGGTCACGAAGTAAAAAAGGAAATATATTTTTTGGTGGTTTAACTGAATTTTTTTTTGCTTAAAGATAGCTAGAAGAGGTTGGCAATGTTTGCCCCTTTAGGTTTTTTAAAACCATGGGGGTTTTTGAGGGTTTTTTCACTTGTTTTTTTGTGACCCTTTTTGTTTCTGTAAATTTGTTTCTGTGTTGACGTAAGGAAGGGGGCTGTGACGTACCTCCAGTTTTCTGTCAGCTTGCGTCATCCTCCCGTTGCTGTAGGTGTGACGTCATCCTCCCGGGCTGTCAGCTGTGCCATCTCCAAGGGTTGTCAGGTGGACGTCTCCCCAGTCTGTCGGTGTGGCGCCATCCCAGTGCGTAGCTGTGACGTATCCAGTGCTGTCAGGTGAGGGAAGGAAGGAAGGAAGGGAGAAAGAGGGGGGGGGTGGGAAACCTTCCTGAAGCTTCTAGAGAGAAAAGGGTGTGTTGTGTGTGTGTGTGTGTGTGTGTGTGTGTGTGTGTTGTGTGTGTGTTTTTGTGTGTGTGTTGTGTGGTGTGTTAGGCCGACAGCAGGTTACAGCAATGCCAGACAGGATGAAAAGAATCAGACGTCAGTGCAATGAATTTGAGGACCATCTCCTGTCATCGTCTGGGAGGACGCTGTGCTGTAAAAGTCCCGACTTTTTTATTTATTTTTTTTTATTTATTCTTTTTTATGAGGAAAAGGGGAATAAGCCCAATGTGCTTTTTTTAAACCCCAGTCCCCGTTGTATGGGTTTTGAAAATTTTGTCATTTTTTTCCCCCCCCCACAAAATTGGCCTACCTTTGAAAAGGGGAAACGGATTTAACGGTGCTCAAGATGTTCTCCCATGCGTTGACAGGGGCCCTTGGTTTTTTACAGTTATCAAAGGACTTTGACTTTGAGGTTCCCATGACCCACAGTGGATGAAATACAAGCAACACAATCGTAAAACCCCAAACAAACACAACCCAAACCCAACGCATGCAATGATATGACAAATTTGGTAAAAGTGAGGGTGCCGTCTGTCGGCTTTCTCCTGACAAGTTTTTTTTTGTCTGTGTTGACTGAAAGGGAAAAGGTTTTCATTGAAAAATGAGTGTGATAAGTGGGAAAGGAGAGTGAAGGTTTGCGTTAGAAAGCTCCCAAGCACGGAGTCGGACACAGCAACATTAAAAGTGACCTGGCAAATTTTCTGTGCTGTAAAAAGAAAAAAGAAGTTCTCCCAAGAATTTGTGTTTTAGTTTGGGCCTGAATTTGGAGTAGTTTTTGTTTTTTCCTGAAGAAAAAGTTTCAGCTTGAAAAAGAGTTTTAAAACTTTATGGTAAATGATTTATTTTTCTGGCGTAGTTGGTTTTTGTTTTCCCAGCTTACACCTTTTGGGGGGACCCCAGAATTGGGACACTCTGTCACTCATCATACCACTGGGGAAACATGTGAAATAAAAAATTTGGGACTGAATGGAAGTTTGCGGTATTGCTGTTTTAAGTATCTCGCCATTAGGGGCCATACTCTGACTTCGGGAATTTTTTTTTTCCTTTCAAGGAGAGTGCAGGGGTTTTTTTTAAGGCTTGTCATGGCTGGAAGGGAATCTCAAACAATTTTACAACAAGACAAAAAATTTGGTAGGCTTTCATTTTGGGTACATCGTTTTAAGGGGCACAGAGTTTGGGCCCGGTAAATTGGCATGGGGAAAAGAGCTAGAAATAAGGGTAAAAAAAGGTCAGGGTTTTTTATGGGTAACAGTTTGAAGTGATTAGATTGTTTGAAGTTTTTAAGTCATTCTGAAAAGCGTTTTTGTTCCTGGGAAGTAGCAATTTTGTGGACTACAAAAATAGTACAGACACTTGTTTCTGCCCCTGTTTTTGATATTTCATTGGGTGGGTATGGGAATGTAGGTAAAAGCTTTAAACGCAAGAGTTGATTTGCAGAGGACTTAAATTGTTGAAGAAATAGAGAAAAAAAGATTTTCGCAAAGTGTGACACTGTCATGAAAATTTGTCATTTTTTTTGTGGGTTTTTTTTTTTGTGCTTTTTGAGTCAGCATGCCTTTAAATCCTAAAATGAATGAAACTGTGGTTTTTTTTTTTTTTATCATTATTCTTTTTTTTGATAAGAACACAATTTTTGCATTTATAATGTTTTTGTTATTGCACAAGTTTTTTGTTTATGAAGAAATAAACTCAGGTTTTCATGATATGTTTTTATTATTGCACTTTTTTTTGGCCAAAGCAGATTAAACTCCAGGATTTTTTTATTCATATGTTTTCATTATTGCACAAGTTCTTTGTTGATGAAAGCAATAAATTTTCTTTCTCCTTCATATGTTTTATTTTTGCATAAGTTATTTGCTGATGAAAGAAATGAACTCTTCGTTTTAATGGTGTCCATGTGTGCATTTTACCCTTTGCTCTCTTTTTTAATAGATCTGTTCCTCGTCTCTGTCTCTGTGTGTCTCTCTCTCTTTGTGTCTCTGTGTCCTATATATATCCTACTAAATGGCCCTGTTGTCAAGGTTAAAGACTCAAGAATACTTTATCATCTCAATTCAGCTGGAAATGATGTGTGTTATAATGTGTTCTAGGTGCAGATAATTATGTCACTGGCATTTATCAATGGGATGATAACCTTACGCAACCAGGTCTAGTTTAGTGTAACTGAAAGTTGTTTTTTATGTATCATTATGTTATTTTCAGGTTCATACAGAATTTTGGAAGAAAATCTAAGGAATTTTTAAGTACCTCTATGGATCTTGTTCTTATTTTTAAGGACTTTGAACAAATAACATTTACATTAGAACAAAATGTTCACAATTTGAAGCTGAAAAAGTATTAAAGCCACATTATGTTATTTTCTTCATGAAAAATCAATATTTTTGCTGCAGCTACTCAGGGTAAATCCAAAAATAAATTTTGGTCCAGTGTGTGGACTTAGCATAGAACAAAACACTACAATCTCGGTAACCACCACACCTGTCCAATCCATTCATAATTTCATTGCATACTGTTTCTTAAGGTCCAAGTAAGAGTAGAGTTCTGTGTGTGTTACTTTACCAGGACACTGTTTTCAACATTATGAGTCTTCTTCTTCTTCAAGTGTCCGGTCTGGTCCTGCAGACATCGACGATCAGGGCTCTCCATTCTTCCCTGTTCTCGGTCCTTCTCATGAGCTCATTGTTGGTGCCCTCTTTATTCGTTGCGAATTTGTTTAAGCTGTCTGTGAATTTTGTGCGTTGTCTTCCTCTGCTCTTGTTTCCACAGATTTTGCCACTCCATAACAGTTTCTCTAGTCCGTCAGCCCTGATTTATGGCCGAAAAAATTTGAGCTGCTTTTCTCTGATGGTTTTGGGAGAAGGGATCTCTTGTCCCCGCCATTTCCCTACTTCTGCATTATTTTTTTCTTTTTGTCCATGAGATTTTCATGATTCTCCGGAGGAACCACATTTCCACTGCTTCTAGTCCGGCTGTTCTGTGTCCTTGGCTAGGGTCCAGCACTCACATCCGTACAAAAGAATGGACCTTAGTAGGCTCTCAAAACATGGATCTTTGTCTTGAGGCTGTTTCTTCTGTTGGTAAAAATGCATTTCATGTTGTTAAAAGTTGTCTTAGATTGACCGATTCTCTTCTTGATTTCTGTGTCACACTTGTTAAAAGTTGTCTTAGATTGACCGATTCTCTTCTTGATTTCTGTGTCACACTTGCCGTCCGGGGTGATAGTACAACCAAGGTATTTAAAGGTGTTTACTTGTCTGATTATCTCTCCTTACAGGCTATGTTGCATTGTGGTTACAGCTTTTTTCGAGATCACCATGCATTCTGTCTTCTTTGCATTGAGCTGTAATCCTTTATTTTCGTTTTGTCTGTTATGTTGTTTAAAATCTTTTGCGGGTTTTTCTTCAGGTCGGCGATAAGGACTGTTGTGTTCTGCATATCTCAGGTTGTTGATGTTGTGGCCCTACACTAATTCCTCATGATTCTCAATATTTCGTTAGAATTATTTCACTTATACATTAAATAAATCAGGCGGGGAACACGCATCCCTGCCTCACACCCCCGCAATTGGTCTATATTGACTGATGTCATTGTCGACTCTAATGGCTGCCTCCTGTTCCCAATATATGTTTCTGAGGACACGAAGATCTTTCCCGTCGATGTATAGCCTGCCAAAATATCAAACAAGTCGGAGTTGTTCGTACTCTGTTCAAAACGCTTTTGAGTAGTCAATGAAGCAGAGGTACAGGTCTTTCTGGACCTCAAATGGATCTTTCCAGAGAGTTTTCAATGCGAAGATTGCATTTCTGGTGTTTTTGTCTGCCATAAACCCAAATTGCGTTTCTGATATTTTGGGAGTTTTTATTTCTCATTCTCTTCATGGTATTGTTAAAGAAATTTGGTGAGGTGACTCATCAGGCTTATTGTACGATGTTGGTCACATTCAGCTGTACCCAGTTTCTTGGGATGGCAATGTGATGGACTTCTTCATATCTGTCGGAATCTCTCCTGTTTTCATATATATTGTTTAGTAGTTTTGTGACTGCCTTAATTCCCCTTCATCCAGTGCTGTTATCAATCGATGGGGGTATCATCAGGTCCCGGCGCCTTACCATTTTTCATCTTGCTGAGTGCATGGTCTCACTTCGTCTTCCATGATTATGTGGCCATCTTCGTTGCTAATATGAGGAGGTGGACCTCTGTCGTCGTGGTATAATCTTCGATGTATTCTGACCACCTGTTAAGAATATCTTCTTTTTCCATGAGTATATCTCCATCTCTCGACTTTATACAACCTGTTTTTGCAGATGATTTCTTCCCTGTCACATCTTTTATTTTTTCATGCATAAGTTTGCTATCAAAATTTGCATTCTTTTCAATTTCCTTGCACTGCATATTGATCCATTCTTCCTTGGCTTCATTACACTTTTTCTTAACCAGTTTGTCGAGTTCTTATACTTCTTTTCATCTACTTTTGCCTTCTCTGTTCTCATTAGGTTTAAAATCTCGGAGCTCATCCACTTCTTATGTTCCTTTCTATTTATGACTGGTATATATTCTTTTGCTGCCTCGCTGATGCTTTTCTTTCATCATCTGCCCTTTTTCCTCTGTTGTGGATGAGTTGATCTAGGCCATCGAATTTGTTTCAACTTTGATCTTGTATTTTTTTTGATTTCTTCGTCAGTTTTGTAGCTTTTTCATTTGCAGTTTTGGTGTTCTTTTTGCTTTTGACAACTTATTCAATTTTAGTCGAATTGTCCGATAACTGTGCATGATCACTTCCACAGTCTGCACCTGGCATGGTTACAAGACGTTTATAGAGTTACGGAAGCGTTCTTGAATCAGGATGTAATCTTTTGATTCCTGGGTTCTGGGCGCCAGGGCTTTTCCATGTCCAGCATCTTCTTGGATGGTTTTCAAAACCCTGTGTTCTTTACAGCCGCTTTTTTTCCCTTTCACCATTCCGTGAGCCGCTCTCCTCTTTCATTTCTCACTCCTATTCCAATGGGGCCAAAATGTGGTTTCATCTTTCCCTTTTCCTACCTTTGAATTGAGGTCACCCATTATTTTCTGATATCTTGAGACTTTCAGTTGCTTCATTGCTTTTCGATATTTTCATAAAACTCCTCAATTTCTGCGTCATTCTTTATCAGCTGTTGGTGCATATATTTTACTATTCCCAAAGTCGAAAGGTGTGCCCTTAAGTTTTTACTATCAGGACTTTGTCATTTACAGTCCAGAAACCGTTGATGGTCTTTGGGTTTCTTGATCTAGAATCATGCCAACTCCTTTCTGGTTTTTGATCTCTCTGGGGTAAAGAATGGTGTAGTTTGGGCGGATGTTATGCAGCCTGCTCTTTCCCTCTCACTTCTGAAAGTCCTGTATATTGAGGTTCTTCTTTTCCCTTTCTTGTTTGAGATTTTCCAATTTTCCTTTTTGTAGCATGTCTGTTTCGTTCCATGTTCCCATTTGAGAGGTTTTCTGATGCGGACAGTCGCCGGATGACGATCGAGGGTTACCGTCCCCACTTAATCCCCCCTACCGACAGAACTTCCATTAACCTGGAAGCCCCCTTCCGCTGTTATCTGGATTCTGTGTCTTTCTGATTTTACCATGACATTCTTTGCAGAAGTATACCCATAGTAGGCTGCAATTACTTTCTATAGGAGCAGTGCTCGTACTGAGCGGATTGTCTTAGCATTGTACTCTATAGTATCTCTGCCTAAAAACATTGAAATGGACCAGTTCCCAAAACTATTCGGCTGCTCAACACATCATCCGTCACCTGCCTTCCTTTACTTCACGTAACCCTGATCGGGGGCTCTAAGTGGGTACCCGATCTTGCCCAAGATCTCCCACAGGCTAGCGGAGGGGAAGGAGGCACCTTATTTTGTTGGTGAAATAATTTCACCCCGCCACCCATTATGATTATGATCTTTAAACGAGAAAGTCAGGCCAGGTTTATTTGGTTAGATCCTTTAAAACAGTGACATTCATGAAACGCTGGGCCTGACTTGCAGGCGTTACGGGGCGGCCACGCATTTCGTTATAACGACAACAATGTTGCTGTTGAGGGGGTACTTTTGAAAGAAAAAAGAATCTCAGTGGGTAACAAACATTTTGGGGGGGGGGGCGGGGGGGGGGGGGGGGGGGGGGGGGGGGGGGGCAAGGGGGGTGGTGTGGGGTGGGTGGGGGGGGGGGGGAGGGGGGGGGGGGGGGGGGGGGGGGGAGGATGGGGGGGGGGGGGGGGGGGGTGGGGGGAGGTTGGGTAACTGCCAATTGGACAGTTTTCACACACTACACTTTGAAAATCCAGGATTATTACTCCCTAAAGATTAGGAAGAAAGGAGCGCGCGCGCGCGAGGTGGGAGAGAAAAAAGGGGGAAAAGGGGGGAAGCAAGAGAGAGGTGAGAGGATGAGATGAGAGAGAGAGGGAGAAAAGTCTGTGTGCTGTATGGTGTTAGAAAGAGAGGGGACGAAAGAGAAAGAGAAAAAACATAGAATGTGTTGTATTGTGTGTGCTGTTGTTGTGTGTGTGTGTGCTGGTGCGCGGTTGTTGTGTGTTTTTGTATATGGGGGGGAGGGGGGAAAAAGAGGAGATGATTGATTACTTTCTTCCAGGGTTACAAAGTAGTATTGACATACTTGTTTAAGCCCTTGCCTGAGAAGGGACTATCCTTAATAAGCACAAACTGGTAACTCCAAATAAACGTAAAGAAAATTATTGGAGAGAGAGAGAGAGATAGAGAGAAAGAGAGAGTGACACAGACAGACAGACAGAGAGACAGGCAGACAGAGAGAGACAGACAGACAGACAGGAGACAGGCAGACAGAGAGAGACAGAGAGAGAGAGAGGGGGGGGGGAGGGGGGATGTGGAAAGTGGCAGGAGGAAGAGTGAGTTAGCCCGCTCTGGTACAAAGACAAATGCCAGACTATCCCAATGACAAGATCTAAGAGGGGGGAAGGGGTTGGGGGTGGGGGTGGGGGTTGGGGGAGAGAGCCTCTGCTTACCATCCCCTTCACCCCCCTGCTGTAGGGGGTGGTCCTTCCCTACCTGATATTTAATGGTACACGCATGGCCTCCCTCCCTCTGTTCCCCTCCATCACCTGAACTGTTCCTCCTCACACCTTTTCTTGGGGGCAGTCACTGATTCAGATAAGGTTTCCTCCTTCCTGCTCCTTTTTAATACCTTGACTTTTTCGTGTAAACTCTCTCTCTTTCTCTCTCTCTCTCCCTCTCTCATCACTCTCTTTTCTCTCTCTCTCTCTCTTCTCTCTTCTCTCTCTTCCTCTTCCCCTCCTCTCTCTCTCTCTCCCTCTCTTCTCTCTCTTCTCTGTAAAAAAGACTTTAGTGCTTATTCATTATCCTGGAAATAAAAGAATTGTCATTATCATTGTCATTTTCTTGCCCCCCCTCTCTCTGTCTCTGTCTCTCTCTCTGTCACTTAAGTTTACAATAATAGATCTAAGCACTTTTTAGACATCTGGAAGCAACTATCTGATTTTTAAGGACTTTCAAGGCCTTGAAATGGGGACCCCAAAACTTAAGGACTTTGAGGGACCTATAAGGGTCATACAATCCTGTATTTTGCTCAGATCAAAGTGGAAAGATACACAACACACAAAACAAAACACAATCAAAACAAAACACACACACACACACACACACACACACACACACACACACTCACACACACACCCCAACACACACACCACCACACACACTCCACTATTACTACACTAGGTCTTAGAATCACAGACAGAGCAGCAGGCCTTACACTACCTCTGCACACAACCTGTCTGGCGCAACCTAAGCTACTATCTAAACAATGAACACTGTGTGTGTGCGTGTGCGTGTGTGTGCGTGCGTGTGCTTTGTGCGTGCGTGCGTGTTTGTGGTGCGTGTGTGTGGTGTGTGTGTGTGTTGTGTGTGTAGTGTGTGTGTGTGTGTTGGTGTGTGTGTGTGTGTGTATGTGTGTGTGTTTGTTGTGTGTGTGTTGTGTGGTTTGGTTGTGTATTTGGTGTGTGTTGTGTTTTTGTTTTGGTGTGTGTGTGCGCGCGCGCGCCGTGGTTTTGTTTTGTGTGTGTGTGTGTTGTGGGGTGTGTTGTGTGTGGGGTTGTGTGTGATGATGATGATGAGATGATGATGGTTTGATGAAGGAGTAGGGCTGTCAGTTGTCTTTCCCCCTTATGTTTAGAAGTGGGGTGTTGCCATCACCTATTGCTGTCCTCCCCCCCTCAGCCCTCCCTATAGGGGTGGTTGGTAGGTTTTGGTAAACAACAACAGCCGGGGCCCGGGTTTGCCGAGCCCGGGCCCAGAGCCCTTTTTCTGTAACGGCTGAGGAAATTGTTAATCTTCATACGTACATATCCTGCTTTGTGTGTCCGTTTCAACTGAAGTTATGAGATTGTGTGCTTGTGTAGCAAGTCAACTGAGGTTTCAAAGCTGAAATGCTTTTGGCGTGTTTGTTAGGCTAAAATCCTTCGGATGAGACTATAGACCGGAGGCCCCGTGTGGGGAACGCATGCAGAACATTCTTGCGACACGTTAAACCCTTGTTCCGCTTTTCGAAAAGGTAGGCCATTGTGTGCGGTGGGAACAGACGACAGAATTTCCCAAAACCGCTACACACGGGGATGGATGTAAAAAAGCACATGAGTGTTATTCCATTATCCTCGATATAAAAAAATAAAAATAAATAGAAGGTGGCTCCCTTAATCAGCAGATGGCTACCTTAATCAGAAGATGGCTACCTTAATCAGCAGATGGCTACTTAATCAGAAGATGGCTACTTAATCAGCAGATGGCTACCTTAATCAGCAGATGGCTACCTTAATCAGAAGATGGCTACCTTAATCAGAAGATGGCTACCTTAATCAGAAGATGGCTACCTTAATCAGAAGGTGGATACCTTAATCAGAAGATGGCTACCTTAACCAGAAGATGGCTACCTTAATCAGAAGGTGGATACCTTAATCAGAAGATGGCTACTTTAATCAGCAGATGGCTACCTTAATCAGCAGATGGCTACCTTAATCAGCAGATGGCTACCTTAATCAGCAGATGGCTACCTTAATCAGCGATGGCTCCCTTAATCAGCAGATGGCTACCTTAATCAGCAGATGGCTACTTTAATCAGCAGATGGCTACCTTAATCAGCAGATGGCTACCTTAATCAGCAGATGGCTACCTTAATCAGCAGATGGCTACCTTAATCAGCAGATGGCTACTTTAATCAGCAGATGGCTACCTTAATCAGCAGATGGCTACCTTAATCAGCAGATGGCTACCTTAATCAGCAGATGGCTACCTTAATCAGCAGATGGCTACCTTAATCGGATGAAAATGGCTGCATACCTAAAATCTCTCCATTGGTGAACCCTGCAGCTCTAGCCATGAAAATGAAAATCCCAAACACACAAATTAAAGGAAAAGGCTAAAATAGTCTTAAATACATGTAAAAAAAAACAAACAACACAGATATCTAATCCACATAGCTAAAACCTACAGACATAAAGAATGTATACAAAATCAGATAACGCAAAAAATACATTAAAGAGGGGGCGTTTAGTCCACACACAATAAACAGACACGGCTAATTTACATAGGGAAACACTGATATGATATTCACATTGGCTAGCCCCACATGTAATAACAGGTTCAATGTACAGGACGCCCAAACTAAAGATTCTATTTCATTGCAGATATATAGAACATGGTGAAGACATCCCTGAATCAACAACAACAACCGCAAAATTGATTTCCACAAAAAGAGAAATTACATTTACAGACACTTAAAAACATATGATTTCACACAGAGAATAAATACAGACGCTTAAAACTTACAGTGACAGTTTATCTGAAGACCCAGAGATCTTATTATAGGGATAAATACAGATGGCCAAAAACCAGTCTTGAATATCTGCATTCTACAATTATCAATTTTTTGTGGAAATTATTGCCTGTATTATAGATGTAAATCAACACATAAAATAGAAACCACTTAAAATGATACAGAATACAGACATCTAGGATACGGGTATATAATCTTCACAAATAACAATTTAGCAAAAGAGCATATAAAATACAGGTGCTTAATCCACGCACACTGAATAGAGACAGTAAGATATGCATATTAAATAAACATGAATTTGATATAAACACCACATCAACACGGAAAGTAGAAACTACAAAATCAAACCGAAATACAGAACGAAATATACATGGCGTACAAACATTTATTCCATGTAAGTAAAATAAACAGCAAAAATACATCTAGAATATCACATCTAACCACAAAGATAAAATGCAGATTGCTAAAGTATATTTAAATTACAATCTTGTGCACACAAAGACCAAGACAAAAGAACTACATCTAAAATACAGACATGTAATCCACACGGATGAAATGGCTAAAGTACAGTTCTCTATGACATACATGTAATTCAGACATATCAGATGGTTAAAATAGTCGTCTAAAACACAGAATGTAATCCACACAGATAAAATGGCTAAAACAGTCACCAGATAAAATGGCTAAAACAGTCACCAGATAAAAAAGGCTTTAAAACAGTCACCAGATAAAATGGCTAAAACAGTCACAATACAAAATGGCTAAAATAGTCACAATACAAAATGGCTAAAATAGTCGTCTAAAACAGATATGTAATCCACACAACAGATAGAATGGCTAAAGTAAAGTCATCTAAAATCTAGACATACATTCCACACAGATGTCATGTCTAAAATAGTCATCTAACATCTAGACATACATTCCACACAGATGCCATGTCTAAAATAGTCATCTAAAATCTAGACATACATTACACACAGATGTCATGTCTAAAATAGTCATCTAAACTCTAGACATACATTCCACACAGATGTCATGTCTAAAATAGTCATCTAAACTCTAGACATACATTCCACACAGATGTCATGTCTAAAATAGTCATCTAATATCTAGACATACATTCCACAGATGTCATGTCTAAAACAGTCATCTAAATTGTTTGTTTTTGTTTAATGTCCATTCACTACTTGGTGATAAGGACACACCCGCATTCAAACCATCTTCTCTCTCTCTCTCTCTCTCTCTTTTCTCTCTCTCTCTCTCTCTCTCTCTCTCTCTTCTCTCTTTTCTCTCTCCTCACTCACTCACTCACTCACCCCACTTGTATGTAATTTAAAATTTTTCACAACTGTTACAGTAGAGGTCTTACTGGGGAAAAATTTATAATTTTCAGCAATGTTTTTATGAACTGCTGAGAGTCATATAAACATTCTTGAACAGTGGCATATTTTTATGAAATTTATTCCTCTCCTTTTAAACAGGTCGTTAGGATTGGGCAAATCAAACAATAATGGTGGATTGAAAGAGATTGAGAACAGCAACATGTCACATTTTTTAGAATATTTGGTGTTCCATGCATCTAATCTCATTTTATATATTAAAATTTCTATTTTCCGTGAGCAAGAAATGTTTTCAAAGTGTGTTTTCATTTTGGAATACATACAATTCATCAATTTAGCATTAATTTCATGCGAGGACAATCCTAGATTGGAATCAAATCTAAAATGTAGACACACATTCCACACAGAGATTCATTTTTTGTTTCCTCAGCTACAGCTGCAAGTTAACCAGCGGTGACGTGTTAACGTGTATGAAACCATTTTGCCCTCCATGAAGGTAGCTGCTTTCCAACCTCGAGGGATGATGGCTAAACTGTACATGCATTTAAAAACTTTTGTAATGTAGATCATCAGTTTCTATCAACATGTAATGGCTTGCCCTTCAAAAAGGCAGAATGGATTTTAATGTGTGCAATATGCATGATCCGAGAGTTTTGGGTGGGTGGGTGGTGATATATAGAAATACAGGCCACCTATATATCTCAAAATTAAAATTGTCAAAACACTTCTCTGGCCTGTATTTCTGTATGGGTCAGAAGCCTGGACACTAAAAAAATTAGTAAGAGGCAAAATAAACACAGCCGAAATGTGGTTCTACTGGCGACTTCTAAGAGTCAAATGGTCAGGAGAACAAATGACAGTTTTTCTTGATGGGAAATCTCAGTGCAAGAAAAAATGTTAGCTGAAATTGATAGTGCAGACTGAAATATTTTGGTCATGCAAACAAAACACAAACAAATCTGATACGACAGTTCTTCAAGGTAAGGTTGAGGGCAGAAGGAAAAAAGGGAGACCACCAACATCCTACATTGCCAACATCATGAGGTCAGTGGTCTGGGAGGAGGGCTGCAGGAGATGGTAGGGCTCCGTAAAACAGAGAGAGATGGCGAACCCTGGTGGCACTGTGTAGAGCTTGCTGATGACAGTGGCGATCGTAACGGTTGAGTTGGGTAATAAAACTGAGTGGGAATAAACGCTGTTCTTGCACCAGAGAGTCTTAACGTTTTGCGATGGTAGAAGCTCGTAAATCTTTGCCAACCAGTTGTGTATCATCACCCCATTTCGCCGCCTTTTTCTTTCACAGGACATCATATAACTTGATAAATGTTTGTGTGTGCTGCCCCCAATATTGCTACAGCTTTTTACAATTTGATTCAAAACATTTTTGTTTTGAATATTTAAACATCTGTACCCGCTAAAATAAAGTCACCAGCCGCCATGGCACAGTGGGTTGGCGCCTTGGATTCCAAATGGAGGTCGGGGTCTAAATTTCCCAAAAAGAGTCATAGGGGGTTTTTCGGACTCCGGCCGGCTCCCACACAGAGTGAGTGTGCTGTGGGCTCAGTGGGAAGACTGGGACCACACAGTCGAGCTATCCACTTAATGAATGCAAGTTTGAAAGTTTTGCTCAAATTACCTGACCAACACTGCAGGTGTCTATATCTCTCGGGCCCGATTGAGCCGGGATATATTATGTAGTAAGCGTAGAGTAAACCCTGTAGGTAGTTTTCAAAGCTATGCATTCTACGCAGCATTATTACATCACTTCTTTATCATTGATCATCATGCAATCCAAAATGAGCTGCCTCTGATTCGGTGGTCCCAGTTGCTTGGTCTCATGGTGAACTCAGATTCGGATTCCCCATACACTTCTGTGCCTGTGGTGAGTTTGTGCCAAAGCCTTTTGGGGTTGGACGTTCGCGGGGGGAACGGTCGTTGGAGGGACTTTGTGGTGGTCGCCACCTCGGGTTGGGGCAGCTTTACTCAGTCTGGCTCCGTGGGCTGAGCCAATACTGTCGTTATTAGGGTGCTTAGTAGGTGGGTCCTGCATATGTTCTCCCGAACAGACCCAAAACTGAACACCCCAAAGTGACCAGCAACAGTGCAGGGCCCTTGGCTGGTGGCCCCATGGTGGCTGATAGTGATTGGCTCCCTGTGGACTTCCCACCCTGAGGATGAGACATAACGAATCTGGGTGTGGTGTGGCGGGGAGGTTGGATGAAACCCCTGGGGAAGGCCCCCGGGGGCCGGCGGGACATCACAGAAGATGGGCAGCAAAAAAAATAATTAAAAAAATAATGTTTATCTTTGCAGACATTACATCTAGCACAGACATAAAAAATTTCAGACATGTTAAAACAGACATGCTATACAAAAAGTCTGAAATACAGACACGAAATGCGTCTTATACGATGATGGGAAAATTCAGACATCTAAATACAGACGTCTGATACTTCTCTAGACCGGACCTCTCAAATACTGTCCCCTCACAACCAGCAATTCCCCCACCCCAGCATGGCTGACATAACGTCGTTTTTACCCCCCCCTCCCTGCACCCCTCCTCTAAGCTGACCTAAAGCCTTTGTGAAATATGCTCCCTCATCAATCACCCCCTCCCTCCCCCTTTCTCTACAGCGGAAGGGACAGCCATGTGAAAACTCCCTGGCAACCACCATCCACTTTTCTCTCCCACCTCTCCCTCCTGGCGGGTCATAAAGCCTTTTGGGACAAACACCCTCGTGATCCAAAGGGTGGATTGGGGTTTTTTGCGGTGGCCCTTAGGAAATTTGGTTTTTTGGGGGGTTCATCCCCGCCTAAACCAAAACTTCGCCCATCCAATAGACTTTAAAATGGTGGTATGGGTTGCCAGTCTTTCAAATGAGTTTGTTAAACCACGGTTTAGTGTTTCAACAACATACTTTTACCCCTATAAGAAAAAGAACCCAGGCCACAAGAGAGTTTCCCTGCAGAAAAAAGCCATCTCACAGGGGAAAAACAGGGAAAGGGCCCTGCGACAGCAACACTTTAAGCCCCTGAACTGGATGGCGCTGCTTTGTGCAACACGCTCTCCTAGGGGGAGCAGTCTCTATTTTCAAAGAGAGATATGCTGCGTGACTGAAAGTGCTGTAGAAAAGAGTAGAGCAGACAATCGAATACGCCCTCCCTCCAGGTGAAGGAGAATAACCTCACAATAGTCATCCCCCCAGCACACGCTCTTTCTCCCTTTCCATCGTTTTATCTTCGCTGAAAGAATCTTGTGTCGACACTACTCTTGCTGCTGTTGCCGGGTTATTCTCAGAGGTATTCTGGGGGTTGTGAACTTTGCTCTGTTGTGCTCTGTCCTGCTCTGTTTCCTTTGATGATTTCCTCAGCTTGTGACTTCAGTTTTTCAGGGGGAAATTATAAGCATGACTTTTACTTAGATGGTTGATCAGGCTGATGAAACTGTAGTTTTTGGTATAGTTCGAAGTTGCCTTTCTTCGGGGGGAACAATGAAAATGAACGTATTTTATTTGTAGAGGGTTTTTGAATAAGCATAAAATAGCTGGCTTTTTTACATCCATCCCTCTGAGTGTGAAAATCAGGGACTTTGTCCAAGGTTTGGTTGACTTTCATCACTGGTCATGAGTGACAAAAAGGAAAAGGTTGTCCTAATCTGTGTGGTCATAGAAGAGTGAGGCGTCAGAGACCTCAGCTTCTCCGGGGGCCCAGCATATTGAGGGTGGGCCATCTCCTTTCCCTTGTACTTCATCTTCCCTGACCCTAAAGAGGGGTAGCCATTTACAGGGGGTGAACTGGGGAATTTCTGAAGCCAAGAGCCACAAACCTCATCCACCATTGGTAGACTATTCCAGCTTATGTATTACCTACCCAAGAGGAAAGCAAGTGCTTGACCATTTAGCTACGTCCCCAAAATGAGGATACATGGTTGTAAAAATGGTAAGCCTTTGCAAATAGTGGTTGCTAAGTTCGCAGTGGAAAATTTCATCAACTCTGAAATTCGTTATCACTTTAAACAGTAGCTTGGCGCGTTATGGTATAGGGACGGTACATTCCAAATTATATTCTTTAGATTGTAAAATTTATTTCCTTGAAATGTGGAGTCGATTCAGACATTGATAAAAGGGGTTTTAACGATTAAGTAAAAACTGCAAAAAGAAGTAATAAAAAACAACAACACAAAACAAAAGATAAACTTTCTTAATACATAGCCAGTGTTTGATACAGTCCTGAATTGTTACTATTGATTTTTGTGGTTAAATGTCAGCTTGTGTCCACAAAATACATCACCATCAGAATGCAGTGCTGCCAGTGTTGTTCTTCTTGATGCTGGATGGTGACAGTAGTAGCTGTAGTAGTAGTAGTAGTAGCAGCAGCAGCAGCAACAGTAGCAGCAGCAGCAGCGGGAGTAGTAGTAGCAGCAGCAGCAGCAGCAGCAGCAATATATGGAATTTATAGAGCGCTATATCTTGCAATTACAAATCAGAGCGCTTCCATTCAATCCGCTCCCACACAAACAACCAACATGATTAACAATATTCTAACAAATTCAAATGTACACACACACACACACACACACACACACACACACACACACACACACACACACACAAAACACAGGTTGTACATTTCAGCAGGGTGATGGAATTTTGGCTTTCAAAGGCAGGGACAGAATGAGATGAAACAGAGGGAAAAATCTTAGGTTTAAAAATAGGTATGTTTTGAGGCTGGATTTAAAAGCTGTCATAAGTAGGCTTTTCACGAAGGGGAGAGGGAGGTCATTCCAGATTGATGGACCAAAAATTTAGAGAAAGAGCGACGGCCAACAGTGGATTGGTTGAATCTAGGTATTCGTAAGCACAAGGTATCTGAGCAGAGCGGAGGGAACGAGAAGGAGTGTACAGGTGAAGACATTCACAGAGGTAGGAGTAGTAGTAGTAGTAGTAGTCGTCGTCGTCGTCGTCGTCGTCGTCGTCGTCGTAGTAGTAGTAGTAGTAGTAGTAGTAGTAGTAGTAGTAGTAGTAGTAGTAGTAGTAGTAGTAGTAGTAGTAACAATGTTATTATCATCATTACATTTGGGTGGTGGTTTTGCTTCTGCTGCTGCTGCTGCTGTTTTCTATCGCTGCTGCTGTATTCAGTTACGGATTTGCTATTATCATAATCTTTTTCATATTATCTGTCAATAAAAAGGGAAATGTATATTGCCCCTGAAGGGAAGTTTCATTTGTAGAGAAGTTTTACATCAAAGACAACTTGCATTTGCCCGGGCAGTGGCGTCTTTGATATAAAATTTCTGGGCGGATTTAATGTTGAATTTCAGAACTCTAGGTTTGATTAAAATGCCCAAAAAAATGTAATACAATACAATACAATGCCCAATACAATACAATACAATACAACACAATGCAATACATTACAATACAAAATAATACGCGAATTTCACCTTTGGTTAAAAATTAAGAGCTTATCGGGGAACGAAAAAAAGTTCAAAGATAAAGTTTTGTTGAGACAAATAAGCAAGGTCAAAAATGAATTTTTTATTTAGTCAAAATCAAAGTCAGGGTCAGAATTGTACTTCCAAATCAGATATTTCATCAAATAAACGTGTGAAGGGAATAATAAGTACACAGGGAATATTTATTTTATCCTAGTTGTTTTTTTTTTTTTTCCCTTTGTACTTGCTAAGTGGCATCGCCATCACCAGTCTACTTGAGTGTAAACATGCACGTTCTTATGCAGGCCTTTAGTGGAGGAGAGATCTTCAGACATCCCTCTTTTACGGAAGTGGCAATAGAATAATTGCCATAGGCGCTTGCCTGAGAAAACGTTTTGGTGGTGGAGGTGATTGTGGTTAGTTGTGTTGGGCTTACTTGTTTTCTTGTTGTTTGTTTTGCCCTTTGTTGTTCTTCTTCTTCGCAATTCTCCCTCCCCCTTTTTTTCTTCTTTGCAATTATTCTTGCCATTCTTCTCACATTCTAATTCTTCTTTTCTTCTTTTTCTTCTTTTTTTTTTTTTCTTCCTTCTTTTTCTTCTTCTTTTTCTTTTCTTCTTCTTCTTTTCTTCTTCTTTCTTCTTTTCTTCTTCTTGAATTCTTCTTCTTCTTCGCAATTCTTCTTCGTAATTCTTCTTCGCAATTCTTCTTCTTCTCCTTCTCCTTCTTTTTCCCTTTTTTTTCTTCTTCCTTTATCTGCTCCTCCTCCCTCTTCTTCTTCTTCTTTTTTCTTCTTCTTCTTCTTCTTCTTCTTCTTCTTCTTCTTCTTCTTCCTCTTCTTCTTCTTCGCAATTCTTCTTCTTCTTCGCATTCTTCTTCTTCTTCGCAATTCTTCTTCTTCTTCTTCTTCTTTTTCTTCTTCTTCTTTTTCTTCTTCTTCTTCTTAATCTTCGCAATTCTTTTCTTCTTCTTCGCAATTCTCTTCTTCTTCGCAATTCTTTTCTTCTTGCATTTCTTCTTCGCAATTCTTCTTTTCTTCTTCGCATTCTTCTTCTTCTTCTTCTTCATCGCAATTCTTCTTCTTCGCAATTTTTTTTTTTCTTCTTCTTCTTTTTTTCTTCTTCCTTTTCTTTCCTTCTTCTTCTTTTTTCTTCTTCTTCTTCGCAATTCTTCTTCATCGCAATTCTTCTTCTTCTTCTTCTTCTTCTTCTTTTTTCTTCTTCTTCTTCTTCTTTTCTTCGCATTTCTTTTCTTCGCAATTCTTCTTCTTCTTCTTCGCAATTCTTTTCTTCTTCGAAATTTCTTCTTCGCAATTCTTCTTTCGCAATTTTCGCAATTCTTCTTCGCAATTCTTCTTTTCTTCTTCGCAATTCTTCTTCTTCTTCTTCGCAATTCTTCTTCTTCTTCTTCGCAATTCTTCTTCTTCGCAGTTGTTTCTCTTCTTTTATTCTTCGCAATTCGTTTTCACATTCTTTTTCACAATTCTTTTTCGCAATTCTTTTCACAAGTATTCGCAATTCTTCTCGCAATTCTTCTTCTTGACAATTCTTCTTTTTCTTGATAATTCTTTCTGATTGTTGTTCTTGTTTTGTTCTTCTTCTTCTTCTTTGTTGTGCTGGTTGCACTATACTGTATAGCTTTGGTTATGGCGCTGCTCCTAAAGTACTCGCACTTGCTGCTGTTACTGCTGCCGCCAGTGTCTGCTGGATGATGATGAGGGTGATGATGATGATGATGATGATTGGTAGTGGTGGGGGTGGTGGTGGTGGTGGTGGTTGTGGTGGTGGTGGTTGTGGTGGTGGTGGGGGGTGGTGGTGGTTGGGGGTGTGGTGGTTGATGGTAATGATGATGATAGTATGATGATGATATGTTGATGATGATGTGTCATGATTGATGGTGTGGTTGGTGGTTTTGGATTGGTGGTGATGATGATGATGTGATGATGATGATGGATGATGGTGTTGGTGGTGGTGGTGGTGGTGGTGGTGGTGGTGGTGGTGGTGATGATGCTGATGATGATGATGCTGAATGGTGAGGGTTTGTTTGGTCATGATGGTGGTGGTGGTGGGTGGTTGTGGTGATGCTAATGGTATGATGCTGATGGGTGATGGTGATGGTCATGATGGTGGTGGTAGTGGTGGTGGTGGGGGTGGTGGTGGTGGTGGGTGATGTGCTGAGGGTTGATGGTGATACTCTCTCCCGGCTACTAATACACTTTTACTACTGTAAGTGATCTCATTATTATTTCTATAAAGCTGCTATTAGCCTCCGCTGCTGAGATGGATACGAAATAACAAAGAAGCATATAAATATATAAATTCATACATGCACCATACAATCGCAAACGGCGTACGTGTTTGCTCACCCGCACGCGGGGCGCGCACGCACGCCCCACACACACACACAAAACACACACACACACACACCCCACACACAACACACACCCCACATAACACACACACACAACACACACACCACGTGCCTGTGGTTTCTAGACTGGTGGAAATAATCAGAAGACGTGATCACTCTGGACATAGAAGAGAACCACTTGCCCACTTGTGTCACAGCTACCAAAGATAGTGACAAAAAGGATGAGTGGCTTCTTTGCTCGGTGCTTTGTTTTCCAAGTCAGTTTGGGCTGAGTGGTCCCACAGGAACAGTACAGGAGGGGAAAGACGAAGGGCAGACAGAGAAAACGATGGGAAGGGCAACATCAGAGAGTGGATGGTTTGGTGGAACGACTTGTTAGGGAAAGCTGAGGACCACGGGGAGTGGGAAAAAGCTGGTTACACAATCTTCAGTGGTGGTCTACAGGAATAGGGATAGGTGAAGGTGAAGGCGAGGGAAGGTTGAGAGGGCTACAGGAGATGGTAGAACTCAGCAGAGACAGAGAGAGATGGCCGAACCCTGGGGCATGGCGTGGAGCTTCCTACCCCGACAGCGATGATGGAGACAGGTGACAAGAAAAAAAAGGGAAATTTATTCCCTGGAAAAAACTGGGTGAACAGGAGCGGTGTGGAGTGGAACAGGGCAAGAGCGGATAAGTGGCTTGTGTGTTTGAGGGGGACGGGTAGTCTGGTGGTTGAGCTATGTGTTCGTGATCTGCTGACCGGGTTCGAATCTCGTTTAATTAAGAGGATTTTTCCTCTGGAGTTAAATCAGTGCCGACTCCACTTTTCCCCAAAGTCTTTGGAAGCCTATAAATCGAGGTCCCATGTGCGAACGCATTGCAGACATTTTGCCGCACCCCGTTAAATCCATTCGGCTTTTCGGAAGAGTAGCTATTGGTGCGGGTGGGGACGGTAACAAAATTTGTTACAAGCTTTTATTCACGGGGGACTGGTGTAAAAAAAGCCGGGAGTGTTATTCCCTTTTACCTCGACAAAAAAGAAGGAAAGAAACAAAAAGATTAGGGGGGAAAAAAAACCATCACAAAAGGGTCTCTGGCAAAAACGCATTGCTTCTTTTTTTTAACCCCACTTGTCTTATGCTCTGGTGGTGGGTGTACTTGACCATCCCAAAATTCTGATAAAAAGTTTAGTGATGAAAAAGTATTGACTGGCGTTTTAAAAGAGTAGGTGTATAAGAGACTGAGCTGACAAGAAGAAGACTATCCTACTCTTCTCCTCAGTCTCTGGCCTGCAGGCACCTATAGGTCTCTCAGCCACTTGAATGCCCTTTCTGGCCACAGATCGTGTTACTTGACCGACAACAGGGTCGTTACAAAGCTTCCTTTGGAGTTGATGCTGAGGGCTAGGCCTGGCTGTACACTCTGGAAAACATTCAACGTCGTTTGCATGCAGTGAGATGAGGCTTTGGGTTGAAAGGATAGGTTACGCTTTGTATCGTGACCATTTTTTGTTGATGAATTTTGTTCTTTCGGTGTTGTATTACGAGGTTTAAATTAAGTTGGTCTTTTTGATAGTGGTTTGATAGTGTTTTGACAAAAGGATAACCCGATAAAGGGGCGGGATAGCCTAGTGATTAGAGCGTTGTGCTGTGATCTGACACCCCCCCCCCCCCCCCCCCCCCTTCCATTGGGGCCATCACATCACGGAGGCGGCTGATTTAGGGAATTTTTTTCATGGAATCACCATCAGTACTGACTCCACTCCCCCAAAAGCCTTCTGGCGTGAGACTATAAAACCCAGGCCCTGTGTGCAAAAAAACATGCAGGCATTTTGCCCCCACGTCAGAAACCAAGGTTTTTACCTCTGGGAAGAGTAGGGCGTTTTTTGCCGTTAGCAACGGATGACAAACGTTTAAAAAATAACATTTCATGGACATAGAAGTCGTGTTCAGACAACATCCCCGAAGTCGGAATGTGGCTACCTTCATGGTGGGTAAAAACAGTTGCTCACTTAAAATCTCACTGAGGGCTTTGATTTGTTGCTTTACAAGATTCAGCGCTATATAAGTTCCATACATTATTATTATTATTATTATTATTATTATTATCGAACCTCGGAACTCATGGGGAAAACAACACACCCAAAAACCGTATGCACAATTTGCTATGAATTCCTTTGCATACCAGCAGTGACTACATTTGTATCCCACCCCAAGGCGTTCGTGGCTGTAAATCATTCCCCTGGAATTAGGGGAAATCCCCGAATCAGGAAAACTTTTAACCTGTGTCCTTTGGTACCGTCGATTTGGAGAGACGTCAACCCGGGCCCGGCCCCAAC